>OX371225.1:142928705-144128705 GCA_947310385.1 Nephrotoma appendiculata | reverse complement strand
TAATGCTTTTTCTCATAAAAGGAAAATTATGAATTTTCATTTTTTAATTTTGTAGTTAAGAAGGAACTTAAAATTGTCTTTATGTGTACTTACGTTTTTGTCTTCAGATTAAACAGGTTTTAATGATCCTCTTGTTTTGACAAGTTTTTTTTAAGTATTTATGTATATTATTACGGTCTAATTAACTTGTAATCGGATATTCCATTTTATTGGATTAATAATTTATGGATATGGGATAATTAGCTATCTATGCGTGCATTTGTGTGTATGTTTGTTTCCGTAAAATTAATGAATGTCTAAACTAAATCTATTAAGATCCCCGGAGAAAGCCATATGAATTTTTTTTATTCAATATTTTGAAAGTAAGTGCTACCAAACTAACCGCCAGGCAGACAATATTTGTAGTCACTAAAAATGGCGTTGACAATGTTTATAATGTAGATAATCTCAAAAATTATTATTTCTGTGTTGATAAACATGTTAGAAAACAAATCTCTTCTAACTGTAAAACAGGTTATATTTGTTTTGGTCACACACAATGCAAACCCTTGTTTATATTTTTTTGTAAATAAAGTAAATTACATAAAAATTTGTGTAATTTTCCAAAAATGTCGATGCACAATATAAGGCGTTCCAAAAGGTTAAGGTTACTATCCTTTGTATCGACAAAGCCTACGTGGGGCTCACTCGCGCTTCGTGTCAAATTTTATGAGGCAAAGCATGATCAAAGCAAGTGTAGAATCGATTGGAATGCCATTGGATAAACTCAAATTTGTCAAAAGGACCGAGTATCACTTTAAGCAATATAGACTGGATATAAACGATGTTCCGTGTGCTGGTTTTTTTTAGCCCCTCATCAAAAATATTTATTGTGCGTGCATTTTTAGTCATGTGTTCGTTTACAACAAAACAATGCGTTTTGGTTATCCAAACTTATTACAAAAATGGTCGTTCAGTAAAAAACATTTCGTAAATCACGAAGATGATTTTGTTCAACACCAACGTCCTACGGAGCCTGGAATTTGCAAAATTGTTGAACATTTTAAAGAAACTGGGCCAGTTGCAGGTCGTAGAGCATATGAATACCTGGACCATGGTGTTCGTACTTTTGAAACAGTAACAGCTGTAAGTAAAATTATTCGTGAAGAGCCAATCATCTGTTTGAGGCAAGTTAACTGACTTTTGTCGCTAAAATTGTATGGAATTGATTTAAGTGATCTTTGGTTTCAACAAGACGGTGCCGGTCGTGAAACACAAATCGTGAAACACTGGCAACCAAGTTCGATGATTGCATAATTTCAAGAAATTCTATTTGACACCGTTAGATTATTTTTTTTTGAGATGTTTTGAAAAGTAAAGCGTCCAAATCCACAAAACATTCAAAATCTTAAGTACCACACTCGAGTTGAAATTGAAACCATTGAACTGCTTTTATTGGAAAAAGTCATCAACAATTTTTTTTGAGTACATAGTGGTATAATGAACATTTCAAACAGTAACATGTAAAGTTGGAATCGAGAGGAAAAGATTCCTGGAAAAGATGTCACATAACCATAATCAACAAATAAGTACTGAACATGCAGATGGAGAGTAGACACAATCATGAAATTTGTTCAGTATGTTTAGTTTAAGAAATTTAAGTGATTTCATTAATAAAAAAATGAGATTTCCAAATATCATTCATAAAATATTTAAAAAATTTAACTTTTAACAATAGGGTTGAATTAAGGGTTTTATATTCCCAATTCTGGCTGATATGGAGCAGATATACCCGTTCTAGGAAAAATCCTGATGATTTCTGGAGGAGAACTAACTTGTTTTTGGCTTGTACAGTTTGGCACAACTAAACTTAAGCAAAACATATGTCTTAATGATTAAACAGATCTATGGAATTTCTAGTGTTATAATCACGTCCGAAATCCCACATTATCTCACAAAATACATTATGCACTAATTTTACCGTTAGACGCGCAAAATTGAATAATCAAATACTACTCGACAAAATATGAAAAACGAGGGATTTTCGTTGTGACTCGCACCGTAACTGGGCATTTTAGCCTCATAATAATTTCTTCATATGTTTAAAAATCCGTAAATATTGTCAACCAATTTATAGATTTTTATGTTAAAACAGTATAGCAAAAATAGCATAGACTTAATTAAAAATATAATTAAGATTTTAAAATTTTAATTATTAATTTTCATTTTAAAATTAAGAGTAAATCGTCGTAAAGAAAATGCAACTGAAATGGCAAACATAACCTTAAAAGTGTATTTTAATTTGACATTTCATAAAAATTTCATGATAAGTTTTGCTTGAAAGAGCCTCTTTATAATTTGCTGAGAGTTTCAAAATTTGTATAACATAAATACATATACATTCATAAATTTAATCTCATGAGAGAATATTTCAGCAATTTTGCATAGTGTAGACGTTAGCAACACTTTACTTTTTTGGTGGTGGAAAAATAAATTTTCATTCTCCTGTACGTGAACTTTGTTTATTTATCTTTAGTTTTGATAAGTTGTTTTTAATTTGTAAGGTACGTACTCTAATATGTTTATTGGGGGCCTAATGGCGTAAAAAACAAATTGTACTTATCCGTCAAAACTATAGCCATGTCCATGGTAGAAATTAAGACGGTAAAATGTTTCAGATATTTCTACTGGTACGATCAGCTATTATGAAAGTTCTCGGAAATATAATTTTTTATTTAATAAATTTATTTATTTATTTATACAATATATATTACAACCTATTCAGAGATCATCTAGTAATTTAGCTATCTTAAATTAGTTTCTCGGATTTAGATGAGTAACCTATTGGTTACCCATTTTACAATACTATCTGATTCTAATTAGAACAGCCCAGCTCCAGCGGTTTCTGCCTTTGGAGTCTCCTCAGTCCGTTAGTGGTGTCCCCCATACGACGGATATATGCATTTTCGTGTAGAGATAAGCGCTGTATGTGTTTCCTTGCTTGGTTCTTTATTTCATAGGTGACATATGGCAGCTTCAAGTCTTTATAAAGATTGTCGTTCCTAATGTACCATGGGGCATTCATAATTCTTCATGTGTTCTTTTCATCTTAGCTTAGCATTGAGGGTCATGCCAAGATATTGAGCTGTATTTGCATGTGGAATTTGGTTTCAGTTGAGAACCACTGGAATACAGCTTACATTTTGATTTATAAAGTTATAACGTGTACTGATTTGGCTTCATTTAATAAGATGCGCCGTCTTTAGTCCAGTTGCTCACCGTGTTAACTGCATTTTGAAGTTTGCTTGTTGCTTCCGAAGTATCTTTTCAAACTGCTATAGCCTGAACAGCCTATGGTCTGCAAATGTTGCTACTGTATCTTCAATATTCGGTAAGTCTTTCGTGTAAAGAATAAACAGAATTTGTCCAAGTATGCTACCTTGTGGTATACCTGCTGATATTCTTTTTATTTCAGAGTACTAAAATTTGACTGTAATGCTGAATACTTACTTGCCGATACAACGATTGTCGCAATTTTTCCCGCAGTTTAAACCAATCAAATTGGGCCCTATGTTTAATGCCCCGCCTACTTTTGCCGCAATCGAATTGAAATATTTTTGATGTGTAAACATCTTTACTCGCGCCTACCAAAAATTTTTGTATGAGAGTAAACTTGTAAATGAAACGAACGGAAATGACGTACCTTTTTCGTCTGAAAAACAAGCAACAAACTCAATAAAAACAATTTTGTACTATACATGGCGCTTGTATAGGGAAAACAAAAAAACTAATTCAAAAAATGAAATAGAAATCATCGACATTTCCATCGACAAGAAAAATCAAAAAAAATTACGATACGAAATATGAATTACGATTACGAAATTACATACTCTTACTATTAAAAAAACAGTCAACAATGTGTATGTTGCTTTATCACGAGTAACGAGTCTCTAGGAGCTGTTCATCACGGCGGCGGCTATCAATGAATCAATATCTTCTACTAAATGGGGTTATAATGACGTGTCGTTTTTATCATTCAACTGCCAGAGTCTCAGGCCACAGTCACTCAGGAATGCTCAATTCATTGGCTTTCCGAGACCGCAAGAGAGATGGTCAGTGGGCTGCCGGAGTAGCAATTCCGTCAAAAGATCCATAAAATGAGCATAGTGGACACAAATAATTTGCCGTACGAACTTCCACTTGTGACAGGTCGGCCTAACTTTCTCAAAACCAATATGGACGTAACAGTTGGACTGGCGAATGGAACTATTAGCTGTCTGAGATTTATTGAAAGCAGTCATCCTGACCGGGACAACGAGAACGATGAAAACGTCAACAGTAAAAAATATTAAACGACTCTGTATGGATTTCGGTACAAATTCACAATTTGGCAAGAAGGTCAGGTGGCTTAAAGCTGGATGGGCGCAGAAAACGAATATCGACCGATATTTGGTGTCCATTTCTAGAAAAATTTCAACTGTTAACCGAAACAACAATCGAACAATTAATGTTAAGCGCAATCATTTTTCAGTCGTACCTGCATGTACCACCACAATTCATGCATCACAGGGTGGTACCTATAATGAGATAGTCAGTAAATATTCTTATGATAAAAGATACAGTCAACAACTTATGTATATTGCTTTATCTCGCATAACGAGTCTCGAAGGACTGTTCATCACGTCGTCTGTCGATGATTATGTCGTTTACCATGGATGTCAAAATAGGACCTCAATAGGTCTTCTTCAAAGTGATCTATCGCTCCTCACTACAAATCCGCTAAGTATAGCTCAGGTTGTAATGGCGAATTTTGTACGAGATAATAATGACGTCTGGTTTTTAAAATTGAACTGCCAGAGTCTCAGGTCACATCACCTCACTGATAGTCACGCAGGGATGCTCAATTTTCTTGCTTGCCGAGATCTGGCTACGTAATGACGAGCATGTTAATATTACTAATTTTGAATGCTGCGCTCAGTTCAAGAGAGATGGTCAGTAGGCTGCTGGAGTAGCTATATATAAAAAATACAAGTAAAACTTATACAGTCACCTCACATAAAGAAATCATCGATGGACAAACAACTGGTATGAGCGTAACAACACAACGCATTGATGAAATATACACGGCTGAACTTCAGCTTCACAATGGGAATAACATGCTTTCTGTAGTTGTATTCATCTCGCCGAATAAATCTATCGAAGACATAATGAATACATTTCGTCCTTGTTCTATATTCTAAAAGAATTTCAAAAATTCTCCAAGGAGACTAATGATTATTAGCGGGGATAGCCGATGATTGTTATCGGGGATTTCAATATTAATTTTTCTGTTCCTCAAGCTGAACCACTTATAAAGTTCCTGCGAGGCGAATTCGATTTGCACATGAACTCAGATCGAAATATATCTACTACGAGATAAGGGACGACCATTGTGCAGTTTTTCAATGAAAATTAGAAAAGTTAAAGTCGACAGTATATAGATCTTATTTTAGCTACCATAATCCAATTGCGTCGATTATACCGAAAGAGTATTAGACCAATTTAACGTTAATAAAAAAACGAAAAACTCTGATTAGTAAAATTGCATTCCTTCTTCCTTCAAAGTAAACTGTACACACGCCATGTTTACACATCTCCTTGAGAGTACTAATGGACTCACTCTTTTTTTTTATTTTGAGCAATGGTTTCTTCAAGCTTGCCAACCAAAAAATACAAATGGAACTAAATTTTGCGTTCATGGTAAGCCGCCGCCATTTTTATTGTTGCTATATATTTGACAGAAAATATATTTGACAATTATATATTTGTGATGTAAAACCAAAGACTTTAATAATACATATTATTATTATTTATTAATATTTTTAGTATTATGTCTATGTGTTAAAAGTGATATATTTGTAAAACAGGAAGAACATTACAATAAATCTAAATTACTTTTAAAAGAAGTGGCAAAATTAAAAGTGAATTTTGATATGGTTGTTAATCCTGTGCGACAACTTTTCGACAAGTCAGTAATTGATAAGATACGAGAATGGCAAAATGTGATCAGAAATATTCGATGTCCGTGCCGAACCCGAGGAAAGGAAAAATCGAAAACCGCAATTGAGCGATTGCGTGATTCCTGGCAACATTTATTTCGTGGTCGGGCTACTCGTTCACTAACTTATAACGATGAACAATTCCATGCTTTGGAAAAATAAAAATTCCTGAAACTGGAAAACGATTGAAATCATTATTGGTCGAAGATGTGAAACAAGCTATCGATATGGTAGCAGAAAGTATTGGGGAATGCGCCAAGCAACTTTCGTCCAAGCTCAAATACTGGAGAAGGATGTAGTCAACTTTGAGAATAATTTGTATGAAATCAAGGAAATGGTCCCGAATCAAGAATGATCTAGAAACTGATATTAATAATCGTAAGAAGATCAATTTGGTGACCGCAAAAGATAATTGTAAAAGAAAAAATAATTCTAAGAAAAGATAATTCTAGACAATATTTGCTCTTCAAACGCAACTACAAGTAGTCTTAGTTCAAAAATCAAAATTGATTGAAATAAAATGATTTGTCACGGTGCCCCTGGCCGATCAAGTGAACAAAATTAGGTAAGAAATTTACGGAAGCAACGTAAAAGCGAAACGGAAATTATAATGAATTGCGAATCGTAACATATGTTCGCTGACACCCTGACTAGATCATCATCCCCATCAAATGATCTAGGCATATCAACTAGACTAGTAGTTCACCATCGGTTAATATACGAATTCAACCAACTCCATCGTCGTCATTCGCCGAATACAGTATGCCTGAACTAAATTTTAAACCGCCATTATAAACCGATCACGGCAAGAATATTCGGCAAATTCGCCACTATTTTGTATTACTGTATGTGAATCGTGGCAATCATTAGTTGTGTCCGGTAAAGATGGTACCCTAATGTTACGAAGTGATCGCATTTCAATGAAGATGACGTCATCTAGATTCATCATCACGCGGTATCAACGATAGTGATGAAGGGGCTGAAGTTGATGTGAAGTAGCAAATAAAAACTCAAAACTTTTTGTTAAAAAATCAAACTTTTTATTAAATGTTTAGAGGATAAACATTTCTTGGATTAAATCAAAACACAGTTGTAAAAAATTAAGGTAGGAAAAAAAATGTCTTGGTCTACGCAATGGCGGTTATGGTTATATCTATTCTGTGCCTAAACCACCAACTAGACAAGCGCACGTATCACTGAAAATGTCACCATACATTACAAATGTCAATTTGGCGTAACAATATTTGCATGGATTATATACGATGTTTAAGCTTTAAGCACACATTTTCCAAATAGTATTCTTCAAATTTCACTTCTTGATATTTAACGACCATGTCACGCCAGCAGCACAAAAAACACCACCAGACATTCGAATAATATTGGCCTTATGTACCGTAGTGACTTTCGGGCGATTGTCTTTGGCATATTGAAACGCGAATTCTATCTCGCGACAGGCTAAGCCGCTTCCGTCATCAATTTTATACTTTGGACCATGATATCAACAATTTGGTGCTTAATATCCGAGTATTCACCTTCTATGTTCTCACGAGTTGTGACTACGTCCACATCATCGTAAAAAGTTTTGTGACCCTCGAGATTGCGACATGGCCGTACGTTTGCATACAAATTGAATTCTTTGCGAGTCAAAATATTTTAATGAAATTTCGATTATGTATCACTGTGATTACTACATACCCGAGCTGGTCATCAAGTAATTCCAATTCTTCTGTTGTAAATTTGATTGATTTCGGTCTAAGGTTAAATATTTATATAATATAGTAAATTACATAAAGAATTCAGGGTATTTTATAGTAAAATTACTTGTAACAATATTCGCCATAATCACTTTTATCTTTTTCTCTCCATTCCGACATGGTTATGAACCAGCCGTTTCAATTATAACAAAATAATGAAAGATGTTAATGATAAAATTCTTCACTCCGAAGTCAAACTCATAAAAAAATTTACGCCTACTGAGACATATTTATATGGCGTGGCGTGTTCACCGTCTAAGCGAAAATTTACAAATGAAAAATTTGACAGCCAAAATGGCGTACCAAATAGACTAATATTTTGAACAACGACTAACTTCAACTTAAAACTGCAGAGTTTTGTCGCAATCGAATCCGCAGGATTAAAACTTTGTCAAAAGCTTGAGCAAAATGTGCATTACAAAAAATACTGGAGCATATTTTTTTATTATCAGGTTATCAATCCTCAATAACGTCTGTTATTCTGTGAACTTGTTCCACTGTAGAGTAATTTTCTCTAACCCCAAATTGGTGTGAGAGGTATTTCATCCTATGTAAACGTATAATTTCAGACTGCGTATTCATTTTCTGTAAATACCCGCATACAATCAAAAATATTTTGTTTTTTTTCCGTATACGTATACGCAGTTTAACGAAAAATCACAGATACAATGATGACATTGGAATTATCAGAAATAAATTTTGTTTTAATGTTTTAGTTCAAATGAAAAATCTCTTTTGATTGTTTGTGGTGTATTATTGATGTACTTCTTGGCTATCCAGCCGCTTATATGTAGCCGCCTCTACACCACGTACTTGTTTTGCTACAAGCGTGCATTTATCGTTTCTATACTTCGAAATATCCTTTCCAGTGAATTTTCTTTAATAGTATTCTGCTGCGTTATCTGCAAGCAGGATCTGCTTTCTGGCCCTACGTGCTCTGGTTGAGTCGGCATTCTAGTTGTAGTTGGAATCTTTTCTCTTCTAACATAACTGTTTTGAGTCGGTTGGCGTGTTTTATTTCTTAACCTTTACAGTTGTACCGCTATTTTGCCGCCTCTATAGTTGGCTGGGTGTTGTCCTTTACGGTTTATACACCTTGCAGGTTCGGTTTAACTAACAGAACAGTCTTTCGCGTTGTGTCTGCCGGCACATTTTATACACCTAAAATCTCTACCGCAATATCTTTGGGTGTGGTTATAACTTTGGCAACTCTTGCATTAAGGTATTAATCTCTTGTTCTTTTGCAGTGGTTCTATTTTAACTCTCATATTAAGTATTGCTTTGATATTACATATATTTTCAATTTTTTTGTTTTTGTTGAATGTGACTCTTTTAATGTACTGTCGTACGTAGTTTTTCTGTTCTTCTTTACGTTTCCTCCTACTATTTTTTCTGAGTCACTTTCGTGCTCTTGTTTATGACTAATTTAAATGGGCGGTCGCGTAAACGTGTCTGTCTATGTGTGTTTTTTTGCAGTGGAAAGTGTGGAAAGTTGTGTTAATTAGTTGTTATTCGAAAGGGGTTCTTTGTAGATCGTTTCCTAGGAAAATGTTTATTCAAGATTTTTTTTTTTTACTTTTGTGTTTTTTGTACGTGACGTCATATTTTTGAAGTTGTAAACAACTTTTATCTCATATCCAGTATTGTTTTAAAGTGAATTTTCGTGTCACATTATTAAATTCTACGTTTTTCGAACAAAATGGGTGGAAAGGACATCAGGGATAAGCAAAAATCTGCTGCAGATGCTCTCATTGAAAGAGGGCAAAATTCCTACAGTGCTATAGCAAGAAAACTGAGCATAAAACGGGACAGTGTTTGGCGAATCGCCCAAAAAATAGAAGCCAAAGAGGATATTTTCGTGAGTAAGCGTAAAAACTGCGGTAGGAAACGGAAAACATCAAATCGAGTGGATCGCAAAATAGTCCGTGTTGCATTGGAAGACCGCCCGCCATGCACCAATTCGAAGAATCACCAATGCGATAATCGAGCCTGGAGTGAAAATATCGGAAAGAACAGTACGACGTCGGCTGAAAGAAAATCAACTAATATGCAGACACCCAACAAACTAGCCTCGTCCCACTCCACGCATGAGACAACAGCGACTAGTTTGGGCCCGGCAGCATCAGGGATTCACAGAATTCGATTGGAAAAGGGTAAGTTGCAAAGTTAAAAAAAACAATTCTCTTTAGTTATGTTCAAACATGAAAAATACTAACCAACTTTATTTTTCAATTCCATAGGTTATATTTAGCGACGAGTGCCGCTTAGAGGCGGTCCCGGAATTTCACAGTTTCGTGTGCATGCGACCAGGCGAACGCTATAATGAGGACTGCGTGAAAAAACCAGCCAAACATCCACCGGTCATCATGTTATGGAGCTATATATCACCAAAGGGGGCCCTGCTCCAATAGATTTTGTTCAAGGAACGATGCGGCAAGACCAATACAAGAAGGTTTTGAATGATGTGTACATGCGCTACGTGGAATCTCTGTCCTTTCATCCATCGTCATATTACAATACATTAAGCGTTAAAAACTACTTGGACAGTAAACAAATAAACATTCTTCCGTGGCCATGCAAACCACCAGATCTCAACCCGATAGAGAATTGATGGTCCGTGCTGAAGCGACTAATATGTATGCAATGATCGAACTAAGAAAAAACGTGGAGGACGTTTGGAAAAATAATTTAGAAATCAAAAATACCATAAAGAAATCCTACAAAAGCATGCCAGACCGATGCAAACAAGTATTATTGGCGAAAGGAGGAGTCACAAAATATTAATATTTTTTTTTTATTATATAAAATAAATTATGTTAACTATTTATATTACATAACTAAAAATAAATTATTTCGGAAAATAGTTTTTTTATTTACAATGCAATCGAGGTTAAAAAAAATTATGTGATTTCCATGTGTGCGCAAGTTTTTTGACCAACGACTGTACTTGGTTCTTTGACTTTTTCAAATTTCTTTCGTTTAAGGATATTAACTGCGTCTTCAATTTGCAGTTATTTCATTTTATAATCTTCCATTATATCTTCCTTCATGCAGATGGGATGGGGACCTCATCGGGATCTGTTGTGTTTATTTTAAATACATTATTGTTTAGTGCAACTACTCTATAGTCGTTTGTGAACACTGACTACATTAGAGCTTGGATATACGCAAACTCAGTTATGCGGGTTATGCCTGTCACATTAATTGATGGTGGTGCCTTAGTCTTCATGGCAACCTTGCGTTGTTCTTGTTGCTGGTGATGTTAGGGTACAGGCACTGGTTTGACTGTTTCATTAACTTTTGTTTGCGGGTATTCTCCAACTTCTGGCGAGAATTCTGGTCTTCGTTTTTTCCTTGGTCTTTTTTTCTGTTTGGTATTCAATCAGTTTCTCTTACAAGTTCCTCCTCATCTGTATGAAACTCAGCGTCATTACGGGCAAGTGATTTCATTATAGCAAGTAAGAGAAGTTTCCATAACCTCTGTCAGTTTGGTTTTCTTCAGTTCTTCATTTTTTTTCTTTAACTTAGCGATTTCATTGCTATTTTCTATTTCATTCAGTCTTCCGCGTAGTTCAACATTTTTGATTTCCTGCTGAGTCGCGAACTGTATTTGTCTAGGTGACATAGCCATTTTTGAACTTCCATCGAATGGGCATAGCAATGCTCACCCCAGAATCCTTTAAATCGGCCTCGTTAAAGGGTGGATTAACCAACTGAGAAGTTGGGGTAAACCAACTGAGAACATGGGGTAAAAATTCATTTTTGTTGTAAACTCATTGCACTAAGGACCGGTTATTGAAGCAGTTACCAATCTAATCAGTGAAATTGGCAGTGGGTTAGTAGAGAGAACATCATTTGCTAGGTTCTCGGTGTTCGATGATCCCGCCGTTTCTCGGTCGCCAGAGCCCCGTTGGTTAATTAGCAAGGAGCACCACGTGCAGGAGAAGTTGGTTTGTTAATAGATCCATTAAGAAATTTAGACTCTTGCAAGATAGGCTGATTATCTCGTTACAGACTGCATTCTTAATCCGTGCATTTATATAACGCAATGCTTTTCAATTAGGTAATATAAACTGCAACCACAAATAACAGGCTTAAAATTATGAATCTTAAGTAACACTATATTGGATTGTGTAAATGTGAAAATCCATCAATTAGACCAAAACTTACATTGCAAATTAACTTTTTAGAGATACGCCATGATGGCTGAAATGGTAAACTTTTACATCAGATCATGTATTTAGTAGCCGTGGATAATAAAACCGTTCAAACTCCTGAAGTAATAAAGCGATGCATTTGTAAAGGTTGCAAACCTGCGAGGTAAACAAATAGGTACGCATAATACTGAAAATGAAAAAATAGTCCAATCTTTTCAAATTTGTTATAAGAATATTGCTCTCTAAAAAAATGCTAACAGATATTTTAATTTTCGTCATTTTCCACATATTGTCTACATTCTCTACATTGTCCACGCTATTTTTTAATTATCGACAAATATTGTTTACACCTGTAGAATATTAATTAAGTACGCGGTGTAGACAGAGCGGAACAACGCTGGAAAATCTTTGTAACGAAAGCGGCAGCTTTAATGGGGGCTTTTCAATTTTTGATATGATGTTGAAAAGTTTAGCATTTTCAAAAACCTACAAAGAATCAAAATACTTAATAAACACATTTTTTATTAATCACTTGTTTTTTGTTTCGCAGTTATTTTGAATAATTTTCAAAAAGTTTATCAGGAGTATCTACTGATTTGTATTAGTAAAAATTTTGTTATATAGCAGAAAAAAGCAAATTATAAATAAAAGAAGGAGGGACAGAAAATAAGCAATAAAAATTAATCTACGGATCGCGCAGGTAGGCGATGAGTCATAGGTTGAGTAAAAAAATTCAAGGTATATTATTGCGTACGTGGGAATAGAAAACGGCGGGATCTGTAATTGGTGAGAACCGGATTTCTCTCTGTTCGTTAAGGATATTTTGGTTAAGAAATATTGATTTTCTAATTTCGTAAGATTCTAAGGTATCTAAACGTCTGCCTTTGGGTTGTATATGTAATATATCTAAATTGTTCAAGCTAGCTGTATGATTTTCTGACGTTAAATGATTATGGAAAGTTGATTGGTTGCAACCAGATAAATGTTCTTTAGCTCTAACTCCAAAATTGCGCCCAGTCTGACCAATATAGGAGAAACTACAATCATTGCAATTGATCCTATAGACACCAGATTTGGAAAGGCGATCAACTCTAGGTTTATTGTTAAAAATCATTTTCTTTATTGTGTTATTACTATAAAAAGCAAAACTAATGTTGGTATAATTGGACACGATGTTGCGATATAGGAAAAACGAGCCAACGGATTAGAATAAAAAATGTGTTTATTAAGTATAAGTGTGTTTCGCCAAGTGCCTACTCCAAATAGCGTAAAAAGTATAAAGAATCAAAAGATAAATTTAAAGATTAGATTTTCAACAATCTTGTTGGTTTTCTGAAATGTTTGCAGAAATAATGATTTTTGATTATACATACATAAAGTTGAATTATTTTTTGTATACATTCGTGGTCAACGAATGTCGTGGCCACAACATATTCACCCTCCATTTTTTTCCTTGTAACACTGAAAATGTCACGATATTTGTAGTTCACTGTTAGCATTGTATTTATTCGGGATATTATTTGGGCTAACTTCACAGGCTAATAAAACGTTAAATTAATTTACATGGACTCTACACCTGCTATTGCTATCTAGTTATGCCAGAAAATTTCGATCAAATAGCAAGTGGAGACTCGCAATAATATTTATATGCTATCAGTATGCTATGAATACATGCTATGTCGGCATAACTTAATAGTATGTATATAGCAGGAATATTTTGACGTTTCTTCTATTTCAATATGGTGTCTACTGACATTTCAAGTATTTATTCAAATGACTAGTAGTCTAGACTACACTATCGACAAAAGAATGATTTCTAAACGTCAAATTATGGCAAGTTTACCACACCAGACTCCATCTTGGCAAATTTTGATAGAAAGAGAAAGTAGATTGCAATAGCATTCAGATCAAGGTATATAGAACACAAGGTATGATCTTCCTGTGTTTTATTTTCGTTCGCTTTGCGCATATACGTCACGTGCATTGTAAAATTTATATTTAACTACTGAGTTTGTCAAACAATAGATTACGAATAAAATAAAATGCAATACGCCACCATACACGTGACGTAAACTTTAAAAATGACATAGCATGCCAATGTGCGCAATATTTTAGCATGTGTTCTATATACATTGCATTCAGATAGCAGCGAGTCAATTCGCGTTGCGTGAAATAATGAAAATGAAAAGTTGTTCTCATTGGCAATCTAGTAGTTCGAATTATTCGCATGTAGTTTTAAATTTTACTGTGTGAAATCAAAAATTGTTATGGGGAATGCAAACCTACTCGATTGCTAATGAAAAAAACTTTTCATTTTCATTATTTCACGGAACGCGAATTGACTCCCAGGTCGAGAAGCCGTGTTAGAATTATGAACCTGCGACGTCTGCTTTGATTATGAAAAGATATCGGTAAAGGAATAATTGTAAAATTTCATTCCATAAATATCGTTAAGTCCAATTTTCCGGTTGCATATTTTTAATATGTATAATTAAGAAAACATAATCTTGTCAACATTATAAAATTCTATGTAGAGAAAAAATCAATTGGTGCGCCCGCACCATAAATACGATAAAATTTATAATTTCATATTTGGCTTGTAATCGTCGTTTGTTGTATTTCATTGGTTTGTTCTTCACGCGAATAATAATCATAACAATAATATCTAAGAATACAACAAGTTTATCAAAACCTAAAATAAACCAATTTAAGCCATTTAGTTTTTCATCCGAAAGAAAAATTGTGATACTCCGCGCTGGGCTTAAATAAACCGTGAAAACTTTATCGTCTTGAAATAATACGATGGAATTAATTTAAACGATTTGTTCTTTTAATTTACTTTATAAATAATTAATAAAAAAAATATAATTTTTTATTCGTTAGTTTCATAACAACTTTGAAACATTTTCAATTTCCAGATGGGTGTATATACAAAAACGACAGTGAATGGCGGAGCACAATCCAATTAAAAATAGATTAGAAAATGTACAAACGCGGGCACCAAACAATATTCTAAATATTTTAATGATAATTATCTCAAAAAGCCATTTAAAAAAGAATTTATTTATTTCGTTAGAATCTATAGAAATTTAATAAAAGTAATTTAATCGGAAGTTTTACTTGTATCTACTTTCTCTCCACATAGATAATTTTTAAATTAAATGAATTAATTCTAAGAGCAACAAGAAAATTTAAAAGGATGTCTTCCGGATGTAAAGTTACAATTTTTTTTCTCCATTTTTATATACTTTCTGGTTATATAAATATTTAACCCTTTCATAAAGATTTTGCTTTCTTCCGACGAAAGAGATAAGGGTGCATGTCAAACCAACCGATATGAATGCATTACACATATTTATAAGTAAATTCAGTACATAATTGCGTACGTAAATTTAACCTATATTTTACCAATTCATATTCCTAGTCATATAAGGGTTAATATTTATTAAAAGGAAGGGTTGATTCAAGTTCTATTAAAAAATAATAAAGATAATATTATCAGTGACTCGTACCATATCAAATTATTCCTGTTTCACTTTTTTAATTCATTGATAATTCAATGATCGAATTATGTGGAAGTATTTTGTTGGTACTCGTAGTACTAAAATAATTTTTTATTATTTTTAACACAAAGGGTTGGAAATTTTTATTTTATTATTTTGTAAGCACCTTGCGAAATATGCCCGTATATAATACAGATTTTATCTTGATTGAAATCAATAAATAAATAAATGTATGGATATTTTACAGACTTTTATCATAAAAATGAAATACCAGGAACTTAAATATTTTAATTGATTTTTCTTTTAACAAATTTTTATTTTAATTTTGTTAACAGTTTTCTTGATGAATTTATTTATTGCCATTAAAAATATAAAATACTAGATAAGGATACATTACATAAAATTAGTTCAGCAACTTTAATATCTAATTGTCGTACTGTGGGCAATACAGAGGAATATGGGGGTGAAGGCATGATTGTGGAAGTTTTGTGAACCTTTAGTACTATTTTTGTTGGTAGTGGGGAAATATTTTCCGTATCGATAAATTAAACATCGCCAATACTCAGTGGTTTGCACTTGTTGTTCTGAAATGCTAACCAACATTGCACGACCCTTGATAATTTAGCATTTTGAGTTCTAATACTGTCTTTGAAAGTTTGACCACCCCCCCCCCCTCCCCCCAGCCAAATTTGGAATGATGAACATTTTCGGGTAAGTAGTATGTACAAGTATATATTACAATTGCGATTTATCTGAATCGAGTGTTTATCTCTTATGTGAAGTTAACACGAGAGAGCATATGGTTGTGTGTTTGTTGCTGGATTTGATTCTGTTTTGCTTTATTTTATTTTCTGAAATTTTATTTACAATCAGAAATTTTATTGTTCTTGTTTCATATAAATTGTTGTATACGTTTATTTCTTTTTCTATTCGATTATTTTGATACGTTTTCAACTGTTGAATTGATGAATTAACCTGAAGAAAAGCAAAAAGCAAATTCCGCCATATAAATGAAAATGTTACCGTGATGAATATTCGGTCCGAGTATTTCAATTGTTTCAGCTTGAGGAACAGCAAAATTAATATTGAAATCCCCGCTCATAATCATCGGCAAAAGATGATAGCCTCCTTGGTGATTTTTTGAAATTCTTTCAGAATATGGAGTAAGAACGAAATGTATGAACATGATTAGGTCTTCGTGAGCTTTATTCGGCGAGATGTAATCAACTACCGAAAGCATCTTATTCGCATTGGGAAAGCTGAAGTTCAGCCCTGCATATATCTCCAATGGGTTATGTTGTTACACTCACACCAGTTGTTTGTCCAACTATGATTACCTTATGCTATAGTTGACCTGTATGAGTTCTCTTTAAATGTTTCTATATTGCTACTCTGGCAGCATGTTCAGCGGTCAATTGAAGTTGATGTAAACTGATAGTACTCAGGTAGATATGTTTACGGTACGGTAAATAGGTTACAACTATTTTGGAAGGTTTTTGGAAGTTGCAATTGGCTTGGAAGGTCGCCCATCATTTGCTTCATCTCTTTTCCCTTGTATTTCACACATTTCACCCAATTATGCACTATCTTTTGAACGTCAAAACCTACGATCCCATATTTTTGGCACAATGTTGCAATCATGGGAGTTTGTCCTGCATGTAGATATCGCAAATGATGTTCTCTTACAATGGACTCAGGTAGGTCGTCCTTGCCTGGCAGTATAATTGGATGTTTCATGTTAAAGGTAGTTCCTGCATTGACAATTCTGCCTCCAACTCGTAGCAGGGTCAATTCGTCCAGGAAAGGTTTGATACAGTTTAGTTCACTGAAAGCTGGGTAATGTTTTTGTTCTGGACCAAAGTGCTTTGACTATATATACTTTAAGATGAGCAGCTGCGGATGTTTTAATTCCAGGCCAGAAAGATATAGTGAGAGTGAAGTTTTAGGAACTCCCTTCAATTTTAGGTTAATATAGCGGAATGTGTAAGCCAAAATTCTTATCAATTTGCTGAAGCTGGATACTCTGGCGCTTGGATCATATAGTATATTAGATTGTGGAACCTGAATGTTCTGTGATTGGATGCGCATTTCCTCTGTTGTGTTTGGGTAATTCACTTGATTAGTTGGCCAATCTTCACGGTTGATTAGCCAATTAGAACCATTCCACCGTAAGTTAAAATTTTGTAACGTTCCAGGATCAATCCCTCTGGAGACACAGTCAGCTAGGCTATCTTCAGAATCGACATGTTTCCATTGCGATTTACTTATATTACTTCGCCAGTTCTATTTCCTACAAAAGTATTCCGTTTTGTAGGATGAGCAGATAACCAATCGAGTACGATGGTGGAATCAGACCAAGCCGTGGTTTTAACAACTTCGAGTTTCAGGGTTTTCTTCACTGTTAAAAGCAGTCTGTTTAGTAGTAATGCTCCTCACAATTCCAGACGAAGGATAGATTGTTGTTTGACCTTAGCTACTTTTGTTTTTGCTGAAAGTAGTTTAGCTATAGAATCCCCATCTGGATTTATTATTTTACCATAAACCAACGCCGCATAAGCATATCTAGAAGTATCAGAAAATCCATACAATGCTATTTTTCCATTTTGTGTTACACCTAAGTATTTTTTGATTTCGATTTCTTCTATTTTTGGTAGATTGTTTCTTAAAGTTAACAATTCATTTGTTAAATCTAATGGAATTTGGTCATCCCATTCTAAGTTCCTTATCCACAAACTTTGTAAAAATATATTGAACTTGACTGTTACTGGGGTAAGCCACCCCAATGGATCAAAAATAGTCGACTTGCCTCCGATAGAATGCTGCGTTTTTTCAGGATAGGATTTTCATTTAGGCTTACTCTGAATTTTAAACAGTCCTTTGTTGGGTTCCTAAAACTGTTGCGGCAGCTTGGTTAGCAACAATTCGATGAGTAGCGCAGGAATGATATATCCACCGTGCAACAATGCAACACAAAATTTTTTTAGATGTTTTATTATTATTATGTTGCAATTACTGACCAACCTCAAAAAATTTTATTATTTTCCATACGTAACGAAAAATTTATTGTTTCATCGGGCATTGACCTCTATAATAAACCAAATAATATTTTTTTTTAAGATTTAAAAGTGTTGTTGTTGCTCGAAGAATCTATTAAATAGTGTATAGTTAGTGTATAGTTCAGTTATACGTCAACCTTTTGTAAAAAAATTCAATTTGCATTCCAAAACATTTTGAGAGGCCAACGAGTAACTATCTCTTGAAGCTAAGTTAAATGCAGAAATACTTGTGATAAAAGAAGTGACTTTATGTACATCTATATAAATAAAACAAAGTCGTGTTAGTTACACCATTTATAACTCAAGAACGGCTGGACCGATTTTTATGATTTTTGTTTTGTTGGATTTGACTCCGTTCCGAATAGCATAATAACTATTAAAACATTGGAAAAATCCACAACAACAAAAATTTATCAAGAAAATTCATTTTCTCATACATTTTGTTTTTTTTATTTTGTTCGTCTCAATACAGTGGTGGTTTAGGAAAAAAGAAAAGTCGGAAAAACTCAAAAGGGAAGCCCCAAAAATCTAATAAAAAAATCTTTTTTTTATATGATTTTTGTAGGTGTAATTTGTATGTGACGAGTGGTGCATTGGTTAAAGCTTCGGCGCTTGGACTGCAAGGTACTGGATACGAATCCGACTGGAGGCTGCATGCACATTTAGCATTTTATTTTTTATCCAATTTTTTTTTATTTCATCTACTTATCTATATATATAAAACAAAGTCGTGTTAGTTACACCATTTATAACTCAAGAACGGCTGGACCGATTTTTATGATCTTTCTTTTGTTGGATTTGACTCCGTTCCGAATAGCATAATAACTATTAAAACATTGGAAAAATCCACAACAGCAAAAATTTATCAAGAAAATTCATTTTCTCATACATTTCGTTTTTTTTATTTTGTTCGTCTCAATACAGTGGTGGTTTAGGAAAAAAGAAAAGTCGGAAAAACTCAAAAGGGAAGCCCCAAAAATCTAATAAAAAAAACCTTTTTTTATATGAATTTTGTAGGTGTAGTTTGTATGTGACGAGTGGTGCATTGGTTAAAGCTTCGGCGCTTGGACTGCAAGGTACTGGATACGAATCCGACTGGAGGCTGCATGCACATTTACCATTTTATTTTTTATCCAATTTTTTTTTTATTTCATCTACTTATCTATTTATATAGATAAAATCTTCGTCCGAGTTACGATTTCAGTGCGAATAGTAGATTTTGACAGCTCCAAAAAAAGTTTTTTTCCTTTGCGATTTTAATATTAAATTTAATTTATTTTTGGTTTTGGTTATTTCATATTAGTTAAGTGGTTTGTGGTTTAGCATATAATATTAAAATAAGTGGTGGAATTTAGTGAAATAAGAGGTTGTGTGGTGTATGCCAATAACAATAAGAAAACAGTACTTTTTTGCGTACAATAGTACGTAATTTTTTTAGTGGTACAGAGTGTCCCAACACCGGACACCAGTTTTTTTTTTGGTTTTTTTAATTTTTTTTTTTTCTGCGGAATTCTATTTTCGATCGGGATTTTTAAACGGTAAGTTCCCTTCGAAGATGTTCACTTTGTGAGGTTATCACATTTGTGATTGTGCGCACATCGATAATTGATTATGTAATTTTGGATTGTGTGATTAATTTTCCAGTATTATTTACAATGCCGCGAGCCAGAAGATCTAATCTTTCACCACGAAGCCGTAATGCAATTAGACTTCGGACTATTGCGAATCAATCCACTGCAGATGAACAAGAAATCACACGAGAAGTGCGCCGCGTTAGTATGGCCCGACTTCGCGCTTCACAAAGACAAGCACAAAGAGAGGCAGTACGTCAAATGGCTCAGTTGACAATGAGAAATCGTCGAGCTTATCGCACAGATCAACAACGAGATAATTTTCGACGCGCAAGAAGAAATCCTTCAAGTGTTGATTTGAATCGAATAGCGTTTCAATACGATTGCACAATTGACTACAACTCGCATCCTTTCGTTCGAATTGGCCCAATGGAGTTTGTGTGCGACCATTGCGGTGCATTGAAGTTCGCTGGAGAAACGCCTGGATTGTGCTGTCTGAGTGGCAAGGTGAGATTGCCATTATTGCCTGCACCACCTGAACTGTTGCGTTCATTGCTTCGTGGCGAGACACCAGAATCACGACATTTTCTATCCAACACTCAAAGATACAACGGATGTTTCCAAATGACTTCATTTGGAGCAGACATTATCGAAGAACGCGGATTCAATCCAACATTTAAGGTCATTTCTGCTCGAGAGAGTAAACATTCATTTTCTTTTGGTGATCAAAAATCTATAATTCTGACTTCGTCTTCGACTTTACAGATTCAAGGCCAAATTCACCACCGAATTGGGTCATTGCAACCGATTGAAGATGGACAGCATAAATTCATCCAAATATACTTTATGGGCAATATGGAGGATCAACTTGATCGGCGCCAAACGATCAATACAGCAATGAAAAGGATAGTTCTGAAAGATTTGCAGCAACTACTCCATGAACATCATGCATTGGTTCGATTGTTTAAATCTGCGTTGGATCGCATGCCAAGTGACGACTGCAAAGTCGTGATCAGAGCAGATAAACGACCCGCTGGAACACACGAATGCCAATTTAATGCTCCAACAATAGATGAAGTCGCAATTGTGATTGTTGGTGAAAGCGTGGAACCGCGCGATATTGTGCTTACACGTCGCGACACTGGACAACTGCAACGAATAAATGAAACACACCGTTCATACGATACATTGCAATACCCGCTGATGTTTTGGCAAGGAGACGATGGATATCACTTCAATATCAACATGATAAATCCATTGAGCGGTGAGTACTGATATCATAATTTAGATTATGACACTAATTTTACTGATTTCATTTCAGGTGAGGAAACCAACAAGAAGGTTAGCTCGATGAATTATTATGCATATCGTTTGATGATTCGTCAAAATGCTGACAACTATTTGCTGCGATTTCGTCGTTTGCTTCAGCAATATATCGTCGACATGTACGTCAAAATCGAAACAGAGCGCCTCATTTTCATTCGGTTGAACCAAGCTAAACTGCGTTCGGAGGAATATATCCATTTACGCGATGCAATCAGCACCGAAGGAGATGCAGCTAATGTTGGTCGATTGACTATTCTACCGGCGACGTACATTGGCAGCCCGCGTCATATGCATGAATATGCGCAAGATGCAATGACATATGTTCGTCATTACGGTTGTCCAGATTTATTCATCACTTTTACTTGCAATCCGAAATGGATAGAGATTGTTCAACTGTTGCTACCCGGGCAAATAACAAGTGATCGGCACGACATCATCGCACGTGTCTTTAAACAAAAAATCCGGTCGCTGATGAACTACATTGTTAGGCATTGCGTCTTTGGGGATACTCGATGTTGGATGTATTCAATTGAATGGCAGAAACGAGGCTTGCCGCATGCTCACATTCTTATTTGGTTAGCCGAAAAAATTCGACCAGACCAAATAGATGACATCATATGTGCCGAGATTCCTGATCCCGAAACCGATCCAGACCTGCATGATGTTGTAATTACGAACATGGTTCACGGTCCGTGTGGCTCCATCAATCCCCAATCACCGTGCATGGTCGACAACAAGTGTTCCAAGCGTTATCCACGAAATTTAACCGCAGAGACTATCACTGGCAATGATGGTTATCCACTGTACCGGCGTCGATCAGCCGATGATAACGGTAGAACTATCACAACGATAGTGAGAGGAAATGAGTTCGTGGTCGACAACACTTGGATTGTTCCATATTCGCCACTTCTTTCCAAAACATTCAAGGCGCATTGCAACGTGGAGTACTGCAATTCAGTGAAGTCCATAAAATACATTTGTAAATATGTCACGAAAGGTAGCGATATGGCAGTTTTTGGTGTTCAAAATCCCAATACAAACGATGAAATCACGCATTATCAAGTTGGTCGATATGTGAGCTGCAATGAGGCGATTTGGCGTATATTCTCATTCCCTATTCATGAACGTCATCCTACTGTTGTACATTTGGCGGTGCATCTGGAGAATGGTCAACGAGTTTATTTCAACTCATCGAATGTTGCTCAACGTGCTGAGACACCTCCAGCAACAACATTGACCAGTTTCTTTTCGATTTGTCAAAGTGATCCGTTTGCACGAACATTGCTCTACTCTGAGATGCCACGTTATTACACTTGGAACGCCTCATCAAAAAAATTTCAACGTCGGAAGCAAGGCGATGAGGTTCCTGATCATCCAAATGTGCGTTCTACTGATGCTCTTGGTCGCATTTACACAGTTCATCCGAAGAATGACGAATGCTTCTACTTGCGGTTGTTGCTGGTGAATATTCGTGGGCCGACATCATTTGAATCACTTCGAACTGTCAATGGTGTAGTGTGCCCAACATTTCGTGCTGCATGTCAACAGCTCAACTTGCTTGAAAACGATACTCATTGGGACATGACAATCGCTGAATCAATTATTTCTGCAACTCCAAACCAGATACGCACATTATTTGCTATCATTATTTCGACATGCTTCCCATCAAATCCACGTGAACTATGGAGCAAGTACAAGAATGACATGTCAGAAGACATTCTACATCGAATTCGTGTCAGTTTCGGAAATCCCGATCTCGAGGTGAATGAGGAGATACATAACCAGGCTTTGCTTTTGATCGAAGACATGTGTTTTCGCATGTGCGGCAGTTTGTTAGTCAAATTAGGAATGCCAACGCCATGTCGTGGAATGAACGACGCTTTCAATCGAGAATTGGAACGTGAACATGAATATGATCGAGATGCATTGAACCAATCAGTTCGAACCAATGTACCACTGTTGAACCTCCAACAGAAAGGAGTGTACGATACGTTAATGAAGGCAATTCATGATGGAAATGGTGGATTATTTTTCCTCGATGCGCCCGGTGGAACTGGGAAGACATTCCTCATGTCATTGATTTTGGCCACTGTTCGTGCGAGATCCGATATTGCTGTAGCAGTTGCTTCTTCTGGGATAGCGGCCACATTGCTAGAAGGATGCCGAACAGCTCATTCAGCGTTGAAATTACCGTTAAACCTTCAATCGGCTGAAAACCCGACATGCAACATTGCAAAACACTCAGCAATGGCGAAAGTTTTGGTAGCAAGTAAAATCATCATCTGGGATGAATGTACAATGGCGCACAAACGCGCATTGGAAGCACTCGATAGAACTATGAAAGATCTACGCAATGACTCAAGATGTTTTGGAGGCGCAATGATTCTACTTTCTGGCGATTTCCGTCAAACAATACCAGTTATTCCAAGATCGACCGCTGCTGATGAAATAAACGCTTGCCTCAAATCATCGACTCTGTGGTGTTATGTGAAGAAACTTCAGCTGACGACAAACATACGAGTTGCATTGTTAAACGATCCATCTGCCGAAGAATTCTCCAAGCAATTGCTGACTATCGGTAATGGCCGTGTTCCGGTCGACAAATCGAACGGATTGATTTCGTTTCCTCAGAACTTTTGCATTTTTGTCTCAACGAAGGACGAGCTCATCAACAAAGTGTTCCCGAACATCATTACTAACCACAAAAATCACAATTGGGTGAGTGAACGAGTAATTCTTGCGGCAAAGAACAAAGATGTGGATCACTTAAATTTTACAATTCAAAATCTAATCGTCGGTCCACTTCATTCCTTCAAATCTATTGACTGTGTGACAAACGAAGACGAAGCAACCAACTATCCAACTGAATTTTTAAACTCATTGGATCTACCTGGCTTGCCACCGCACAATTTACAACTAAAAGTTGGCTCGATAATCATCATGCTACGAAACCTGAATCAACCAAAACTATGTAACGGAACGCGTTTGGTGGTGAGAAAACTCATGGGCAATGTAATTCACGCGACCATACTTCAAGGGAAGTTCAAAGGTGAGGAAGTTCTCATTCCGAGAATTCCGATGATCCCAACCGATATGCCATTCGAGTTTAAACGAATTCAATTTCCGATTCGTCTTGCATTCGCCATGACGATCAACAAATCACAAGGCCAATCCTTGAGTGTTTGTGGCCTGAATCTAGAAAATGAATGTTTCTCTCACGGCCAATTGTACGTAGCATGTTCACGTGTCGGTAAACCATCCGCTTTATTCGTTCTCGCACCTAACAATAAAACAAAAAATGTCGTATATCACAAGGTGCTACAATGAAGGGACTCGACTCCATTGCAACTCACCCAGCAAATAGTTTAAAAGAAAGTAGTGCAATAATGCTACGCGAACCATTTCTATTCAATTCAATAAAACGAAAGCCTTGCTGCCACGTGAATTACATTCATTTCAATGTAATTAAAATCAAATAAAAAACCTCTTAACGAGGTAAATGTTCGAGTGACGAAAGCCGAATTCAATTCACAAAATTTCTGATATCAAATTTGTGCCGAAAAAACAATTGCATTCGATTTGTCAACGATCTTTTGGAATATTAGTGCATTCAGCGCGTTGTTGTTGAACATTTTGAAAAATCGTTGGCAAGTTGTTGTTTTTGACTAGAAAGAAAAATGTAAACAAACGCGCCGAATGCACTAACATTCCGAAAAATCGTTGACAAATCGAATGCAATTGTTTTTTCGGCACAAATTTGATATCAGAAATTTTGTGAATTGAATTCGGCTTTCGTCACTCGAACATTTACCTCGTTAAGAGGTTTTTTATTTGATATCAATGATTTTGGCACGGCAAATTGAAAATGAATTGAATTGCGATTCCTTTTATTGTTGTCAGTCAAAACAGTTCACACACACTCGATATAGCACACAATTGGCCGCTACGTGTTATTGTGGCTTAAGTCGTATTCATACGACAGATAAAAATCCGGGAGTTTTCTATTCCATCGTTTTAACCAATTACATCACGTAAATTATACAACAGACACGCTATTTTCATACAAAAAGTTGAAAAAAAATCTGGGATAGAAAAATCTGAGATTTGTATCCGTCGTATGAATACGACTTCATACACAGACGCGCGGCATTGAAATTACGAATAGCCAAAGGCGAAGAACGAATTACGCATACTTTCACACAGCTGTCGGCTGTATGTTACGGAGTGCGCATGATTTGTTCTTCTTCTCTCGATATTCGTCACTCCAGTGGCGTGCGTCTGTGTATGAGGTACAATGCTCTATTCCACACATGATCTCACAGAAATTATAACTTTCTTCTATTCTTTCCCCGTGTACCTATGATACTGGTTTTAATTGCGACTGAAACAAATTTTCAGTGAAATCACACTAACACAAACATAAATAAAATAAAAAAGACGGGAAAGGTTCGGAACCGAACTTTATAAGCATTTTTGTTGCCTATATAGTATTAACAGTATTATTATTCCGTGTCTAAGAAAAAGAGGTTCTATGCAGTGTGGTTTGTGTATTTCAAATATCACAAACACCCATATCCACCCACACCCACCTAGCTCCATCTACACCCAGCCCAACCGACCCCAATCAATCGCAAACCACGCCTCCTAAACATTACTACCTTCCCGACCCACTATCTAATTTAAACACTCAAAACCCATCTCACCCGCATCACCTTACACCACACTACCCATGATGAAAAGTAGGAGGGTCAGGTCTTATCATTAGGTTCAGATAGGTATTTTTTTCATTATGTTCAGGACGATAGCGTACGTTCTGGTGTACTGTTTCTGGTGTGTGGTAGACGATTCTATTTCTTTATTTTGCATGCATTTTTTCAATCTTCATTTTGTAGTATTTTAGTAGATTTTATTTCAGAATCCCTTACCACACGCCACAAACAGGTTATGCCGGGTGTGATCTTATTACACACCCGGTTCTCGTAGGCTATCGGCTGAACATTTGTAGTTTAGTTTTTAGTGTATGTTACAGAGTAGTAAAAATTTAGATCAGATGCATGTGTTTTTGGTAGAAATTCGATTGAGTAATTCAACAATTTTTTTTGCATGTTTCTTGCTGTTTTGTCACTAACCGCATGCAGCTACCATTCATTTTTGATTCCTTAAACAATACAATAAAAAATTCTTATTTTAATGTGTTAGTTGGAAACAAAAATTAATGGTAGCTACCCTCTCACTGATATTCCATCTTCATGCGATGGGAGGGGAGATAAGATCTGTTTTTTAAAGAAATCATTTTAAAGATTAAAAAAGTATCGATTTAATGCAACGAGACTGTGAAATGTTCAATGTTTTTTGGTGATTTTTTCGATCACATCAATTTGTCAGTTTTTTAATTTTTTTTGTTATGAAAACAGGGTCACTGGTAAAAATTCTCTTAGCAATGATAATAATATGATGTATTTATATTTGTTTCATTGTAATACGTTGATTCACTATCATTATGAACCGCAACGGACCGATATTCGGGTGCATTTGAGCCAAAAAATGAAATTTTGCAAAAAAATAGGGTGGCTTTTAAGTTATGGAGGCCAATATCTAAAATATACGAGTTTTCTGGGACAAACGGTTGATGTCATATTGTAGGTGAGGTTTGTGGCTAATAATCCTGAAAATATGAACCAAAAGTCTTGGGCTCATTTTTAAGCAATTTGGCCGAATGTGGCCGGCCGATTTCACATTTTTCAGTTTTTTGGCCAAAATGACCCTCCACCCTAATTTTTTGAATTTTTTTTTATGCTATTTGATAGCTGGCGTCAATACCTTTCCAACGATATGCATATGTCCAGGGTATGACGAATAGGTTCAGCGCTGTGGGCGTGACAAAATGGCCAAAAATGGCCGTTCAGAGGCCGGCCGCGGCCAACATGACGGTCAAATCAAAAAGTTGTAGAACAAAAGTTGCTTATTTTTTCAAGTACTACAAACCCTGAAAATATGAGATCAAATGAAAGAGGTACGGACAAACAAACAAACAAACAAACAAACAAACATATATACCAAAGCAAGATTAAATGGTGACGTCATAGAAAAATTTAAAAATGTCATAACTTTGGTTAAAATCATCCGTTTACGACGTTGGAGGTGTCGTTGAATTGGTATTGAGGTCTACAATCATAATTTGCTAGTTAAAAAATAATTGGGGCACTTTTTGGGGCAGTTATACCCGAAAAACTGATTTTTTGGGGCAGTTTTCGGAAGGTCATATCTCCACTCAATGTTGGAAGAAATTTATGTTTTTATACATTATTTGGGTTTATTTTTCAAGACCTTTCTAATGGTATATAACATGACCCTGGCAGCCTCCAAGGGAAAAAGTTCGAAACTTGCTGTATATATACTTCGTTCGACTTCCAGCACAGTAGGTGCTTTCGTCACTCGTTTGGACTGCCGTCCAAAGTGATATATTTCATTTTGATTTTTGTAATTTCATTGAATTTAATTAATTTGGAGTATTCATTTAATTTATTTAATCTTAATAAAAAACTCAATTTTATTAAGCTAATAACTTTAAAAAACATTTATTGATTTTGAGGCGGTACGAAGTTCGCCGGGTCAGCTAGTCTATATATATAAAACAAAGTCGGGTTAGTTACACCATTTATAACTGAAGAACGGCTGGACCGATTTTTATGATCTTTCTTTTGTTGGATTTGACTCCGTTCCGAATAGCATAATAACTATTAAAACATTGGAAAAATTCACAAAAAAAAAGTTATCAAGAAAATTCATTTTCTCATATATTTAGTACATTTTGTTTGTTTTATTTTGTTCGTCTCAATACAGTGGTGGTTTAGGAAAAAAGAAAAGTCGGAAAAACTCAAAAGAGAGCGCGTGGCGCTATGTGATGAAACTTCAGCTGACGACAAACATGCGAGTTGCGTTGTTAAACCAGAGACAACCTAACAGAGATATTTCATTCTATGTAAACGTAAAAATTTAAACTGCGAGTTTATTTTCTGTAAACAGCCGCAAACAACCAAAAATATTTTGTTTTTTTGCGTAAACGTATACGCAGTTTAACGAAAAATGACAGATACAACGATGACATTGGAATTGTCAGAAATATATTTTGTTTTCATTTTTTAGCTCGAACGAAAAATTTAATTTGATTGTCTGTGGTTAAATGATCTATCTGCCAAAGATTTCTCCAAGCAATTGCTGACTATCGGTAATGGCCATGTTCCGTCGACGAATCGAACAGATTGATTTCGTTTCCTCTGAACTTTTGCAATTTTGTCTCAACGAAGAACGAGCTCATCAACAAAGTGTTCCCGAATAATATTACTAACCACAAAAATCACAATTGGGTGAGTGAACGAGTAATTCTTGCGGCAAAGAACAAAAATGGGGATCACTTAAATTTCACAATTCAAAATCTAATCGTCGGTCCACTTCATTCCTTTAAATCTATCGACTGTGTGACAAACAAAGACGAATCAACCAACTGTGCAACTGAATTTTTAACCTCATTGGATCTGGCTGGCTTGCCACCGCACAATTTACAACTGAAAGTTGGTGTGTTGCCGGTAATCATCATGCTACGAAACCTGAATGAACTAAAACTATATGTAACGGAACGCGTTTTATTTTGAGAAATCTCAAGGAAAGTTCAAAGGTGAGGAAGTTCTCATTCCGAGAATTCTGATGATCCCAACCGATATGCCATTCGAGTTTAAACGAATTCAATTTCCGATTCGTCTTGCATTCGCCATGACGATCAACAAATCACAAGGCCCATCCTTGAGTGTTTGTGGCCTGAATCTAGAAAATGAATGTTTCTCTCACGGCCAATTGTACATAGCATGTTCACGTGTCGGTAAACCATCCGCTTTGTTCGTTCTCGCACCTGACAATAAAACAAAAAATGTCGTATATCACAAGATGTTTTACTGAAGGGAATCGACCCTATTGCAACCTACTCAAGAAACAGTTTAAAAGGAAGTAGTGCAACAATGCTACGCGAATCATTTCGAATCAATTCAATAAAACGAAAGCCTTGCTGCCACGTGAATTACATTCATTTCAATTTAATTAAAATATAATTCATTTTGATTGAATTTAATTAATTTGGAGTATTCATTTTATCCGCCCCGGAGGTCTCGGGTTCAATTCCCGGTAGTGACAAGGAAAAAATTGCACGGCTGGTTTAGGATCAATGAATTAATCACTCATTAGTCATTATCCGAAATGAAAATATGATTATTAAACCTCATTTAAGGCAGCCAAATCTCTTGATGGGGTATAGTGCCAGAGAGAGAGAGAGAGAGAGAGAGAGAGAGAGAAATTCATTTTATCTTAATAAAAAAACTCAATTTAATTAAGCTATAATAACTTTAAGCAACATTTATTGATTTTGAGGCGGTACGAAGTTCGCCGGGTCAGCTACCTAGTTATAAATAGATAAAAACAAAAAATTTAAGATTTCTTGGTGAGAAAAGTTATAATTTTTTTTTTTAAATTGCAAACGAGATAAATTGGATTACGCGCAGATTATTGTCATTCGGATAGATTGATAAAAACTAAATCGGGTTTTTGTCAGTTTTGAGTTCTAATGGTAGCTTATTTCATACGCTAGGCCCATTTAGAGATATATGTTTGTCCGGGAAGGTTATCGGGCCTCTCAAAAAAAAAACACTCCAGAAATAAACTCTTCATAGGCGGACATCACGGTGGAATTTCCGCGTGTTAAATCGCAAACCACAAAGGCATAGGCATATAGTTGGACTAATTTGTCTACTACGAATTGTGCAACCATTCGAGGAATCTTTGTTTTAAATTGTGCAAGGAAGAAAATATATATTTTGTGAATTTTGTGATTTCCAACAAAAAAAACGGTTAAAAAAAAAAAATAATAATCTAAATTACAAAAAAAAAAAATTTTTATTAAAGAGAAATTTCCAGTTTAATTCTTATTTAAAATTAAAGCTTAGTATAATTTATAAAATTCAAAATAATCTATAAAAATATTTAATTAGCATTTAAGGAAATATTTGTTGAGAGCAAAAAAATAAATAATATAAGATTATAAACATAAGTGAATTAAGTTGTCCACAGCTACCCAACCAGCCTGCTGCCAGGAGTACTCTTAGCAGAAAATAGTTTTGGTGAGTTTTTTTTCGGTTAAATGTTTTTGTGCCCGGGGAAAATCGCCCCGTTATATTATTTATTTTTGTCATAATCTCAATAAAATTTAACTATTATAAGATTTTAAATTAAACTATACTAAATTATAAAACTAATCATTCCCTAAGAGTGTCAGTGATTTTCAATTATGCATGTAAAAAAAAATGATTATTTTGAAAAAATTTGAATTATAATAATTTAAATGGAATAAATTATATTTTTATTTGTGATGTGAATGAACCATGAGCCCAGGGGAAAATTTGTGAGGGATTAAAACTAAAGTACGTAAGGTTTGTTCGGCCTATATCTAGAAACATGACCCTACCAAGCCGTGAAACTACCCGAACGTTAGTCAAAATACGTACGGTTTCTAGAAGGTCCGTAACAAAACTTTGATTGAGTTGGTTTCTTCGATTTTAAGTATATATTTTTTCCTGAGTGGGTTTCTTAGTAACTTCTGGTGGGTTCAATATTATTGGCTCTCGGATACCCATTTTCTAAGCTAAACACCGAAACTCGAGAGTATAGTATTGATATTTTCCTTTAATCTGGTTGCTTTTTCTATTGTGTCGGCACCAGTCATTAAGTCATCTACATTATATATTGGCTTTGATTCGACTTACTGCTTTCGGGAATTCTTCTTCGTATTTGACTGTAGCTTCGTTTAGTGACCGTGTCGCTAGATATGTTGCGCTTGCTGTGCTATAGTATTGTTTGTATTTGATAAGTCGTAAAGGGTATCTCTGGCGAGTCTCTCTATATAATTCTCTGGTATCTTGTATCTTGTTCTGCGACTAGAACCTGCCGAAACATCATTTCAACGTCAGCCGTAAACAGTACCTTGTATGTTCTAAAGCGGAATAATATCTCGTACAAAGTTGATTGGACAGGTGGACCAACTGCGAGACAGTCATTTAATGAAGTATCACTAGTGGTCCTAGCGGAACCGTCGAAAACGATCCTCAATTTGGTTGTAGTACTGGAACTCTTGGAAACCGCATGATGTGGTAGGTAGTAGCCATCGTGTTCCAATTCATTTTCACTGACTGATTTCATTTGTCCCAGATTTAAGTACTTTGAAAAAATATTAACTATTTATAAATTTTTAAAACTCTTGATCTTCTTGAATTGTCTCTCCATTGCCTGCATTCGTTTGGCTGCTGTTCGAAATGAATCTCCTAAACCTGATGATGAGAGCTTAAAGGAAAGACTACCTTGAATCAACCAGACATGTCTACTAGTTGGGTTATTTAAAGACACGGTGAGTATTTCACTTGACTGACCTTCCATTGTTTTTCCAGCGATGATCCAGCCTAGCACAGTTTTTTGTATGGTTAGATTATTGTTTATGGTGATTTTTCCTTCTGCTATAGATCAAAAAATTTGTCTGCTCCTATAATCATATCGATATCATTACAAGAATAAAAATGTGGGTCTGCTAACTCATATTACCTGAAGAAGTCCATATTAAATGATCGATCGAATGACTGCTGTCTTGCGGGTTAACTTCGGCAAAACGTAGGCTTCGATGTGTAGACAAGGTTCATTATTGTCCCATGGTCTAATTTCTAGAGTCACTGCTCCCTTCGTATATATCCACTTGCTCCACCAATACCCGTGATGGCAATCTTGGGCCTTTTTCTTTTTAACTACAAGCTTTGCGCGCAGTGACCACAACAGAGATGGTGCGACCTGCGACCCTGGCAGTTCAATCGAGAAAAACGCGACGTCCTTATTATCTCATACAAAATTCGCAATCACATACTGAGCTGTACTTAAAAGAAACGTGACTCAATAAGATGCTATTCAGACTGACCGAGATTCTGATTAGAGCCGATTTTTGTGAACACCCGAGAGAATGCGGCATTTGATTGCCGCATGACTTCATTTAGTACATAAAATTAGAGCCCCCGCAACAGTGTAGAACCAACAATGGACTGCCTAATTGGCTTGCTAATCGAGTTGCGTTGATTGGAGATGGCTGTCACAAATCACCGATCAAAAAGACGTCCTTTCCACCAAACGAAATATTTAGTTGCGTGATTTGCTTGAGTCGCAAATCGACCGGTTGTAAAAGTTCCGCTTCGAAAGAGGCATCTTTTTAGATATAGGGATTTTAAGAGTGGTGTGTACTGTAAAGTTGTGTCATTGATGGCTACAGCCCGTTGAAACGTATGTAGTGAATGAATTACCAAAACAATCATCCGGTCCGAATGAAAAAATTTGCAATGGATCAGCATTCGTCCCATGCAAAAAATTTTTTATGGTATGCATTAGTAGACGCTTTTGTATATCATTGGCTGAGCACATGAGTTTAATGAATTGTTCATTCGGCATAACGTTGTCTCGCTTTTCTGGAATAACTTACATTCAGGCACATTTGCTGATAGTAGATTAGTCAAGTAATTGACTAATTCGCTGTCTGGATTTTTATGCATAGTTTCCCTAATGCATTGGTCTAACTCAAATTCCTTCAAATACCGAATAATTCTAGGACCGCCACGTTTATTCTATTTTTTGTTCTTTTACCACTGTGTAGTATGAAGCAGCCTGTGCTAGAGTCAGATTCTCGAGATCAGCTGGTCTCTTTTAATATTTATCAAACCAATTATCTTGCCACACCTCGGGTGATTCCTCATCTATATCTCTCTCTGATACTATACATCCCATAAAGGGATTTGGCTGCCTCAAATGAGGTTTCATAATCATATTTTCATTTCGGATAGTGAGTGATTAATTCATTGATCCTAAACCAGCCGTGAAAGGTTTTCCTTATCACCACCGGGAATCGAACCCGGGACCTCCGGTCGCTGGAGCAAGCATGCTGACTACTTTGCCACCGGGGTGGCATCATCTATATCTACGGTTTCAATTTGTATTCTTGTTTTTTCACGTGATGACGTTCTGGCCAATAAGTTGAAATATAGAGTGCAACTGAAGAGCCCATAAATGTTGGTAGTAGATGCAGCAGATACCTCGCTGCCTCCTGAATTGCAAAATCGACTGTGTTGAGCAAATCGACACTTAGTTGTTGAGTGATCTCAACGATATCAAATTTGTGATGTTCATCTACTACGTATGCATCGCACGAATATTCTTCAACTATAAATTACATATCTGTATTCGAGCCTGATGAGAATGAATGGATTGAAACTGTTAACCCATTTTTTACCTGGTTTTCGTTTGAGAAAAACTTTCGGTCTTGATATATCATGACGGTCTTGATATACCAGAGTGTTTACCATGTTTTCAAAAGAAGTGATCGATATCAGTCTATACGTTTTTTTTGCAAGTGCTATGAAGCATTGTTTTCAGACACAGACACTAGGCGATTAATTTGAGCTATAGGCACAGCCAGATCTGTACCGAAAATATTGTCAGGGGTGTCATTGAGCCATAGTAGTATATGTGCGTGTGGACTGCAACGGTGGTGCAACTCAATCCGTTTGAAATTGTGGCACACGTAATTAATACCGAATGGACTATCGAAGTTTTTTCGACTGAAATTTTTTTATGATCACGTCCACAAGCTTATGAAAATACGGGGCACATGTTACCGAATCTCAATTAATAAGTGACGCTTTAATATTGTAATGGAGATAAGCGCATCATTATCTATTCCATTATTTTTAAATTTAGAGGATTGGCTAGATCACAGTAATTTCCGACAAACATGGTACAAATAAAAATTATTACCGTTTTTAAAAACGCGATTTTTTTGTTATTTTCATGACAAATTATTCTAATTATGTCTTTTTGAACCAATAGAATAAGTTTAAGAGTATTGAAGTAAGTACCACTCTAACAAACAATACCACACTGGAGTTTTGAATGAACAATTCCATAGTATATGCGTTTTACAACTTTCAGTTTACAAATTTCAGACAACATAGTTGTTTCAACTTTAAAATTTACAATTTTGTACAATAAAACATCGTCAAGCATTAGTCTTTTGTTATCTAGGCTTAACAAATTAAGAATTTTTAACCTCATATTGTAGGAAATATGACCGATGTGAGGTTTAGATTTAAAGAAGAGAAGTCTTGTTATAACCTTTTTTGAACCCTGTCAATTTGGTCGGAATATTTATCATAGAACGGATTCCAAATAGGAGAGGCATATTCTAACAAACTCCTCACCAGACAATTGAAGAGAATCTTAAGCACGTTAGAGTCGCGAAATTCTCTCTCTATTTCTCTGGCACTATATCCTATCAAGGGATTTGGCCGCCTCAAATGAGGTTTCATAATCATATTTTCATTTCGCATAATGGGTGTTTAATTCATTGATCCTAAACTAGCCGTGAAACTTTTTCCTTGTCACCACTGGGAATCGAACCCGGGAACTTCGGTCGCTGGAGCAAGTATGGTGGCCACTTTGCCACCGAGGCGGCATGTCCCTACCTCTACGAAAAATAAATCCATGAATTTTGTTAGCCTTTATACAAATCACTTCAACATGTATGTTTAATGATAGTTTTGAATCAAATGTGACACCTAAGTTAGAAATGTGACTGACTATTTAAAGTTAAACCACCTATATTGTAAGAATGAAGAAAGGGATCCATTTTTTCGTGAAAATGATTGTTACACACTTATTAATGTTTAAGTTTAGCTAGTTTTCTATGCACCATGATTGTAGCTTAAGGATATGTGCTTGCAGTTTAAGAGCATCAGATAAACTATTAATAGTATTAAATATTTTCAAATCATCTGCATAGAAAAAGTGTGGACATTCTAAAATATTGGATTAATAAAAATTAAAAATAACAGCGGATTCACAGGTGACCCTTGTGGAACCCCAGAAGTAGCAAAGAAAGGCTTAGATAAATAACCATTGAATTTGACTTTCAACGAACGGTCATGTAGATAGGATGATAAACATTTGCATATTTGCGGAGATAAACTGATCTTACAGCATTTGTCAATTAAAATGTCATGTGCCACCGAATCAAACGCTTTTTGAAAATCAGTATAAGAGCAATAGACCTGCAAGCCATTATCCACACTACCAAAAATATAATTAGAAAATTCTAAAAGGTTAGTCAAAACCGATCTCTTGGTTTATAAACCAAGGTTGGTTTATAATTTTCAAAGTCGCTTTTGTCACCAGTTTTAAAGATAGACACAAGAAACGCTCTTTTCCAAACAGAGAATATGCTGGAATTTAATGAAAGATTGAATATTATCGACAAAGGTTTTGCAAATTCATCTTTCAATTAATAAATGAAATAATTAGATATATTATCAGGTTCAGCACCTTTACGAACTTCAAATGACGTAAGGACTCGATAAACGTCATCAGTTGTAATACAGTTTAAATCACCATAAAATTTTAGACGCGAACGTGTATCAGATGAAAGACTTACAAAATTAGACCTAGCCATAAAAACTGAATCAAAATAACCTGCAAGAAGGTTACATATTACATCACAATTGTGAGATTCAGTTGTAACTAGTCTCATAGTAGCCGAAAAACTAGTTTGTGAAGCTAGAGAGTGACAAAAGCTCCAGAACAAATTAGGGTTTTGCTTAAGTTGATGCTCAACTTTCTGTTGCCTCTTAAATATTTATTATAGCAAATCTGAATTTCTAAATTAGTTTGTCTATGAAGTGCAGAGAAAATTGTGTAATCATGCTCGTTCTTATAAATTTTGTAAAGTTTGTGATATTTGAGTTTTCGGTTAATTAAGTAACGTAATTTTAATGAATACCAAACAGGAAACTTGGATTGGGGTTTATTCTTATATGGCTTAAGTTCTAAGAAATGATTCAATTTGGAGTACAAAAACACATTTGTCACAGTTTTCAATACCCAAGGTATGTTTTAAACAGTCAGCCGAATAATAGAAAATATCAAAATCATAACCAGTAGATCCAGATAACGTGAAATTAATTAATTTAGTTTTTTCACTTACGAGCAACTTGTGTTTTGCAAACCATTGTCTCATAATATGTAAATCATAATTTATGTTCATAGCTGTTAAAAAATGATTGTCATTGATATAAGTGAAAGCTAGATCATCAGCAAAAGCTGTTACACTACCGCATGAAATTTTTGTTTAAAAATTGAATTAATATAAATCAAAACTAAGGTCGGGCCTAATACGGAGCCTTGAGGTACTCCGGAAACTACGCAACTTGCTCTTTACTAAGTAACCCATTTAGTGCAACCCTTTGTCGCCTACTTATTAGGTAGGATGAAAACCATTTATGAACCATACGTCTAAACCAATTATATTCAACTTTCTTAGCAGTATTTGATAGTCAACCATTTCAAAAGCTTTCGTCATGTCCACAAATAAGCCAACACTGCACTTGTTTACATTTAAGCCACCGTATAATCTTTTAGAAACTTTTAATAAGGCATCTTCAGTAGAACGGCCGTACCTAAAAAAAAATGAAAGCTACTGAAAAAGTCAATTTTATTTAAAAACAATAAAACACGCTTTTTCATTAGTTTGTCAAACAACATAGCAATGGTAGATAATAAAGATATTGGTCTATAGTTGGGCATCAATCTAGGATTACCATTTTTAAATAAAATAATAACTTCTGCAGACTTTTGTTCTATTGGGAAAATGCCACTTTTCACGTTTAAATTGAATATGTAAGACAATACATCGATTAGGACATAAGAATTCAGTTTAAGTATTGTATTGGTAACGAGATCCGTGGTACTTGAATTTTTATTATCTAGAATCATTCTAAAAACTTCTGAAGCTGTAAAAGGCTCATAATAAAAGCTTTTTGTTTCATTTGTTTCAGATGTTAAAAGGTCGTAACTATCACACAAACATAGTTTATTGTGAGCTAGTGGTGTAGAGAATTAATAGTGCAATGATCAAAATATTTATTAAATTGATTAGCCATATCAGTTACATTATCTATACCACATTTCCATTAATATCAAGTTCAGTGATTGTATTGGTTTTGGATGAATTGTTCAATATTTTGTTGACTGCTTTCCACTCACGTCTAATGTCCCCTAAACTTTTCTCAAGCTCGGTAAAGAAATATTTGTCTCGAGGTAGTGTAATGTCGTTTTTTACTTTAGCACATAGTTTATTATAATATTTTTGAAGCTTAATTTTCTTTTAAGGTTTGCCGAATTTTAAATGGAATATACTTATTTGTCTTTAGATCAGGAAAGCGTTATTTGTTAAAGTAATATTGATCATGCAGTGATCAGTGATGGTCTGATATTCTACATTCAATTAGCGATTTGTTTTTTTTTTTGATGACGAGAATAAAATCATGGTCGTGCAAGTTTTTGTGTTAACTGTTATACGGGTACGCTCACTGATATATAGTATGATTTTAAATCATGGCTAACAAGAACAAATAATTATCATTATCGGAACATTTATTTAATAAGTCTAAGTTTATGTCATCTAAAACGATGAGTCGATTTTTGGCATTAATATTTTGTACAAGTTTACTTAATTCATCTAAAAAGACTTTCTTATGGAGATCATACTATTGAGCCTATATATACAAAGCAGAGTATAACTCTCATTCTCCCAAGTTAGTTCTAATTTTAAAACATCAGCTTTTAAAAGGCTATAATTATTTAGCGTGCATGTATAAATTGCTTTAGAAAAAACAGCCACACCACCTGAAGCATACGAATTATTGCAACACCCATAGAGATTGTAACCCGGCAAACTGTAATCTTCCAACTCACGCATCATGTATCCAAATTTTTGTAAGAAATACTAAATCAGGCAAATTTGTAAAACTATTTAGATGTGCTAATAGCGAATGAAAGTTGCTACGCAAGCTACGTATATTTTGAAGCACTTACAATGAATTTTGATATAGATTTGCTAGGAACAGAAATGCTAAAAGCACGATTTAAAGATGAAGTGTTGTCACTATTTAAGTTATATATATTAGTTGTAAGACTCATCTATAATAAAAAGTGTTGAAGAAAATTGAACTATAAGTTCAATAAATCCCCTGTTCGCCTTAGACGGACCACCTCTTTACCTTCGGTCCTGCGCATCAGCACCACTGAATCCTTTACCCAAACATACTTAAACTGTTTAGCAACTCTCAATTTTCAAGCGGCGTTCAAAAGCTGGCGTGTATCGAAAGATATAGGATTTCATTTATATAAATATTCCTAGTATGGTTGCTGATTCCAAAGATCTGAGTAGTAAGCTCCGTTTTATTTCTTCGTTTTGTATGCATGATGTTTTGTCGAATGATAGATGATTTAAATTTCACGCAAAGTATGTTGGTACTCTCATGGTGTAATCTAGTTTGGTTATGGGAATGGCCCTTTTCATGTCCAATTGCAGATTTATCTGAATTTGACTTTATTGTTTTAATAGAGCAGTAATCAATATCCTCAGGCGATGAATGTATCCCAATTTCTTAATTAAAATTAAGATTTGATAAATAAAAACAGCAGCTTTTTAATTTTTGAATAAAAAAAAATATTTTTGGAAAAACTAAACATTTCCCCGGAAAATGTGGTGATTTTTCCGAATTCTTTGGCTCACATCTCCTAAAAATAATAGATATACAATTCTATAAAGAAAATGTTTTAAAAAAATTTCATCTTACCCGATTTCGGCCATGTATGTCATCATCTACAATTATGCCGAAAACAATCTAAATTTATAAAAAATTAAAAACGGAAAATGTATTCGTCTTGGTGATACTGTGTGTGGCAGAATTTGATGAGAATTTTTCTTTGTATATTGTTTGTATGCGGAAAATTTAATGAGAGCTAGACGTATTACCGAACCCGTATACAAACCGACTTTAAAAATGTACCACGACAAATATTTCTGCTTTTTTGAGCTGACATTAATAAAATGTCGTGATATACGAGTTTTCTGGACTGACAGTTCATATATGATAGAAATGATAGTTTTCATGTTACGACTGCGTTTTTTTGGGTTGAAATATCCGCATCTTCACATACATCACTTATATGGCTAATAAAAATTAGCAACTTGGCAATGTGTCTCTTAATGTACCCACGTCTTTTTTTAACGATGCGATCTCAGCAATTCCATAAATAGAATACAAATCTTTGGTTTGTTCACATGTAAATTTCTTTACTCGAACACGTTACTGGATCTGTCAATCCGGCTCGAAGGACCAATGAATACATGAAGTAGGTGATGATACTCAGGTAAATATGGTAAAATGTAAGTAGGTTAAATTTATTTATATTTATTATTGATGTGTTTTGATGTCTTAATGGTTTTCTAGAAGAGATGTTTTTTATAAAATGAACTGTTATTTTTGAAAGTGGTATAAGTCCATTTTTTCATGTATCGAGATATTTAAGGGTTTGCATTTGAATTAATTTAAAAATATTGGCAAACGTTAATCAATTCGTAATGTTTTTAACACTTTTACATTTTTTTAAATTTTATTATGAAATAATAATTATTGAAAATATTTAAAAAATAAACGTGTTTTTTAGATCCAAATGGACTTATACCACTTTCAAAAATAACATATTATAAGAAATAAAAACAAGAAGAAATTTATGTCCATATTTTTATAGACATTAGCTTCACTGAAATGAATTTTTTAATGTAAAAAATTATATTAAATAATTAAAATGAGAATTAGTATTAAACGTAAATAGTAAATCAGTAATAAACGAATAGTGAGCGAATAAAAAAAAGTAAAAGGGTTGATGATTTTTTGTTTGTGTGAGCGAACGGGATTTACTACAGAAAAACGTCGATTTAACGGACTAATTGGGGAGTCCGTAAAATACGAATGTCCGTTAAATTTGAATGTTTTTAAATTTAATCGACTATAGATTTTACACTTGTTCTGGAATATGGCAACCTAGGGCAGAACTCGTTTATCTCAACCGATTATCAAGGAATCTTGTTTGTTGGATGGAAATGAGATGCAAACAGTTTTTGGAAGAAGTTCTGGAATATGGCCATCTGGACTCATACATTTCTTAGCCGATTATGATCTGATTGGGTTTGCTGGATGGAAATGGGATTCTTAAATGATTTTTGGAAAAACTTCTGGAATATGCTTACCTGCGACGGAACTCGTTCAATTCTTAACCGATTATGATGGGATTGGGTATATTGGATTGAAATGGAAATTTTAAACGATTTTTGGAAGAAGTTCTGGAATATGACCTCCTAGGACAGAAATTTGGCATTGTGGATGAAATGAGATTATCAAATAATTTTTGGAAAAAGTTCTGGAATATGGCCATATGGATTATGCGCTCTTGTATTACAATCACCTCAAAAGTGTAAATTTTCGCTTGGTTGGTTCTGAAGATCTTATGATCTTAGAAGGCAATATATTCCATGTTCCCGTGAACAGTTTTCGAGGTCGTTGTTGATAAGAATAATATAAATTTATCCGAGCCCTTTGTGTAGGGTTCATAACATGATTTTTGGGGAGCATAAGTAGTTGATATGCCGCTCATGGGTAGGTTACGTACTGGCGATAGATGTTAAAGCATCCAGCCCTACCGGAAACATGTTAGCATCATTAGCCGCTTGCTTCAAGAAAAACGGCTGCTTATTATCGAGTTCCGCCGTAGTTTAAATTATCGAGTTTCATGGCGATATTCCAGAATTTCTTAAACAAATCATTTAAGAGTTCTTTTTCCATTCGACATACCCAATCCCATCATAATCGGTTAATAATTGATCGAGTTCCGTCCCAGATGGCCATATTCCAGAATTTCTTCCCAAAATCATTTAAGAATCTCATTTCCATTCAACATACCCAATCCCATCATAATCGATAACCAAAAAATGGAAAATAAAAAAATTGTCCGTTAATTCGAGGTCCGTTAAATCGAGCGTCTGTTAAATCGAAGTCTGTTAAATCGAGGGTTTACTGTACTCTTTTGCTTTAACAATCAACAAAGCGAATATTCACTGTAGTAGTGAATAGATAAAATATTTATATTATTTTCTTCATTGATCGATCGAATAGTGAATATAACTTCTTTCTACATTATTCTTCATAAGTGAATAGTAAAACAAAATATTTTATGTTGCTTTTCATTATTCTTACTGATCAGTATTACAAATAACACTGTTTGATCACTAAAAAATGAATAATTCATTTTAACGAGCGAATTTTTGCCCATTATAATTATTAGGAATGGACTTATTCCACTTTCAAAAAAAAAGTTTTTGCGATAACATTTTATAGCCAAAATTCTTTTGCTTACTTTATAAGAAAACCGTACTCTATTAAATGTATGATTATCAATATGGAGAGAAGGTGTCTATATATGCCTAAAATTACCGTTAACTCAATTTTTTTGAAAAGTGGACTTATACCACTTTCAAATAAAACAGTTCAAATAGAGAATTATTAATTACATCACAATTTGTAAAAAATTAACATTTTGTAATATATTAATAATTACATGGAACGCACTCTAACTTTAGTTAATAATTATAAGGTTTAAAAATTGACATTAATATTTATATGCCATTAAATGAATTATAATAATTGGGTGATGATGGAGTTTAAACTAATTGAGATGTTTAACTTCAGGCGTTTTGACCAACAGTGGCCACAACAAATGTAGCCTTATAAGCGACTATATGACCCTTTTATAATGATGTTCAACTGAAATAATGGTAAAAATCACTTGCCATAGGAATGGATATAATGATCCGTTAATTTTATTGTCATTCAACCATCATTACTCAAAATATTATATTAAGATGATTTACTTAATGTACACAGTGTAACTACCCCGAATCACATCATTATTATTTTCAAACAACAATAAAATTACATAAAATTTAAATTATAATGTTGAATTTACCTTGATCCTTCTTCACAAATATATAAAATCATAATTAATCTTCGCTTTTCTTTTCAGTCCTCATTGTATAACAATGATTTGCCTTTACATGTTAAATCATGAAAAATTCAAAACTTATTCAAATTAAAAAAGGCAATATTTTTATTTTATTCCTTCTTCGGTTGGTGTGCTTATTGTTATAGCATAAAGGGATCACCCAACAATATTAAACCCATTCTGTGATTGGTGGTTTTTGTTTTTATTTTTATGTGGTTCGTGCTTTTATTTTTTTTTAGTCAGAAAAGGATTATTCCTCGTTTAAGTTGAGAAAAAAATAAAACGTTCATTATTTCAATGGTTGTTGTTAAAATTAAACGGCCAATTTAATTATTATTATAATTATTATCATTACTAAATATATATTTTTTGCTAAGTACGTTGAAATAATAAATTGCCGTGCTTATAATAAATTGCACGATACCATTGTTATAAAAAAAAATTAAAATATAGTATTGGAATGTAGATGTACTCGTAATATTAAACTGTTCAAGAAATGTCAACAAATCATTTTAAACGTGTTCTATATTTAGCTATCGATTAAATGAAATCTATCTTAACGTCAAACATTAGTTCATTAATATAATATTTACTTATCATAATGATGATAAAGAAAAATGCAAAGAAAGGCGAACGGAATATTATCAAAGAAAGAAAATATCTTTATAGAATTTCTTTGATTCCAATAAAATCTTTCTTTTATATAAAATTTTGTTTTCTTATTTTCCCTAAACAAACATACAAATCAAAGTGAAAATAAAATCAATCTTAATGACGATTGATCAGTACTACTCTGCTTTGAAGTATCGGTATTATTAGTTGAGTTGCTAATTTACTGAGATTTAACGAAAACTTTGCATGTAGAGTGTTTTCGGGCGTTTATACTCCTAGAAATATATGATTACGAATCGTTAAAACAATATAAGCAAATCGTATAGCCAATTCACGATACCTTAAAATTTATAAACAATCTTTTGGAAATCAATGCAGTAACATTAGACACGCGTATAATAAAGGGTTATCCAATTCAAGCTTGATAAAGTAAACTTAAAAAAAACACACAAAATATTCGGAATGTATTGTAATTTTTATTTCATTTTACAGATTGATCCTTGCCATTTTTAGTTAAACAAGATATCATTCAAATGTCCTCCACGGGACGTCTTACAGGCCTTGATTCTTTTGAGATAATTTTCAATGACTTTTCGGCACATTTCGGGCGGTATCTCGGCCATTACCTTACGAATATTAGTTTTCAATTCGTCAAGAGTTTGAGGATTGTTTGCGTAAACACGATCTTTTGCGTAGCCCCACAAAAAGAAATCCAAATGCGTTAAATCACAGGATCTTGGAGGCCAATTGACATCAGCCAATCGCGAAATCAAACGTTCAGGAAATTTCTCTTGCAAAAGATTTCGATTTGCTCGTGTTACGTGACTGGTTGCTCCATCCTGCTGGAACCACATATCGTCAAGATCATAATCTTCGATTTTCGTAAAAAAATAATCGGTTAACATGCGGCCATAGCGCTCAGAATTGACGGTAACGTTTCGTCCATGGTTGTTCTCAAAAAATACGGCCCGATCACACCACCAGACCACAATGCGCACCAAACAGTGACTTTTTCCGGGTGTAATGGCTTCTATACAATCAATTGTGGATTTTCTGAGCCCCAAATTCTACAGTTTTGCTTATTAACGTATCCACCAAGCGAGAAATGAGCTTCATCACTGAAGAAAATTTTGTTCGAAAAATCAGCATCAGCAGATTTAATAATTTTAACGCGTTGGTCGATTGTTAAATGCTCCATATTCTTAAATGGCAGAATGTCAACTAAATAAATGACAGCGTACTTGACGTTTATCTTTGACAGATGTCGGTATACAGATTTGTACTTTATCAACCTCGAATTGGATAACCCTGTATAAACCGAAACTCATTTATTCACTAGTATAATATACTTGAGATTGATCATTTTATTTAATATTACCCTAAAGGCAGAACAAATTATTTTTTTTTTGGAATCTACGAGTATCAATAATATTGATTGAGTACTTATCATTATAATCAAGAAGTTATTCTCATACAAAATTTAGAAACAACTTTTGCTCGAATATTTTGACTTTTGGAAGTTTTTTACCGGTGGCACTATTCTGGCTTTCCCTGGGAATAAGGAATTTTGAAAAATATTTTCATATCATTTTTGTTTGAATTGTGTTTTTCTAACCTATACTGATGCAGTCAGTTTAGTGTAAATATTTACGAAACAAAGTAAATTGGGAAATTATTTTTCCCTTTTTATGGAACATAAGTTTCTCATTCCATTTTGTTTTCTAAAATATTTACGCCAAACTGGTACCACCAGTTGGCCAGAAATATACATTTCAAACAAATATGCTTTGGTAAAAAAACTTCTCCAGATAGTCTTAATAGCTTGTGTTCAAAATGAACAACTAAAGCTGCATTTCACAGGGAAATAAAATAATCTAGGTCAGTTTTGAATTTAGCTTTGTTGCTTGGTTATAAATGTATCGTACCAAAAAGAAATTATTCATTATAGGCTGTGTGCCAAACTTAAGGTAAATCGTTTACTACAATAAAAACTGGTTTTAAGACAGATTTTTCGATCAGTTTGCCATAGAGTTTTTGAAAAATAATAGAATTTACCGAAAAATTTACCTAAAATGGACTTTTACCTTAAGTTTGGCACACAGCCATAATTGGCTGTTTTCTCTGGGAATAATTGTAACTTGAATTCGATTTATTTAAATCTATTTTTTTTTAAATTTACTTAAATTCAACGCGAATTTCAATTTAGTTACTACTGGCAAATATAATATTGCCGATCTCATATACATTTTTTCGCCAAATTTTTTTTTAAAAGATGGAACCAATGCACACTAACCCACCATACGGACACTTTTTTCATTAAAAAGTTTAGCTAAGACAACAATTTTTGTGAGACATCTAACGTTACATGAACAAAATTTTACGAACTTTAAATTTTTTTATCGATCTTTATTTTCGACGATTTGCACATGCTGGATGCACATGTTGAACTATGTGCATATACTTGTTGAATAAAAACCTAAACAAGAAGCAAGGCAAGATCAAGTTTGAATTTCTACAATGGTTTTTGTTTTTCGTAAAATATAATTTTTTTTTGTTTTGTGTCCTTTTAAAACAAAATTATGTTTTGTGTCCTATATTACCTACGAGTATGTACCTTATGAATGAACTGTGAAAATATTTTATGATACGAGAGACTCCATTAAAAAGAAGTTATTGTAAATAAGACTTATTATTATTGTAAATGCAACATTGTTATTCATATTATTAAGCGATAATTTGTTAATCCGTGAATAATTGATAGTAGGGATAATAAATATGTAGATTATATTTTTTTAATATTAAATCTAAGGAAGCATGCACGTGTTAATTTTATCTTGTCTTTATGAGTGTGTATTTTAAAAACGCATATGAACAAAATCGACCTTGAACTAGTGTATGAACTAGACATTTTTGTTTTATAAACTTATTCTTAGTGTGGAATACCGTCGATGAGGTAAACTAGTTCAGCGTTGCACTTTTTTATTTATTTATTCTTGCATCGATTGGTTTTGATGTCGAAAAAATCTGAGAATGATAAAATTTTATAAAAGGGCCCCAATTTATAAATATAGTCTAGGAAGTAAGACTATTATTAAATTATAGTATTATACTTGATAAATTTGAATTTAGTTTGATTTCGGTTTGTTATTTATTTAGTAGAAATGTGGAAATGGGAATTGAAGGAAGACGACCAAATATGAATATTTATACAAAATATTTTTTTTATTTTTTCCTGTGATGTATGTGCAATAAACTTTTATTTAAAAAAGTCGAATATTATAAATGTACTGTTTCTCCAAAATTATTTTTCCGAGGAATTAAATTATTTTTCCTTTAAATATTATAAACTTTTAACAGGAGAAGCTGCCACATTAGTTCGTCATATCGCAGTAACTGAGGCAAACATAGTGCGGCTACGGAGAAGATTAAATAGAGATACGATAAAAAAAGGCTCGTGACGACAAATCTCATAAAGCAGTTTGTTGATAAGCCAGATATATCAAAGGTTTCGGCTAAGGCGCTTCATCAAATAGCTGACGTATCGGATGAAGTTCTGAGATGATTGAAGGTGTTAGCCGAAGCGGAAAAAGGGACCCATGGCTCATTCATATTTTGGTAAACAAATTGGATAGTGTGACTAAGGGCAAATGAGATAACTGTAGAGGATTTCCCTACGATGAGAAGATTTTTCCGATTTTTAAGCAAACGAAGTGATTTATTGGATGCTATAGAAGTCAATAAAGTGTCGACCAGCGATCGAGTTAAATCCTTCCAATCAAGTGCAGAGTCTTTGTGCCTTAAATGCTCGCAAGGCCATTACCTCAGTAAATGTGACCAGTTTCTTTCCCTAAGTGTTAATGATAGACAGGTAGGTTTTGTGCCTGAGAGAAAGCTGTGCTTAAACTATTTCACTCCAAGCCATCAGTCAATCGTATGCAGCTCGAGTTATACATGCGGTAAATGCCACAAAAAACAACATCTTATGCTACACACTGAAGATGCAGTCAGGCCAACAGCGAACACGGCTACTAGAAAACACATAGAAGAGGCTATGACTCATATCGTTGTCAAATGCAGCAACCATATCAAGTTTCCAATCATTATTACCAACAGCAGTAGTTCGAGTTCCAATCTGGAAATCTACAAATATATGCAGAATGTTGCTGGACTTGGGATCTCAAGCGTTATTCATTACCGAGGAATGTATGCAGCGATTGAAACCTACGAGATCAAAGGCAAACTTTGCAATATGGGGCTTGGCACCGAGAAAGGTCACTACGAGAGTTTCAGCTTGTGTCACACTGAAATCCTTACACTCGACAAAGAACGAGGTGCTGATTTTTTTTTTAAATTTTATTGTTACATTTTTGGTTTTGCGCAGCAGTGTCTAATAAAGAAACTACAACATTTTCATTGTGAACTTTTAATTTTTTAGGTAACATAAAATAGCAAATATGATTAACAATTAGCTTTTCTGAGATTCTGAAATTTTCATCAAAAAATATTTACTGACGTAAAGTAATGTTAAGAGTTAAATGATACAGAAAGAAAATAATTTCTTTAAAAAAATAGATTTTTAAAAGTTTTGTTTAAATTTGAAATACTTTTTAACTAAATATTAACAATTATTATACCTTATTTAAAAGAGAATAGTATCAGCTTTTTAAAGAAATTAATACTTGGAAATAAAAATAGTTATTTCTCAAGATATTGAAGTTTCTTTAATACAAGGTGTTGCGTTGGAAGGCTGCTCTTTAAACATGTATAACTTGAAAGGGGGGCTTTAACGTGCAAAGTGACAGAAGTAACCTTACCTTCGTTTTGATCAAGGAATCCAACGGTACCATTCGTGTTAGCTACTTTAGGGACACCCTGTATGTATAGATGATAATTAATATAAATATGGGCAAATATTTGAATAATAAAAATTTAAGATTTATTTACTTAAATTTTTAATATTTCTTAATAAATTTTGAGTTTGAATTTCTTGTATTTTTTAAGTTCTGGAATATTGCTTAAAGAGATTAAATGAAATTTGCTATGATCTGCGGGAATTGGATTCTAAAATTAATTGTTTTTGAAGTTGTTACATTGTATTGGAGTGAAACTTCATACTTAAGCTTTTCTCATAAATTAGGAGATCCCAGTTATTTTTAGCCGAAAGTCCGGAAGTGGCGTAGGAGCCTTTTCGGTTTGTGCAAATATTTTGCAAAGTGTATTATTATAATTAGAAAAAACATTATGAACTAAAAGATTCTAAATTAAATTCACAATAATATTGGCTAAAATCAGTGTTTCAATGGAAATGGTAATTTTAACAGAAAACTGTTTATCAACAAAATTCAGGCTTTGTACAGCCAGACTTTACTATAAATAAAGAGACCGCGTTAATTTTAGAAGTGGCAGCAATATTATATACATACTTTTATATAACATTCACGAAAAAACCATTAAAAACCAAAAAGATTGTAAATTAAATTTGAAACAAAATTTGTTCAGATCATTTTAATTTATTTTACGTATTAAAATAAAGTAAAGTAACCATGAAACATGTTGATCTTGCGATTTTTGTTATTTTCTCACAGAAAAGCAGGGTCTGATGAAAACATCGCTGCTGTGCGAGCTGCGAGAGTGTACGGGAAACTCCTTGGCAGTTAAATTTCTCGTCATTCACAAGATCTTGCCCCGCGACTTCAGCTTGGCAAATTTAGTGTAGAGGCTTGGGTCTACACCCGTATAAAATCCAACTGACCTAAGAACTTAAGGTAAACGACCATAGACAACGCCATAAGCTAGCTGGTTTAACTCTGGAGCAGTTAGAAGTTAACCCAAATTTCGCTAAAAAATCATCTTTATCGACTTCTTCCTTTGGGGCTACCTTAAATTGCAGATCTATGCGAGTAAACCGCAAACAATTGATGCCCTCAAAGTAAACATAACGAACGCCATCCAGCAAATTCAGCGAGATTTATTCGATTCATTGAAAATTGTACCTCCCCAATACGTCCCACCAAGCAAAACCCCAACGGACATTTGAATGACGTTATATTCCAAGCTTAAATACCATAAAATATTATTACAAACAAAAAAATTCACACAACATGTTTTATTTACAATTAAAAATCGAGCATCCTCGTAAATTTAATTTCAAACACATTAGTTTGAAGTTTAGCTTTGATAATGATGTTAAATTGACATCGAAAGCTTAGAAATTAATTATTATAAATTTAAAATCTGAGCCATATACCAAAAAAAACCTTATATTTACTATTATTTACTCATAAAATATTTTCCAAATACATTAGTTTGGTTAATTTTTATCGGAAATGATGACTTTTTCTAAAATAAAACTTTATGTCACAAAAGTTCGACATCTATATAGCCCAGTCGGATTGACTAATCTGTATCAATTTGTATTAATTGCGAGATTCTTGTGAGATTTAGTGGGAATCTGTGTTCCATAAGTGGCAGCTTCCACGGAAGCGTTTTCAATTTTTTCACTGATGTTAAAAAGTTATAGATTTAAAGATTAAAGTTTTAAATAAATTTAAAGATTAAATTTACAACAAGGGTTGATTTTGTTGGTTTTCTGAAGTTTACGCGAGAATTATGATTTTTGATTGTGCAAAACAGTTTTACCAAAAGACAAGTAACTTTAATTTTTCGCTTTAGAAATCAAGTTTGATGTATCGAGATCTATGTATACATTCGTGGTAAAAAATGTGTGGTGTTGGCCACAACATATTCACCAATCCAATTGTTTACAAGTTTTTCTGCATCAATGCACTTTGTGCCAATAATATTTGCCACGGAGATGCTGGCGTTCATGCGTAATGTTTACAAAAAATGTCAACAAAAGTTTCCTTTATATAATATACTCGTAAAGGTTAGTAACATGATACTATAAGTAACTTGTACTATGGAATTTTACTGGAAATAAAATAATAAATTTTAATTTTCATCCCCATGCTTCTTTTATTGCTCCAATTTTAAAAATTCATAAAATTAATTTACATTTAATTGTGTGACGATATTTTAAAAAGTTACATAACAATCGTTAAAAAATCCAAATGTAATCATTTATTAAATTTGGTTATGCAACCAGTTGCAACTTATTATTGAAGTAAAACTTCTTTAGGCACGCTTGACTTGGGGACTAAGCTGGCAAATGCGTTACGAAAAGTGTAATCGAACGAGGCGAACGAAACAATAGACGCAAAACGAAATCATTTTCCTTTAGTATCAGGATGTGCCATGACAATTCATAAATCCCTAGGTGGAACATTAGTTGATACCATTTTATTTTAATCATTGGTTAAAAAAATGGGATAATAAGAAAATAGGAAAATTGGAAAATTGGTAAATGGAAAATTGGAAAATTGGAAAAATTGGAAAATTGGAAATTTCGAAATTTGCAAAATTGGAAATTTTGAAAATTTGTAAATTGGAAAATTGGAAAATTTTAAAATTGGAAAATTAGAAAATTGGAAAACAGGTAAATGGAAAATTGGAAAATAGGAATATATGAAAATATGAAAATATGAAAATATGAAAATATGAAAATATGAAAATATGAAAATATGAAAATATGAAAATATGAAAATATGAAAATATGAAAATATGAAAATATGAAAATATGAAAATATGAAAATATGAAAATATGAAAATATGAAAATATGAAAATATGAAAATATGAAAATATGAAAATATGAAAATATGAAAATATGAAAATATGAAAATATGAAAATATGAAAATATGAAAATATGAAAATATGAAAATATGAAAATATGAAAATATGAAAATATGAAAATATGAAAATATGAAAATATGAAAATATGAAAATATGAAAATATGAAAATATGAAAATATGAAAATATGAAAATATGAAAATATGAAAATATGAAAATATGAAAATATGAAAATATGAAAATATGAAAATATGAAAATATGAAAATATGAAAATATGAAAATATGAAAATATGAAAATATGAAAATATGAAAATATGAAAATATGAAAATATGAAAATATGAAAATATGAAAATATGAAAATATGAAAATATGAAAATATGAAAATATGAAAATATGAAAATATGAAAATATGAAAATATGAAAATATGAAAATATGAAAATATGAAAATATGAAAATATGAAAATATGAAAATATGAAAATATGAAAATATGAAAATATGAAAATATGAAAATATGAAAATATGAAAATATGAAAATATGAAAATATGAAAATATGAAAATATGAAAATATGAAAATATGAAAATATGAAAATATGAAAATATGAAAATATGAAAATATGAAAATATGAAAATATGAAAATATGAAAATATGAAAATATGAAAATATGAAAATATGAAAATATGAAAATATGAAAATATGAAAATATGAAAATATGAAAATATGAAAATATGAAAATATGAAAATATGAAAATATTAAAATATGAAAATATGAAAATATGAAAATATGAAAATATGAAAATATGAAAATATGAAAATATGAAAATATGAAAATATGAAAATATGAAAATATGAAAATATGAAAATATGAAAATATGAAAATATGAAAATATGAAAATATGAAAATATGAAAATATGAAAATATGAAAATATGAAAATATGAAAATATGAAAATATGAAAATATGAAAATATGAAAATATGAAAATATGAAAATATGAAAATATGAAAATATGAAAATATGAAAATATGAAAATATGAAAATATGAAAATATGAAAATATGAAAATATGAAAATATGAAAATATGAATATATGAAAATATGAAAATATGAAAATATGATGATATGAAAATATGAAAATTGGAAAATTGGAAAATTGGTAAATTGGTAAATTGGAAAACTGGTAAATTGGAAAATTGAAAAATTGGAAAATTGGAAAATTGGTAAATTGGACAATTGGAAAATTGGAAAATTGAAAAATTGAAAAATTGAAAAATTGCAAGATAGGAAAATGAAAAATAGGAAAATAGGAAATTTTGAAAGTTGGTAAATTGGAAAATTGGAAAATTTGTAAATTGGAAAATTGAAAAACAGGAAAATTGGAAAGTCATAATATAGACTTCTATGTCACTGACTGCCTCACTCGAGAACGCACAGGGTGACCCAAAATTTTTTTTTTCTATATTATAACATCTATGTCACTCACTAACTTACTCACTCCAGAACGCACAGGGTGACCAAAAAAAATTCGTCCGTGTGATATATTTTATATATGTATTTTTTCTATATTATAGCTCCATTTCACACGAGGTATCGCAGAAACCGATTATTTCTTCGTTTCTTTCCCCGATTGCCTATGATACAGGTTTTAATGCGACTTAAACATATTTTCGATGAAACCACATGATGTACTGTGGTTATACATAAATGAAATAAAAAATATTTCAAGGCCATTTTTACTATGCGAAGAGATTTCAAAAATGGTTTTTTTGTCCATTTTGTGACACATACATAAACATTGTCTATTACGACTAGTTGGCCTTGAAAAAGTTACCAAGTTACAAGGTTACCTCTTGTGGCATCAGACATAAACGGCTAGGTGACACTCGAGAACGCAAAGGGTGACCAATTTTTTTTCCAATATTATAATTTTTCTATATTATATTATAAATATTAAATATATATTAGAAGTTTTACTTCAGTAGTGTGGTCTAAAGCACACTTAATTTTTTTTAAAACAAAAAATCTATATACATATATATATAGAAATCTAAATCTAAAATCTGATTCTATTTCCTGCCAATCAAATTAGATTTTTCATTTTGAATTAATATTCGTGAACTATTTCCATGTTCCAAGAAATCGCTTAAATAAGTGAAACAATCCCAACTAGTTGAAATTACTCATTCGATAAATTTTTCGTAATCAGCAATAATTTTAATTTTTATTTTTACCAAACCACTGGACTTTTCGCGACCAGGAGGTCAGTAGACTTACTTTGGCAAAAAATCTGAGGAGGAGTTACACGAAACTGGGGATAATCACTTGATTACGCCGAGTTATCAAAATACTTTATTATGCAATGTAAATTACTAAATGGGTACAAGACTCAGTCGTAATATAAATAAATAAAAAAATAAAAAATATCCAGATATCATTACATAAGTCAATCATCTGTTCAACCGCTAAGAAATATTAAAAAATTTAAGGTTTATTTAATTTGTCCATATTTCATTCTTAAATCGTTAAAAAAATTGGCTACCTGTGGCACTATTCTGGTTTTCCCTGGGAATAGGGAATTGGGAAAAATATTTTCATAGCATTTTTGTCTAAATTATATTTTTCTGGCCTACTGTTGGAATTAGTTTGGTGTAAATATTTTCGAAACAAAGTTGATTGGGAAACTTTTGTTCCACAAAATTTGTATAGGGAAAAATAATTCCCAATATATCTTTGTTTCAAAAATCTTTACACCCAACTAATTCCAACAGTAGGCCAGAAAAATACAATTTAGACAAAAATGCTATGAAAATATTTTTCCCAATTCCCTATTCCCAGGGAAAACCAGAATAGTGCCACTGCTTTTTAATATTATTAATGTATATTACATCTTGTAATTTGTATGTTATATTAATAACTATCGTTTATATATTAGCATTAGAATAAATTGCAGTCGAGAGTACACGATCAACGTAAAAAATAAGAAGAAACAAAATAGGAATTTAAATAATTTCGTTTTTCTGTTTATAATATTTAAAGGAAAAATAATTTAATTCCTCGGAAAAATAATTTTGGAGAAACAATACATTTATAATATTCGACTTTTTTAAATAAAAGTTTATTGCACATACATCACAGGAAAAAATAAAAAAAATATTTTGTATAAATATTCATATTTGGTCGTCTTCCTTCAATTCCCATTTCCACATTTCTACTAAATAAATAACAAACCGAAATCAAACTAAATTCAAATTTATCAAGTATAATACTATAATTTAATAATAGTCTTACTTCCTAGACTATATTTATAAATTGGGGCCCTTTTATAAAATTTTATCATTCTCAGATTTTTTCGACATCAAAACCAATCGATGCAAGAATAAATAAATAAAAAAGTGCAACGCTGAACTAGTTTACCTCATCGACGGTATTCCACACTAAGAATAAGTTTATAAAACAAAAATGTCTAGTTCATACACTAGTTCAAGGTCGATTTTGTTCATATGCGTTTTTAAAATACACACTCATAAAGACAAGATAAAATTAACACGTGCATGCTTCCTTAGATTTAATATTAAAAAAATATAATCTACATATTTATTATCCCTACTATCAATTATTCACGGATTAACAAATTATCGCTTAATAATATGAATAACAATGTTGCATTTACAATAATAATAAGTCTTATTTACAATAACTTCTTTTTAATGGAGTCTCTCGTATCATAAAATATTTTCACAGTTCATTCATAAGGTACATACTCGTAGGTAATATAGGACACAAAACATAATTTTGTTTTAAAAGGACACAAAACAAAAAAAAATTATATTTTACGAAAAACAAAAACCATTGTAGAAATTCAAACTTGATCTTGCCTTGCTTCTTGTTTAGGTTTTTATTCAACAAGTATATGCACATAGTTCAACATGTGCATCCAGCATGTGCAAATCGTCGAAAATAAAGATCGATAAAAAAATTTAAAGTTCGTAAAATTTTGTTCATGTAACGTTAGATGTCTCACAAAAATTGTTGTCTTAGCAAAACTTTTTAATGAAAAAAGTGTCCGTATGGTGGGTTACTGTGCATTGGTTCCATCTTTTAAAAAAAAATTTGGCGAAAAAATGTATATGAGATCGGCAATATTATATTTGCTACTGGTAAAAAGGCCGACTATGATGAATATTTTTTATTTGCTAATGGGATTTTATAAACAAACACAGCTAAAATACAGCTAAAATTGGTGAAACAAATTTATTATTTATTGTCTTATCTACTCAAACAGATTAAAAACTCGAAACAGATAATGAGGAGAATTAAAACAAAAACTAAAATCAATCGAACGTGCCGTGTCGTTTTTTCCACCAAGTATAGTTTTAAATTTTTAAGACGATGAATGCCGAAAAATTATTTTTTTTTGTGGTTTATTTTTATTTTGATTGATCTGTTAACACAATGTATGCCGTTTATTTTCTTTGGTAGATATATAATTAAAATTGTGTTAACCTGATAATAGCTATAGGTGGTTTTAGTTGGTTTATTGGTAGACCTTTCCCTTCACGTGTCCCTACATCAAGAAATCGGAATGAGTCAAATCAAGAGATTGTGGGGGCCACCGAGCCAGTCGATATCACAACTTTTGACATTATTCGATCGAGAATGTTTTAATAATTTTAACACGTTGTTACGACGTTAGATGCTCTATGATTAATTGTTATCAACCATTCTCAACGGCTATCAAATGCGAACTAGCAATTAATGTCATCCAAAACAAACTGACGGCCAAACACAATCGACCTGGAACGTAAAAAGCACCCTGTTTGTATATAAAGAATCTCTGAAAATTATAGCAATCAATACTGAAAGATCATTAAAATATTTAGAATGAGAGTTGATGGTTCAGATTTATTGATGGCACATCATAAAGAATGAGCTTATGGCAAATAATTATCATCACATCCATACCGCCCAGATTTTAATCTGGCTTAAAGGAAGAAAGAACATTATCACAATGAAAAATAATTTTAAAATTTACATTAAAACATAATTCAATAATTAATTAAATTTTAAATAATTATTTACAAATGAGAATATAAATAAAATGGTTTTACAATAATTTCAAATGGCAGCCAAATTAGAATAATTAAATAAGTATAAACGGTTATAAAAATATAACCGACTTCTGAAGAACAGTGATTTGACATGCATTGTATGTAATTTTCTGTAATCAGTAAACGTCAATAAATAAACCATCATCATCATCGTTGTTTAAATTTTTAAAAATATTCTAAAGAGCCTTGATTTTAGACAAAAACATTTAATTAGGTTTATATAATCCACCGTCACTCAAATGGTGTATCCAGCTAAAAGTTGTATCTTCATCGGAAGAAGCGATAAGGCCCATACTTGAAATATTATGACTATAACTCAACTTCTTAATCATGGCTCCCACCATATGTTCGATCCCGTATGCTTCCAATTCAGTAAATTCATGATGTAACATTTCGTCATCCATATATTCCGGTACATCAATAGTCAGATTACGAAGACTGGTCTGCGATATAATAGGTATATCTGGCATTTCATGTCAATATGATCGTCGATTCCAGAGTAAAATATTTGTTTTATAGGTGTGGATTGGATTGGGATATTATTAAATGGTGCAAGAGATGTGAAAGTTATTGATCCATCTTCTATACATCTTTGAGCAGACGAAAGTATATTTTGATTTTTTCCTAATAGGTAGGATCTAAATCAATATTTAAATTCAACTTATTCTGGGTTATCTTGTAACTCTCCGGTTGCTCTAACATGAGAAAATAAAATTTCTAGCACATCTTGATTCAGACGATATGTTAATAAAAACTCTATGTCGCTATCACTATTCTATTTTAAGTATTCAAATCAACCCTTCAGAGATGCATTACTAATTAATATCCCTCTTTGAAAAGGTAATAAATTCTTCTTTCCGATTACTTTCATGTTCCTTACAATGTCAGAAAACCCATTTACAATAGCTTTCTGGTTGTGTAAAGCCCAAAAGCTGTCTATGCGCTCGAAGGTTGGTAATAGGCACTCTGACTGTTTGAAGCAGTCAAACCAGTCGTTCACTATTTTCAGGAATTCTGAAACGGGGAACCAATTTTTACACTGTGTTAAGTAACCCGAATACGCATCTTTCTATAGATTTTGAGACTGTATTTGAAAAAGTTGGGCTGCCAACTTAACTTTCATTCTTCCAGGTCCTTGAACATCTACGTGAGAGTAATTTTATGAATTGGTTTTAGTTCCATGTGTTCCGTTAATTTCACCAATTCGTGAATTGGGACTTCGTTTATTGTCCCGCCATTGATAATATAACTATCGTCTAAAAATGGTTTCGAATCAGTTTTAATAAATGTGGAACATCAGCAAATACAAATATCAGCAAATAGAAATATCATCTCGTTCCAAAGTTTTTGATTCCTAGGTCCTAAATCAGACACTACTGCACAGACACGAAAGGATATATCCTTTAAGGAGGATGTTATAGCTAGCAAAATTACTTTTGTCATTGGACAATCAAAATTATAAAATATTGGCTGTTTCCAGTCCTTAAACAACCCTCGTACCATTACAACTTGAACGGATCCGGCCGGTTCTAATGTTGTATCTAGTTTTCCATCGTATTAGTACGCCTCACAGATCTTCATTTCATCAAATAAAAGAACACATATCTTATCTCTGACAATGAGATCAATTGTTTTTAGCAAAGTGAGAACACTTTGACATATTCCAGTACTTGCATCCATTACTACCCAAACTTTTAAGAGTAGATACAGATGGTAATGGATATCCTCGCTTACGCAAAAGCCAAAAGAGTCGGGGTCCGGCACAGTGGAGGGATATTGAAGATGATATATCTGCCGTTGTGAAATGGATCTTTATTTCAGGTGATTTTAATTTTCTAATTTGTCCTGGTGTAAAAATTTTTGATAACTGATAAATCAGTTTATTTAAATTTTTTTATTTTCACGCTTCGGGTTAGCATTCTCACGCTCGAGATTATTTAGGAAATTTTCCGTCTGTATCGCTGAACTAACACTGGTTTCTGAGAGAGAATTTTCTCTTCCTAATGAAAAATTTAATGGATAAATTGGTTCTACATAAACATGGCAAACCGATGGCGCACAGTCTTCGACAACTTTTGGGTAATTAATTAATTTAATGGTTGGTACTACATCGCGTTTTAAACGACGCTTTTGATTGGGGTTGTTTTAATATAAGAGTCACTATTGTTGTAAAGTGATCGGTGTATACTCTGGCAAAATTTTTTTTTTTTTTTTATTTTTAAGTGAAATTTGGATTCACACTAATGAATTGTCTTCATATAATTTAAATGGTTATACGTTGTTCGGTGCGTGCAATGATTCGTATAGAGCAGGTGGTGTTGCCGTCTTTTTTGACTCAAATTTAGATTGCTCAGTTAGTGCCCATAACTTACCTTCAGCCGATATCATAAAGGTTGAGTGGAGATTTTCTTCTGATTTATATGTCTTTTTATGCATCTATCGACTTCAATCTACAGCTGTGAGTGTCTATGTTCGGGAAGTGGCCGAGGTTTTGGGCAGTATTAGGTCAAAAAATCTGTTTGTTTTTGGAGACATTAACATTGATATTCTTGGGTTTCCAAGCAACAGCATTGATTATCTAAACCTTATGTCATGTTTTGGGCTTGAGTCATTGATTTGTACTCCCACGCGGGTTACTGCTTCTTCTTCAACGTGTATTGACCACTTTTTTGCTAGACTTAGGTCTAATGATCTTTCAGGTATAAGAACATCGGCTGTGGACTTAAAAATTTCTGACCACCACTTGATTGAGATACGGTTTAAGGCTTCTCAGATACTGTTACCAAGGTCTAATTTGAACCAAAATTCCACGAGAAGTAGAAAGAAACTCAATCTGTTGTTGTTATATGAAAGGTTGAATCATATGGACTGGGGGTTCATTTTTAACATCGACAATCCATCTCTAGCTCTTGAGGTATTTTTGGATAATATTTTTATTATCTTGGAACGCTGCTACACTTATTGCTCGTCTAAAATTAAACGCCTGCAGCCTTGGATCTCCTTTGACCTTGCGTGACGTATTAATAAAAGGAATAAACTGCGGTCCAAGTTAAATAAGCGTCCTGATAATGCAGTACTTCGTGATAGCTATAACAGAATGTGCACCATAATTAATGTAGATATCAAAAATGAAAAGGAAACCTATTATTCTAAGCGTTTTTCTGCTAACCGCGGTGATATAAAAAAAAACTGGATTTTAGTGAACGAGATTCTGACTCGTAAACCTAAAACTTCACTAGTCAAATCTATTTTAGCACAGAACGGAGAACTTCTTACGAGTGATCTAGAAATTGCTAATGAGTTTAATTGTTATTTTTCTAGTGTTGCTAAAGATTTAGGTGCTAAATTTGACTCTGTCAACACGTCATCTAGTTTCAATTTGCCTTTTGATTTCGGTCCGACAACGTTTTTTATGACCCCAGTATCTAGTTATGAAGTTTTTTCAATTATTTGTGCTTTAGAACCTAAATACTCAATTGATAATGTTGGCCTGAGTAATTATATATTAAAAGTCATTGCTGGGCATATTAGTCCCGTTCTTGCACACATTTTTAACCTTTCCTTTGAGTTGGGAGTTGTACCCGATCGACTGAAAACAGCAACTATAATTCCCCTTTTCAAGAATGGTAATCGCCTTGATAAAGGTAATTATAGACCTATTGCCTTGCAGCCAGTAATCCTAAAAGTTCTTGAAAAGGTAGTTAAAAATAGGGTTTCCAATTTTTTAGATAAAACGGGTGTGCTGAGTATCCATCAACATGGTTTTCGTCATGGTATGAGTACCGAATCGGCCTTGTTAGATTTTCTAAATACAATCAACACTGGTTTAAATAAAGGTAATAGCTGCGGTGCTTTATTTATTGATACAGCTAAAGCCTTTGATATGGTTGATCACAAGCTTCTGCTATCTATTATGTATGATATAGGGTTTAGAGGAGTGGCAAATAAGTGGTTAGCATCGTATTTAGATGGTAGATCGGTGAGAGTTAAGATAAATGATAATTTAAGCGATCCGAAATTTATTGACGTTGGTGTTCCCCAGGGTTCAGTATTAGGCCCTCTGCTGTTTCTCATTTATACAAACTCCGTATTTAAATTGAATCTTCATGGTTATTCAACCGGGTTTGCTGATGACATTGCTCTGGCTTACTGTGGGAATTCTCCCAGCAGCGTTATTTCGATGATCAATTCTGATTTAAAAGTTTTACTCTCATGGTTCGACAAACATCGCCTGATCTTAAGCCGGAAAACTAAATTCATGTTGTTTAAATTGTCTGGTAGCTTTAATACGTCTATTTTGCCGCGGGTGACTAATCACAGCAGGTATGAATGTGCGTCTAGTGGTTGCCACTGTGAGTGCTTTGATATCGAACAAGTTGACTCGTTTAAATATCTTGGTGTTCACTTGGATACTTGCCTTAATTGGAAAACGCATGTTAATTCAGTCCACCAGTATCTGTCATCAACTGCTAGAATTTTCTACCTTCTTCGTGATTATTGTCCTCCGTCGGTTCTAAAAATAGCTTACCGTGCGCTAGTTATGGCTAAATTGGAATATGGATTGTCGTGCTGGGGTGGTTGTTATGCTGCAACTTCGTATCCTTTATATGTTCTACAGAAAATGATTTTGAGAATATATCTAAAGAAACCAAGAACTGAACCATCATGGAATTTATTCTTTACGACGAATATTTTGCCGTTGAAACATTTGTATGTTTATAAGGTATTGAGAGTTTTTTTTAATCGAAGTGGTCAACAAATAATGAGAAGCGATTTTCGTTACAATTTTCGCGGTAACCATCAATTTCTTTGTAACATCCCAAGATTCTTCAATGACCACTTCCGACGCTCTATTCTGGTCGCTGCACCAACCTTTTTTAATGCGCTACCAATTTACATTAGGAAGGACATTCATTTGAAGTCCTTTTTACCTAGAGTTAAACAATGGCTATTTGAAACTGTTGATATCTCCTATTTATTCAGGGTTATTACATAAAACTTGATGTATTTAGTCACATATTATGAAGTTGAAATTTAGTAGTAAAAGTAGTAGTATTGGTAATGGTAGTAATAGTATTAGTATCTTAGTCATTTTATTGTAAGCTTTTATCACATTTTATTCTCATTTTAATCATTTAATTTTGTAAATATTAGGATTATGTTGTATTTTTATGTATTACGCGAATTTGCTTCTGCCGTTTTTTCGGCACAAAATTCGTTATATTTTTTTGAATAAATAAATAAATAATAATAATAAAATCAATATTAAATGAATCCGTCCGATAAGTTGCTACAATCCATTGTTCGCGCATCGCGGGGTCATTTAGAAATCGATAGTAACTTTTATCGGGTGTATATGTAGACTTCAATTTGTTGTTGTGATTATTACAACCAAAAACAGCACAACACACCATAATGGCTAAATAAATTTGCACAGACAATTTAGCAATTTCAAATACTCAACTTCAATTTATTAGATTGAATTTAGCCCAACGTCTCCATGAATATGTTTAATAACTCACTTGCATAATAATTAATTTAACAATACTTTGTTTTATCTATAAATAAAATAAATATTTTATAGAAATTTGCATGTAGTTCACATTTTGAAAATATTCTTCATTATCTACATACATAACGCCACGGGATACACGTTTTTGATTTCAATAACATACACAACACCTAATCTTAATTTTCTGTAATATTTCCATGTAACCCGCAACTACAAATTATCAAAAATAAAATAAAAAATTTAAAAATATATATAATTTTAGGATAAAATTAAACATTGAATTTTTCGGAAAAATCCAAAAAAAAACATTTCGGCAACAAACTGATTTTCAGTAACATACACAACAGCTAATTTTTTCGATTTTTTTATTTCTTCATGAATTGTTCAATTATAAAATAATTAAAGCAAAAGTATGAATACTAATTTATCAAGTAAATAGAATTAATATGAAACTAAAATAAAATTAAAAAATAAATTTTCCGAAAAATCCCAAGAACAAAATATTAATTAAATATTTGTCCTTATGTACAACTTACGTACGGGTACGTCCGATCGATTCTACGAACAAATTGAAATTAAACAAAAATGAAAAAAGTGGTTTCACCAAAATATACATAGTAGCATAAAGCAAAATATAAATAAGAGGACTCATGTAGAGTGTTTCCGAGGTTAATCTAATTTACTTTTGGCAATCTGTATAAGCCGAACAAGAACAATGAACCATAAAATATTTATCCCGATATGTTTATAAGATTCGTATATATGGATTAAATATAGAAAAAATTAAATTTGTGTATATAAACATATTAAAACTATAAAATAAGATTAACCTCGGAAAAACCTGCTTATAAAATTTGCACTACTTGATTTCTCTTGTATATTTATTGCTCGATGATACATGTGACGATGTGACAACTCGTTTATATGGAGCCTATCTGATTTGAATTATCAGAAATTTTTGTATCATGAAAAATGTTATGAAAATATTTTTTCCAATCCGCTATTCCCAGGGAAAGGAAGAATAGTGCCACCAGGGGAAAAAATTATTACTTCATTCATTTAAAATTTTAAGAATTCCATGTTTTATATTACTTCCAGCTAGTATAGAGCATGAAAATAACTAGTATGAACCTCGTTTATTTCTACTTCTATTATTCGGGGAATCATCAAAATAGTAAAAATGAAAGTTTTTGTTCTGAGAAAGCTGTTTCATTTTCATTATTAAACAGAAATTTATGGGTAGTTGAAATTTTCTTGTTTTGCTGTTAAGTTACGCGATTTTTATCCTTACTACAATCGTCCTGCCGAGTCGACTTTTCAACATTTGTGAAAGCCAAATTTGAGTCAAAGGGTTCGATAAATAATCAGGCAAAACCCGAATGTCACCAACACGCAAGGTTTGCTGAAAACATCACTGCTTTGCGTGAGAAACTGGCATTGCGGTAAACGTTAACGACGATCGCTATATATCGATGACAAGCAATTTCCTGTGGTCTAAACTGGATGATATAGATATCGTCGACATGAGGTTCCAATAGAATAGCGCGATGCGTCCCAAAGCGCATACCACGATAGAGATTCTGTACGAGCGATTTGAGAGCATGGTTATCTCGTGTGGTGGCGATGGGAACTGGCCAACAAATTTTTTTCTTTGGAGCTAACTTAAATTGCAGGTCTATTCAATTAAATAACAAACAATTGATGCGCTCGAAGTCAACTTACCGAACGTCGCCCATCAAATTCAGCCAGATTCGTGCTACCAAGACATTTGAAAGACGTTATATTCCAAACTTAATGCCATGAAATATTTTTCAAATAAAAATTAATTTCAGTGTATATCTCACACACAACTTGTTATATTTACATTTAAAAAACGAGCGTCCATATTGAAAGACCCTTAAATTTTATTTATGATCTACTAAATTGATAGTATTTTTATACTAACTTTTATAAGAAAGTTTTAATAAATGAAACAAAAAATGGGCAAATAATACGAATTGGGAGTTGAACTACATGCATTCATTGTCACGTTACGTAATGAAGAACGCTCTCACTCTCAAATTTCGAAAAATGTTGTACACACTCAAGCGGTTTGAACAAACTGGTAAAAACACATCTAAATTGCGACAGTGGCCAGCTCGAATCAGAATTATTAAGATACCAATATAGGATGATGGTACAGTAGGGTGGTCCTTGTTTGTAGGGGTCGAAAAAATGTAGAAATATCTAACGAGACACCCCATAGAAATTTGAGGTTATGCTAACAGAAAAAATATTGTGTCTATAGAAAATGGTTTAGAGGTCGTGACTTGAGCGCGAAGTTTGATAAAAACGGAGTTTTTTCAATTTTTCACTTTCAAACGAACAGAAAAATTATTTCAAATATTTTCTTAGCCTAAATGAAAAATGTGTTGAATAGAGGAGATAATTACCTTTTTAAAACATCTGAGATATGAAAAATTGGTTATCAAGTAGTGACTTTATTGTCAATTTTTGGAACTTATAAAAACCCAAATAATACACGGTTTTTTAAATCCTGGAATTTGTATTCAAAATTACAAAAGAATTTTTAAATAAATTAAAATGAGGTATAACGACTAAACAAAGGAATGATTTATGAAGTCATAAAAACCCCCCGAGTCATAACGACTTAACATAGTTGTGTTTTATGATGTCATCATAAAACGGTATTAAAAACCGCGTACCGCATGAATTATGACCTGCTATGGCCAATATGTTTCATTGTATCATATAATATATAAACAAAAGAAATGCAAATACAATCACTATACTGCAAAATTAAGTATTCGTGAAAGTGCAGCTCTGACAATCCAGAAAGTATCTATTTTTCGGTTAAAAGCATAAATTCCAGTGAAACAGGAAAAACATTCCATTGAAAAATTGAAAAAATTGCACGATGAGTGGACAAATCTTCTAAATAATAAAAACGAACCTTCACAAGTTTACCGTGAAAGAGAAATTGCCTTTAATAGGGAACTGGATGATATTTTCGATATTGTATATACCAATGCCTTGCCCATGATAACCAGCGAGGACGACAAGCGATTCCTCTTAATTGATACTAAATATTACCAAGTTTTACAATGTCCTGTACTTCAAATAATTTTATAGAATTATGACTAGCCATTTCGATGTCTGTACATACTATTTGCTCAAACGATTCTTGTGTAGGATTCATTGAGTGAAAACACAATTTGCATGTTTTCTGCGGAATTTCTTCTACACATTTATCAATATTTGAAACACCTAAATTTTCATATTTATCAACATTCAAATAGAGAATTGTTCGATTTTCTTGTTCTATTGCTGAACAATTTTTGTTACTACGCTCTAATTTAACTTTTAAACTAAGGAAGTTTTCGAATACTCCTTTACATACATTGAACAGTTCTGTGGTGCAATCTGGGTTAAAACCAGACACATCTACTAATATTTGTTTCCGAAATTTATACACTTTAGATAAATAATAACTAGATCAATAATTCCTGAATTCGGCCATTTTCTATATTAAAAAAACAACATTTATTGCTTAACCGATCGCTTGATAAGTGGAATCGATAGCGCACGTATTTTTATATAAACTACAAGTTTTACATTTTGGTGGTTGTTGGCACACTTAGAATAGAAATTGACGAAATTAAAATCAAAACTGCTACTTTTTTTTTCTTATTGCCGCTTACTGGTGAAGAGTAACTATTTTCCCGTTTTTAAATAGATTGCTGTTGATTACTGTTTTGCACGTCAAAAAAATTGTGGCTAGATTCTTTAGGTTATGCTTCGGTTACTGTTTTAAGTTGCTCTATTAAAAATTTTGGGACTGAATAAAATATTTCTTTAAAAACAGTTAAGTTACTTTTATTCAACTCGCGAACAAAGCGACCCACTTTCATGGGCATTCTACCAACTTCAGGGGTATGACTGGTCAAAGAAAACCTTCGTTTAAGGAAAGCAAAGCAGTTTTCCACATGACCGTTGCTTAACCGACTCCCATTTCGAAGAATACTTGTGAATAATGGTAAAAGAGTAGCATATTTCTTTAAAAAAGTTTCATGGAAAGCATGATTATATAGATTATTTAGAGAAAAATCATCACTGTAGTTCGATACATAAATGTCTGTATTCAGAATGATAATTTCAATTTTTTGTTACTAGTATTTGCTACTAGTAAGCCATTACTTCCTTCAAAAATTGTTTAGCTTCTGGGGAATTTTTACAAAACTTGTTTATATCCCTGGCAATTGTATGTGACATGAGCAACACAAATGTATTTGTACTATTTGCTCTTGAGATTTTAAACATTTAGAATTAGATGCGCACATGCGTGCGCCATATTTATAAATATTCAAAAATATCCATACGATTGAATTTCTAGAATGGAGGGAATCTCGGCAAATGAAAAATCAACCATTACTGTGTTGAACACGGGCCATCTCTTTAAATTATCTTCGACATATAGGGGATATTCTCTAAGCCAATTACTTATTGTACGAGTATTGTGGCTATAGCTAACCATATCGCTTATAGGAAACGGATTAGTGGTGTCCGTGTCATTGGTTTTCACCAGCAAAACTAGACTAGTAGCGTCTAAATAATTCTTGGTCTTTATGGTCTTCTTTTTTTTTAGTATGACACATTGTTTCTTGCTACAAGTCGTAACACAAAATGGATTTTTACCGATTTGAAGAATATACGCCTCATCTTTTTAAGATCTATGTTTTCCTTCTCTAGTCAAAATAAATTTGCGCACTATTGGTTTTATTAAATAAGTTTAAATTTTCCTCATTTGTGAGATTTTCGGAAACTATCTCAACAGTATTGCTAACCAATTTTTCTTTAAACAAATCCCGTTGATATTTTGAGGTTTGATAGTATTTCTTGAACGGATGATAAATTGGCTCAGACGAACTATAAACATCAAATATTCCGAGAGGTTTGAATTCACCAATGTATAGGTTCTGCATTTCTGATATCTGTCTTTGTGGCCACAGTAAGCTCTTACGGTTAACCGCTTCTGAGCTACATCACGTGCTTTGGTGTAAATTAAGCAGCCAGTAAATTTGATTAGTTGGCTAGAAATATGATAAGAATAGTGATATGCATCAAATTTATTTTCCTTTTGGTTAAAAAGCCTTTTCCAAATTTCCGGAGAAATTTCTAGCTTGTAGTTCATCAATTTAAATATTTGTTTATTACTTTTATGAAAAATGTTTGGATCTTGTTTGGTGATTTTTGAAACATTTTTTAAAGCTCTTGGGATATTGCAATTCTTTATTTCAAACTCCTCGCCACTATCAACAGTCGAAGGCGTCTCTAGCAAGACATCGTTATTTCGAGCGTTATTAGATAAATCAGAATCACCAATTAGCATATCTTGATTTTCTGAACTCAACGCAATCAAAAATTTGGTTCGATGGAAACACGACGTCGTCACAAACTGTTGGTAAATTAATAATTGCATAGGGCAGCTTTTAAATTTCGATTGAAATTATTTTTACACGTTCAGAATGTTGCGGCTCATGAACAGGAAAACTCAAATGGTTTTCATTGGTATTCTTGAGAAGGAAATTGGATGACTTATCTTTTTCAATTAGGTTGGGAACAATCAAGAAATTGAGATCGTTATTAACGGTATTCATGTTAATCGGATAACTAGTCCCGTCGTATGCTAGTGATATCATTGTATTTGCATCTGGGCTAATTGTATTTATTGCTTTTACATGTTTAGGGCACGTTTCTTCTTTAAAATTATTTGGATAATGTAATTTATGACGTAATTTACAACTCCAAATGTTATAAAGTAACGTTCGATTCTTTCTATTATTGTTAATATGGAGTTCTCGGCAAAAAGATTTCATTTCAATTGTATCAGAAATGGGCAACTTATAAAGAGATAAAGATTGCATAGCATTTTCGATAACCCACTCCACCAGAAGTGGTAGCTAGAAGTTTTTCAATTTTTGCAATGATGTTAAAAAGTTCAGTATTTTCAAAAACACGGCAATGAATCAAAAGATTCGAGTAAATTTAAAGATTAAATTTTCAACAAAGGTTGACCTAGTTGGTTTTCCGTAATTTAAGCAAGAGTATTGTTTTTTGACTATGCAAGACAATTTTTCCAAAAGACCGGTAAGATTAATTTCTTTTTGAATTTTTGACTTATAGATGGCTAATGTGTAAGAATCACAACGATCAGTTTCGAACAGACGAGATTAATGATTTGAAAAAATCAGTCTTCTCATCAGGTCGCGACGACTGATGTTGTTTATTACAATGAAATATTGTATATATATATAGAGCAATACCATGTAGTTGTACAACTAGCGAATTACTGCGTAGCGTACGAAATTTTGATTCTTTCACATTTCCATCTATATTCTATTTTTAACAATTAACTTTTTCGAATTCACGAATTTTTTACATTTTTACTTTGGTTTTTATCAATTGTAATGGTGTATTGTGATTGTTCGAGATCTACTCTAATTCGAGAGTGCTGAAATAGACCAATATACGGAACAATCACAATACACCATTACAATTGATAAAAACCAAAGTAAAAATTAATTTTTTGCTTTAGAAATCAAGTGTGGTGTATTCGAGATCTATGTGTAGTATACGTTCAAAAAGAAATTCGGGTGATTTGCAAAACAATCATTAAACATTTAATCAATGTCAGAAGTTTTTGTTATTCATATCACATTCATCATACATATTCACAAACTATCTAATCGAACATATTGTCTTCGTAATACTTTTTAGTTTGGTCTCCATTCCGAAATAGTTTTCCATAAATCATAAATCATACATACCACAGTAACCTTAAACTTGTTAATGAGATAATTGAACTTATCTATGATTAATTTTAAATAAATCTCGATACCGATGCCATCGATGAACTTCTGAGATATTTGAAAAACTACTTATACAATGATTAACTACCTTATCATTAACTGAATTTGTGGTAAACGTGTTAGTAACAAGCAAACCAAAACTTATAAGATTCTTTCTATATTCTAATTATATCTAAATTTTATTAATCGGAATTTTTAAATCACGTATATAGCGATTTTCCGGAAGCTAATCTAGATGTAGTAACATAGAAACAAATAACTTAAAAGCTGGACGCATAGTTAGGCTGCCTTTAAGAATTCTTTACCACCCCAATAATTTGGGTAGACATTTATGGCTAACTGCCGAAATTAAATTCTTACAGATATCGAATTAGTTTTCCACCGCCCATTTAGATAACCTCCACGTTTTTCGTAATGTAATATTTTATGTACGAGTACTTATCTTATTTGTACCTCATATGAGATACATCACTTTTATCCACTATAAAGTTCAATTGACTATTAAATTATCGTTTTCTTCGTACAATATTTTTTGAAGTAATCTTTTACGAAACATAAAAATTTTAAATTAGTATAACTTTGATCACTTAAGCTATATACGCGAATAAACAACTCTGTAATAATTTAAATAAAATAAAAATAAATATTTAGGGTTTAACCTAATTTTATTTTTATTGACCACGGTTTTGTCTATAATTGTTTAATAATAATAATAGTGACCTGTGTGGTGTAATATTTATATATAAAATACTATACATAATTGAAAACTCTTCATAAAATTTATAATTATTGTTAAGCTTAAAAAGGAAATCGTTAATTAAGAGCTATAGAGTGAAAACTCTCAAGTTTCCAAATGTGTGTAACGTTTTTTTTTGTTTTCGAAAGTACCAAAGTAGTGGTTTACAATAATCGTAATCCACATAAAAAAAATATTAATCTTAATCAAGAGTGAATGAAATTTATGATAATAAACTTAAATTAGTAATTTTCTTGTTGTGATGATAAGAAATAATGAAAAATTCTATTAAGAAAATACTATTAAAAAAATAAATACAGCAACAAAGCGTCAACCTTAAAATATTTATTTAATATTATATTATTTAGTGCATTTCTAATCTTTTGAGTGAAATTTTTGTTTAAGGATTAATTTATAAAATAGTTCCTCGTGTAGTTTCAAGTAACACACTGTAAAGTAAATTTTCAATGCAATTACGAATTTCATCGATTTGTATGCCATTCAACATACAGTACAGGGGATAATTTGAATCCAAAAAATTTCTAAATTTATAAAAATCCGGAATTTAATAAATCAACATTTTATGTATAAATGTACCCACACAAAAATAAACAAATAAACTTTTTGCAGGATGAACAAATTAAAAATTTAAAATAAATGTTTAACTCAATATAAAATATTTTGTAAATTATTCAAATCTTATAAAATATATTCTGTATTACACTTCGTAAATGGTGATTTAATTATCGTGTTGAATGCCAAATAAATGAACATATTAATAGCATAATTATGGTCAGAATGCTAATTTTGTGATTTTTTGTTTAGAGACGCGTGGCAACATTTTACGAAGGAAACGATTTTACTACTGCTATATTGAAATCATAAGTAAAAAAAATCTTTTAATTTGTTACACGTGTTTTCGTACTGGTTTTCAATCTGAACGTCGTCGAAAACGCAGTGCTTTATACTTGCAGGTTGCAAAAATTGCACAAATTGATTCGTCACAATGAAACTGATACGTATCGGAATTTACAACGTCCAGTGTAGTTTTTATATCGCGATGGCTCTTGGACAAGAATTAATTATAAATTGTTTACAATTCAACTGATTTATTATTTAAGTAAGATTGGTTTGAACAATATTTGTTTGGTGCTAATTCTGTACATATAGGTGTAACCTTCGAACTAAGGTGTTCCTGACACCGATTTCTCTGACTAAATTAGTCACTTTTAATATCAAAACCATGTAGCGAGCATTGTGATATGCGTAAAGAAATTTTTTTTTGTTTATTATTTTTTATTATATTTTAGTAAAATAACAAGCTACAGTAGATGTAATGTTGTTATTGTATTCTTATTTTTTAATTCCGTCATCTAGGTTTAAAAGGCGTTTTCTATAACGCTTCGTGCGCCACTGTGTAATAAATTAAAATGTCCCTCTTCATCTGTCAAAGACTTAATTGGTCAAAGCACATTGATATCGACTGTCCTGTCGACTATGTAAATATTATAGAGAACTCATTGACCATGCGCTTTAATTATGGTTGTTACTCATGAATATGTGGAAGTACCGCATTTTTGAAATGACATCCATCTGATGAGTCGGCTTCCTTCGGAAATATTGTATTATTTGCCTTTGACTAAAAATTAGATTCAATTTTCTGATATTCTTTAAGATATATAATTTATTTTTAAAAATACCGCCTATCCCGTTGCAGGTTTTAATTATTTCGATTTGATGTTTGAAAAAATTTCAGCTCAGAATCATAAAGAGCCAAGCATAGCTTTTACTATTGTTACTACTGCCATCTATGGTAATTAAAATTGGTGTCAGTCATATAGTATAATGGTTTTACAATTTAGTCTACCAAATTGCTAAAATATTTTCATCATCTGTGCGCAACCGTCTGTCCTTATTGCGACAAATAAAATTTATTGATAAAGGAATTACGAAAAATCTGAAATACCAATTTTAATTTAATTTTTTTCTTTTATATTTTATAATTTTTTTTTTATTTCATAGGAATACAATCCTAGTGTTTAGTCGGGCAAAAATGATACAAAATATTACGATATTTTTTTTTGTACCACGCACTCATTTATCACAAAAAAAAACGATGAATATATTTGCTGATTTTTGAAGTCTTTCTTATGTGCAAGCAATCCCCATTCTGAATAAGAATAAAAATTGTTGCATTTTTAAAATGCAACTAAATATATTCAATTAACTAGCAATGTGCTTCTAGTTATTGAATATTATTAGAAATCGTAACTAATTTCTCGTCGTGTTTAGAAAAATGCGATGTCAAAATCACTTTTATATTTCAAACAAAAATCGCTTTTATATTTCTATTTTCAACAATTAAAAATAAAAGTATTTACTAAAACTGCCCTGGTAGTGAACATTAAAACTCAACCAAAATAAAAAAATTTGGCTCAATTTAAGTCCAAATGTTTGAGTAAAAAACTATAGTATGTAATGGCGTTTTTGATATAAAATTTCACTTGATTTGAAGTAAAAATAACACAATTGTGTATATAGTTATAGTGTTTTTTCGGACGAAAACAAGTTTGAAAGGAATGCACAAATGTGTAAGTTGGTTCAAAAACATACAAAAATAAATTTTTGACATGATTATTTTGCCGTACCCACACAATTGTGTTAGCGGGCAGGAAAACTGCTATGCCAACAAAAAAGTTGATTTAAAACTATTCCAATTTTTAAAATAACATATATGGGATTATTGTTGTAAATTTACGAAAGAAAGACCACATTTATTCCTGGGGGTAGATTTTCTTCAAAATCCGACAAACAAATTATGACGTTTTCGTATACATTTCGATAGAATGGCATTCACTTCATTTAACTTCAATGTGTCTTGTACCGCCAAGTGCACCGAATGTGCAAAACATCCATAACTTTCGCGTTGTCTATTAATAACAAAATTAATACAACTACTAATAAATTATATGACCTCATTTTGCATAACATTCGTTAATTTAATATTCATAAAATTAGTAGTACGTATAAAATAATATTTTGAAAACAACGTTAGCAGATTAGAAAATGTTTTTCATTTGAAATTCATGTTGAATTTTTATTTGTACGGTAATTTCACTATTTTATTTTATATAATATGTAAAAAAATTTTATATAAAAATAATATTTTTATATAAAATTTTTTTACATATTATATAAAATAAAATAGTGAAATTACCGTACAAATAAAAATTCAACATGAATTTCATAAGATAAATATTTCATATCGTAACTTAACGATATTATATTACCTTTTCTTTTGCGACTCACATATTTGTACATCTTACTGCCTTAATTTTTTTTTGTTTTTACTTAAAATTCTGCAGCGCCGCTCATGAAATTTAAATCCTGGAGCTACCAAATATAACTACCAGTCGAATGGCACATAGGTCATATGGGGCCTGGGTCACTTATAGATTTACCAGAAGAAATCCGCTCAATTCCTATGGAACATACACATCTTGTAGATATTTTGATTAGAGCTAGCAAACATAACTACCAGTCGAATGCTGCACGAATCATGCCATAAGAAACCTCTTCGATACCTGTGGTGATTTGAAATTGTATAATCTAAAAACTTACTTTCGTATCTTACGCTAAATCTTTATGTATTCAACTTTTTGAAATAATCTTAACATTCGATTTTTTTATTTTTGAGCCTACATAAATTTTCAAAATTTCTGGGCTAGAGTAACTTCTTACATATACATAATTTTATCTAATTGCCTAATCAATTTTTATTATTTTTCTGGAAAGATATACTGGTGTAGAAGTAGTGTATCCAGTTGATTCTATAATTTTTGTAAAAATTTTCTAATTGATTGAAATTAAAATTCATAATTAAAGTTTTTCATGCTTACCAGAGTATGTGCCCCAATATGTCACTTTTTTAATTACATCTACGTTATTTCGAATAATACAAACAAGCTCTCGGTAGAAATCGACCATCGTTAGAATTTTGCAAATTACCAATTGAGAATATTTTGCAAATTATGACCAAATGCAATTTGCAATTTTGTTTTTTCGATACAAATTCTAATAAAAAGGCTTCATTATTATGTTATCGAACCGTATAGTTTGAAGAGTGAAACCGAAAATTGAGCGATTTTGAAATTCGTTTGAATGATTAAAATTTGAATGTAAAAGGTCTTAAGTTTCCGATAGGTTTGCTGGTAGTCCCATTTATTCCCCGTCAGAAGGGCTTACGGCATGTCAAGCGCCTTACCATCCGCAGGTCTGTAAGACTCATTAAAGCCAAACGCCTCTAATTTTCGGATGAGGGGTGAACCATTTTGGGAAAATAGAAGACTCACATTTCAAATATATTGGACCAGTAAAAAAATTTACTTTCTTTTACGTAAAACAAAACACGGAGTCATGAAATTTTTGACCTCGAAGTTTTAACAGATTTACCGTTTGTTATATATGCCGAAGGTAGTTTTATTTAAATATGCGTGCTTGTATGTGGTGTCATGCAGCCCACATATTCGTGTGCTGTCTGCAGCCCAGACGGATCGTGGTTAAACATCCTACTTAAGTATTGTACATTGTGATCCCAATTATTTTTGGTCGAAATCGATCCACCGGAAGAGGTAGATTTACCAAAAAAAACGCTAAATTCAAATTCAAAAAAAAACATTCAGATCATTTCTTAAATTTGACTGGAAATGACGACTGATAGGTTGTTAAAAGCATTTTTTTTCACCAAAACTCAGTAACTCTACAGTCCAGGCGGAATATTTGGAATGAAACTTCATAGTTAAGGTTTTACCATGAATTGGGAGATCCTTACGAAATTTGGTGGACATTTGTGTACCGGAAGTAGAAGAATTTTTGATTATTTAAAATCGATTTTACTAAAAGTCTGATTGTATGATTGTACACTCAGAGAAAAATAAGTGTGCAACACACTAAAAATCGGTATGATTTTAACCGAAAATATGTTTATTTTCTAACCAACCCCAAGGCTTGGTTAAAAAAAGAACCAAATAATTGGTATTAAAATATTTTGACTACAAACGAACAAAATTTGTTCATTACAAATATCACCTAGTGTAACCAAACATCATAGTGATATGTAAAATAAATTATAAAATTATTTTGTTGAAAACAATCAAAAAAATTGTTGACACGATAATTTAAATTCGAAGGGCCGAATGTGTCGAAGGGCCGAATGTGTCGAAGGACTGAATTTTTAAGGGCCGAATGTTGAAGGGCCGAATGTGTCGAAGGGCTGAATTTTTTTTTATTGTTTTGTTTTTAGAATTTTTTTTTATTTTTTTTTTATGTAACAGTTATAATTATGTAAGCAAATAAAAAGCTATATGTTTAGTTAAATAGTGATTATAATTTTAGTAAAAGCAACATAATATGTGGTAAATCTAATCAAAAGTATGGCGTAACGAACAACCAATTTTAGAAAATTGAAACAATTACCTTAGTAAAACCAAAAAAACTTTTGGAAATTACAATCAAATTTCTTTTGGTTAATTTATTGTAAAAAATTGTACAAACGAACGAGAGCTCTATAGTCAGTTTGTGGTGCATATTAAAAAATATTTTTGTAAATTCAAACAAATTGATAGGGTTAGCTTTATTAATACAAAGACAGATTATTGTTGTTTTCTAATAATTATGTTTTAAACTTGGTAAGAATTTATAACAGTTGTCGATCAGAAGGCAAATCACAGCAACAAGAAAATTATGCTATTTAAAAAAACAATTTAAATTTATGTGGAATTCGCAATTGGGCAACAATTAATTTATTATTTTGGTTAGCTGAAGTTCTAATACAATGTAAACAACAACAAATTTATAATTTTTCTATTTATTTTTCCACAAAATTCAACTATTTATTTGATTTCAGATATTTCAGACCCAGAATTGTGTACATATGTAGTTTGAATTAAATCATGTGATATCCATTATATTAAATTAAATTAACTAAAAATTGATTTAATTAAAATAAATTGTTAAATTTTTTACTCAAAAGTTTAAATATTTCTATAATCGCATTCATAATGTTTACAATGTGAATTTTCCAAAAATTGAATCTATTCAAAATTTGTTTTCTTAATTGAAATAAAAAATTGATGAAAGCCCTTTGTGATCTGAAAAGTTCTGAAATTACTTGTTCTGGAGCTTGAGCATGTTGGTAGAGAGGCCACTCTTGAATCAAATTTGGTAATATTCTTATTTTCCATCGACTCGTTGTTTTGTTTCTCTTTTTTCAAAAATCTTCGTTCTCGTTTATTAATATTGTACAACTTATCATAAAGCTTGTCATAATTTTTCTTGTCATAATTTGAAATTATCTTCTAAGTATAAACAGAAAAATAAACTAGAAAAACATTAGTTGATTGCAATATTCCATATGTGTGGCTATTTGTTAGCTAAAAACGACCCCAATTCTATTGGCATATGGGGTTATTTTTGTTTTATTTCAATTGAGACGTCTCTGTAATATTATTTTAGTCTATGCTAATACACTTGATTTGATAAAATTCTATAAAATTTGGACATAAAAGCTGTTGCCTCTTTAAGTATTAGTACGCTCTTTTTCAAAATAATAAATCTAATTTACACGGCGAAGGAACAACACGATACTAAATTTAATATAATTTCCATTCATTTATAAGTTAATAGAGTTGAAGTTCTCTGATCATCTATTCCTAACTAAATTTTAGTTAATGTTAGATTAAGAAAATATACTCATAATGGATGGTTTATAAGTATCTTCTCATATTAAGCAATACTAATTACGTAAATATAATAATAACTTACGTAAATTTATGGTTGAAATACAGATATAATTTGAATTGTAATTTTTCTTCTGTGTCTGCAATTAGCTGACAAATTCTTTGGCGGGTGGTTCCATATCCCTTGATGCACCAATGCGGCTTTGTTTTCCCCCAACTCTAGTCGGTAGAGGTTAAGATAGTCATGGGGTTTTGGTGCGAAGATAACGACCAATTTTTTCTTTGTTTGAATATGGTTAGTGAGAAAAATTTAGATTGACATAGAATTGTCAGCAGAAGCAAGCCCAGGGCGTGAAACCCTATTATGACTCGCGCCTCTAATGAGGCGGCTGACGTTCACTATGTCAATCGGTACCCTTTTTGTTAGTATGCTGGTTATTACTTCCTCCTCATACTTACCACGCTCGTTGGTTTATTCTTCTCCTTTTTTATGTAAGATAAACTCGTTTGATTTGCTTTAAACAATCTTTTTTTCTTTTATTTTTACCAAAAAAAAACTTTAACTTAAACTTTATTCCTTCCTCAACTAAATGTTTACTAGAGGGCTTAACCCTATTTTAGTTCACCAGGAATGAGGCGCTAAACAACAACTGTCCAAACCAAAAATTTGGTTCGGTATTTATACAAAAATTAATCAATCAAAAAGGAGGGGAAAATTAATTTTTATAACAGATTTTAATACATGAGTGGCCTCTTTTCGATCGATTAATAAATTTTGCTGTTTAATCAAAATTACGCATAAATACCGCCCAGTTTTTTTAAAAATGTTATAAATTAAATTTGTTTACCCCTTTCTTAAACAAATTCATTCATTTCACAATCACATACAAAGTTTGATGCATAATCATAAATGCAATATACTACATTTTTACGTAGGTCGGTTGATTACCTGACATATTATATTGTACTTATGTAGAGCATTTACGATTATCACAAAAATATGTTCTGTATTCAAATTACCAAACAATGAAACGGGTTTCTTATATACGGAAAATACGTAATTCCGTCAATGACTAGTTCTTTAATAAATATTTATGAAGATGATCTCTTCAATGTCATGACAGAACTATTGTGATGAGATAAGCATGGCATTGGATTGATAACGGAATATGATAAGAATTCCGTTACAGCCCTCATAAGTATGGATGTAAAGTTCTAAAAATGTCTATCTTCAATTAAAAATTATTACTTTTAAAGTTACTATACCATTAGCTCCTTTGATTTTCGTGATCCAGGTGTGTAAATATCTGCTACTAGTAAATCATGTAAATCGTCGCGTGGATTTGTTTACTCCTTTAGTTTACCATCGATTGTTTTTTTTGGGAGTCACATTAGTTTTTTACCATTTATAAAGGGGAAACATTCAAAAGAAGTTCCTGATTTTTTTGTTAAAGAAAAGTGACTGGGATTACGACCACAACTTATCATTCCATGAAAATGTGACTCGCTTACCTCCATACACAAAAAGATGCAAGGATTACAAAATATGCACGCTTGAAAATAGACGACTTCTTCTGGGCGCAGCTTTGATTGGTAACGTTTTGCTTGGTCACGTTGATTCAGCTTACATCTTGGAAAACATATCAATTCACGTGCCATGCAGAACATTTCGAAACCATGAATTTTAGCACTTGAACACCATTCCACCAACTATGGAGAAAACAACCCCATTAATAGGATGTCTAAGTCTTTCAACTTAATCGACGACCTATTTGACTTCAACTTATCAAAGGACAACTTTAAAAATATCCTTAAAGACTTTTTTCTAAATTTTTAATTGTTTAAACCAAAATTTGGTTTATATTTTTTTTTTCTGTTTTAAAGTTTTTTGCTGTTTTAATATAATTTTAACTATAACTGTAAATAATCTGAAATCATACATGTATATTACAAAATAGATCTTTAAATAAATAAATAAATACAAATAGTACTCAAATGTTGCCTAGTCTCCCAACTCATGTTTGCCGAACATCAAACTAACAATTCGTGTGTTCAAGTGTGGAAGATTTCGATAGTAAACTCCGTGATCTATAAAATTATATAGTATTAAAAAAAATAACTTTGAATAAATAACGTAATACTTACCAATACATTTTGGGTTCAACTGCGATAAATTCCAAGAGTTATGATAATATGTCGAATAGCAGCTCTCTATCAATAATAATTTCATTTACGATCGACTTGTGGTACATTAGATTCTCCGGATCGTTAGTACTACATTCTTCAAAAACTTTTAAATAAAATTCGAGAGCTTCTCTTATTATTTAAATTATAATTAACAATTTTACACAAAATATAAAATAAATATATTAAAAATTAAACAAATCACTTTAATGATACTGTTAAAGTTAGCCGACATTTTCCAGCCGACTGATAATGCAGATAGTGTCTTGAATACAGCAAAAATCAGTCATAAACTCGAAATTAGGATCGGGTTATGTCCTTCGGGTGAAAGGAAATTTATTTCAGTTTATAGGAATTTAAAAATCGATAGGAGCGAGAGTATAAAGAGAGTTTAACTTTCAGCTGAAATAGTCAAGACACAATCTACATTATCTTTCGGCTGGAAACTATCGGCTAACTTTAACAAGGTGCTTTAATGCTAAAATTTATTATGAGAATATCATTATTAAAATTCTACAAAACTTACGCAGTTCTGACTTTTCTCTATCTATCTTCTATATCTATAAAAATGGTGTAAAAAATGTATGTGCGCGCATCTGTTGAGAACGGCTGAACCGATTTGACTCAATTTTTTTTATTGTGTTCGCAATTGCCAGGAGATGGTTCTTACGAAGAAAATTTTGAAAAAATCCACCGGAAATGCTAAAAACCCGAAAAATCGAATAAAAAGCCATTTTCATATGAATTTTGTGTGTACATTTTTTATGAGACAGGTGGTGCAGTGGTTAAAGCTTCGGCGCTTGGGTTGGGAGGTACTGGATTCGAGTCCCACCGAAGGCTACATCCAAACTGCTACTTTGTTTTTTATCCAATCTATTTATTTTCTCTATCTATTTATTTAAATAAAAATCAAATGCCATGCGTTAGTCTTGCAAAAACTCGAGAACGACAAACCAATTTGAATGATTCTTTTTGTGCATTGTCCGTCTCAATACAGTGGTGGCTTAGAAAAAAAGAAAATTCGGAAAAACTCAAAGGAAAATCCGTAAACTCAAAAAAATCGGAACCCAAAGGAAAATCGAAACATCAAAAAAAAAATCGGAAAATTGAAAATTGCGTTTTGTAGAGGAGTTTTGTATGGAAATACACTTAACACCACCTACGAAAATTGTATTTTGACAATGATCATTCACTTAAATAGCCACTTCGAATTATTTTCAATAGATGGCGTTGGTTGCGGACTACTATAAATATAAGTTGTGCACAATTTTGGCAATCTCATCTTCTATATATATATAAAAACAAGTGCATTCAGTTCCCCGTTTGTTTGGCGTTCACTCTGACGATTAACAAATCACAAATTCAATTTGCAAAAAACAACTAAATTTTCGATAGATGCCTAAGTTTGAATCGACCTTTTATTCACTTTTCAATGCATTATGCCGCCTTTAAGCTAGAAACAGAACAAGAACGACGACGGCAAGCGTCGACGAATAAATAAAAAATATCGCCGCGATATCGCTGTAGCTAACAGAACAAAAGCGTCAGCGTATGGCGATAAAAAAACAACCAAACGGCATAACCTTCTGTGTTTTTGACACATGACGTTGTGGCATTAGGCTACTAGATTGAAAAAAAATGTTAATAATATGACGGTTAATTGATGCCAACTTATACATATATAAAAAACAGTTGGCAACATTGTTTCGTCGGCAACAAAAATAGAAATAGACTCTAAATTTTTTTCAACGAAAAAATCGTCGTCGCCTGCGTTGATGGTTGTGTTTGTTTTGCATGATTTCGGTGTTTTCTAATATGACAGGCGATTTCGCTCGCCGCCTTCGCTCTTGTTCTGTTTTGAGCTTTATGGTTGCGTTTGTTCGTTCATTCTGACAATTTTTCCCACCAATCATATTGCTCAAAAATGACGATTCTGGAGTTTTGTACAAAAGATGATTGGTCGAACAAATGACCGAACGAACGAACGCAACCATAAACCTACCTTTAGTGTTGAATTCGATAAAAAAGTGAATGGAATAGCCACTCAATCGTCTAACTCAAACGTCTATTGAGAATTAAGTTGAGTTGTTTGATTTTTCTCTCATCAAAATCAATTTTCATGAAGATCAAAAGTGTTTGCTCGGACGAAGTAATTTGGGGCGAAACAAAGTTCGCCGGATCAGCTAGTATATAAATAAAAAAGGTTTAATGTTTTCTACGAATTCGATTTTCAATCTAATTTAGTAAAAACTGCACGAACGATTAATTTTTTTAATTGAAATATACTCAGAAATGAGATTATTGGATCTGGCTGTGCTTGGTATCGTGGATTTTGCCTATTGATGTTACATTGATTTATTACAACAGAAAAAGTAACACTGTTCAGTTTTGTATACTCGCTGTACATTCCGTTAGTCCCTTTTCAGTTACTAAAGTATTTAGTTGAAACTACCAAATAATATAGCGAAATATAAATTTTTTTTGTAACTTAATCAAATACTTGTCTAAATTAATATTTCAGACAAAACATTGTTAAATTTGAACAAATAAATATTTGGTATTTTCCTCGAAATAACGTGTTTTCTAACCCATGTAATCAAAATTTTGTTCATTTATTTACCAAATTTTTGTTAAAGATAAACGAACTCTCTTACGGAATGTAAATTATAATTTTGGTTTTAATTTTGAATTACTGAAGGTCAATTCATATTTAAAATATTATTAATTATGCTGCGGATTTTGACATTAAGGCAAAGTTAAGTATTTGAAATACTCGCGCATGTTAATGTTATTTTAGAATTTAATTGCTGTAAAGCCATTATAATGGCCGATTCAGAATGAATTTATATCGAAAATACATTGGCTTAAAGTTCCAAAATATTGCCTTTTGTATTGATTCTCATTACTTAATAGTTTTAAATTGAATTGTGGATGTAAAGATTGTATAAAGATTCTAAAATTAAATGCGAGTCAGTCAGTTCTTAAACGAGCAGTGATTAATCTTCTTAATTATGGTTTCAAAACGTATAAAATTTGCTTCAGAGTCTCTTACCCAAGTTCTATTAAAATGGAATCGCATTATTGAAAATTAATTTTGTATCTTAGAACCTAGCATATTGAATGAATATACGCATACAATAAAGACTATATTCAACGAAACAATAAATAGTATTTGATAATCAGTACTTCTTTTAATAAACATAGTTTTTTTGATGGAATTATAATAAATTAGTTCCTTGCCGTTATATTTGGTTTGTGTTGTCAAATTATTTGGTATACAACTTTTCCTCATAAAAATATAAATTTTGTTTACTATAATAACTACTTAGTCAATATAATTAAGCAAATTTTAGTTGTATTGCACAAGAAGGTGTATTTAATTAGTAAAATTTACAATTTAACAGTTGCCAAGACGAAAAAGCCGCATTTGTAATTCTAATTAACTAAGCACTTTAGTTTTTTTTTAAATATATTTTTCAACTTAAAAGAACTAAAATGATTAACCAAGCCTTAGTTAAATTTATTTTTTTTTTTTGAGTGTATACATGCATAGTAACAGAAAGTTCGCCACAAAATATTTACCTCTCCATTTTTTCGGCGATTTAACCGTACCAAACATTATTTCTTTAATAAGTTTGTTTTTATTGACATAATGAACAAAACAAATTAGAACAGTTCCTCAATAAACTTTTGTCATTTTAGACAGGTATAATAGCTAAGTAGTCGGAAATTAAATTACGTTCCATTTGAAAAGTGGTACCTTTCGGGCTTTTATATTTTTGTTTGGTTTATTTTAACTTTTTTATTCAATTTATGCTTCAGTTTTACGGGTAAATCAGTCTACTTCAGTCCTACAAATACGTATTTTCTATTGTGTTCTCAGCCCTACGTATCTGCAAAAATATGGTGTTATCCTCACAGTGATACAATAAAAAACTCCGCAATTTGGCTTAGCCTCTCACAAAACATTTTTTTAAAATAATTGTCTTCAAGTTGTTCTCTAACCATATGAACCATATGAACTTTACAGTATTGTTTATGACCCATTAAGCTTCCATTATAAATCATTGGTTTCCCCTATGATAAACTATTAATAATCTTACAAAGTTTGTTTCGCACGTTTATATAGTAACGTTATAGAAAATGGAAGCGAGGTTGATTTAATAAACAACAAGAAATACTAGTGACAATACTTTGAATTTTAGCCGACACCATAATTAATCTAAACAAAAATTCATTCAAAAGATTTATGAAATTGTATCTAACACTTACAAAAACTATAAATATATTATGTATGTCTAAAATTTGATTAAATAAAACTTAAAATCTGTTTAAAAAATACGCTAAATTTAAAATTACTCAAAATGAGTGTAAAAATGATAAGTGAAAATGGTACAAATCATAAGGAACATCTAAATTTAACACACGATGAATTAGAAGAATTATACGGAAATATACCACTAACGGAGGAGACACTATGCGGTTTTTGGGTATTTCGCGGAAAATTATTGCAAAGGTACAGTAGCCCAAACAAATCAAAATATCAATTAAAATTGCTTATACATTTTATGGTAATTGTCTTCGCTATTTTAGTACAAAATATTTTTTTATATATTTGGTTTGCGTATTTGATCTGTCGGTATAGTAGATTATCAAACTGTTATATTCGTAAATACAAAATAATGTAATGTTTTATCTGCTTTTACAGATTCGCCAATAAAAAGGTATACGTATTTCTTTACGGAATAGTTGGCTGCATCTTTTCAGCGACCTACGCATATTTTAATGGCACAATTACAACAATAGAGAAACGTTATAGAATACCAAGTAAACATACCGGGATTATCTCCGTCGGAAATGATATAAGTGCATTGTTTGTGTCAGCTGTGCTGAGTTATTATGCTGGAAAGGGACATCGTCCGCGTTGGATTGCATTTGGTAATAATAAATTACCTTCTACAAATTTTTAACATCTCATAATTAATTTGAATTGTTATATTTCAGGATTGTTTACTATTGTGCTATTTTGTATACTAACCGCACTGCCTCATTTAATGTATGGTCCGGGCGAAGATGCTCTCTCCCTAACGCTAGAATATGGCGCATCATTCGATGACAATGTAACACAAGAGGTTCTCGAAAATCAAAAGCAAAAATCGCTGTGTCGTAAAAATAATTTAAATGGTATCGCCGAGTGTGAAATGGGCGAAGGAAATTGGGCGCCAATGGCAATATTATTTTTAGCTCAACTTGTGGCTGGTGTTGGTGGTTGCCTTTACTATACCCTTGGCGTATCTTACATGGATGATAATATTAAAAGATCTAAAACACCAGCACTGCTAAGTCTTTCGTATTTTTTAAGAATGCTCGGGCCTGCATTAGGATATGCATTGGCTTCGGTATGCCTCAAGATATACATTTCACCATCACTGACCCCAACCATTACAATAAATGATCCACGCTGGCTTGGTGCATGGTGGTTGGGTTGGATAATTCTAGCCATTGTTTTATCTATTTTCGCGTTTCTACTGGGGCTGTTTCCAAAAACGTTACCTCGAGCGGCAATTCGCAAAAAGATTGCTGCCGAAAAATTGAAACGTGGACTATTGGTCGAGAGTACGCCGGAAAATGAGATGCCTGCTTCGTTCGCCGATATGATGAAAACATTTAGACGATTAATCAAAAATAAAACGTTAATGATGAACAATGTGGCGGCAATATTTTATTTCTTTGGTTACATGCCTTACTGGATATTTACACCAAAATACATTGAGACACAGTATCGTCAGTCGGCATCGGTATCAAGCTTAGTGACGGGTACAGTTGCACTTGCATTTTCAGCAATTGGTGTACTATTATCGGGCATTGTAATATCAAGATATCGTCCGAAAGCGCGGCATATGGCGGCTTGGAATGTTTTTGTAGGCGCATTCAGCGTCATTGGAATGGTGGCATACGCATTCCTGGGATGTTCAGCAAACGATGATTCAATTGGAGTACATCAGTCACTTCAGTACGTTAGACTCTTTACATATACATATTTCAAAATGTTAATAATTCTGCGTTTTTTTTAGGAACGAATTTTCTACATGCAATGCAGATTGCCAATGCGATTATGTACGATACAGTCCCGTATGTGGCTCAAATGGAAATACGTATATTTCAGCTTGTCATGCTGGTTGTATGCAACAGGGTTACAGTAATGTTACAGGCAAAATTTATTCTGACTGTGCTTGTATAGGCGAAAACAGCGATGATTTTAATGAATTTGAAGATTTTGGAACAGCAACGCTCGGCTCGTGCCCAGTTGATTGTTTCAAAGAGTTCGTATTCTTCCTTATTGTAATGTGCTTAATCAAATTCACTGGGGCAACAGGACGAGCCAGCAATTTTCTTGTATCGGTACGATGTGTCGACGAAAAGGACAAAACGGTCGCAATGGGATTCGGTATAATGCTGATGAGCCTGTTTTCGTTTATTCCATCGCCCATATTTTTCGGCGGCATTTTGGATAAAACATGCTTGGTTTGGGGAAAAACTTGTTCGGGTACTGGCAACTGCTGGTTGTACGATGGAGTTACGTTACGATATTTACTCAATTTAATTGCCGCAGTATTCGTTTCGATCGGAACACTCTTCGATATTGGCGTTTGGTACTACGTGAAAGATTTAAAAATATTTGATGATGAAATTAATGGAGGAGAACTGAATGAAATTGAACAGCAACATGATGAGGGTGATGTCGAGAAAAAGTAATGTGCAAAATGGTGTGATGATATTCTTTTTAAATAATTTTTGTATAAAAAAATAAATTTTTAAAAATTGTATTAAGTATTTTATTCTTTTTCCTTATCTTTAATTTGTCGGTCGTCCGGTTGTTCTTTTTCGTCAAAAACGCTCAAGTTTTTAGCGTAATACCACACAAAACAATCGAATGTCGTGCCAATGACGAAACTCAGCGCCGACGTATAATTTAAATATTTTCTCATTTTTATGGTGTCGTAGAGCCAACAATTACCTTTACCTGCGCATGTTTTGCCCCATACAATACAAGTTGAATCGAATATCCATCCAAATATTATGGGTCCCGGGACGAGTGCACAGAAGTTCATCACCATCATTTTTAGTCCAAATGATACTGCTTTATCTTGTTCATCAACACTTCGCACGCCTATTAGCACGTTGATAGCCGTTTCAGTGCCTCCAAAGAATTTTGTTAAAGCCACCACCCCCAAATATGCATAAAGCGCATACGAACAATCAATTGAACATCGACCAGTGGTTGCATAATTAAAATCACTTTCAATTGTTGTTATGCACGAACAGTCTGAATAAATAGTTGTCCCATTATTGTATGTTGTATGATTGGAGCAACCGGCATGACATGGAGAAATATACGTCACATTGTCGGACCCACAAATTGGGGAAAATTTAATAAAATCACAGTTGCACGTTGTGATATCACACGGCGCACCCATACCAATACTGTAAATTAAAAACAAATATTTAAGAAATTTAATTATAGATATTGGGTAACTACTCACTTTTGGCCAAGCATGTTTTGAGACGCGGCATCATTTTCAGCGCATGCTATTACAGAAAATAAAATAAAACCTGTCGTTTTGACCAAACTAGCAACTATATTCCACCGTGCCAACGATCTAGCTTTGGGCTGTAACCTTGAAACACAAATACCACTAATAAGTACGCCAAATGCTTGAAACGTTAAATGAACTGCTCCCGTATATATACTTGAAGCTGATGCAGATAATCTAAACTGATTTTCCAGGTACTTTGGTTTATATACCATTTGTTGAAATCCAAACGCGTAGAATATCGCAGCAATATTATTAAAAATATAGATTTTATTGGTGAGTATGCGAACTAATGCCTTTTTTAAATCGAGTAGCGATGCCTTATCGTTTCGTTTAGCCGGGACAGGTTTTCCCCCCATTTTAAGTAGATATGATTTATATTCTTTGCGGGCACGTGACCGTGGCAATTCTTTTGGAAACATACTTATAAAGAATGCTGGAAAAATTAGAATTCCTCCAATAACCAACCATCCCGCCCACCAAGCACCTATCCATTGCACATCTGTTTTATCGATGAGCGGCGTAAGTGTCGGAACCACGTAGTACGACAAACAGTATGAGGCTAAACTTAATCCAACCATTGGTCCTAAAAGTCGTATAAAAACCGTAAAACTAATAATTGCCGGAGCAACAGACTTATTCACATTATTATCGATGTATGTCATTCCAATTATTGTTATTAAGGAACCACCAATGCCCGAGATAAAATTCCCGAAAAACATAAAATATTTTGATAAATTGTCGGTATCTTGTCTGCTCGACCCGTTACATCCGGACGACAGTGACCGGTTTAACGCGCACAAGTTATTAACTGTTTGCTGATTATGATTTGATGAATTCAATACTAAATCACTAAATTCATAGGTTAATTTTAAAGAATCATCACTAGGGCCGTAAACCAGGTACGGCAAAAAATTAAAGAAACAAAATATTACACTAGTAAGTGCACCGAGTGCCACAAATCGCGGATTATGTTTTTTCGATATGTAATAGCTCAAAAATAGGGTGATAAACGTTTGACTTAAATTGTTTGCAATCGATATTACTCCAGTAGTTTTACTTGAAATTTTTAGTTGCTTTTCAATTGTTGTGATGGTACCCTTGTAATATGAAAAACTTGCTGTGTACATGCAACCCAGAATACCGTAAAGTATCGTATATAGTTTTTTGCTTGCTAGCTGTTGCATCCACGGGTATCGAAACATCCATATTCCACACTGAGTTTCTTCGGTAATCTCGAATTTTTTGTAAAACTCCTCAAAACTATCCACATGATCACTAGCTTTAGACGCGTCCAGCAACGGTTTTTCACTTTGCTCGACTATCAGCTGTTGTACCATATTCAAAGATATAACAATATAATATGATCTTTCTTTTGTGATGATTTAAATTAAACTGATAAGATAATGTTTAAAATAATGATATTTATGTATGTTACTAGTCTAGTAAATCTTCGCTCTTCTCATTTTTTTGGAAAATTTGCATTTTTGTAGTACTATATATAAGTACTTTGACAACAACAATTTACATTCCAAATAAATAGCCTAGCTAGACAGATTTATATCCAGTATTAACGTAATAAGCATATACGCATACAACACAGAAAAATTAATCGCGTTATCAAAAGTTTTTGCTAATTTAGAATATCTAACCTTGTTGAATATAACGAAATAAATATAAGTGCATTGTACTAATTTCAATTACGTCGAAAGCAAACAATACGAGTAGTAAATAATTCTGAAAGTAAAAATTATATAAATATTTTTTTATGAAATTGCTAATTTTGTTTAAAAATATTTTAAATGTAATAAACCAAAGAATCGTTAATGTAGAATATCTATAATTAAACACGTCAGACATTTTACCCCACAGAGATTAGACTAATGATTTTTAGAATACTCTTAAATTGGTGCAAGACAATCAAATATACTTAAGGGTAAAAATAAAATTTGTTTTATAATTATTTTTGTTTAAAGATCGGGTATCCACCAAATACCAAACTAATGAATTACTTAAGATGTACAGGTTACCCTCCAAAAACATGGTATTGAAGGAACACGGTTTCGAAGAACACGAATACCTTCCCCCAAATTACAAAGTTTTAAACAACACGATTTTCGTTGACTCTCCTTTATTTTGTTTCTAGTTCACGATACGTTTTTCTTATTTTCACGCACCCGATTTTTGTAGTCCCGAACGACGCGGTTGCAAAGAATTGTGTTCTTGGAGGGTTTCCTGTACTTCATATTCCGCAACAAAATGACACACCACGCATAAACATAAGAAATGTTTGAAGTTTACAGCAAAATAATCAATGTACTCAACTCCCATCTATAGCAAATTCCAATTTGTACACTAATAAAAAATCAAATTCCACTATATTGATCACCAGTGTCTTGATTAATTTAAAATTAATTAAAAAATATTGTTTTAATAAACTTTTTATTTTTAATGTGATATTTAAAATTTAATCACAATGGGTATTATTATCGACTAGAAGATGACACCACATTTTTATATTTTTTACACTTTGTAAAGCAACAAAATTCGTTTACCTAATACATATAATTATTTACATGTAAATTATAGTGTAATGTATTTGCAAAACACTGGTGATTTGTAAATTAATAAAAAATGACGTTTAAAAAGTTAAGTCGTGTGGAGAATATGTGAGAATTTCCCAATACATACATCTCTAAATTATAAAATTTTGGCACTTTGAAGATGAAATTTTTAGATCATGTTTTCAAAGAAAACACAGAAATCGACTGGGGACATTTTTTGTTTTTTCTATTGAAAAAATATTTTTATAAATACGAGTTTTTCGTTTTTCTTTGATCGCATTTTATATAAATAAATTAACAATCAAGTAGTTAAAAATAAAATTTAATATATCGAAATAAATAAAATGTGAAGCGAATGTGATTCTCCTTAAAAATAAAATAAAATTTCGCATGCAACTTCAGGCCAGATTCCGTCACATCAATAGTGACTCCATCAGCCACAACTTCACAAAATTTGTGAGTAAGCAATTTCTAAAATATATATTTTTAAACAATAAGAAAAGGAATAAATATTTATAAAATGAATCTAAATAAAAATAAAAAAAACGAGAAGTGTTTTTGAGTAGCAATATTTTTTTAAATGCAATATTTTGTAAAATGCAATATTTTGTAAAATTCTTTAACCAATCTGGGAAATGTTTGTAAGAAATTCAAATAAAGTTAACAAATTAATGAAAATGTTTTTAACGGCAAATTCTTTCCAAAAATCGAAAATAAATTGATTTTTTTGAGTTATGTGAAAAAAATTGAGTTGTGTCGGAAATTTTCTATAGTTTATTGGCCCCGATTATAGAACTCGCCGGATTTACTGCGGCGGAAACACACTCGATCCGCATTTTATTCGTATTTAAAATTATTTCCACATTGAATTTGACAGAAAACGGCAATTACGATTCGCAATAAAACTGCAATTTCATTAGCTGTCAAAATCATATAATTGTATTTAATGTTTTGTTCTAAAATTGTTGGGTTCAATTTTAATAAAAAAAAACTTATTTAACCAAAATATTGAAAAATTGTTATATTCTAAAATATGGATACAAGAAAAGCTTTTTCATACATTTCAACGATGAAGATCCGTCGTTGAATAAAAAAGAACCTAGAAAAGCAGTAAGAAACATGCATGAAAATATATTTCTGTTGTGAAACGCTCAAGTAAAAACATTTCTAAATTTGTGATTTTGATTTCTATTAAAAAGTTAGTTTTTTTTCTAGATTTATTAACAACTTTAGGCTGAATAAGGCTGCTTTTAGATATGTTCTGAAAGAGCTTCGATTATTTTTAGTTTAGTTAAATTATGTTTATTCATTACGATTTTAAAAATCCAAAAAGAAAGTTATTTTAATTGTATTTACATAAAAATCGTGAACGAGTTTTCATAACATAAATAAAAATAACGTTGTAATTAAAAAAGGTTTCCGTGTAATATATTTTATTTAATTAGTGCGATATAAAATAACAACCTGTATTATAACATACTGCGCACATTATAGAGTCTGACCACATTCGCTTATAGATGTATATATACTGTGTGAAGAGCTGTTTATTTTTTTCAGGTAGTGCAGATTTGATTATGTTTGCAGTGTACATATGGTTGGTTCAATATGATCCAGGCCACACAACTATCGTTGGTTGGTTGAAGGTGATCTTGTTGGCAATAGTATTGATCTTCGATTTTCTCGCATGGTTTGTTCATATATTGATAAATTTGATCATTAAGGGTTATGATATTGGGATGTATATGGAATAGGTTTTGTTTATAGTAGTTGGTTATAGATAGTATTGTTTGAAGGATGCCTTATGAAAAGTTGGAATTTCGATTCAAAATATGATTAATAATTGATTATAATAAGCTGTCAAATGTACAGGGTTATCCAATTCGAGGTTGATAAAGTAGAAATCTGAATACCGACATCTGTCAAAGATAAACGTCATGTACTGTAACGAAAGCAGGCCTCCATTTTGGTCAACCTGCGTTGTTAACAGAATTTTACCAATTCAAAAATATCTTTGATTTTGCGGTCTAATTTGCCAACTGCTCAGCCTGGGTGGATTCTAATTTATAGACATATTGAATTGGTATTTAATTTTTGACCGCAACAAAAAAATACAAGAATAGAAGAAAAAAACGGAAGGATCCATTGCAACCAACCAACACTATCACTTAAACACTCACTTTAGTTCCGGTTCCCACATCATTCACAGATTAAGCTCTCATAATTAATAACAAATTAACAGAAACGCAAATATTTACAGTTTAAATTACTAATTAACATCATTTTTATTTAATTAAATATTATTGAATTTAAAAATGAATTCTTAATAATCATAATTATGAATAATTGACTAAATAAATAAATAAATATTTCTAAACTTAACTAGTCTAATATAATTAAGATGCGCATTTTGGTTCATTTATATAAATAAATAATAATAATAAAAAAAATATGTATACATATTTTGTTCAATCGACTTACGAAAATAATTTTTAATCGCGTTGATGGACGCTGGCTGCCATGATGTTGATAATTGATATCGAAGATAAGTTTTTTTTTTCTATGATGATTGATGAATTAACGTAATATTCTGCTTGTAAATTTATGTTGTATGTATCAATATGGATTATTGATATGTATTGGCGGAATTTTTCAGTAACGTTTTGCATACCACTTCGTTTTTTTTTTGTTCGTTGATTATTAGATATGATTTTTATTATGAAATTTTTTTGTTATTTTAAATGAACAGGATTCCTCATTATTTATATGTAGTTATTATATTACGTATAATTTCCAAATTAACTTAGCACAATTTATTATTTTATCCTATATACACAAATAGTCTATCACAGCGTTAATTATAACGTTCGTAACTTAATTGTAATTTTATGTACATGTAACGTTATATAGAAAATTTTTACATATATACATTTTCTTTTTTTTTTGTTTTTTTTTTTATATATAATTTAATCGGATACAAAAATCATATGTTCAGGAAATATATTTGCGGTCAAATAAGTTTGAAAAAAACTAAGTTTATACACATTTGTGAGTTCATATTTTCACTAAGGCCGATTTATAACGTTCAATCAATTAGCCATTATCACATATGTCTCACTTTATTTATTTTTTTCCATTACGATAAACCACTCAGTAATTTCGCACATCACAATTTTCCCACAGAATCGTTTTTATATTTATTTTATGAAAATACTATCTTATATAGATTTTAGATGCCGATATAATTTCCTGCGCACATTTAATTTAATTTAATTCTTCTTTCATTAGCAATTTGTAATTTTAATATTTTGACTGTCCCGCGTTACGATCAAAATTTGTCTTATATACATTTTGAAGATTACAGCTACCCACACCAATCAAAAATTTACAATCAATACCCAGTTATTGTTAATTTGTTTATTTACAATTACCCGCCAAATCAATAATCTATGCACAGTGCATGAAGTAGCAACAAAATTTCAACCCATTGGCTGTAAGGGCGAATAATGGAGGCCTTACAAACGTGGGGACGACCCCTCTGAGAGATGTCTCAATAAAAGCCGGGCTTACGATTTATAGGTTTTAGAATAGTTGTCTTCGGCTGGAAGCCTAGGTTTTTATATCTTTGATGTGATATATTCCAATGGTGTGACCATTTTGATTACCCAGTTCGTAGGCAACATTTCCTATAGGTCTAATAACAAATGCTTTTTGAAATTTAGGTGCAAGTTTTGCCGAGAAATTTTTAATTGCATCGCTTTGCACGAAGTTCCTTGCAAACACTTGTTGCCCTACATGAAATACCCTTGGACAACTACGAAAATTATACAAGTAAGCGTGACGATGATATGCCTCTCTAAGATGCTTGAGTATACTGGTTTGTGCTAGTGTTTGCCGATCTGCATTTGAAATACACAGCTCGTTCCCTGATAAATTATCTAAAAGATGTATTAATTTATAGTGGGATCCGTGTCCTATATGGTGTTGCCCATAAACAATGAAGTGAGGCGTGTAATTAGTGCTTTGATGTACGGTATTTCGGAGTGCTAATGATATCGAGCTAATGTGCAAATCCCAATCGCGGTGATTTTCTCCAATATACGATCGTATGGCAGCTAAGATAGAGCGGTTTACTCTTTCCGACATATTTGATTGCGGAGAATATTTCGGAGTTCGCATATGACACACACCGTTTGTTTTTAGAAAATCAGAAAAAGCATTGGAGAGAAATTGAACGCCATTATCACTAAAAATAACCTCAGGGACGGAAAACATATTAAATACGTTTTCTTGCAAAAACCGTATGACATTTTTAGTGGTCGCATCTCTCATAGGTTCCAATAAAGTAAACCTTGAATATTGATCCAGTGCTACAAACAAATAACAATTTCCAGCTTTTGATCTTGGGTATGGACCGAGGAAATCGATAAAAATTCTCTCCCAAGGTCGAGATACTTCCACGAAATTACCCATTGGTGGTCGAGTTATGTAGTTTACAGGCTTCGTTACTTTACAAATTTCACAATTTTTTATAAAAGCTGTAACATCTTTACACATTGAAGGCCAATAGAAATATCTCCTCAAATTTCCAAGGGTTTTTGCAATGCCCATATGAGAAGCGGACGGCGGGCAATGGGCTTTTAATATTATGGAAGGTATCAATACTTTAGGAATAAAAAGTTTCCATATTGGAATATCTGTGTCAGTAGAAAATTGGGAAAAATTTGGATTATAAAATATTCTATCACCAAACACCTTGAAATTCAAGTGAACTTCAGGAATATTTTTAATTTTTTCCAGGAGTTCTTGGTATTCGAATTCCTGGAACGCACTTGATTGAAGATCCACACAATACGACTCGATTGAATATTTTGTTGGTAATTCTATGTGGATTTCGTCAGCAGATTTCCTTGACAAGGCGTCCGGCACAATGTTTTCTTTCCCTTTCCTATATTCGATGTTGAAGGTAAATCCCTGCAATTTTAAACACCATCGCGCCAGCCTACCGGTTAATTCCTTTTGACTCAATAACCAGGTCAGACTGGCATGGTCGGTGATTACGGTGAATTCAAAACCTTCAATATAGTGCCGAAATTTCTTAATACTAAAGACAGCCGCGTAGCATTCTAGCTCGGTTGTACTATAATTTTTTTTGCGCAGAATTAAGTTTAGCTGAGACGAATGCAATAGGTCGCTCGTCGTTTGAATCTGAGCGTTGGAACAATACACCGCCGATACCAGTTTTAGATGCATCGCACTGAATATAGAACTTTCGAGAGAAATCTGGGTGGCAGAGAACCGGTGCGGTTGATAATGCTATTTTTAGTTGAGTAAATGATAATTCAGCAGTTTCGCTCCAGATAAACTTTTTAGATTTCTTCAGAAGATCAGTAAGTGGTGCAGTTAAATCTGAATAATTCCTTATAAATCTTCTGTACCAGCCTGTCATTCCAAGAAACCTTCTTAATTGGCGTAAGGTCTTTGGTGCCGGATAATCGGTAATAGCGGAAACTTTTGATTCATCTGGTTTAAGCACACCATTTCCTACTATATAACCTAGGTACTTTAGTTCTCGCAGTACAAAATTACTCTTTTCTATATTAATTGTTAATTTAGCATTTGAAATTAGACATGCCACTTTGCTCAAGAGCTCTAGGTGTCCGTCGAATGTTTCTGACGTAACCAATAAATCGTCCAGGTAAACAAAAACCTTATGATGAAGTTCGTGGGGTACTACTTTATCCATGAGCCTGCACATAGTTTGAGGAGCGTTGCAGAGTCCGAATGGCATAACGGTGAACTGATATAGGGGTCTACCAGGGACAGCAAAAGCAGTCTTATCCCTAGACTCCTCATCCAAGGGGATCTGCCAAAAAGCATCTTTTAGATCTAAACTGGATATAAATCTAGTTTTGCCAAGCCGACCAAGCAGCCCTTCGATGAGAGGTAAGGGATAAGCCGCCTTCACCGTCACTGCGTTTACCTTCCTAGCGTCTAAGCACAGACGGACTCTGCCATTCGCTTTCCTCACTAATGTAACAGGTGAACTCCACGAACTAAAGCTTTCCTCTATAACACCTAGAGCGAGCATACGGTCCAATTCACTATATAGCTCTTTCTGTACTGCAGGAGAAATCGGATAATGACGCTGTTTGATCGGTTTTGCATCACCTACGTCGATTGTATGAGAGAGAATGTGTGTTTTACCTAATCCAAGCAATGCCGATGAGGGAAATTGTTTGACAACCGAATTTAACTGCTCCTTTTGAGGATCAGAGAGAACATGAAAAATTAGCTGTGATCTAGTTTTACTTTCAGGACAATCCATTTCACAAATTTGTAATCCAGCGGGTCGTGGAACTAAGATTTTTAGGCCGAAAGCCGCAAAGAAATCAGTTCCTAAATAGAGACTCTGGCTTAAGTTTGGCGCTATATGTAGTGTAAGATATCGCGTTTGGCCCATGAATGAAATTGGCACTCGAATATGACCTAAAACTGTTTCTGATGAACCACTAGCAGTTTTAACAGTGGAAGGAAGATTTCGGAATTTTATTTTATTGTTTTCAAGGAATTTTTCACTTCCACGCCCTAAAACCGATACATTAGCACCACTATCTAAAAGACCAATCATAAGTTTACCACATAACTCCACCTCTGCATATGGACGCCCGTCAGTGGAATCGTTGATTAATGCTTCAGCCAATAACGATTTATAGCATGTACGAGCTTTCCAATATTTTCGGGTGCGGTGTAAGTTTAAAGAAGCTTTACTACTGCTGGAGAAATTTATACATTCAGAATCGAAATCCCAGTTAGAGCCCGAGGTAGAATGATTGAAAGTTTCAGCTACTTCTCCAGAAGTTTGGATTCTTGATTCTGTGAAGTCAATATCGGCGGTTTGACTTGTTCGGCTTTGGCTGTTACAATTTTTGGAGGCCAGGTAGAGCCGCTCCCGGTCCCCGTTTTGGCGTTTCCCGACCGTTGTCTACAGTGTTTGCAATTCGGTTTGAGGATTCCAGGCGTCCCACACCCAAAACAAAATTTATGTTTCAATGGAACGCTACAGTCTTTGAACCTATGATCAGGCTGAAGGCAATTCCAACAACCGTCTGGAGTTTTATTAACAAAGAAATTTGTAACCGGTCTAAGATTTCGCGAGTCTGCATTGAAAGCACATACTTCTTCTTCATAATTTAAATTTGGCGAACTTTGCTTTACCTCACAAGGTTGATCGTGCGGAGATTCAATTTCATTAATTTGTCGCCTTTGGCACATCATTTCTGGTATAAATCGCGTCCGAGACCAAGTGTCTTCATATGATATACACAATTGTACCATTTGTTCTAAAGTAGCGAAGTGCTTATCAACAAACTTGTCTTGCAGACCCGCGCGCATGTTACGACGAAGAATGTACATTAACTGAGCGTCTGAAACAGGAATTTCAAACTGAAGGGAAATTGACATCATGTCACTGTAAAAATCTAAGAATGATTCATTTTGTTTTTGTTTGCGAGATTCTAACGTATGTCTTAAGTCATCGTCTGTTTGACGATCCTGGAAACGTTTGATAATATCCTCTCTTAGCTGTGACCAGTTAACCTTGCGGTTTTTTTCTATGTACATCCAGTACCATTCTTGGGCGGTACCTTTCAAAACATAGCTTATGTCAGTAACTAACTGTTCCTCTGAAACTTTATTAGCCGTAGCTAAGTGTTCCAATTTAAAAATGAACCGCTTGACTGGAGGACTTTTTGGTGCGCCGTCAAAAGAAATATTCCATTTCGTCAGGTTGCGTTGGGAATAATTTGGGGCAGAATCCGATCGGGGATTTTCTTTATAACGCCTTTCACCTTTGCCAGTATGATCCCTACGATTGTAACCTGTTTCAGGTTTTCGGTAATGTTGTTCAAAATGCTCATTGTCTGCACGTTTATTCTGTGATGAAGTTTTAGAACAAAACATCTGCTGGTCGAGATGATCATGAGAGTATATTGACGAAATTTCTGAAGAATCATCATCTTCAATATTTGGTACATTGATAACATCAAGTTCTCCCAGTGACGTATTTAGGTCTACTTCTTTCTTCAAAGCTTTTTGGTGTAGCCCAATTAAATTATCAGTAGTATTAAGTAGATCATCGACATCACCCGAAATAGTAGAATTTATGAATTTAATTCGCATTAATCTATTTTTTAAATGACCTAATCGAGAAGTTAACCGCACTAAATGATCTTCATCAAATTCACTAGAAAAAGCTGTCTTTATTAAAGAAAAGATATATTTAAATTTAATCTTCAAATTCCGGAGCTCGATTTTAGGATTAGTCTTAGCAGAGTGGTGAGGTAGGTTGGGTGCGAGTACAGGATGTTTCTGTTCAATGTCGATTTGTTCCTTTAGTTTATCTAACCGCTCTAATGGTGAACCCTCGATAGCACGCAATTCACATTCGACTTGAAACTCATCAAATTCTAAATGCTCTACATTTATCAAAATCATCGTAAAGTACAAAATAACAACACAAATAATATTGACGGTAGATTGAAATGGCAGATGGCAATCACAAAAAAAAATCGAAATTTAAAATAATACAATACTAATACTTCAAAGTTACGCGAAAATAAATTATTTTGTATAAAAACTTTCTTTAAATTGTGAGGTCGACAAAAAAAATAAATAATTCGTAACAGGAACGCAAAAAAAATGTTTACTGAATATATAGACGATATGTGATAATAAATAAATAAATATGAACACTATAACTTATTAATAACCAAAAAAAAATAATAACGCGAGATATATTTTTTTTTCAAACTCAAATTCACTCGTCACAATACGCAAATCATGAAGAGGGAACCAAAACTAAGTGAGTATTTCATTTCTCCTTTCTAAAGGACATTTTGCACTGCAAAATGCACATGCTACAAAAAAGGAAAAAAAAATTGTTGTTGTCGAGTTGGTTGCAATAGTTTAGGAAAGAAATTTTACTGGGTAGAATGGATAACATTAAATCAAAATTTGCAAAAAAAATCTATTTAAAAAAAACAAGCTAATTTTCATACCAGATCAACACTGTAATCGAAACTCAAAATGAGGAATCAGTGCTCTAATATGAAAAGGCCACTCAGAATGATGATGAAGCAATAATTATATTGTAAGACAACAGTAAAATCAAAACGCGACAAATTACGGAGTTACTGCTGCAAAATACACCGCTTCAACTCAAACTGAATAATTATTCAAATTATTTAATAATTGGAAAAAAAATTAAATATAGTAACCAAAATATTCCTCACACATAAGACATTGGACTCAAAAAAAACCCGGAATAGGGAAACCATGTGACTACATGAGGAACTAATATCGAAATATTTAAAAAACACAGCACTACATATAACAAAATCAAAATGTAAGAATCTACAGCGTTGTTATTGATTCACCGGTTGTTTAATTATTTCGACGTATAACAGTAACTATAGGAACATCTAAATTAAAGCAAAACAAAAATTTTAATTAATTGAAGTTAGGAATTAATTAAGCCATTTACGTTTGGGCGCCACTGTAACGAAAGCAGGCCTCCATTTTGGTCAACCTGCGTTGTTAACAGAATTTTACCAATTCAAAAATATCTTTGATTTTGCGGTCTAATTTGCCAACTGCTCAGCCTGGGTGGATTCTAATTTATAGACATATTGAATTGGTATTTAATTTTTGACCGCAACAAAAAAATACAAGAATAGAAGAAAAAAACGGAAGGATCCATTGCAACCAACCAACACTATCACTTAAACACTCACTTTAGTTCCGGTTCCCACATCATTCACAGATTAAGCTCTCATAATTAATAACAAATTAACAGAAACGCAAATATTTACAGTTTAAATTACTAATTAACATCATTTTTATTTAATTAAATATTATTGAATTTAAAAATGAATTCTTAATAATCATAATTATGAATAATTGACTAAATAAATAAATAAATATTTCTAAACTTAACTAGTCTAATATAATTAAGATGCGCATTTTGGTTCATTTATATAAATAAATAATAATAATAAAAAAAATATGTATACATATTTTGTTCAATCGACTTACGAAAATAATTTTTAATCGCGTTGATGGACGCTGGCTGCCATGATGTTGATAATTGATATCGAAGATAAGTTTTTTTTTTCTATGATGATTGATGAATTAACGTAATATTCTGCTTGTAAATTTATGTTGTATGTATCAATATGGATTATTGATATGTATTGGCGGAATTTTTCAGTAACGTTTTGCATACCACTTGGTTTTTTTTTTGTTCGTTGATTATTAGATATGATTTTTATTATGAAATTTTTTTGTTATTTTAAATGAACAGGATTCCTCATTATTTATATGTAGTTATTATATTACGTATAATTTCCAAATTAACTTAGCACAATTTATTATTTTATCCTATATACACAAATAGTCTATCACAGCGTTAATTATAACGTTCGTAACTTAATTGTAATTTTATGTACATGTAACGTTATATAGAAAATTTTTACATATATACATTTTCTTTTTTTTTTGTTTTTTTTTTTATATATAATTTAATCGGATACAAAAATCATATGTTCAGGAAATATATTTGCGGTCAAATAAGTTTGAAAAAAACTAAGTTTATACACATTTGTGAGTTCATATTTTCACTAAGGCCGATTTATAACGTTCAATCAATTAGCCATTATCACATATGTCTCACTTTATTTATTTTTTTCCATTACGATAAACCACTCAGTAATTTCGCACATCACAATTTTCCCACAGAATCGTTTTTATATTTATTTTATGAAAATACTATCTTATATAGATTTTAGATGCCGATATAATTTCCTGCGCACATTTAATTTAATTTAATTCTTCTTTCATTAGCAATTTGTAATTTTAATATTTTGACTGTCCCGCGTTACGATCAAAATTTGTCTTATATACATTTTGAAGATTACAGCTACCCACACCAATCAAAAATTTACAATCAATACCCAGTTATTGTTAATTTGTTTATTTACAATTACCCGCCAAATCAATAATCTATGCACAGTGCATGAAGTAGCAACAAAATTTCAACCCATTGGCTGTAAGGGCGAATAATGGAGGCCTTACAGTACGCTGTCATTTATTTAGTTGACATTCTGCCATTTAAGAATATGGAGCATTTAACAATCGACCAACGCGTTAAAATTATTAAGTCTGCTGATGCTGATTTTTTGAACAAAATTTTCTTCAGTGATGAAGCTCATTTTTCGCTTGGTGGATACGTTAATAAGCAAAACTGTAGAATTTGGGGCTCAGAAAATCCACAATTGATTGTAGAGAAGCCATTACACCCGGAAAAAGTCACTGTTTGGTGCGCATTTTGGTCTGGTGGTGTGATTGGGCCGTATTTTTTTGAGAACAACCATGGACGAACCGTTACCGTCAATTCTGAGCGCTATGGCCGCATGTTAACCGATTATTTTTTTACGAAAATCGAAGATTATGATCTTGACGATATGTGGTTCCAGCAGGATGGAGCAACCAGTCACGTAACACGAGCAAATCGAGATCTTTTGCAAGAGAAATTTCCTGGACGTTTGATTTCGCGATTGACTGATGTCAATTGGCCTCCAAGATCCTGTGGTTTAACGCCTTTGGATTTCTTTTTGTGGGGCTACGCGAAAGATCGTGTTTACGCAAACAATCCTCAAACTCTTGACGAATTGAAAACTAATATTCGTAAGGTAATGGCCGAGATACCGCCCGAAATGTGCCGAAAAGTCATTGAAAATTACCTCAAAAGAATCAAGGCCTGTAAGAAGTCCCGTGGAGGACATTTGAATGATATCTTGTTTAACTAAAAATGGCAAGGGTCAATCTGTAAAATGAAATAAAAATTACAATACATTCCGAATATTTTGTGTGTTTTTTTTAAGTTTACTTTATCAAGCTTGAATTGGATAACCCTTTAGTAGTTGATGGATATTGTGGTCAGAGTGAACATATACGACTTGTGATTGTAATTGATCGTCGACGAATTTTAATTCTTGTTTTTTAATAAATGGTATTAAATAACACTGTGCTACTTGAAAAATGTGACAAGCTGGGCACCCAGAGGTAAACCTAATTCGAGTACGCTGAGTTCAATGGTGCTAGTCCCATTTTAAAGTTAGTCCCCATTTTTGAGATATCGCCTTCGACATATTTTGGCTCTGAGTCAAAATATACCCTCATTTTCACGTTGATAGCTCTTGAACCATTAAGATTATCGTTATGCTTTCTTCAGCAAAGTTGTTGCGCAAGTCAAGACCAACAACTTTGCCGAACATATCAAAACCGAAAAACCACATCTAATTGTTTTTTGCTTTTCATTTCGACGAAAAACACTGTTTTTATCAGTTTTTATCATTTTGTTGAATTTAAATCGAGTAGAATCGATCAAATAAACATTGCATCGACAAATTCAGATATAGATACAATAGAAACCATTTAAAAGAAAGTTAATTCGATTCAGTTGATTTTATGGTGATTTTTCCTAAAAAAAAATCCTAAAAAATTAACATTTTTCTTCTCTTTGACAAAACAAGGGCGTGCCGTTGCGATAGTGGATAAAAATCCTGGATTTTTCCATCCCATCGTTTTAACCCATTACATCACGTAAATTATCACTTTGGACGGCAGTCCAAACGAGTGATGATATTGACCTCCATAACTTAAAAGCCACCCTAATTTTTTGCAAAATTTCATTTTTTGGCTCAAATGCACACTAATATCGGTCCGTTGCGGTACATAATGATTGTGAATCAACGTATTACAATGAAACAAATATAAATACGTCATATTATTATCATTGCTACGAGAAGTTTTACCAGTGACCCTTTTTTCATAACAAAAAAATGAAAAAACTGACAAATTGATGTGATCGAAAAAATCACCAAAAACATTGAACATTTGACAGTCTCCTTGCATAACATAGATATTTTTTTAATCTTTATGATGATTTCTTTATACAGTAGATGTTATATTCCCTCCCATCACATAAAGATGGATTATCAGCGAGAAGGTAGCTACCATTAATTTTTGTTTCCAACTAACACATTAAAATATGTATATTTTATTGTATTGTTTAAGGAATCAAAAATGAATTGCTATCGAGTGTGTGTGAACTGTTTTGACTGACAACAATAAAACGAATTGCAATTCAATTCATTTTCAATTTGCCGTGCCAAAATCATTGATATCAAATAAAAAACCTCTTAACGAGGTAAATGTTCGAGTGACGAAAGCCGAATTCAATTCACAAAATTTCTGATATCAAATTTGTGCCGAAAAAAACAATTGCATTCGATTTGTCAACGATTTTTCGGAATGTTAGTGCATTGGGCGCGTTTGTTTACACTTTTCTTTCTAGCTGTCAAAAACAACAATTTGTCAACGTATTGTAATTTGAGTTGTTACCACCGTTTGTTTACTGTTATTAGTTTTCTCAACACAAGGTTTACAATATTTAAGTTGATGTTAAACCAACTATGAACTGATAGATAAACCAGTTATGAATTTGTATGGAAATGATTGGTATTTCAGAGTGATACTTCTGAGGTGAAGGTTATGCTGAAGTGGAAATATACGAGATAGTGATTTGATTACAAGGTGGAAATCGGCCAGAAGTGAAATAACGACGGCGATAGGTTAAGGTTTCTGAATTTTTTTTTACTTAAATTGTTAATTTTGTGAAGTGCACCTCGATGGGTGGAATCTATATTTTATTGTTAGTAAGAATAGTACTAGTTAAGCGTCATTTACACGAGTGTGGATACTCCGACAAAGTTGCTTTCACAACAAGGTCACTTCTTCCCCTCACCCTCTCGCTTTGCCGTGCGAGATTAAGAAATAACGAATAACTAGGACGGTGCTCGGTGGTTAGTTGTTGAGATACTTACCATATACGTTGACTGAGACGGCAATACTCACCAATTTTGTATCTGCTAGCTGGATATGATTTTTCTCGTTGACAAATTTAGAAGTGCAAGGACAATTTAGAATTTCACCAAAATTTATTCACTGTTATTAAATTTAATTAGATTTACACTAAATTTGATTCGGAATTTTCTTACTTTACTTGGATTTTAACTTTGACTAAACCGTGATTGCGCGTACAAACTGGACGATATTAAAAACTGGACTGAACTATGTAAAACTGGACTACGCTAATACCGTAGAGGTTCGTCGAGTGACGAAACCTCTAGGGGTTTACGATCCAGTATTACTGTTCGTGATGGTTGATGTACTGAACTCAACTCTAACTGATTTTACTGAATTATATTTTGGTTCTTATATACTAAATATTTATTGGTATTCTACCAACAATTTATTTTTTGAAAACTCGACAATATTACACGCGTATAATTATTAATTTTTGGAAATTGCAAAATTGGAAAATATATTTACTAAATTTAAAATCATCAAAAATCGTAGGTCGATAAACGATATTTATTTTGAATATGTATATCACATATAGGTCGCATATATTGTGTTTTGTTGTTGCTTTTCTATATTAATTATTAACGTACAATTAAAATGATGAGTAACACAATTATGTAGTGTATATACTACTTGCTTTGTTGTTGTTGCTCTTTGATATTAGGAAAACGAAAAATGTTGTGTGTGACGTATAACAACTAACGTTTTGCTTTGTTGTTGCTTTTGGATTTTCTTTGATTTTATATTTTTATGTATCGCGCCGATCGCGCTTATTATGCATTTTTTGTATGCATGATAAATTTTATGTATTTGTTATATATGTTTCGATATACGTATGTGATGTCGTTTATATTATCGTAACGATCTTGTATTTAATTTATGATTATGATTTGGTTGATGATTAGATTTTGGATATATGTAATTCGCGATATTTGATAATAAGATGGATAAGGTTGTGAATATCACAACAAACGATTTTTCGGAATGTTCAACAACGCGCTGAATGCACTTACATTCCGAAAAATCGTTGACAAATCGAATGGAATTGTTTTTTTCGGTATGATATCAAAGGGCCGAATGTCGAAGGGCCGAATTTCAAAGGGCCGAATGTTTCGAAGGGCCGAATGTCGAAGGGCCAAATGTCGAAGGGCCGAATGTGTCGAAGGGCCGAATGTGTCGAAGGGCCGAATGTCGACGGGCCGAATGTCGAAGGGCCGAATGGGTCGAAGGGCCGAATTTTTTTTGATTTTTTTTTGTTTTTAGAAATATATTTTTTTATTTAATTTTATTATTTAATTTAATTATTTTTTTTTATTTTTTGTACCATATACCTATTATCAGAAGGCTGATAAATAGGGCCGAATGTCGCTGCGGTTGTGCATGACTAAATTTTCCTTCACCAAAATGTATCGCTAACCGGATACGTGGAATTTCATATAATTCAAAGATGACAAATTTGATTGATTGATTGATTGATTAGAATGTACGGCCAAGACTAAGCAGGGATCCCGGATACGCCGGGCCTACCGTACACCCTTTTTTACACATAACAAGATGTTGGGATAGGAAAGGTTGTTAAATTTGATAGACTTGACCCGGTTACAGACACCTAAGTAGTCAATAGTTAGTAAATTGTTAAGCACAAGACAGCACAGTTATTTTTGTTTTATGGTACAAATGTTCAGCAATCAGAATCCTGAAAAGCTTTTAATAATTAATTAAGTAGATAATAAAAAATAAAACAACAATTAAATAAAAATAGAAAATAAAATAAGTACCACCTCTAAAAAAATAGAAACTCATTATGGAAAAATGACGTTTTAAGATCCAAATTATATGTTTTACTTTTTTTACTAAATTACTTTTGACAAATATTCAAATTTTATTAATAAATTACACCTGTCAAAACACTTTTGAGCACTAAATAGTAATTATACACAGATAAACTGGTGTTTTGCTAGGGCTTGAAGCAAACTTCTGGAATACCGAAAACTGGGGTTAATTTATGCTCAGCTAAATATGCGTACTGGTGTGTAGTTTCCAAAATACGAAAACAGGCATTTTTTTGATGATTGTGATGAAATTCCATTTATTAGATAGACACCGGTTGTAAAATAATTTTTTAAAACTGAAAAACCATGCAAACTAATTCTTGGCAATTTTACTAATCCTAGAGTAGAACCGATTAGAAAAACACAAAATTTTACCGATTGATTGATTGATTGATTGGAATGTGCGACCAAACCTAAGTAAGATTTCCGGTTGACGCCGGGCCCAACCGCACACTCTTTTACACATAAAAAGATGGAGGGATAGGAATGGTATATTAATTATTATGGAAATTGACCCGGTTTCAGACACCTAACTAGTCAATAGTTAGTAAATTGTTAGTTGAAATGTAATGTAAGACGGTTAACACAAGACAGCACAATTATTTAAAATATGGTATAAATCTCAGCAAACAGAATCCTAAAAATTATATTAAATTATCTGCAATAAAACTTATAATATTTCCAGTGGTGGTTTTTATTATTAGGAATACTAAACGAATGGTAAATAATGAAGTATTAACTAATTATATTAAAACAGCTTAATGTTATAATAATTATCATTAATTAATTCAATTCAATTCTCCTGAAAAATATTAAATAAAATTAATCAAATTCAAACCACCAAATAATTAGTATATAATAATAGTACTAACCAGAATCAAAAGTATCATTACAGGACTTCGAGATACTAAACAGTGTAAAACATTAAAGCTTATAAATATTAATAAGTAGCAGCGACATTTCTTGTTCACCAATAAAACCTGTTAAAGTACAATATAATCCAGCAATAATTAATACAAACAATCGAAGCACCATGGTCATCATTAAAACAGTAACTGCCATCTCCTAATTAAACGAGAAATAACCCATGAGCATCCTGAAATCCTGAAATTTAAATTAATTAGCTTTCTGTTCATAATCAATAATTAATTTCCTGTAACTTAGTAATGTAATCATTACTGTTCAAATTCCTAATTTTTTAAAATAATAGAAATAAAAATTTAAATATAAAGGTACCCTAACTCACCTTCAAAATGAATTAAAAAAGGCAAATTCTATTTAAAATTTAAATTTAAATTCCAAAAAATTTTAATTAATGAAAATAATAGTTGCATGGATTTACATTGATTATGTTATAAAATATAAATATAAATAAAAAAGGCTTATTTTATTTCATTCTATAAACAATTATAATTCATTTTAAAAATGAATCAAAAAATGTCCCGCCCAAATTCACCTTATCGAACTCTTTCATTTCTTCTTCAACTCCGATTTTAATTCATCCCCAAAGCGAATCAAAAACACTTATTTTAATTCAGAAAAAAACCCTTCAATTCAGACCCCTTTAATTCATGCAGCCCCTGATAAACCTTTATAAATCTAAATTGCTCATCATATAAAACATAATAAATATAACAATTTAATACTCAAACGGTGAATAGTTGGAGTTAGGAATTAGTAAAATTAGTTAATTTCTGAAATCAAAATGTGGAAAGAATCATTTTCATAAATAATCTTAGTAAAATGTACCAAGAAAAATATGTAATGTAGATCCAGGAGTGCTCGCTACCCGCTTCTCTAGAATAAAAAACGACGAGATTGTATCAGAGACACGATCCATTAACGTAGGACTACGTGATAATGAGAAAAGTTAATTTATACATTTAATTGAAACCAAAATTTAGAATTAAAACTAGGTACTACTCGTATTTAGTAAAAACAGCACATTACACATCACTCAAATTAAAAATGATTTTTATTCTTTTTTATTTCAAAATTATAATTATATAAAAAAATTAACATATTCTGCTACGTTATTGCAAATATAGGTCTATGATGGGAAAAATAAGTTATGAAATTTCTACATGAAACATTATCCACATTTCTGACAAAATATAATATCTAAACAACTGTCACTCAGGGTGGTTGTATCTGCGCTGGAAACCAACCTCAAATTGAATTTTTCTTGCATGAAGTCGATGAATTGATGATTTTCTTCCTTTCTAATATTACAGTTAGAGTCACCACATAGCATAATCGGAATCGTGTCTTGATGTTTCTCGTTGATAGATGATGTACCTTTCAGCGTATAACATAGCAAACGTTGCAGCAAGAAGCATCGCATATCAGATTGATTCGTATTGGGCGAGATATAAACAGAGAATACAATTGTTTTGTGATTGTTGATGACCACTTCTGCTCCACAGATATCACCGAACCTTTCAAAATTACTGTCAACATTCGCGAACATGTATGGCACGACCATAGTGATAGCATCGTTCTTTTCATATATAGCAACACCGCCTGCTCTTTCGGTGTCTCTCTTAAACTTAGTTATACAGTAAAATCCATTTATATTTATTGTCGCATCGTTGTCAAGCCAAATTTCGCTAATAACCAACAAATCTGCTCTCAGTAGAACATCGTCGCTCTCCAGATCTCCACTATGTGCCAACAAACTCTGAACGTTGAGAGTCACGAGTCTCAGATTAGAGGCTCCGTCGATGAATTCTCTTATATTGTCGCAGATGGTTTTCACTCTATGGTTGTTCAACCGTTTTAGTTCCGATTGCAACTTTCTAATTTTTGGTGCGGTACTACCCTTGCCGTGGTGGAACTGGAAATCGTTTGCTGCGTTGGTGAGGTAAAGGCCGTCCATCGAAGTGACACGCGATAAACCGACGTAAAGAAGTTGTTGGTCTTATGTTTTATTGTACTCAAAAACGATCTGTTTAAATGTGCCTCCCTGCGACTTTATCCTTTTCATATCCTTTTTTCCATATCCTTTTCAAAATGTCGTCTTCAAACTCTAGATGCTTGAGCTCACCAATTGCGCCATTTACAATTCCATCCACGACATCTATATTAGTCGTGATCATAAAAGGCATTCCGACACACAGCTTTAATAGATACGTCAAACCTCCTGTCTCGATAACATTCATTTTATGCACCTTATTCCGCGCACTTGTCAACTGCTCCTGATTTCTGTAGCCAGTATAAAAAAAAGTTTTAAATTTTATACAGTAACCCATGCTTTTATATTCATGATAATAGAACAAAACATTTATTTTAATGTGGATTTGGTTATTTTGATGTTACTGTACGTGTAATCGAAGAATAGCTATGTCAAATTATTAAATCAAATTAATTTCCGATCATTTGGAAACTTTGAAGACCTTTAACTCTAAAATCCAACTATTTTTGGAATTGACCTTTGCGGTTATATACTTTTGTAGAAAAGCAAAGCTTATACAGCATAAAAAAAATAAAAATCTACACAATATTTATATATAGGAGAATAAATTTTTTTTAGAATTTTTATTTGTTTTTTTTTTGACTATGAAACAATATGGCGTGCGATGGTTTGATCAAGTTCATTACTGTTTACATAAAACTCAAATAAAAATATGTATTTATAGGTTTTTCTTTTAAGTTTTTTTAATCCACAAATTAATTTTTAATTTTATTTGTTTTTTACCGTTTACAAAACCTTACAATATTTCATCAAGAAATTATTTACTTTAATAACATAAATACGTATTTCCGTGACGTGACGTCATCATTTTCGTTACACATTAAAATTTAGATTTGTACCCCATATATAATGAAAACAAAGACGTAGTCCTACGTCAAAAAAACCAACACACTGCAACCCATAAAGTTATTTCCCAATCCCAATAGATGAAAACTCAGCGATCGCCCGTTAACATCAATATAAAAGAAAATTTATCGCAATACACATCCACCGTATCCTCGCCGCCCCTGTGTAAATTGATCACACAAAATGAAATGAAAAACAAAAAATCAATGATTGAATCGTTTTTTTCATATAGAAAACATTTACACTACCAAGCACAAAAAGTAAAAATACAATAATTGCGTAATGACATAAATAAAACAAACGAAAACAAAAGTCCCCTGATCTTGTATATTTTTCGTGCGTAATCAATACATACACATCCATACAAAGCACAGTGGAAAGCATATAACAAGCTTTGTATATACATTGCAAAACCACAATATAATTCAAAGATGAAAAATATTAAAAAATACATAAATTCATAAGAAATTCATTTATGTTTAATAAAAAAAAAATATGAAAACTAAAAAAATATAAAAATATTCTAATATTCTTAAAATATTTTATTACCGACCAAATGGCAAAGTGGTTAAAGCTTTGGCGTTTGGATCGGGAGGTACCGGGTTCGAATCCCGATAGGGGCAGGATGCAAAGTGAAATTTCATCAACAGATTTCGATCTGTGGTGAAATGTAACACATCTATGACCCCCTGTCGGTGTGCAAAACCCATGGGCCGACCCATCTTCCATGCTGGTATAGGCTGGCATGGAGCTTGCAATGTGCAGATGGTCTTAAATCGGTCCTATAGCCGTACGTCCTCGAGTTGGCCGCAAGGCGTAAAGTAAGGACGTTAAAAGCATAACCGCGGAAGAGCAGGGTGAGCCTTGAGCCCCAAAACAGATCGCATAGTTAACAATAAAAAAAATAAAAAAAAAAAAAAAAAAAAAAAAAAAAAATATTTTATTTGGTTATAAAATAACAAATTTACAAATATAATTTTTTTAATATAATATAATTAAAAAACAAAAAAAAATCGACCCTTCGACCCATTCGGCCCTTCGACCCATTCGGCCCTTCGACACATTCGGCCCTTCGTCATTCGGCCCTTCGACACATTCGGCCCTTCGACACATTCGGCTCTTCGACATTCGGCCCTTTGACATTCGGCCCTTCGTACCTATTCCTTTTTTTCGGCACATCAGAAATTTAGTGATATGAATTCGGCTTTCATTACTCGACCATTTACCTCGTACAACAGACACGCCACTTTGCATACAAAAAAGTTGAAAAAAATTGAAAAATAATCTGGGATAGAAATATCCGAGATTTTTATCCGTCGTATGTTTCTGTGATTGAATGCCGCAGTGACCTTTGATGGTTGATATATTGATGCAGATGTTTCTTAATTTACGTGTATAATTTACGTGATGTAATTTGTGAAAACGATGGGATGGGAAAATCCAGGATTTTTATCCACTATCGCAACGGTACGCCCTTGTTTTGTCAAAGAGAAGAAAAATGTTAATTTTTTAGGATTTTTTTTTTAGGAAAAATCACCATAAAATCAACTGAATCGAATTAACTTTCTTTTAAATAGTTTCTATTGTATCTATATCTGAATTTGTCGATGCAATGTTTATTTGATCGATTCTACTCGATTTAAATTCAACAAAATGATAAAAACTGATAAAAACAGTGTTTTTCGTCGAAATGAAAAGCAAAAAACAATTAGATGTGGTTTTTCGGTTTTGATATGTTCGGCAAAGTTGTTGGTCTTGACTTGCGCAACAACTTTGCTGAAGAAAGCATAACGATAATCTTAATGGTTCAAGAGCTATCAACGTGAAAATGAGGGTGTATTTTGACTCAGAGCCAAAACATGTCGAAGGCGATATCTCAAAAATGGGGACTAACTTTGAAATGGGACTAGCACCGTTCAATTCAGCATACTCGAATTAGGTTTACCCCCCGGGTGCCCAGCTTGTCACGAAAAAAAAGTTCGCAATTCAAGCACAGTGTAATTTGAAGTTTTCCATGAGTTATTGTGTCTAATATGTTATCTAATTGTTTTTGTAGTTATCATTTTGTTGTTTTACATATTCGTGAAACGGTATATCTGTCTTTTTAGGGAATATTTCTTTAACTTGGTAATGGCCGTTTTAAGTTCTATGGGAGTGAAATTAGTTGAAGAGTGGATAGTGTAGTTATATACCAAGATCAGACGTCCAGTCATGATTTCTTCGGGACTTTTGTTTTGGGATTTTGAGAGTTATACTCGGTAGATTTTGAGTATCGTTGAATGAAAGCGTTGAACAGAGAAATTGCCAGTTGAATTTTTTTCGGTAGTAAAGTGTAACTCTATATCGTGAGTTTGTTTGGTATAATAAATGTTGAGTCCACGGCGCTCTGATTAGCTCCGGTATCAATTAGGAATTTTAATTTAGTGTTTGAATTAATTTGAATATGGATATATTTTTTTTTTTTTTTTTATAACAACTTTATTGATATGGCTACTACAATCTTAAACATTATTAATTCATTAGTAAGGTTGACATTAGTACTTATGAGATAAGCATAAACTTGTGTGGGTCTGCTGGACCAGTGTCCAGTTCCCTTGGTTTATAATTTTCATACGGTTAGCTCATGCTGTTTGATTCGTTTGAGCCGCCTTACTTCGTTTGTACTGTCCAGTAGTTGTACGGCCTCAAGATTGGTGTGGGTAAGAAGTCTCTTTTCATGTTTTATGGCACATTCCCGGATAACGTCGTCTATCAATTGTATTTCTAAATCATTGTGGATTTCCTTGTTAGTCACAAATCGGTAGGCGTTGGTGACCATTCGAAGAAATTTATTTTGGCTTCGTTGTATAATGTCTCTATTGGATTTATGTGTACAACCCCATAGCTGCGCACCATACATCCATATTGGTTTGAAGATAGTCTGGTATACCAGTCTTTTGCAATACAGGTTCATTTTGGAATGATGTCCAATTAACCAGTACATTTGACGTTGTTTCAATCGTATCTGTTCAGCTTTTTGTCTCACGTGATGTTTCCAGTTGAGCCTTGAATCTAAATGCAGACCAAGGTATTTTGCCGATTCAGCCTGCGGCACTTGCACCCTATTGAGGTATATATTAAGAGTGTTATTTTTATGTCGAAGCGTAAATGTCACATAGGTTGATTTGAGCTCATTCAGTGCGATTTTCCAATCAATTGTCCATTTAGTAACGTTGTCCATTGCTCGTTGAAGATTTTCCACTGCTCTTGGTTGAGATTCGTCTACTGACATAATTACAGTGTCGTCAGCGAACGTGCCAATGAATGTTTTATTCGTCGTAGGTATGTCCGCAGTATAAAGAAGGTAGAGGAGGGGACCCAATACGCTTCCCTGCGGAACTCCCGCAATCGCCGGATAAAAGTCCGAACATGTTTCTTCATGAATGACTCTGAATTGGCGATCAGAGAGGTATGATTCAAGCAGCTGGCAATAGTTTTGTGGTAGCATTTTGCTCATCTTGAATGTCAATCCCTCATGCCAAACCCTATCAAAGGCCTGGGATACATCCAGAAATATGGCGGGGCAATATTTCTTTTCTTCTAACGCTTGCTCTATTACCGCAGTTATTCGATGGACTTGATCTATTGTGGAGTGGTTATTCCTGAATCCAAATTGAAAATCAGGAACGTTTACCATTGGCTTTAGACGTTTTAGTACTAATTTCTCGAACAGCTTTGATAAGGTCGGAAGCAGTGAGATTGGTCTGTATGACGTTACTTCTTCATCTGGTTTACCTGGTTTCTTTAACATAATTATTTGGGCCATTTTGAAGCATTTAGGTACATACTTCAATCTCATACAGGCATTAAATAAGTATGTGATCAAGATGATTGCTTTACGTGGAAGTTCCTTGAATAGGCCCGGTGATATTTCATCAATTCCTGGTGCTTTTTTATGATTAAGATTTTTGTCGATTTCTTCAGCAATTTCCAATGGCGTGACCCTCTTAAAGTCCTGATTTGGTTGATAAACAGGTGTTACATCTATGTTGGATTGAATGTCATGGGGTTGGAATACTGCTGCTGAAAAAGAGTTCCGCTTTTTCTTTGTCTTGTCGAACCCAACTGCCTTGAGCATTCCTTAAAGGTGGTACTCGAACTACAGGTCGTTTAAATCTTCTGGTTGCTTTCCATAACGAGTAGTCCTTATCCATTTCTGGACCTAGCCCGCTTAAGTAGTTGTCGAGGCAATTCTGTTTGAAATTTTTGATTAGCCTATTGACTTTGTTACTTATTCGATTAAAAGTTGTCTTATCAGCGGGATTTCAGGTGAGGATCCATATTCTCCTCGCCCTTCTTCTTGCCTTGATTTGTTCCCTGATTTCAGCCGGGTATTTGACTTCAATCTCCGCTTTGTCCTTTAATTCAAGAGTAGCTAATCTGGCAGCCATTCGAGTGTATTCAATGAAATTGTTTGTTTGTTGTTCCAATTCTTCGTTGCTTTTAATACTAACTTTTAATTCAACTAGCTCTTCCAATTTTTCTCTGAAGATGTCCCAATCCGTGAATCTATTAGTAAGGTTTTGCTTTTTCTGTTTCTTTATTACTATAGCTCTTACTGACAACAGTACAGGAATGTGGTCAGATGTTAGGTCGTTAATTCCTTCGACTCTAGTGTAACTTAGAGGAATACCTTTTATGATGAAGAAATCCAGTAGATCTGGTATTTTTCCTGTATCCGTTGGCCAATAAGTTGGCCCCCCTGGGGACAGATATTCGCATTTGTTTTCATGAATGGCATTGAACAAGTCATTTCCTTTCCCTGGAGAAATAAGCCTGGAACCCCAAGCTGTATGTTTTATATTGTAGTCCCCACCAATTATAAATCTTGGACCGAGCTTATTGAAGACGTTATTAAATTGTAACTTCGTTGGTGTATGCCGTGGAGGACAGTACGCTGCTGCAATATTTAGATTTGCGCCATTATATTGGATTGAGATAACAGTTGCTTGCAAATAGTTTTCACGAATATCCTCTTGTTGATTATGTTTGATATTATTTTTAATTAGTACTGCTGAACCACTTCTGGCTCTTTCACTAGGATGGGTTGTCCAGTAGGAATTAAAACCCCTTATTCTGATAAAGCTTTTGTTGGAGAAGTGCGTCTCTGAAATCAGCGCAATATCAATGTTGTTTGTATGGAGAAATATTTCCAGTTCTTGGGCTCGTTGGTTGAGCCCCTTAGCGTTCCAAGCTACAATGCGTAGGAACGAGTTATTCATTTGTGAGTATGTTGACTTTTTCACTTGGTGGATAGATATAGATTTCAAGTTTTGCCACCCTCTCTGCTAAATAACCAAGTGACTGTTGAATTTGGCTAAGCATTTTAATAATTTCAATGTTATTAGACTCGTTGGTGATTTGCGCTAAGGATAATCCAACTGTGGATGGTGTAATTGTTGTTTGTGGTTTAGCAACTTTAGTTTGTAATAACTGCACTGCGCTTGTTCTATTATTCTGTTGACTTTTAATTTTGTTCTGATATACTCTGCATCCTTTATAATTTGCAGTATGCCCTTTTTGTTGACAAAGAGCACAAGAAGGCGCGATATCTGGTGTTTTCTTGCATGTTGTCGTGTGGTGATTTTCCGCGCATTTAACGCATTTGATTTGACGATAGCAAAAGCTCTTGGTATGTCCAAGTTGTTGACAATTCGTGCATTGTGGAATTCCCCTTGTCTTGTTAGGTGGCTCAATTTTAATTATACAGTACGCAAGTTTCTTGATATTGTATACTTCTTTATTGTTGTCTTTTTGTTTTAAGTCGATGTAAAACAATGGAAAGTGTTTCCTAACTTTTACACCATCAATTGTGACCATTTTGTATATGTTGGTAATACCTGCGACTTCATGTCCCATTTTTTCTAAGTCTGCTTTAATTTCATCGTGACTAATAGAAGAAGGTAAGCCTCTGATAACCACTCGATAGGCCTTTTCACTCTTCAGCTGGTAGGTGTGATATTGAATATTTTCTAGTTGGTTGCTAGATTCATTTTTTAATTCTTCCAGTAATTTTTTGACATTTTTGTAATCATTTTCATTTTGAAAGGTAATTCTAATGTCACTATTTGAGAGCGCCTTAAAGTTAGTTGATTCACTAGTGTTTTTTATTATTTTTTGTCGAAAAAGTTTGAAATTGTTGATATTGCTCACATTAATGGGTGGAGGCAATGGTATTTTTGGGTTTTTCTGTTCAGTGTTACTGTTCACACTTTGTGTATTATTTTTTGGGGGAGTTTTCGTTTTTGTACGCCTAAGTTTCTTAGGATTTCTGTTATTAGCTCTGGAAACTTCTTCTTCCAGTTCTTCCTCATCTGTGAAATAATCCTCTATACTCAGAGCATTAAATCTATTTTGTTGAGAGACTGGAAATTGCTGAAGCAGCCAGTTGGAATTATTTGAATGATGTTGACTGGTTGATGGCTGAATATGGTTGACAGGCAGGTTGTTAGCTCGTGTTGAAACCTCAGCTTTAATATTTTTAGCCTGTTTTTTATTTTTTAGTGTAGAGTTTTCTCTCTTCAGTTCAGCAACTTCATTACTCAGCTGCGCGATTAGTTTCTCCATTTTCTGAAACTTGGTTAACAGATCCTAGCTGTTTATAATGTTTGTTGATGCACTCGGCATTTGTAATGAAGTTCCTTTTTCAGTGGAGACTGCGTCCTTTGCAGTTACTGTGGAGGCAGTCGCTGTTGGCACAATTGTCTCTAATTGTAGTATACGTCTACTTACATGTGGAGGTGGTGATCTCAACATTTTCATGCTCTTAGGAAAGTTGTTCCCTTTATTTGCCAAGGGTTGGTTCCCCCCAGAATCTATGGTACTAGCATCCGAAGAAGATATGGAGCGGCCCGGTTGATTTGATGCTTTAATAGACGCATCCGTCTCGTTTCCTAATATTATTAGGCTATTATTTTCATCATTATTTTTCATCTTAAATTTTTATTTTATTCCCACGAGTAGCACGAGAAATTAACGGTCGCCTATGACAGAGCTCTGCGTTATCATAGGAAGGCTATGGGTTTAAACCGAATGACGCCAAATTCGGAGTTCACATACTAACGACTAAGCACCCTCTTAGCCACGCAGCCATCGGCGTATGTAGTACCACCTTAGCTTTGGTGTGCTAGTTTTTGGTCCGCCCCGAGTATTTAATTTTCACCGGTACCTACCATATCTGGCAAGCATTCCCCTATCCGCCACCCGGGGAGGCGCCTGGTGGGGGTACTAGCAAACCCCACACAGGGAAAACCCCACACAGGGAAAACCCCACACAGGGAAAACCCCACACAGGATATGGATATATGGTAAAGGGCTAACTGATTGATGTGAATTAAGATTCAAGTATCCGATTGGTTCTCTGAGGCATAGGCCAGAAAAACCGTTTCGTCTGACTCTAGAGGAACATCTGATATATGGGCTGTGTCCGAATAGTCGGGTAAAAATCAGTTTTAAGTAAATTTTTCGGTAAATTCAATTATTTTTGAAAAACTCTATGGTAAACTGATCGAAAAATCTGTACTAAAATCGATTTTTACCGTAGTAATTGATGGTTGTGATTTACGTCGAAATATTGGGCATATTCCGGATAATTATGTGAATTTTTGTGGTACATATTTTGATTTATTTCATCAGAACTTTGTAGATGACTATTATACACTGTGATAGGATCATGATACTGGTATACCATATTATAATTTTGTTGTTGTTCTATATTAAATAATTCTCGAGCTTGGTACTTGGAAGGTCCTGTGGGACTAAAGTGGAACCTTGGTTGGTTAGATGGAAATCGTGTAGATTGTTTGTATCCATTTGGATTTGACATGGTATCTATTGCTTCTGATTTATAATTTGGTGAAGGTATTGATGGTGGTTTAGGATTACTATTAAGGTGATTTCTATTAAATTGTTGACTGTTGTGGAAATTTTACTTTCTGTAGAAGGGTAGCGAATTTAAATGTGGTTGACCTAGAGGTCGATTTAGGGGTTTGTGGTAAAAATAGATATTACTAGGATTCATGAGCTTATTATTCATAGGTATATATTGATTATATTGCCATTGTCGTGTGTAATACATATTGATTAGATTTGAACCCAGGAGTGTTCTTCATCAATTTTCATGAATGGGGCGAAATGTTATTTGCCAAAGGTTTCCTTATATATAACGTATTCTGTTCCCGCTTGCATAAGTTTAGAGCTTCTGACATTGTGTTTGGATTTCTGACTCTAATTAGGGAGCCCATTGGTTCTCTTATTCCAGCCAGGAACGTAGAAAGGAATATTTCTCGGTACAATGTTTCTTTTGTATGGTTTACCGTTAACAATGAGTTACTGAGCCTTGGTTTAGAAGTGTTGATTGTATTTCGATTATACGACTTTAATTCTTTTCGATGGAGTCCTTACCTTGTAATATAGTGTGTAAGTCTCTGATTAGAGACGTCTCATTACGTTTATCTGCGTAATGAGTGATAAGGTTGGTCTTGATTTCTTGACAGTTTACCGTGAGACCATACGTAGTTAGGATTTCATCCGATTCATCCGTGATTTTATTGCGGATTACCCTAAAAAACGTAATAGGTCGTCCCAACTCCCATTACGGTTTCGCATTGCTCAATGATTTCATCAACATTGGTGATGAAATCGTGTAGTGTGTGCCTTGACCCATTAAATTTAGGAAGGTCTTTTATTGAATCCGGTAACTTCATTGTCGTAAGAATGGAATTTAACATAGCCATGGCTTCTTGAGCCATTTCTGTTTTTGTTTTTATGGTTATTAATTTATCTAAGTTATCTAACCTATTTGAATTATTAAACTTATCTAAATTATCTAGGTTTCCTTTCGTTTTTTTTCTAATTTTTCGATTAAATTTATCAATTCTAATTCAACACTCATGAATTATAATTTGTTTTTTTTTGCTTTAAAGTACTATTTGAGTCGGTGAATTCGTAAGCCGCGAATTCTTGAAATTTATTATTATCAATTTTAATTTACAAATAAAATTTAATTTTATCTTTATGTAACTACACCTGATTAATCGTCAGGTTTTGAGAGGTATATTTCCTCCGGGATTAGGAAGGGTTGAGTGTTAGGGATTGATCAATTACTTAAACAATATAATTACTCACCAGGTGACCATCAATGTAACTACTAGGTATTTATAATTCTCGTGCATGTTGTAACTAGAACACTAGGCAGCAGTATATCACTTTGACTTGTGATATTAATTTTCACTTGATGTCTACTATACCGAAAGCTCGGTTCAATAGGCTTATAAACCGTCAGATTAGTAATTATTACGACCTTGACAAACACTTTATAAGCACTTAAACTTTTAACTTATCGAATTATTAAAGTTTTTTTTATGCACTTGAATTTACGGATTTTCTGAAAAGAGTCCTACCGGCTGCGCCAGTTATATTTTGGTTCGAGGTTCTCGTTTCGGATACTTCCCGGTGAAATTTTTCCGATTTTTCTAGCCTACGGACAGCGCAATTTTTATGTCGACCTATCCCGAAAAAATCTAACGGACCGAATCATGTTTAGAGGTCATTTTAGTCGTTATACCTCATTTCTATTTATTTATTTTTTTTTTTTGTAATTTTCAGGATCTAAAAAAACCCGTTTATTATTTGAGTTTTTATTGGTTTCGAAAATTGGTAATAAAGTCAGTTTTTGTTGCCCGATTTTCGATATCTTTGATGTTTTGGAAAGGTAATTACAGTGCTGGGAAAAAAATTGGGCAAACATATTTTATTGCAAATTGGAGTCTTTTATTGCTAAAATTACAGCACAGATGTTTTATTGTCTGTAATTATTTTTTTTTTGAGTATTAATAGTGCATATTTTGTAAGATTAAGTTATTCTGTAAGTGATCCTAGTCAAATAAAGAATAAAGTGCAATTTTAGTTAAAAAAAATGGGAAAAGTTGGTAAGCAGTGTAAAAGCCATATGTTGATTTGGGCGCGAGAAAATTTAACCACGCGTAAAATAGCAGAAAGATTAAACATTCCTCAACACTCCTCGAATATTAAAAAATTGCGAGAGATGGGCAGTACACAAAGAAAGAACGGTTATGGAAGGCCCAGAAAGACAACGCCACGATCGTTTCATAATATTGCAATGTCGTCGGACCCATTTTAAAACTTCATCGGACATAAGACGGGATGTTGAGCGAGCAACAGGAAAAGAAATTTCAGCCAGAAAAAGACTTGTTGTTTTGAGAGCACTTAAACCACTCAAGAAGTCTGAGGTCACATTACTAGGGAAAAAACAATTTTTGCTATGGGCTTAGGAGCATGTTTCTTGGACTCACGTGATGTGGAATGATTTGATTTTCCCCAATGAATCAAAATTCAAGCTGTATTTTGGAGATTGAAGAATTCTCGTAAGAAGAAAACCTAGGCGAGAGGCTTGGCAATGAATGTCTTTTAAGATTTCCACCGAAAAATGAAGGAGTTATGGTCTGGCGATGATTTTCTGGAAATGAAACCGGTCTATTGTGCTTCCTTAATTCCAGCATTACAGCAGCTGTTCATCTGCAGGTCCTACACAACCAATTTGAGTATTCTGTGTTAAAGCTTTTTGATGAGACTTGCAAATTTATTTTTCAACAGGTCAACGCTTCGTGACATACTGCCAAAGTTGTGAGTTATTAAATTTGAACTGTAGATAGGAAAATTGGCTTTCAGATAAACATAAATAATTTGTTAAAAACTAGTTTTTTTTTTCTTATCTCTTCATTTAAAGGTAAAAATGTACTTCGAAGAAAGAAGTATCGATGTGTTGAGCTGGCCCCCGTATATAGTCCAGACTTAAATCCCATTAAAAATATTTGGTCTATAATGAAGCCAGAAGTGGCAAGAAAGCGCCCAAAATCGATTAAAGCTTTAAAAAGTTTGTTCATGACGATTTGGGAATCCATACCCCCTACAACTTTGAAAAATTTATCAAATTCAATGAATCGGAGGTGTATCGCTGTAATAAAATCAAATGGCGGTTCACCAAAATATTAAAATTAAAGATAGAACTTCTATAAATCAATAAAAAACAAAAAAAAAATTTAAAAAAAGTGTTTAATTTATTCCATTATTTTAACTCCAATCACCGTATTTTGAATATTTTGGCATTTTTCGTGGTTTTACCCCTAAATTCCAGGTAAATTTTTTTTTTTTTAAATTACGTCATACATGTATTTAAAATTAAACAATAAGTCAATTGCGTTCAAAAGTTTTGTAATTTTAGCAAAAAAAGACTCCAATTTGCAAATAAAATATGTTTGCCCAATTTTTTTCCCAGCACTGTATATCTTCTATTCTACCAAAACTTTTATTTAGGCTAAGAAAAAATTTTAAATCATTTTTCTGTTCGGTTCACCATTTCATGTTAATTGGAGAATAGATGAAGTTCAGAGATAGCCCTGCGGATCTAATAAAATCATCCGTTAGATCTGACAATCTCTGTGAGATTTATGCTTTTAAGTAAGAGAATATTCCCAAATATTCGAGTTATATGAATCTGGGTCCAGATAAATGCTTAAGCCCCATTTGATATTAATGGAAGCAAGGATGACGTTCAGAGATAGTCCTACGGATCTAATAGAATCGTCTGTTATGTAGATATTCATGTTTTGAATTAGCGAGATTTTTCGAAAATAAAAAAATATCAAATAAAATATCACAAAAGTCCTAGTTTATTTATTTTTAAATTAAATTAATAGGAATATTATATAGTGATTACTGTTCAAAATACATAATTTAGTTAATCTTTGGAACGATTACATTGTCTATTTAATTTTATGGTTTATCAAGCAATGGGGCCTATTGGAGTTTATATTGAAAAACAAAAATAACATACTCGTAACAATATATAAAATTATGGATTCCGTGATCAGCCCTAGCTTTTATTTAATGGATTATTAATTTTTATAGTCGACCTAGAGGTGATGGCAAGAATCGCGACACATTTTGTTTAATTCCTATACAATTTTAAACTAGCCCAAAAAGCAATTTTTTATTATTTACAATGCAATCTGTTTTGAGGCTCAAGGATCTCCTGCTCTTTCGTGGTTATACTTTTTACGTCCTTACTTTACGCCTACTCAGCCAACTCGAGGACGTACGGTTGTAGGACCGATTTAAGACCATCTGTACATTGCATAGCTCCATGCCAGGTTATACTGGCATGGAAGATTGGTTGGTCCATGGGTGTTGCACACCAAAAGGGGGTCATATATGTGTTACGTTTCACCACAGATCGTAATCTGTTGATGAAATTCCTCTTTGCATTTCATTCACTTTGCATTATAAAAATTGATTAAACCAGTTTCCAGGCATTTATTTTAGTTTTTGGAATAGAGTATGTTTTAAAGAAAAAAAGATTCGGGCTGGTTTTCGGGCTATCTTTGCATACGTACAAAAAATTGTAAATATTAGAATGCCACAGATACCATATGTTCTTTCTTTTAATTATATTTAATCTTTACAATCTGTTCCGAGGCCAAAGGGCTATAGGTCCAATTTTATCACCATGTGTACTTTGCATTGCTCAGTGTCAGCCTATACAAAGGAAAATAAGAAGTTGTTGTACTTGATGAAATCAAAATTAAGTTCAACAAGCCGACCTAATATAATCACAATGAGTGTTAACAAACTGCGATGCCTTGTTGGTGTTAGGAATACTTTCCTAAAAAACATAAAGGTCAGAATACAAGCTGGTTGGGATCTATACATTGCCGATGCGATTGATCAATGTTCAAAGGGCCAAAATCTTTTGACTAATACAAAACAAAAACAAATTTAGCGCTACCGACCAAACGGCACAGTGGTTAAAGCTTTGGCGTTTGGATCGGGAGGTACCGGGTTCGAATCCCGATAGGGGCAGGATGCAAAAGTGATTTTTCATCATTTGATTACGATCGATGATGGAAATGAACACATCTATGACCCCCTGTCGGAGTGCACAACTCATGGGCCGACCCATCTTCCATGTCAGTACTATAGGCTGGCATGGAGCAATGCAATGTGCAGATGGTTCTACGTAAATCGGATGTATAGCCGTACGTCCTCGTTTTGGCAAGCAATGCGTAAAGTAGGACGGTAAAAGTGAACTGCGAAAGAGTTGGGAGTGCTTCGGCCCCAGAACAGATTGCATAGAATAAAAAAACATAAACATAACATAAATTTAGCGCTAACGATATTTTTGTGAAGATTAAATTTAAAGTGATAAAATAATTTTCGGAATAATGATATTTAAATTATATGAATCTCTATATTCTACTCTTCTCATTCTAAGAATAGTTCTATTTTCTTACTAAATCCAAATAAACAACAATAACAAATTACATTCTTAATAAAAAGCATACAGAGATTTAATTTTGATGTATTAACCTACTTACTCGTATTATGACAGTTTTGCCCTGAATTTGCGAGACGCAACAAGATTTCAAATTACCGAGAGAAAAAAATTTTGATTTTAATTTGTAAATTAAACACGATCTTTCTGTTCAAAATTACTGTCAGGTGGTATTTAAACCTGATTGCGTTTTAAAATCACAACACGATGTTTCTATTTTCCAATTTTAAGACTCGCACAGAAATTAGTTGAAACAATTGATTATTGAACACCCCTCGAAATTTTTCAGTACGACCTGATATTTGTATTTTTATGGCGGGCAAGTTCTTCCGAAACTATTTTATCGAAAAGACTTTCTGTAATAAAATGATTTGTGCGTGTTCATTTATATCTTGTGTATATAAGATGTAATATATCTCTTGAGATAAATTTAAGATTTGAGCATGCTTTTTACCATTTCAGCTTCATAATTATTATCAGTGAGATTTAAAGGTTAATAAGTCCAATGATAATGAATTTAAATTTGGCATGATTTATTACCATATTTAAAGAAAATCCCCTTTAAGGGCAGCGTGGTTTTTACAATTATGGTACGATTTTGTCATTGTCATGAAATGGATTTTTATAAAATAAGTCACTTTGATATGAAACTGTCCACTTTTGTAAGTAGACTGATGGTTAGGCTCATTTAGCTAATTTGATATAGAACACAGTGTGCATTAAATGAGGATATTACAGACGTAGATTCAAATGCTGTCTAATGAGTATTCTTATCGTGGCTCAGTTGAATTCAATTCGCCTTATCTTATTCGTTGTAAACTTTTGAATGTGCGCATTCTTGTTCTATATGAACGTGTTGTACTTACAATGAAGCGTGTTTCTTCTCCAGACAGAAGCTTTCAAAAATGTTTGTATTAAAACAAATATTTGAGTTACTATTGAGGTAGATTTCTGTAATTGTTTGATATATAAAATAGTTTTAAAAATTAAACCTATTCCAAAATATTGTACATGTGCTTTGAACCAAACATCAAATTTTAAGTTCAGGTTTATGGTAGTATAATTGATTTTGTTGCAGTACTTGAACATGAGGAAGCCATGGATGAAATGCATGTTTGAAATGCAGTTCAAACAAGATGAAGTTTATGATGGTAAATTTAAATGATTTTGTTTACTTTTAAATATGAAATACTTCTACTAGTAACGGTTCCCCGAAAATTCAGTAACAAACAGCTATGCAATAAACAATTCATCAAAAAACAATTCATCGAATTAACTATGAAGATTTTACAATTCATCGAAATAAAATTATATCGATATTGAGTAGATTTTGAAATGGATTATTGTGATGTGGTGCATAATTTATTTGAATAAAACTGAATTGCTGAATAATTTGAACATTTTGGGAAGTTATGGTGCAAGTGGTTGGTATCTATTTAACATAAATATGATATTGTTCTTCCTCTATCTAGCTGCGCTTGACGATTTCTTGAGTAGGAGCGGAGATATGAATATCGTATTTTGTCTTGATTTGGACAAAGTTTAGAATAGATTCTAAATCATGAGGTTTCATAATCATACTTTCATTTCGGATAATGAGTGATTAATTCATTGATCCTAAACCAGCCGTGAAATTTTGTCACCACCGGGAATCGAAACCGGGACTTGCGGTCGCTAGAGCAAGCATGCTGACCACTTTGTCACCGGGGCGGCATTCGAACCGCAGTAGCATTAAAATAGAAAAACGTGTCCTGACAAATTCAGATGTGGGGTTACAAAAAAAAATCGCGTAAAATAAAATCGTAATTCCTCCGTAAATTAATAACAATTTCAAACTTTCTCTGTTGTAAAACCAAAAAAATGCCGAGTTTCAAACACTTGAAAGTTGACACATTAAAAAAAATGTAAAAGTGTCAGACTATCTACAACCGGTAACAGAAAAGAGTTGATAGAGCGACTGGAACAATTTTATAGTAATGAGGAATACGAAAGTGTCGTGAACAAAACAATGAATGCTCAAATATGAGAATTAGACATTCAGTTGAGTTTATGACGTCATCATAGTTTTCGTCTTCTATCACTCTGAGGCAACAAATTGATTTGAGCTTACCCATTCTGCTGATTGTAAATAACAATACAAGTTCGGTCAACGCGAAGACGATCATTCCAATAAATCAAGTTTGTAATGCAACAACAAGTGTTGCATCAACGGGTTATGTCACGAATACGGCCGGTAGACCGATTTCGTTCAATTATACTACTTATCCGCCGACGAATGCAATATCGGTAGTGGTTGATTCATTCAATTTGTACCGAATGTTGTGCCGGTTGGGGTTGGTATCCCGTATTACCTGTATTGCATCCCTTTCATAGCTTCCCGTACGGATTAACATATCAACCGATGTATGGGAACGTCCCAAACGTTGGGTTGCCAAACGTTTCTTGTAGCAGTCCGTTCAATAATGTGAAGGGCTTTATGTCAAACCTTCAGAAATTTAACCTATTATCGTCAAATTTATTCAGAAAGTTGACAGTTTGAAGAATGCATATTGCTGGGACGATCGAGTTGTGATTTTTGCGATTCAATCGAACCTTTTTGATCCCGACCTGCAAAATATTGTATTGACGGCGTTCAAGAAGTCTTTGGTACGTGGCAACAATTTAAAATTAATTTTTGTAGGGATTCCCGTGTGAGACGAATATTGAAGACGTTCATATTAAAATGATGGAAACAAAACGTAAATTTAACGAAACACCCGAGGAGCAGTATTATAAGATGTTGTCTCTGAGAAGCAAAGGTGAATTTTCTGGCAATCGCATTATTAAATATATAATTAATGGGATTAACCACCACTTGTAACGAGTGCTGTCCGCCATCAGAGTATACGTCAACTGTAATCCCATAATCCGAAGAACATCGACATTTGCACCGAAACCATTTATGCCTACGCCGAAAACTAAGTCATCCACTACGCTATTGAAACCTCAATCGTCGAATCCATTCGTGCCGTCAAATTATACAAAACTACAGATACGAAAAAATACACATCCAATTACGTGATCTGCTACAATTGCTTCAACCCAGGACATTTGACAATAAAATACCCAGAGCCACAAAGATGAGAACGTTGCATGAATTGCCGTCGAACGACACACGAAACCGCTGCATGTTCAGACAACGAAAAACATTGCCGAAAAATTAAATAAATTCTTCATTTGTGGACTCTGGTCGCAATCGAACCTTGACCCATAAGTTATTACGAGGTTTGCTGGTGGTCAAAACGTGTGTCAAAAATTTATTGACGCAACAGTTGACGTCGATAACAATACGTACTATTCAGACGTTCTTGCCATAGAGGACGAATTTATTTCCGAAAATGTATTGTTGGGCCGTGACATTTTGTGTAGCGGAGGAAATCGACCTGTGGTCGAAGGGAACTGCTGTACAATTGCGATTACGGAAAATCTTGACATGGGAAAGGACTTAACCGAAACCGAACAATGTGATGTAAATGCTTTGCTGTCGTCACATTCCAATCTTTTCACTTCAATATGGACCATTTGATTTTCCGTACGCCTCGCCCATAATCTTAGTCGATAAGAAAATAGCCGAAAATCGAATGTGTGTCGACTACCGGCAAATGAACAAGGTCACTGTAAAGCAACCAAACCCGATGCCAATTGTCGATGATTTATTGGAATGTCTGTCCGGGAATAAATATTTCAGTACATTGGATATGAAAATGGGCTATCATCAGATCGAGGTCGACGATGATGACTAAACTCGTTTCAATGATGAACCCTGGTAAAGTGAAAAAAGTGACAAACCGTTAAAGAGTGATTGACATGACTATACACGTTCTTCACTGTTGTATGACAAGCCGGATTGACTATTCGTCTAGATAAGTTTAAATTTCTTGCAACCGAGATCACCTTCTTGATGTACGAAATCAGTGAAAAAGGAATGTTCCCCGGAGAAGATAAAGTTTGTGCCGTTAAGAATTGCACGCAGCCGTCGGCAGTCTGACGATTTTTGGGTCTCACCGGATTTTTCGGAAAGTTTATTAAGAATTATTCGTTAATTTCGAAGGCGCTCACCAATTTGCTACGGGAGTCCGAAGACAAAAACGTTAATTCCGGAGAACCACATCAGCAGGCTGTTTTGAAGTTAATCGAGCTTCTTTGTGACAAAATTTATCTCAAACTTTACGATCTGACCGCTCAATACGAACAATACACCGACGCTTCTAGTATTGTACTCGCTGGAGTCCTATTAGAATCGGTGAGCGGAAAGATATGGAAACCGGTTATATATTATAGTCGTCATTGCACAGATGATGAGAATAAGTACCACCGACTGTAATGCCATCGCACAAATAAAAGAGAAAACCGAGATGGTATACCGAGAATCGCAAGATAGTGGATGCGACTACTCGAATATGATGGAGACTACTGGTTCCATAATGAAAGTTGGAATTGATCTAAACGAATGGATTCTTACCATGCAACTTCAGGACGACAATTTGAAGAGAATCATCGTCGTACTCAACAAAAGCATTTTCGAGAAGAATTTTGACTGAAAGATAATCGTTTGTTTCGAAAGGAGAATGACGAACTAAAATTTGTTGTGCCAAAAGCACTTCGATTTCGAGTGGTACAACATTTTCGAGATAACATAACGTTTGGAGCAATGGAACCGATACAATTTTAGGTGACGCATATTAACCACCTGGGACCATTTGTAAAGAGTAGACATAGAAACACACCTATCATTGCCATGTCTTCCGCTTAGTAGGATTATAATTGTGAGAGCCGTCCGAAAGACAAAACAGCGCCAGTAATTAAATTTTCAAACGACCTTACTGCCTATTTTGTGCTCCCTAATCGTATCATCAATGATAGAAGTACGTCTTTCACATCTAACTCCTTCGATAATAAAACTAAAATAAATTGTTTTCCTTGATAGCAAATAATTTAAGTTTTTTATTTATCTCATTTGATTTCTAAATCAACCGCCTTTAATTCCCCAAATTTGCCAACTTGACATGTGACCTAAGAGAAAATCTATAGTGTCATTACAAAACATTATACATGGTACCCCAGCTGCACCCTAGATTCTATCGCGGATTTTATAATCGTGCTCGGTCAAGGTCTCATTCGACTAACACTACTACATACGGGAAAACGCTGTTACATGTAGATTTATTTTTACGTCGCGAATTCCGACACCCATTTATTGTCGCCGCGGTCACTAGATCTATAAAAATTTGGATTGATAGTGGATTTCAAACAGAAACGATTACTGGATACTTTCACACAACTATCAGTCAGCGCAGTAAATGAAACAATCTTCGACGAGACTACACCTCGATTGTTTTCTATTGATGATCCATGTGGTGAACTTCTTCGCCAATACCAGAGCTTAACACAAGAACCTCGTTATGACGTTCCCACGAAACACAGTGTCAAACAACGCATTGTTACAGAAGGCCATCTTCCATTTTCACGGCCAAGACGGTTAGATAGTGAAAAACATAAAATCGCAAGAACCGAATTCGAATACATACTGAGTCTAGGATTATATCGACCAAGTTCTTCCAGTGCTGAACACTTAGTGCCGAAACGTGACAGCAATGACTGGCGACCTTGCGGAGATTACCGGCGATTAAACGCAATTACCATACCTGACCGGTACGCCCTTCCACATATACATAATTTCAAGGCTGCACCATTTTTTCAAAAATTGACCTCGTACGCGCTTATTATCAAATACCAGTCGCGAAAGAGGATATCTGGAAAACCGCCATTATTACACCGTTTGGCATGACCGTATCGATTTGTATTTATTTATATCGACGAAGTGGCCAGCAAAGGCGAATCAGAACATCGAAATCATTTAAACATTTTATTCGCACGTTTAGAAGATTATGGTCTCACAATCAAATTGTCAAAATATGAATTCGGTGCAGCTTCTTTAAATTTTCTTAGCCATGAAATTACCAAATGATGTCAAACCATCTGCGGATCGAATCTTGGCAATCCAATCATTCCCCCAACCAACTTCTCTCAGGCAAGTGCAGCGTTTCGTGGGCATGATCAATTAATATCATCGCTTCATCCCTCACCTAGCCGAACATCTAGCTTCAATACATAGTCACTTAAGCAATCTAGGCAAAGTAAATAAGAAAAATCTATTCTCATGGCCACCTCAATGTGAAGCAGCTTTAAATTCAACTAAACTTGCTCCCGCTCAGGCTACACTTCTTATCCACCCTACGAATCGTGAGCCACTACGTATTAGCACAGATGCTTCTGGACTTGCTTTGGGCGCTGTATTACAGCAGCTACATGGTAGGAATTGGAAACGTTTTTCCTTGGTTTCCAAAAGCTTTCACCTCCCCAACAGAAATATTCTGCTTTTGATAGAGAGCTCTTGGCTATCTATTGCGCAATTAAACATTTTCGTTGTTTCGTCGAAGGTAGAGAATTTTTCATAAACACCGACCATAAACCATTGACCACCGCAATCGCATCTAAATCGGAACGCAGTCCTAGACAGAGCCACCAACTCGATTACATATCTCAGTTTACATCGGATATACGGTAAATGAAAGGTGAAAGTAACGTTGAGCAAAACAAAAACACTCGTAGCACAAGATGCAAGCTCGAACTCATACCAGATTTTAGCTCGAGATGCTGCACGGATTTTCTCATCCAGGAGTTCGTGTCACATGATCGAAATTCACAACAAATTGAGCGGATTGTATCACTCAAACTAAATTTATTTTATAAGTGAGGATGTGCATGTTTTAATAATCCTTTAAAAGAACCATTTTGTGTTGTCTGTATTGTGAACTATATTGTGATATTGTCTATATTGTGAACTATACCATGATACGTGAAGTGTTACTAGGCTTCTCTTAAAAGAAGCAAGAAGCCTAGTAACACTTCACGTATCATGGTATAGTTCACAATATAGACGGTGTTATATTTCAGGGAGTAAATGCCTCCCTGGATAGTATGCAAGTATACAGTAGTTGGTTTTAATATTTTCATAGAAGCTGAAACAATAGTAGCATTATTGTCAAAAACAAACTATCTCGGTGCAATTGTTCTCTGCAAAGTTGTTGAATGGAAATTGAATATTGCTCGAGTTTTGGAAGAAACTAAGATATGGCTAACTGGGATGGAACTAGGCTAATTCTTACTTGAACAAAATGAAATTAGATATAATGCACTCCAATATTACCAAAATATAATACGACTGAGTTTATGGTTGGCAGGACTACAATTCCTTAAATATGAAATTCCTGCTATTTCGTTCTTCACTACCGAAAGAAAGTGTTGTATAAAGTAGTCGCGCAGTGCTTGAATTTACAAATAACAACAGTGGGACTGAACCAAAATAAAACGGCCAAACGAATCATTTTAGAATCCTATTTTAAAATGCAAATTTCATCCACGAGCGGTAGTTGGTTTAGGATTAGCTGTCATACAGGTATACCTTACCTACTCGTATCGGGCATTAGACTATAAATATATATAAAGGGTTATCCAATTCAAGCTTGATAAAGTAAACTTAAAAAAAACACACAAAATATTCGGAATGTATTGTAATTTTTATTTCATTTTACAGATTGATCCTTGCCATTTTTAGTTAAACAAGATATCATTCAAATGTCCTCCACGGGACTTCTTACAGGCCTTGATTCTTTTGAGGTAATTTTCAATGACTTTTCGGCACATTTCGGGCGGTATCTCGGCCATTACCTTACGAATATTAGTTCTCAATTCGTCAAGAGTTTGAGGATTGTTTGCGTAAACACGATCTTTCGCGTAGCCCCACAAAAAGAAATCCAAAGGCGTTAAATCACAGGATCTTGGAGGCCAATTGACATCAGCCAATCGCGAAATCAAACGTCCAGGAAATTTCTCTTGCAAAAGATCTCGATTTGCTCGTGTTACGTGACTGGTTGCTCCATCCTGCTGGAACCACATATCGTCAAGATCATAATCTTCGATTTTCGTAAAAAAATAATCGGTTAACATGCGGCCATAGCGCTCAGAATTGACGGTAACGGTTCGTCCATGGTTGTTCTCAAAAAAATACGGCCCAATCACACCACCAGACCACAATGCGCACCAAACTTGGTGACTTTTTCCGGGTGTAATGGCTCCTCTACAATCAATTGTGGATTTTCTGAGCCCCAAATTCTACAGTTTTGCTTATTAACGTATCCACCAAGCGAAAAATGAGCTTCATCACTGTAGAAAATTTTGTTCGAAAAATCAGCATCAGCAGATTTAATAATTTTAACGCGTTGGTCGATTGTTAAATGCTCCATATTCTTAAATGGCAGAATGTCAACTAAATAAATGACAGCGTACTTGACGTTTATCTTTGACAGATGTCGGTATACAGATTTCTACTTTATCAACCTCGAATTGGATAACCCGTATATTTAATTACAATGTAGTAACGAATCTAATAAAAACTTGGGGTTCAAAAATATTTTCTGCTTATTTTTAAGAGTTGTATTTTACACTGAGAAGTTAATAGTAATGATTTTCAAATGGGTCTGTTCTGATTACTTATGATGTCAAATTTATTTTCGTTATAGTCGTGAAAATTACTTAAAATAGGAGTTAAATAATTTTTATTTAGTTGTTTACATTTCTAATAAGGAAATAATTTAAACAAATTGTTGTACCAATTTTTAACGAAATTATGTTGTTAGAAATAACTCTCAAAATATTTAACGAACCTTTCGGTTACATGCTAATATTTTAACTTCATTCTGGAATTGTTTTATCAAAAAACGATTCTTCCTAAATCGGAATTCATTTAAACGACTTTTCAAATACGTCCCTTTTTAACATGATGATATGAATTAAAAACGACGTCTTATTTCTAACTGTGTACGTAACGGTAAGCATTCGTTATTGTACGTAGAAATTTGTTTTGATAACGTTGAATAATTAAACGATTTGATTGTTTAGTACAGCCCCAGAGCTGGATACCATACGTCCAAATTGGTTTAATTATTGTTTCGTAGATCAGGCGTTTACAGTACAGGCTAAGCTTAGAATGTCTTCCTATTAGCCAGTACATCTCACGTTGTTTCATTTTTATTTGCTCGGCTTTTTGTCTAACGTGATATTTCCAGTTCAATCTTGAATCGAGATGCAATCCGAGATATTTTGCGGATTCAGCTTGGGGAATTTGTACCCCATTGAGAAATGTATGGATGTTGCTATTTTTGTGCCGCAACGTGTATGTTACATGTGCTGATTTCAGCTCGTTAAGCTTTATTTTCCAATCCCTGGTCCATTGGCTGATTTTATCGAGTGCGTGCTGTAAGTATTCTACTGCTTGCTTCTGCGATTCGCTTGATGCCAATACTGCGGTATCATCAGCAAAAGTTCCAATGAAGGTTGTTTCCGTTGTCGGTATATCAGAAGTGTAAAGTAGATATAGGATGGGTCCTAATACGCTACCCTGGGGCACCCCTGCTATGGCTGGGTAAAAGTTAGAGTATGTTACTTCATGTGATACTCTAAATATACGTTTGGAGAGATACGACTCGAGCAATTGGCTTTAATTTTTTGGCACTAATTTACTTATCTTGTAGATAAGACCCTCATGCCACACTCTATCGAAAGCCTGTGATACATCTAGAAATACGGCAGGGCAATATTTCTTCTCTTCAAGTGCTTGCTCTATCTTTGCAGTCACGCGATGAACTTGATCAATTGTCGAATGTTTATTCCTGAATCCAAACTGGAAGTCAGGTATAATGATCATTGGTCTTAGTCGTTTCAATAACAACTTCTCAAACAATTTTGAAATAGTAGGTAACAAAGAGATCGGCCTGTATGAGCCCATTTGCTCTGCTGGTTTGTCTAGTTTTTTTATCATGATTATTTGTGCAACCTTAAAACACTCAGGCACATATGTAAGTCGAAAGCAAGCATTATATATATATGTTAACATAGTCACTGCTCTCTTTGATAACTCTTTAAACATCCTTGGCGAAATGTCATCAATTCCAGGTGACTTTTTGGGATTCAAATTCATGTCAATTTCTTGTGCAATTTCAAGTGGGGTGACACTTCTGATATTTGATGGAGATCTATAGACTGGTTTAGGATCAATCCTAGATTGTATGTCGTGTGGTTGAAATACTGATGCCAAATGTTGTGCAAATAGTTCTGCTTTTTCTTCGTTACGTCGCACCCATTCTCCATTTATGTTCCTTATAGGTGGCACTTGGATTATTGGTCTCTTGAATCTTTTAGTAGCTTTCCAAAGAGAATAATTTTTGTCAGCTTCAGGACCCAGTCCTTTCAAATAATATTCAGTACAAGCTTCTTTATGTTCTTTAATTAATCGGTTAACTTTATTACTTACCCGATTAAATTCTCTTTTGTCATTAATGTTTCTGGTTCTATGCCATACGCGCCTTTTCCTACGCCTTTCTTTTATCAGTTCCCGAATCGCCAGGGCGTAGTTGATCTCTTGTACGACTTTCTCACCTAACACGGGTGTAGCCTCTTTAGCTGCATCACGCATGGAGTTAATAAAATGTTTGGTTTGTAATTCAAGTTCTTGTTTAGTTTTAAGACTAACTTTTAACTCAATTAGAGTATCCAGTTTCTCTCTAAATAATTCCCAATCAGTAAATTTATTAGTAAGGTTAAGTTTGGTTCTCTTTCTTATGACTAATGTACTCAGAGTCATTAAGACCGGTGTATGATCGGAAGTAAGGTCTTCAATGCCTTCAACTTCAATGTAATTTGAGGCTATTCCTTTCGAGATATAAAAGTCAATCAAATCAGGAATTTTGTTTATGTCTGTAGGCCAATAGGTAGGTTTACGCGATGAGTGATATTCACAACCTGACATTTCTATTGCACTTAGGAGTTCTTTTCCTTTTCCTGGTGTTATGAGTCGAGATCCCCACGCAGTATGTTTCACGTTGTAGTCACCTCCTATAATAAACCTTGGTCCAAGTTTATTAAAAATGTTGACATATTGATTTCTTACGATATTATGTCTTGGTGGGCAGTAGAAACATAAGTGAACAGTTTGTTAGTCTTATCCGAAAATATATCTACAGCCAACTGTACCAACGGGCACCACTACAAATCCTCGCGATAGAGTACTGGACAGTTGAATGTATCAAAATAAAATACAGGAAAACGGAGTTATTCATAAGTTCGGAAAATGAGGCTCTCGGCTAAAAGGCCAACCACAGGTAGTTCAGCCTTTTACAACATTAATATTATCAGATAATTATACCAACACAAAGATCATATCGTGGTCTCCCGCTCACTCTAGCATTCTCGGAAACGAAACAACCATTCTATGCGCTAACACAGATGCACCAAGATTGGTTACCCTAAGAAACAAAAGGGATCATCTACACAATAAAATGCTTTGTAGCATAGGAAAAAACAGAATTACCTACCAATAGAGTCCCATCTGGAGATTCTGGTGAAAAACAACCATTATATAATTATATAATTATTGTATTGCACCATTATATTTATAATTATTGTATTGCATTTCTTAGTTTAAGAAGCGAATGAATTCTCCGTAGTTGTTAATGTATTTAGCGCATATTAAACTCGTAATTAAGCAATTCACTTATCTAAAATAATACTCGTGTCAATGTTACTATTTTTCAATGATTTAAATATTCTGCTTAAACATTACCTTGTTTTTTAAAGACCCATAAACTAAAACTACATATACCCAAGATGTAAAAAGTTTCTAGTAGTATTTACGTATTACCGATACAGAATGATAGGCCAATGGAATATATTACATTGAAATTGCTAAAAAAAAACATTTCGCATTTTAATATTTCCGCACCTTGATTGTTACCCACTTGAACTTATACGGAGTGTTTTATATAGTTACTTTCACGGTCACATTCAATTAAGAACAACAATAACTTATTTCAATTATCTGTGTGTACGTAGTATACTCGTATGTACTACAAAAAAATTCTCTTCCGTTATGATAAAACGGCTTACTTAATATTTATATCGTCATCATTTTAATAAACTACGTTAGAATACACTTCGCGTCATAACTATAAGGCATGGATGGCGAGAAAATCAGAAAAATTAGCTAACATTGAAAGAAAAATTTCAAATTTGTTGCATGCAACAGATCTTGCCCAAATGTTGCAACAAATGTTACACTCTTGTGAAATGAGTCCCAAAAAATCCCAAATGTTTCATAGAAATCTCAAAAAATATACTCCAATTAGAAATATGTTCTATAAAATTCAAAAGATTGACACGTGGGTATGTTTTCTGGGGAAAAAAGTAGCTTTTCTAGAACGCTCGTGATACGTTTTTTAAGGCGATAACCGAATCGAACGGTTCCTGGGGTATAATTATTAATTGAAACTTGTTGCAAAAACCTATTGATTGTGCAACGTTTATTGCATGCAACAAATTTGGGATTTTTTGGGGACATATTTCACTTGAGTCAAAACAAGTATTTTTCTGTTGATATCAAAATTTTTATTTCTTTTCCATTTCATACCCATCATCATCATTTTTCTCATCGTCCTTGTCCTCCTCGTCAAACATTTTAACATTTTGGACTGCACCAAAGATCAGCAGATCACATACAATTGTACAAACTTTTACCGCCATCAGTGTATAAAAAAAATTCCTTCTCAATTGACTACTCTCGTACAGCCAACAGTTGCCAGATCCTTCACACGTTTGTCCCCACACGATGCAACTTAAATCGAATATGTAACCGAACACCACGGGCGCTGGTATAAATCCAAATAAATTTATTATAAGGCCTTGGAAGCCAACTGAAACCACTTTGTCTCGTTGTTCAATCGATCGATACGTAAGCAAAAACATTGAGGTGCCAAGAAGTCCACCGATAAATTTTTGCAGTGATATAACGGTTACAAATATCCACAGTGGTGTTTTACAATTAATTGGGCAAGCACCTTTGACGGCCGTACCGAATTCATCACCGATGCATGTACAGTTGTTATAGTTAATTGTACCATTTCCAAAGTCGTGTTCTATAGAGCATCCGGCGTGACACGGTGATATATATGTAACATCGTTACTGCCACATATTGGTGCATATTTGATGTAATCGCAGCGACACGAATCTAAATTACATAGCGATGAATTGGCGGATATACTGTAATAAATTAAAATATAATAAAATTTTGAGCTGTTGATAACATTACGTTATCTTACCTAAATTCCTGTGTTCTTCCAATTGCAATCTCATTTTGCTCACAGCCGAGCATGGAAAAACCGAAAAATATTAAAATAGAGAGACAATTGATGCCGATGTTTAAAGCAACAATTCGTTTTCCGTTTGGCCGGTATTTCGAGAGGATAAAGCCGGAAATGAGAATACCACTGGCTGATGCTAGAAGTACTATCGAACCGATAATAAAAGTCGCCTCTGACGCTGTAATTCTGAACTGCACCTCCATATATTTAGGAGAAAATAGCGCCAACGGCAAAAATGTGAAGATCATAAATATGGAATTAATTGTGTTCATCATGTAAACTCTATTCGAGAAAATCCTTTTAAATGTAGTCTTCAAATCGAACCATGACATTTCACTGGCTGCGACCGCCGGAATTTTTCTGTTACTCAATTTTTGCTTTAACTCTAAATATTTTCGGCGAGCATATGCTCTTGGTAACTCCTTCGGGAAAAGGCTAACAGCAAATGCTCCGATTAATATGGCCACACCAAGCATAACCCATCCCATCCACCAAGCACCTATCCATCGAGGATCCGTTTTATCAATAACTGGTGTCAGGGTGGGCTCCACATAAAATTGTAGGAAATACGATGCTAAACTAAATCCGACCGCAGGGCCAAGCATTCGAAAAAAGAACGTTATGCTAACTACAATTGGTGCTACCGATTTTTGTACATTATCATCAATATACGTTATTCCGACGGCGGCTAAAATCGATGCACCAACTCCTGCAAGCAGCTGCCCAAACATCAACAAGCACTGTGACACAAAACTATCATTTGATTCCGTTACATCGACGCATTCATCGTCGAGTGTACGATTAGCAGAGCATAAATTCGTTGGTATTTCATAATCACCAATTGTTGCCAACGATGCACCATACTCTTTTGTGAGATGCAACGAATCGGGTGTCGCACCATATATATAATAAGGTGAGCTGTTTATGAGACAAAATAAAAATGTCGTAAACAGTCCCACGGCCAAGGCACGCGGTCGATGTTTTTTTGAGACGTAATAGCTTATCAGCACAGTAAAAAATAATTGTGTGATATTGTTACCAGTCACAATAAAACCACTACGTTTACTCGAAATTTTTAATACTTTCTCGAGTGTTGTTAGGATGGCCCCGAAATATGCAAATACCGCAGTGTAAACGCATCCGACAATCGCATATAAAACTGTGTACGCTTTTTTACTCGCCAGTCTAAAAAAAAAAAAGATTAAATTTTAATACCACTAAAATGAAGTTACCGAAATCGTATTCATACATTTGCGTAAACGGCTGCCGAAATATCCAATATCCACACTGCGTATCTTCAGGTAACTCTAATTCCTTATAATACTTTTCAAAATCATCATCCAGTAATGGTTTTTCACTTTTTACTTTTTGATCCTCACTCATTTCAAGTAATTCCGTTCCGCTTGACCAATCAACTGAGACTAAAAGTAATTTTTTAAACGTCTTGCTATGCTGCCGAAACTCAATTATCATATTTAGATATTGATAACCGGGCGTTATAAGGGTGACAATTATAATAAAAGTCGATTGTATTGTGAAAAGTTGTTTGTCACGCCATAATAAATTTTATAATTATTAATTGGCAGTTTATAGCCCGGGGATAATCAAACCATTCAGACATTATTTTGATAAAAAATTTAAATACTCATTCGTCATTGCTCTGCTCGCTCGATATTCTCATCACTCTGAAATCGACAATAATAACAAATTGTATTATCTTATCACACTTATATATTACAGAACTCGAAATGTGATATTGCCATTGTGTTTCGAAAATTAACCTAATTTTTACTTAAATGTTTTACGAAGTGTCAATTTGGATGGTGATAAGAAATACTATATGCCTTTTGTGAATATATGAATTTTAAATGTGATTGTGTGAAAGTTATATGCAGCTTCCGCATACCCCTGGAGAGATGTAAACAGACTTTACCTCCAATCTAAAGCTAAAATAAATATATAGATATTGTTGTTTTCATTACATGGCAATAAAGAGTGTTGCACTTTTGCTAGTCGTGAATGGTCTGAAAATACTGCTCTGAATACTGCTTTAACATACAGCGAATAAAAATATTGAACTGAACGTAACAAAATGGAAGGTACTACAAAAATTTATGATTTTAAATTTGTAAGGGTGATAAATATGGCAGGACAAATAATTTTACACTCGTATAGATATATTGTAGGTTATAAAGACCATAAAAATATAAAATGTAATTGTACATTATCTCACAAACAAAACATTTCCACAAAAAAAAATAAGGCCCGCACTTGCGTGCCATAGGTGGTAGTACATTTGGCCAATAAAATCTTTGCTTTATGTTTTATAAATTATACGAATGGCTTAGTTTACGAGTTATAAATTACTTATAAAATAATTACTTAATTACTAATATGCCAAAAAATAAAGCAAATTTCTGGCGACCAAGCCGATACTTCTTGTGAAGCCTTGAGCCAATCAACACTATGCTGCTCAGCAACATTGATTGTTTCCGTTTGTCGTGTAATTTTAAAACACCAATGGCAACCAAACAGTGTTCTGTTATCAGAAGAAGTGCAAAGACAGGTTTTTATTTTGCCATAACAAAATTAACCAGAACTACTTTGAAGCAATTCCTTACCATATAAATTTCGTGTGAATTTTCCAGACCATTGCGTTTTTACCGACCTCATACAAAAACGTTCGGTAATTGCTAGTTTCAGGTAAGTTTGCTGTGGTTTTGCCTGGAAACATATACTCGTACTCGGTTGGACAACCCATTAAAATCTGCTCTGCTCATTGTGCAAGCTTTGGATGTTTCAAGCTTAAAATATCTGATTCGGAAATATTTTTCTTTAGAGTTGAGCACTTTACTTTTAAAGGTTTGTCTGTACTCTTGGGAGTCAAATACAATTCTATTTTTCTTTAACTAATTTTACTAATTTCAATTTTCGATTGAAATTCAAAGTAAGCATATTTAAAACATGTCAATACTTTACGTTGAATTTATAAAAAAATGTAAAATATTTCGTTTGCACTTTTTATGTGAAAATTTATATATTTTGACATTTTCTAGAACAAAATCTTTTAATGTTCATTTTTATTATCATTTTGTGACAATGTCCTACAACACCGCAATGATGTACAGTTCGGATTTCGGCTTCAGTTTAAAGGTTATGCACAACAACTCAAAATATATATGGAGTTTGGTATCGACTAGCTTATAGTTCCAGATGGAATTGAGCTGATTCCGGATGAAATTTTTTATAATATACATCTGCCCAGTGTAGTCGATATATAATTTCTATCATGCCTGTAAAACTTCCAACATTGTACATTTGCTTTATAATTCAAATGTTAGGCCTTTTCTATCATATGGGTTAACTGACTCGCAACCAACTTTAAACATTGTATGAAATTTATAAATTTTAAGCAATGAAAATTCACTTTCCCGTGGTTCCCATATACCTTGAATATGTTTGATTGATGTTATTATTACCAAGAAGGAATAGGTGAGTGTATCAGTTCTGAATCCTGTATTATGAAAAAATTAACTTCTTTAAGAATAGTAAGAATGGAATGGGAGAGTTGGATTGAGGTGATTTGTCATGAACTAAATTTAAACCTCTAGAGAAGCCGCACTTGCCGATGTTTAATTTACTGTTATTAAGAAATATTTCCCTTTTCGTCGGACCATTAAGTTGGCCATACTGTTAAAGTAAGCCGAAAGTTTCCAGCCGAAAGATGGTACTGTAAATAGTGGCTTTGCTATCACAGCCGAAAGATGGTATTGCAGATAGTGCCTTTGTCATTCCAAATATAGATATTAATTATGTTACCGCAGCCGAAAATATTTTAAAAAGACGATAGTGCAGATTGAGTCGATAAAGAATATTAGCTTTGATTTAATTGAATCATCAATTTTCTAAAAGAAAATGTCAATAACACGCATCTATACAATAGCCGTGAGAAGCAGTCACGGTTAGCTGGTGAATGGTTTGTATATCATGGGGGGAGGGGTGGATCTGAGGGGTTATAGGGGTGAAATTTTGATGTTCCACATTTTTCATAGATAAAACCGTTCGTTATTCGAGATTTTACCATATGGACTTGGGTTAAAGGGATGAAACGGCATATCTGCCTCATACATCCGAAAGTAGTCGATAAAGAAGATTGAAAATTATCAAGCATCGTCAAGATTCGTTCTTAATTCCAGATTTTGGCATATAGACACCAAGCTGACTGTGCCAATTCGACAGCCCATGACCATAGGTAGATTTTGATTATAGGTTAGGGGTGAGTCTGATGGGGTTATAAGGGTGAAGTTTTGATTTTCCCATTTTCCATCGATAAAACCGTTCGTCTTCGAGATTTTGGTATATGGACACCAATCTGACTGGGCCGATTCGATAGCCCATGACTATACAGATTTTGAGTATAGGTTAGTGGTGAGTCTGATGGGGTTATAAGGGTGAAGTTTTGATTTTCCCCATTTTCCATCGATAAAACCGTTCGTCTTCGAGATTTTGGTATATGGACACCAATCTGACTAGGCCGATTCGATAGCCCATAACCATAGGTAGATTTTTATAATAGGTTAGGGGTGAGTCTGATGGAAATTTTGATTTTCCTCATTTTTCAACGATAAAATCAAACAAGTTTTTTTCCATCTAATTGTTTAAAGCAATCGGGTAATAATGAAGGCGGAATATTTATGTGCTTCATGCTTTCGATTTAATGAAAAATAAGTCAGTAATGTCTATTACGTTTAACATTTTGGAAGAACACAAACAAATTCAAAAATTCTTTCTTGAAAAAAGTGAATTTTTGCAAGATTTGTGTTTAATTTGTGGTGAAAACGTAAATTTTCAGGAAACTCTACAAGATGTTCGAAATCTCATTGTAACACGCATGACAATGAAGTTGACGTGGATATATATAACATGGATTTACCTATAAGGCATTTTATTGGTCACTTTGTCTCTCATAGACTAAGTACTATTCTAAATAATATTAAGAGAAAATATTCGTATTGTTACGATTTTGCCTTGTCACTCAAGGTTCGAATCACTGGATTGTGAATAAATACAACTGCTTCAAATTTGTACTCTCACAAATTTATTTACACCACACAATAATTATACAACACAAAATTAATAATTAATTATTACAGTTATAACACACTTTTTAATTATCACTTTAATAATCGCTTTAATAATCACTTTAATAATCTTTCTATTTAACCTTCACTGTATCACGTTTAAAATAAGACTCAGCATTCCACGTTAACGCGCGCCTTTATATACCAAAATATTTGTTTCTAGTACAGGGTTATCCAATTCGAGGTTGATAAAGTAGAAATCTGTATACCGACATCTGTCAAAAATAAACGTCAAGTACGCTGTCATTTATTTAGTTGACATTCTGCCATTTAAGAATATGGAGCATTTAACAATCGACCAACGCGTTAAAATTATTAAATCTGCTGATGCTGATTTTTCGAACAAAATTTTCTTCAGTGATGAAGCTCATTTTTCGCTTGGTGGATACGTTAATAAGCAAAACTGTAGAATTCGGGGCTCAGAAAATCCACAATTGATTGTAGAGAAGCCATTACACCCGGAAAAAGTCACTGTTTGGTGCGCATTGTGGTCTGGTGGTGTGATTGGGCCGTATTTTTTTGAGAACAACCATGGACGAACCGTTACCGTCAATTCTGAGCGCTATGGCCGCATGTTAACCGATTATTTTTTTACGAAAATCGAAGATTATGATCTTGACGATATCTGGTTCCAGCAGGATGGAGCAACCAGTCACGTAACACGTGCAAATCGAGATCTTTTGCAAGAGAAATTTCCTGGACGTTTGATTTCGCGATTGGCTGATGTCAATTGGCCTCCAAGATCCTGTGATTTAACGCCTTTGGATTTCTTTTTGTGGGGCTACGCGAAAGATCGTGTTTACGCAAACAATCCTCAAACTCTTGACGAATTGAAAACTAATATTCGTAAGGTAATGGCCGAGATACCGCCCGAAATGTGCCGAAAAGTCATTGAAAATTACCTCAAAAGAATCAAGGCCTGTAAGAAGTCCCGTGGAGGACATTTGAATGATATCTTGTTTAACTAAAAATGGCAAGGATCAATCTGTAAAATGAAATAAAAATTACAATACATTCCGAATATTTTGTGTGTTTTTTTTTAAGTTTACTTTATCAAGCTTGAATTGGATAACCCTTTATAATCCTAAATGCGCATCGAGCAAATATTTTAGTATAGAAATGACGCCTAAATATTGAAACAAATCATAAATGCAATTGTACAATTAATGAAGATAACTTATTCTACTCTAATCTAGGTGTCACCGTAACAGTATGAAATGAAAGTGTAAAGTGAATTGTTACGGTGACACCTAGAATAGAATAGAATAAGTTAATTTCATTAATTGTTCAATTACATTTATAATTTATACTCAACATATAGGCGTATTTCTATACTAACATATTTGCTGCGCATTTAGGATTATTCTAGAAACAAATATTTTGGTATATAAAGGCGCGCGTTGACGTGGAATGCTGAGTATTATTTTAAACGTGATACAGTGAAGGTTAAATAGAAAGATTATTAAAGTGATTATTAAAGCGATTATTAAAGTGATAATTAAAAAGTGTGTTATAATTATAATAATTAATTGTGAAAATTGTGTTGTATAATAAATTGTGTTGTGTAAATAAAATTGTGTGAGTTAAAACTGAAGCAGTTGTATTTATTCACAATCCAGTGATTCGAACCTTGAGTGACAAGGCAAAATCGTAACAATTGGTGACAGCGGTGGGATTGTGAATAATAAGGAAAATGATTCTCTACGGATTAAAGCTTGCGCAATTAAAGGAGCAACTGACACGGCGAGATTTGGCCAGTGAAGGCACAAAAGCTAGTTTGGTGGAGCGACTACGTGAGGTCATGGAGAAGGAAGGTTTAGATCCAGACGTGTATGATTTCGAGGAGGAAAAAACGGATGAGATCAGTATGGATAAGAAAGAAAAGGACGTACAAACGGTGGTCGGAACAACACAAAACCCATCTGGAAGTTTCGATTTATCGCAGTTAATGGCTGCTATGAATATGATGGGACAACAGTTGAAGCAACAAGGGGCGGACATTAAACATCAAATGAAACAGCAGATGGAGCTACAAGGGGCGGACATTAAACATCAAATGAAACAGCAGATGGAGCAACAAGGAGCGGACATTAAACAATCGAACCAGGAAATGAAACAGAAGATGGTACAAATGGAGCAACAAGGAACGGACATTAAAAACCAAATAGAAGTTGGCCAAAAGAAAATGGACGAGAGGTTTCTGGAGTTATCATCTACACTACACGGTAAAGTGGAAAAACTGCAAACAGAAGTACACGCAGAAATTCAAAATGTTAAAGGAGAGTTTCAACGTCTCGAGAAGGAGCTCCAAGATGTCAAGGCAAATGGAACGACACATCAAGTGATCCAGACGGTTAATGCAGTTAAATTAAAACCACCAACATTTGATGGAACAACATCCTTCAGTATTTTTAAGTTCCAATTCGAAACGACGATTAAACAAAATCAATGGAATGAAGAACAACGTGTTGGAGCGTTAATTGTGGCTCTTAAAAGCGAAGCAGCGGAAACACTACAAATCATTCCCGAGCAGGAACGGAACATTTATACGGGAATTATGAAGGCGTTAGATCGAAATTACTGAAGTGACCACAAGCGAGAAATCTATCGCATGGAATTGAAGGGTCGATACCAAAAAGGAGGAGAATCGCTACAGGAATTTTCATCAACAATTGAGCGGCTCGCGCATTTAGCCCATTCAAATATGTCGGCCGATTACATGGAGCGAATTAAAATAGATGCATTCATTGACGGTATTCGAGATCCTGAGACGCGCAGAGCGGTGAAGTTGTCACCTAAGGCAACTTTCACAGAAACCATCGCTTGTGCGTTAACAAACGAAACTGCGCAAACCATCATCAAACCAGCAATGAAAATTCGTCGAGTGGAGATTGATTCCAGAATAGACATCGCGCGAGCTACGCCAAGGTTCAGAGATGGAAGTGGCAGGATTAAATGCTGGGTATGTGATAGAATGGGTCACATCTCACGGGACTGTTGGGAGATTAAGAAGAAACGAGCAAGGTCGCCATCTCCTATGAAGCGTAGATCAAGTGAGGAGCAGATAGAATCCAGAAAGGCGGGTCAGACGACAGTGGAGTCGTTAAACTAAAAAGAGTCAGTTTGCAGGGGCAGAAGCTTACTCCCATAACCGAATGCCCCACAACCTCCATCCATGTTTCGAGAATAGCAAGGAGCGGTGACAGCTTGACAATTGAAGCCGATATTGATGGGAAGAAATGCATGATCACGCTGGATACGGGAGCAACACATACGATTGTTCGTGAGGATATGATCGATGGAATTATGGAACCATCTAATGGCATGAAATTACGAAAGTCGACTGGAGAAAATTCAGCAATAAAAGGGAAAAAGGTCGTAAAAATAAGGATTGGACGAAATCACTTTCAACACGAGGTGCTGGTTGCAGATATTGTAGACGAAGTCATCTTGGGAATGGACTTCATGAGCACGAATGGCTTCGTGGTGGATGTTGGACGGGGTGTTTTAACCTACGTTAATATCGAGTTGTCACTTCACGTTAGCGCTATAGGAGAAACGACCAGGCAAATTTTAATGGATCATCGGGAGAAGCTGCCACTGAACTCGGAAACAATATAGTATGGGCAAGATTGGAAGGAGGTTCTGGGTCACCCATGTTGTGGGTTGTGGAAGCCAATGAAGCGGAGAGCGGAGCCAGAGAAACTATGATCGGGAAAGTTTTAGTGAAACCAGACAGCGATAATAGAGTACCAATTAGGACTCTAAATCTCTCGGATAAGACGAAAACCATCAAGAAAGGGACAATAGTCGGAAAATGTGAAGAAATATCGGCGATAGTGAAGTGCGAGCAGAAAAATCCGATTAAGACGGCTAACTCGCAAGTGCAGAAAGAGATTATAGATCAACTCATGGAGAAATGGACCGAAGATCTTACCATGGAACAGAAAAATTTGGCAAAACAATTGCTCGAGCGGTACATGCCAATATTCTGCAGTACATCGGACAATAATGGGAGAACCACAATGGTAAAACATCGAATAGATACAGGAGCAGAAATGCCGATTCGTCAACCACCCAGGAGATTACCATTGGCAAAGCAAGGAGAAGTGGATCGAATGGTAAAAGATATGCAAGCAGCAGGGGTAATCGAAACATCAAGCAGTCCATGGAGTTCACCAGTGGTGTTAGTCGAGAAAAAGGATGGTAGCATGAGATTCTGCGTGGATTACCGAAAATTAAATGCTGTGACGAAAAAGGATAGTTACCCATTGCCAAGGATCGATGACACGTTAGACACATTATGGGGTGCTCGAATATTTTCGACATTAGATCTGCAAAGCGGCTATTGGCAAGCGGAAGTCCAGGCAGAAGATCGCGAGAAAACGGCATTCAGTGTGGGTAACGGATTATGGCAATTTAACGTTATGCCATTCGGATTATGTAACGCCCCTGCGACTTTTGAACGGCTAATGGAGCGCGTGCTAAAGGGATTGGAGGACGTGCCTAGTATATTTGGACGACATCATCGTTATGGGCAAGGATTTCGACGAGCATTTAAGGAATTTGGCAGAGGTTTTGGATCGAATACAAGCCGCCGGATTGAAGCTAAGCCCAAAGAAATGCAAACTATTTAGAACGGAAGTAAAATATTTGGGTCACAAGGTAATAACTAATGGAATCCATACCGATGAAGACAAGATTGCAGCGGTGAAGGAATGGCCACGACCTAAAAACTTACATGAATTACGGAGCTTCCTTGGATTGTGCACTTATTATAGACGGTTCGTGCCAGGATTCGCCAATATTGCAAAGAGTTTACACGAGTTAACCAGGAAGAACAAGGCATTCGAATGGAAGGATGATCAAGAAGAGGCATTTGTGGAACTAAGACGACGATTATGCGAAGCACCAATCCTCGCATACCCTATACTCAACGTTAAATTCATTTTGGACACCGATGCAAGTAATGATGGTATAGGAGGAGTATTATCACAGGCAACAAATGGTGAGTAGCGAGTTATTGCATATTACTCCAAGATGTTATCAAAACCGGAACGGAATTATTGTGTAACACGGAAGGAGTTGTTGGCTATAGTGGAATGTGTTAAGCACTTCCATAAGTATGTCTATGGCCAAAAATTTCTTCTACGGCGGATCATGGAGCTTTGCGCTGGTTGTTACAATTCAAAAATCCAGAGGGACAAGTAGCACGTTGGATCGAACGTTTGCAAAGCTACGATTTCCAAATTGAACATCGGAAGGGTAGCGCATGTCCCGTGGAACGTAAGCATTGTGGGCGTGTGGAGGGTAAGGAAAATATCATCGATATTCGGCTTATGCAAGTGCTACCTGATGAGGAATGGACTGATGAAATGATCAAGAAGGAGCAATTACGGGATGCTGACCTATCATTCATCATGAAACATAAGGAAAAGGAACACCGGCCCACATGGAGTGAGATAGCTGACAAAACTCCCATTGTAAAATCATATTGGGCTCAATGGGATAGCCTCCACATAGAAAATGGATTTTTAAAACGAAAGTGGGAAAGCACGGATGGTAAAGTAAAACAATTGTTGGTAGTGGTGCCAAAAGATCGGATAGCGGAAATCCTCAAGGAGTATCATGGAGGAGCAAGTGGAGGTCACCTAGGGATTAATAAAACATTAGCCAAAATTCGCCAACGTTTCTACTGGTCCGGATGTAGACAGTCAGTAGTAGAATGGTGTCGAATATATGACCAATGTGCGGCAGTAAAGAGACCAGCACGAAAAAGCCGTGGAACCATGAAACAATATAATGTCGGGGCACCATTTGAGAGAATTGCAATGGATGTCGCGGGGCCATTTCCGACCACCGAGAGCGGAAAAAAATATGTGCTAGTAATAATGGATTACTTCAGCAAATGGCCGGAAGTGTACCCCATACCCAATCAAGAGACAACAACAATAGCTGATGCCGTGGTTAACAATTGGATTAGCTGATTTGGTGTACCGATGGAAATTCACACGGATCAAGGAAGCAATTTCGAATCGGTGGTATTTCAGGAGATATGTCAGATGCTTGGAATCAATAAAACAAGAACGACGCCTTTACACCTACAATCGGACGGTATGGTGGAAAGATTCAATGGCACATTGGAGGAATATCTAGCAAAAGTTGTGGAAAGGAACCAGCGCAACTGGGATCGACATATACCAATGTTCCTGATGGTTTACCGATCAGCGGTACATGACACAACAGGAGTGACACCAGCTAAAACCATATTTGGGAACAATCTGCGATTACCGGGAGATTTAAAATTTGGGGCTGTTCCATCAGCAGCTCTATGCGGACAGGATTACGTTGACCGGATGAAAGAAGAACTTAATGAAATACATCAATTCGTACGGGAGAAAATTCGAATATCAAGTGATCGAATGAAAGCTCGTTATGACATACGAGCAAATAATCAAGGCTTTGAGGAAGGGCAATTGGTATGGCTTCACAACCCGCAACGGCAGAAGGGATTATCACCGAAGTTGCAACCCACATGGGTAGGACCTTACACTGTCATTAAAAAGTTGAACGACGTGGTTTATCGCATACAGAAAAGACGGAAAGGTAAACCAAAGGTGGTGCATTTAGAGCGCTTGGCGCTCTACAGAGGAGGTGATCTGGATCCTGTTCGGGACAAACAGGCTTAGGTGGGGGGTAGTGTTACGGTGACACCTAGAATAGAATAAAATAAGTTAATTTCATTAATTGTTCAATTACATTTATAAATTATAAACAACATTTAGGCGTCATTTCTATACTAACATATTTGCTGCGCATTTAGGATTATTCTAGAAACAAATATTTTGGTATATAAAGGCACGCGTTGACGTGGAATGCTGAGTCTTATTTTAAACGTGATACAGTGAAGGTTAAATAGAAAGATTATTAAAGTGATTATTAAAGCGATTATTTAAGTGATAATTAAAAAGTGTGTTATAATTATAATAATTAATTGTGAATTTTGTGTTGTATAATAAATTGTGTTGTGTAAATAAATTGTGTGAGTTCAAATTTGAAGCAGTTGTATTTATTCACAACCCAGTGATTCGAACCTTGAGTGACAAGGCAAAATCGTAACAATATTTTTATTTTTATATTAATTTTTATTTTATTGCTCCTTGTGTTTTGATTTAATGAAGCTACACAAGGAAGATGGGGAGCGAAGTCTGAGATGCATACCTCCACGTGGTGTTTGCCGGGTAGCTCTAAATGAATCAGGCAGTTAAATATTGAAAGAAAACTAATTTTTGGCAATTGGAATATTTTGTTGTTAATTTTGTGTTGTGTAATTTTTGTGTTGTGGAAATAAATTCGTGCGTGTTCAAATTTAAAGCAGTTGTTTTATTCACAATCCAGAGATTCGAACCTTGAGTGACAAGGCGAAAACGTAATAAATATTACGGTGACACCTAGATTAGAATAGATAAGTTATTTCTGAGTTCAATTGTATTTGTGATTTGGTTCAACATTTAGGCGTTATTTGTATACTATTATATTTTACTCGATTCTTGGAGAGCATTCAGGATTATTCTAGAAATAAATATTTTGGTATATAAAGGCGTACATTGATGTGGAATGCTGGGTCTTATTTGAAACGTGATATAGTGAACGTTAAATAGAGTGATTATTAGAGTGATTATTAGAGTGATTATTAAAGCGATTATTAAAGCGATAATTAAATAGTGTGTTACAATTGGAATAATTAATTGTTAATTTTGTGTTGTATAATTATTGTGTTGTGTACATAAATTTGTGTGTGTTCAAATTTAAAGCAGTTGTTTTATTCACAATCCGGAGATTCGAACCTTGAGTGACAAGGCAAAAACATAACAATAACTTACTGGTGGTGGCACCATATTTTGTCGAATGGTGGAAACTTATTTGGATACGTAATCGATCCTAAGTCAGAAGTTTGGATCAGTTTTGTATAAACAACAATATCAACGACGTGTGTGGGGTGTTACGTGCGGAATGGAAAATGCAACACCAGTTTTCAATCACAATTAAAACACAACACTTTTATATATTTATTTCATTGTCCCGCGAGTTTATTGCACAATTTGAACAAAATTATCACAATCAAACAAAATTATTGAGCATCATTTATTTTAATTACAAAAGGTTTTTAATAATTTATTGTTTTATTAGTCATTACAATATAAGAAGAAAAAGAATTGCTCTTGTATACAAAAAAGGAATACCGAGAGTATTTTGTATGCAAAGCAAAATATTTTAATAATAATTTTATGATTCAATTTTTTGTTAGTTCATGATTGATTGATTGATTAGAATGTATGGCCAAGACTAAGCAAGGATCCCGGATACGCCGGGCCAACCGTACACCCCTTTTACATATAACAAGATGGAGGGATAGGAAAGGTTGTTAGGTATGATAGACTTGACCCGGTTACAGACCCCTAAGTAGTCAATAGTTAGTAAAGCACAAGCCGGCACAATTATTTTTGTTCTTCGGGATATAACTAATCAGCAATCAACATCCTAAAAAGTAATTGATTAATTAGTAAATGTCCTGAAATAAAATTTCATTATTATGAGTGATGAAATTTTATTTAATACCATTTCCTTATATTAATTTACAATAACGTGACGCCAGGCCCTCCACACACCTTTATTATAGCATTTTAAAAAAATTGATAATCAATAATGTTGGCATCTTAATGGTACGAATAAGTTTTCTGAAATAAAATGTCATTATTATGCGTTAGAGAATCATTATTTTGTACGATATATTTAAATTATTCTTGAATAGAATAAATGTAATGTAATGTAATGATTATTATAACTAAATTAATTATAAGTATGACTGTCGTAAAACAAATAAAATAAAATAAATCAAATCCAAATATTGTAGTATCAAACAGATGGATCCCCTCTTCAACCGATAACCTTACCATCCCTAATAAACCAATATGTTTATTAGTAAAAATATAAATGAAACAAGGACATCTGGTTTCAAAAATAGGTAATCTGGAAACTATAAGGTAATATATCAATAATGAATATGTATAATTAACCCATTACAATTTATTCCCAATCAGAATTAAATAAAACTATTAAGCTAATCAGGAATCTGTAAGATGACAGAAATAGTAATAAGTAGCTATTAGAAAATAATCTAATTAAAGGAGTGCCATTGATCCCAAAAATACAAAAAACATCCATGTATCAATATTTGTCTGATTATAAATTTTATTGTATAGCCTCCAAGCCAAAAAATAAGTCAACCCATAAAATTTCCCTCCACCGACACTTCAATGTTACATATAGCCATAGTCATTTAATCTATTAAAATAAAACCCATTGTCATGAGACAAATTAAATCTTAAATCTACAATTAAATTAAATTAAAATAAGAAATAAAATTTTATTAGTATTAACAATGATTAAATATTATTCTATACCAAGGTAAATAGCCTTATTTGTTATGAGGCTTAAAAGACTCAGCTTCCACTTCCATCTATATCTGAACCTCCAGATTCTTTTATTATATAAAATTATAGTTAATGATTTAAATAATAAATGACTCTTTTTAATTAGTAGAAATTTTTCTTCAATTTACCGTAATTATCTTACTCTAAAAGCAATGCTACACAACAATAATTCCCTTTAGCTAAATGGAAAAATGTCAATAATAAAAAATGAAGCAAAAAAGTTGATTTTTGTATGAACACCAGCGACTTATTTTAATTCATATTTTTTACTTAAAATTATGAATTAAAAAAAGCGATTCAGAAAAAGGAGAAAACTCAGAAATGAATTAACAAAGGCTTATACTATTTCATTTTTAAAACACGTACCCTAATTCACCTTCGAAATGAATTAAAAAAGGTACATTCTATTTAAAATTTAAAGTCCACAAAATGTTCATTAATGAAAATAAAAGTTGCATGGATTTACATTGATTAGTTATAAAATATCAATATAAATAAAAAGGCTTATATTATTTCATTCTATAAACATTTATAATAATTCATTTTAAAAATGAATCAAAAAATGCCCCGCCCAAATTCACCTTATCGAACTCTTTCATTTTTCTTCAACTCCGATTTTAATTCATCCCCAAAGCGAATCAAAAACACTTATTTTAATTCAGAAAAAACCCTTCAATTCGACCCCTTTAATTCATGCAGCCCCTGATAAACCTTGATAACTCTAAATTGCTCATCATATAAAACATAATAAATATAACAATTTAGTACTCAAACGGTGAATAATTGGAGGTAGGAATTAATAAAATTAGTTAATTTCTGAAATGAAAATGTGGAAAGAATCATTTTCATAAATAATCTTAGTAAAATGTACCAAGAAAAATATGTAATGTAGATCCAGAAGTGCTCGCTACCCGCTTCTCTAGAATAAAAAAAAACCAACACACTGCAACCCATAAAGTTATTTCCCAATCCCAATAGATGAAAACTCAGCGATCGCCCGTTAACATCAATATAAAAGAAAATTTATCGCAATACACATCCACCGTATCCTCGCCGCCCCTGTGTAAATTGATCACACAAAATAAAATGAAAAAGCAAAAAAATCAATGATTGAATCGTTTTTTTTAATATAGAAAAACATTTACACCACCAAGCACAAAAAGTAAGAATATAATAATTATGTAATGACATAAATAAAACAAAATGACAACAAAAGTCCTCTGATCTTGTATATTTTTCGTTCGTAATCAATACATACACATCCATACAAAGCACAGCCGAAAGCATATAACAAGCTTTGTATATACATTGCAAAACCACATTTTCGGTGGTACTGAAATGTACATTATATCCCGCTATACACCTACAATACTAATTTCCATACAAAATATAATGTACGTCGTACGAGTAAATAAATATAAAAAACAAAAGTTAGAATTCAAAAGTACCAACGAAAAACAATCGTCGCAAAAAGAACAACAAAAATTGTTATCGAGTGTAACAAAACAGCCCCCCTATTCCTGAATACGAATACGAATCGAAAATGTACGAATTCGTATAATGGGTATTCCTGAATACGAATACGTATAATTCTAATACGTATACGAAAATGTACGATACGTTCAAAAATTTCCCCTATTCCGCAATACGAATTCGAACAGTTTTTGTACGTTCATGAACGAATTTTTGTACGATGAATATTTAGTTAACGACTCCATAGAAAAATCGAAAATATAAAAGACATTGGGGTCGATTAATAAATTTAATTAATTTAATTAATTTAATTAATTTAATTAATTTAATTAATTTAATTAATTTAATTAATTTAATTAATTTAATTAATTTAATTAATTTAATTAATTTAATTAATTTAATTAATTTAATTAATTTAATTAATTTAATTAATTTAATTAATTTAATTAATTTAATTAATTTAATTAATTTAATTAATTTAATTAATTTAATTAATTTAATTAATTTAATCAATTTAATTAATTTAATTAATTAAATTAATTTAGTTAATTTAGTTAATTTAATTTAATTAATGGGGCACTATCACACCATAAGAAATTATTCGGTGATTGAATTTTATTATCGATCCTAACAATTTTGTCGGCCACACAAAAATACAAAATCTTCTATTTAATGGATGCAACAATAATATTATTGTATCCATTTCAATCAAGTAACCAAAACGTCAAAACTCAAAATAGTGTCCAAGTTGTACAATTTTATTGCAGGTAAATCCATTTAAAATATATTTCCCTTATAGCTAGGACACACACCAAATAATTACGTACGTTCGTATTCAGGAATACCAAAGTATTTTCGTATCGTATTGAATTTTCGTATCGAATACATTTTCGTATCGTATTCAGGAATAGGGCCCCAGAATTGAAAAACACTTTCTGGCACAAACAATACTCAAACAATACTACCACCATGAGAATACTAGTACTCTACACCTTTATGAGTTATAGAATACAGTAATCATTTTATTATATACTTAAAATTTATTTGGAAAAATATATGTTAATAATTAATATGTATTAAAACGTGATAATGGAAAAAATGAGAAAACACTTATCTTATTCATCCTCTGGAATCATAAAAGTTCTATACGTATTGAAAAATTACATACATACAATGCGTATGATGCATTCAAACAACGGGATCAAAATACATATAAACGAAATTGTAATATACATATTCTACGCCATTGCAAGCGCATCACACACAAATTAATATAATATAACTATTCAATATGTATCTTATTACGGCTTCAAAATTCTTTAAATCACACAATATATTATTTATTATTATTATGAAGACTTAGATATATATTATTTAATTAATTAGTTAATTAAAACACATTTAAACTATTTATTTTTAATTATTTAGAGGAGAGACCAAAAAACACGTCTTTCCTCTACGACGTTCAATCGCCGACCCCGTTAGTTTATGATTTTACAATATAAAAATAAAATAAAATAAATGTAATAAAATGCTGACCTTACTCGTATAGATCCCGAATCCAAAAGAAAGATAAATTTATAAACAGATATTACAAGATGCCGGGTCAGAGATTATAGCAATTAATTCTGGACTAGATTATTAAGTTTATAATGACATAGTATAAACCCAGTCAAGATGCTATAATCCCCTTCTTACGAGTGGTCACATAACAGGGGCGATTGATGGTCAAATTTATCATATTTAGGCAGATATCGATATAAAAAATGAAATAATTTATTATAATGGGGCAACTAAGGAAGTACAACAACTTTAATCGAATCCGTTTTGGAAAGTTATAATAAAGCTGTCATTGCCACCATTCTAAAAACAGCATAATTACGAGAAGAAATCACCACGTGCCATCCAGTCCATCAAAAGCGTGATCTAATACTTATTTTATGTCAAGTGATGTCTTTCAAAGCAGCCTGAGTGGGCGTAACGCTAGATTTGAGCAACATCTTCCACTTATAATCAATGAAAAGTTTCAACTATGTGTATTTCCAACGTCGGAATTGATTTTCATACAGCCCGTGAAGGTGTATATGGCCAGACTATTGTATCACGATGTAATAAACTAATAAATAAAAGCAATCCATTTCAAGCTTTAGTTCCATAAATCGTTCTCAATCGACCTTTGGTGTAAATAAAAATGCATTGCAAAGAATTGTGAACGGTAACCGCATATAACCACACATCCAAATGAAAACGTAAATCCAAGTTCTACAGTGCATTCTGCAGCAGAATTAAAAACTCCAAAACTTGCAGCAGGAATAAGAACTGTGACACTATTCTGGCTTTCCCTGGGAATAGGGAATTGGGAAAAATATTTTAACCTTTCGTTAGGCGTGGGGTAAAAACCAACATAGAAAGGAGCAGTCATCAAAATGATACATATTTTAAGATGCCTAATATATAATTTTTTTTTGTTTTTTCTTTTCGTTTTTATTTATTTTAAGATATTATATTTAGAAGCAAGTAAACCTTTTTATTTACTGATTTTTATTTACAAAGTCTAAAATAGCCACAATTTTGAAACTCTGTGTATCAATTTGAGGAAAAAACATTGTGAATCAATTTGATCATCCGCGCCTAACGGAAGGTTAATAGAATTTTTGTCCAAATTATATTTTTCTGGCTTACTATTGGAAATAGTTGGTAGTAAATATTTTTTAAACAAAAATATATTGGGAATTATTTTTTCCTATAAAAATTGTGTAGGACAGAAGTTTTCCAATAAACTTTGTTTCGAAAATATTTACACCAAGCTAATACCAATAGTAGGCCAGAAAAATATAATTCGGACAAAAATGCTATTAAAATATTGTCCCAATCGCTCTCCCAACAAAAAATCTGTACGTTAAATTCTTTACGAAAACGTAAACTTTACGTACACCCATTGCCAATGGAATACCAATACACGTACAACTATTTCGTTTATTTTTATATACATATATATATTTTTTTGTATGGTATTCGCATATGGTATACAAATGTAATATTTTTATACGTGCTTCATCCGGAAAAGTTGTTTGGTGAAATATATTACGTATGTAATCTCCATTTTGTTTTTTTTGTGTTTAATTAAAAATAACTACTAAATTTAGTAAATATAGTGTAGTGTTAATAATTTTAAATATTGTGTTGTGTTAAAATTATAATTTTAGTAAATATAGTGTAGTGTTAATAATTTTAGTGTAAACTTTAATCAACTAAAATATAATATAAGTGTACATAATTAGTTTTACGTTTTATTTTTTGAATTTATTCTTCTGGTACTGCTGAGGTGAATATTGAATTTTTTGTTGAAACATGAATAAACAAAAATTATACCGAACAATTCGGAACGAAATTAAACTTATTTGTGGTAGCTCCGATATTAGTTTCAATGCATATTCCCAAAATGCCATAAATAATCATATAAACAATTATATGACTGGTTTACAACCAAATCAAGTCGCTGCCGATAATGTGTCGGATGATAGTGACAGTGGAAGTGATGTTAGTAGCATGGAATGTGAAAATGATGATGATCTGGATGAGAAAGATAAATTGGAGGCGAGTAATATTGAATGTGATATTTCGGAATGGAGCATTACTCATAATATATCAAATCAGAGCACAAATGCATTATTGAAAGTTTTAAGAAAATACCATCCAACATTGCCAAAAGACGTTAGAACTCTAAAAAGAACGCCTACTATAAACAAAAACATTGTAGCGATGGGCAGTGGAGCATATTCTCATATTGAGCTAGAGAGACAACTAAAATTATTTCTGGAAAGTACGAAATATGAAGAGAACCTTATATATATAGACATTGGCATAAATGGGATTCCATTAACTAAAAGTTCCACAAATCAACTATGGCCCATCCTTGCAAATGTTGTATCACACAGAGCAGTATTTCTCGTTGGTATTTATCATGGCTATAAGAAACCACATTTTGCTAATGTGTTTTTGCAACCTTTTATTGAAGAAGTAAAAAAATTATTCGAAAATGGATAACTATATAACAATAGAATGATAACAATTAAAATCAGAGCTTTTGTATGTGATGCACCAGCATGATCTTTTGTATTAGGTAATTTGTTTTGGTTTTCGCGTTAATTTATTAAATATTTATAAAACATTTTTAATTTTCAGGTGTGAAATCTCATTCAGGATATTCTAGTTATACCAAATGTAAAATTAAGGGATGTTATTTAGCACACATAATCTGTTTCCATATTCTGACGATTATTTAAGACCCAGAACTGACGAGAATTTCCGGCATAAATCAGATTTGGATCATCACGTTAAGCTAGATGCTGGCTTGGGTGCCTTGTCTATGGGATGTGTCTCACAATTTCCCATAGATTACATGCACTGTGTGTTATTAGGCGTTATAAGACAAATGATAAATTTGTTATTCAAAGTAAAAAAACAAAAGTTATCGTTGAAAAATAACGCTATGGCAAGCATTAACGCTAATTTAATACAACTGCGGAAGTGTTTACCTAGGGAGTTTCAACGTAAGCAACGCGCAATCAACGAAATTGAACACTGGAAAGCATCCGAATTCTGGACATTACTTTGCTACACTGGAATGGTGGCCTTTAAACATAGAGAATTATTATGAGCATTTTTTGTATTTGGTCTGTGCTATTAGAATATTGGCGCATCCGAAGGACTGCTTCGAGAATAAGAATATGCCGCAGAGTTAATTAAATCGTTTTGTGAGTCTTTTGGTTCATTGTATGGCATACAAAATATGTCCTATAATGTCCATAGTCTGCTGCACATAGCAGAAGACGTCGATAAATTTGGGCATCTTGATAATTACAGTGCCTTCAAATTTGAAAATTACATGCAGCAAATAAAAAAATTTGTTAAAAAAGCGGGACAACCTCTACAACAAATTAATAATAGCTCTAAGAATGAAGCAATTTTTAAAATAGAAGAGCTCAATGTCGATCTTAATAATATAAAATGCAGATTAGTTATTAACTTACAAAATTTATTTCAATTACCACTACCATCCAAACATTTATATATTTAATGTACTAAAACCGAGGAGATGAGTCAAGAGACATACTTTTAGTATTAGTGAAATATCAACGAAAATACTAAAATTGACTACCAACGATATTTCTGTGTATGTGCCTATGCAACATCTATAATTACATATCTATTTTCAGGAATGGCGGAATATCAAGAAGCACAAAACTGGGAGTCATCGAATATAGAAGATGGCGACTCTAAGGACAAAAATTTAAATCCGGATAGTGAATATCAATATAAAGAATTTTTAAAAATCGATTCCAATATGCAACCAGCCACATCTACACAAAAGAACCATTGTGAAAAAATATGGTCAAATCAATCGAATCCATCTTATAATTTCGTTTGCCCACAACAACCGACACCATCATATAAAACTAAAATAGTGGACACCTGGACAAAAAACAACCACACAAATAAAATCTAAGAACGTCAGATCCAATGTGCTCACATCGTCAAACAACATAACACCATCAATTTACCAGCCAATAGTTACGAGACCAAAATCAAATTATAAATTACCAACGTCTTTGGATTTAGGATCTGCTGTCACTTCAATATCAACAATTACACCACAAGCAACTATATCGCCTCCCGTTCCAGAAATAAATATTAATAATTTTACACCAAATTCAAATGAAATATCAGAACCCATACGAAACCAGAACTCCAATGCCGAGCTACATGTAATGATGAAGGCAGTTTTACGCGAGATCAAACTATTGAGAAGGGAGTTTAACGCACATAAAGCTAATTGTACCTGCCAATATAGCAAGCCTATAGGGTCGACCAGCAACATTTTAAATATACCAGCCACATCGCCAGATCAGTTTAAAGCTGTGGAATGTGATGTTAAAAATGATTTGGAAAAGGAAAATATTTTGGTAAGCAACATTAATTTTTAAAATCACTTTTTTTTTCGAACCTCTTACAGACCAGGCACTTTAAAGCAATTAGTGATTTATCACTACAAAAATATTTGAGAGGTTGTTTGAAGGCCATCATCACAGATGAAGCAGCATCAACATTTTCATGGCATGGCCAACATGGCAATATTGCTGTAAAGGGATATTATATGATGGAGCTTATAAAAGGTAAATATCAATATCAATTGTCGTTGATAATCGATCTTATTAAAATATTAATCCATGAATGAATAATTACAGAAGAAGCCATGAATAAACATCCAACGGCTAGACCATCAGACGTGGAAAATGAAATTAAAAAATGGTTCCAGTATGCAAGAGATCGGTATCGAAAAAAAACCGGCAAAATTAACTTTAGTATAATTTATTTATTTATTTTTATTTCTTATATAATATGTATATATTTTATGAACTATTATTAACAATGAAATGTTTAAATTAATCATTTTTTTTCGTATTCGTTATATAGGAGTACACTAATTTATATACAAGAATACAATTCACGAATTAAGTAGTTTAATCAATTTATTATTAGAGCTAATAATTTAGCAAATTTATATTATTAATTGATATTTTCTATGCAAATGAATTTTATTATTATAATTTAATTTTTTATTATAATTTTTAGTCTTTTAGTATTAGTATTACATATTATTAAGTAAATAAACTTTTTATGAAACATAAAATCCATAATAAATGTGAATGTGATTATGTATCATAACTGTGTTATAGCAATATCAAGCCATTCGAAGCTTTATCTAATTTAGAAATCATATTTATGATCAATGAAACCAAAACAAAATGCTTTTCTAGAGTAAATAAAATGTACAAATTAAATAATATTTATAGTTACATATATGTATATTATATATTTATCGTAATAAATATAAATTAAAACAGTTTAAATAAATAACATAGCATTGGAAAGGAATTCTCGGTTTTTTATTTTTCGAAAAAATATTTATTAAAAAAAATAATCTAAAATGGTAATAAATCCCGCGTAGAAACGAGCAAAATACGAAATGAAATGTGTTCGCAATCACTTGTTTAAACCGTTCGTTAACTCTACGCTAACTCGCGTAATTTGTGAAGACAAATATTGTTACCAACACATATACAAGTCTTCGTAAAATAGTTTCATTTCTCTTGTGACGAAGTGTTCGTTTTCACAACTTTTTCTTTACTTATATGCGTAACGTTTACGAGGACTGTAGTATAAACAAGTCTTCACAAACTGTACGTAAAAGTTACGCAATGTTTAGAGGGCGCCTACTCCCAAGAAAAGCCTGCATGCCACTGGTAACCGTTTGAAAGCTCCGCGTGGGAATGACAATAAAAGCCAAGTGGAAATTCGAGAAGAAGAGGCTTAAGTACTAAACGAACGACCACCATCAGTTTACCTATCAGTAAAATTGTTGTCATCTGAGAAGTAGGTAATAAATACTTTCACACAAACAGACTCAAGAGTTAAAGAGGTACTGTCTTAATAAAATGAATCGAGTCATATGTATCGCCAAAAGAGATACGTGAGGAACTGAGAGCCAAGATCTTTCGAATAAAAATCGTTATTACCATTCTTAATCGTTAGAAAATCCCTCAAGCAATGTTTAAAGTGGAAAATGCAGCAAAACCAAAAAGACACACGAAATCTACAATTTGGGGTTCATGTTGTATAGTTAGTTTCAACCAAACCTGAAGTAAATAAGTGCAGTAATTGTAGGGAAAAGCATACTACTAATTACAGTGGATGCTGAGTTAAGGAGTTACGAAAAAAGACACCAAGGCACCGAATTGAACAACGAAATAAAGCAAATAAACCTAAGAATGATGACCACGGAAATTACAAAATGATAAGTGCCCTCTACGACAAAAATGGGGCTCATTCTGCAAAACATAACAACTCTAATGTACTATGATTGAACTTAAATTAGCCTTACGGAATGAAAATGGGCTGGCGCAGAGTAAATTGAGATACACGTTACACAGAAGTGCTTAAATTTTAATTTTTGAAACTAAATATAACTGACGATGATGCTTAGGCATCGAAGTTGTTAAAAGAAATAATTAATTAAAAAATCTCCACTATCAGGAGTATCAGCTTTCAAATATAAATTGTATTTTTATTGTATCACAATAAACTAGTGACAAACATATAGGTTTCCAAAATTAGCTACTTTCGGAATCTAACTTTTAGATTAAATTACTAAAATTTTTGGGAACTGAAGTTCAACATATGTAAATTACTTAATCACTACTAGCGTGAATTACAAGTAGTGTATACCTTGTAGTAACGAGTAGCCGGCGTTGTCGACGAGTAGCCGACGTTATTGACGCCATCACGTAAAAATTAGTAGATAACGTGTAAACATCCATCTCTGAGTACGATTCGTCCATCCACCAAAAGATCAAAAGTTGATTGATAATCGTTATATCTACAAAATAAAGCAAAATCTATATTGAAGCATTGATCGATACTAAGCACGATTGGTAGTGCGGGGGTTGACACAGGAGCATCGAAGCGAATGAGATAGCAGCGACCTAAATTCATTAAAAAATTAACTTTTGTGGCCGGTGGATTGGATTCACGTGTTTTTCTGTATAATGGGAAGAATCTCATGTGATACTTGCGATTTGCGTTGACAACGGTTTGATTGCATCGGAAGACAGGCATTCGAGGTCAAATGTTTCTTGGGGCTTGAAATCGAATAACTTAGACGTACGATGCCATTTCATCAGAGAGAGAGAGAGGTATGAGAGTAGAACTTGCAATTTGGATTGTATAGCACCAGATGGACCGTTGCTTGTCGTTTTTTTTTTAAGTAATTTATATGCAAAAGTGGGAGTATTGAAATTAGTGAACGTATACTCGCTGGTGTTATTTATTTAGCCTATGGCGTAAAAATGGGGGTTTTCAAAAGTAATTAAAAATACATTCTGATTAGTAAAATATTTTTTGTCTATTTCTACATCCTTAATCGAATATAAAATTTTATAATTCTTTAATATTTTGCAAATTTTAGAATAGTTTCCAATATCTTAAAATGTTAATTTCTTTCGCTAATTGAGTGATTTTTATATAGAATTTTACCTAATTGGCTAGAAAGAACTACATAATAAAATAATGAATTATTGGGTATCGATCGTTTGATTCGAATATCTTAGAAATGAGTGAAATTTGAGTTGTGTCACTATTGCACCAAACCAGCGATATGACTGCCGATGTAGTGATCTGTGTTGCAATTTGCAAACAAGAAACAATTTTTATCATTAATTTGTTTGTTTTAACTGTTGTACACACTAACAACTAGTATAATGGTTCAACAACAGATAAAAGGAACCTTATCAACGCTAAAACTATATATGACATAAATTATATTTTGTGCAGTACATCAATTAAATTTTTAACACATAAAGATAAGGCTCAGGTCATATAAAAATAATAATACTATTCTGTATTTGTGGCCGATTACGATAAAATAATTTGGCTGATTACGCGGTCGGTCTATAAAAAATAATTCCAATTTGTCAATGCCACTCAAAGTGAATAGTCTGTATGGCCGAAAGTATAAGCCATTTTTATCGTAACATAATAAATCGGATTCTTGTCGAATTTAAGTATTCCAATTTGCAATTTTTATCCGCAGTTGACTATAAACCTGTGATTTGGAAACATTCATTTTACAAAACTAGTGCTATACAACGTTGAGAGGAAGCCGCATTGTAAATACGCGGCTTAAAATATAATTGTTTATCACTTTAATGTACGTGATTATGAACACCCTGTATATACCTAATTGTCTAATCAAACTAAATTCGTTTTTTAGATAAGATTTCAGTACTTGTTTTTGTCTCTAAGTGTGAGGTTGATATTGTGTTGTTATTATGAGCAATAACGGTGATAATAATGTAAACAATGAAACAGCTGATGACCGGCTTTTAAACGACCGCGAAAATGAAAGAGACCGTTTTGAAAAGTTCTACGATACATTTGAGGTGACCGCGGATACGCAATGTGGTATATGGATATTTCAAGGTGATTTTTTTCAAAAGTGAGTTTACGGTGACGTGCTTGTCCATCACAATGTTATGTATAATATTTATTTTTATTTTTTAGATTTGCCAGTAAAAAATCATTTGCTATTATTTACGGTATCTCTTCATGCCTACATTCAGCCACATTCTCATATTTTAATGGAACAATTTCAACAATCGAAAAAGTTTTGAAAGTGTCAAGTAAAACGATGGGCATGATTTCATCCACCGGCAATATATGCCAAATGTTTCTTACAATATTGATGAGCTATTACGTTAGTAAGAAACATAAACCGCGATGGCTAGCCATTGGGCTTATGACTACGGTTTTATTCTCATTCTTTAACGTACTTCCATTTCTGATGTACGGTCCAAGTGAGGATTCATTATGGCTGACCGAGGAGTACGCAGGTAATTTTACTACCAAACCAAATATACGTAACATACTAATGTTCGAGACCAAATCAAATTTATTGTGTTCCGCCAATCGGACCCAAAGTAATGATGACTGCGATCGTTCTTCCGAAAGTAAAATCAACTATGTATCAACAGTGTTGCTGGTAGTGGCACAATTTATAGCCGGCATTGGAAGTTCATTACTCGCCTCAATTGGGATTACATATATAGATGATAATACAAAAAAATCATCAGCGCCCCTCTTAATTGGGCTCTCATTCTTTTTGCGTTTAATTGGACCGGCAGCTGGACTAAATATTGCCTCACTGTGCCTATCATATTACGTTGCGCCAAATTTACATCCCACCATCGATCGAAAGGATCCACGATGGATTGGTGCATGGTGGCTTGGATGGTTTATACTCGGTATACCGATGATTTTTATGGCATTCACGATCAGTATGTTCCCGAAATATTTACCCCGAGCATATGCTCGTCAACAATTTAATGATTTAAAAGGCTTAACAAGTCTGGAAAAGAGTAATCAGTCGACCGAAATCGTGTCATGGATCGATTTCAAACGGACCATTAAGCGCTTAATTACCAACAAAATATTTATACTCAATAATTTGGCGATGGTCTTTTTTGTATTTTCATTCATTCCGTCCACGATATTTGTGCCAAAATATTTAGAAGTGCAATTCAAAATATCGCAGACCCAATCCAAGTATGTATACGAAATAATCTAAACATATGTACCATTTTATATTAGTGTATGTACAGTTTTTTTACAGGATTCGTCTCCCTTGTGTTTGCGGCATGCGGAACACTAATTTCTAGTGTGGTCATCACAAAGTTAAAGTCAAAAGCACGTCATCTTTCTATGTGGAATATATTTACAAGTATCATATCGTGTTGTGCCATTCTGTGTTTTGCTTTTATTGGTTGTGAAGAAAATGAGCGCTCATTGGTGCAAATGAAGAACTACAGGTAAGCCAACCAACTCGATTAAACAAATTCCAATAACCTGATATAATTTCAGTTGTGATGTTACCACATGCAATTGTGATTTTGTACCGTACTCCCCAGTTTGTGGTATGAGTAATAACGAAACCTATATTTCACCGTGTCACGCCGGCTGTACCAATGAATTTATAGATGTGAACGGTATCAAATTGTATGGTGATTGTTCGTGTCTCCCGATGGCATTGGATACACAAACGGCTAGTCCAGGTTCTTGCTCGGTCGATTGTAGCACCGCACTCTACATGTTTATTGCATTATTGGCATTACAAAAATTTTTAAACGGAACCTCAGGTTCAACCAACTTTTTAATTAGTATACGATCGATAGACCCACGTGACAAGGCAGTCTCAATTGGTATAACGAACTTAATGATCAGCCTTTTGGCTTTTGTCCCGGGACCTTTACTGTTCGGCCACATGTTCGATTCAGCGTGCGAGGTATGGGGTAAGACGTGTTCGGGCAAAGGAAATTGTTGGCTGTACGAAACGAAAGAGTTGCGTAAAAATATATTTTATTTAGCGGCCGGTATTCGGGCATGCACTTTAATTTTTGATACGGTTGTGTGGTGTTTGATAAAAAACGTCAATATATTTGACGAGGAAGAAAAAAAACCGGAGAATGATAAAAGTGTCAGTACTAAATAATTTAAATTTTTTTAAAAATAACAATTTGGTAAGTTTTATTGACTAATCATAATTATTTATAAAAGCCAAACATTAAAGCACCAACAATAAATTTAATAAAATTATTTTTTAAAAAATGTTTCAATTTCATAACCATGAATTGTGGAGCGCTTCGCATAAAATATTGGCCCGATTGTATTGGTGATATTTTCAAAGATCCCCCTAAAAATTCTTCCTTCCTTTGTAACATGGATTTGGATATAATAATTACAATTAAGGTCAATTTGAACTGCATCACCCAAAGAAATGTATTTCCGGCATTGATAATCGTTAAATGTGAACACAATCGGAAAATGTGAATCAGTCGCCGGCTCCTTTCTTAAAATCACACTCGAAATTGGGTAATAACTAGTAATCTGAAATCCACTCAGCTTTGTACCAATCGATGAAATGCACGTTGGCATTTCATATGGAATCGAATAACAACGTTCCATCCATTTGCAATCCTTGCTTCTCGTATAGTGCTGGCGGGGAATTGTATTGCCAGCCACATTATAAAATAGATCATCCACCGCAAACATGTACTCGGTTTGAAGTAAACTAGAGCTTTGTCGCATACATTCATAAAATTCACATTTTCGCATCAGTGGCAACCGTATGTAATTTAAAATGCGCCCAAATATTTTGCGTCGCCTTATTACATCAATTGCGTTTTGTTCGCAATAGCCGACCAACCATTTTCCGAAAATATTAAAAATGTCAAATTCTTCAAATGGTTTCGCCTCACGACCAATATAGTTCCATTGTAAAATATTTTCCAGCGCGGTTGGCGTTATTTTGTAAAGATAATCGGACTCAAACAATTCATCTACAAATGGTGCGACGCAATCTTGAATCCAGCTGTATCGTGTGTATTCATCTGGCGGTTTCGATTCACGAAAGAGTAATAATTTTAACCGTTCGGCTGTATTTAATGATCGCTTCATAATATTTGCGATTATTAAATTTTCCAAAGGTATAATATCATATAATACTGACAGATTTAGTAAATCGACGGCAGCGTCAAACTTCTCCAGGTTGCACTTATCAGTATAAATGAATCGTATGAATTGCTTAAATACCTCATAGCTATAATTGGCGATTGGGAACATTTGCTTCATTTGATTCAATGCATATAGTTTGTTAAAGAGGCGAGAGCGGCACCTCAGCACAAAACTGTGAGCATAAATAAATTTGTTTTCAATAATAAAATGAATGTCGGATAAAAATTGATTGTCAAATAATTGTGGGATAAGTGACGATGCGGTTAGCGCCGGTAACTTGTAGGTGAGAGTTTCCATTCTGCAAATAAATCGAAACAATTTAGTGTTCTTCCAAATTTTGTAATATTTTAAACTTACCTTTGAACATAAAGATGCCGATATTTTATAAAATACTATAATAAAAACCTAACCAGTAGGTGGATAACACACGAATGGTGAAGAATTTAATAGAAATAGCATTTAGCATTTCCAATGTCATAAACCAAAACGGTACTCTCTGAAATTATCCAAAAATTTTGCTTTGCAGGTGGTCAAAACAATTTTTAGTTGAAGTAGGCCAAAACCGCAAATCGATACATTTTAATGTTGTTGGCGAAATTGGATTATTAAAATCCAAAATTTTCAATTCGTATTTCATTTAATGATTTTGAAATTTTTTGGCCATCTCCAATACAACCTTTAAATCGTTTGTGCATCCAAGTAAGCCTATATCACGTATAGTGAGCCAGGTGTGTAATAAATTATTTTTGTGTCAGGTTACACGGAATTTGCAAGGATAACATTTGACTCAATATCTGATGGCGGTGTGGTTTAATAAATTGTTAAAGGTGGTGGAATCGGCTTTTTTGTTATAAATAATCGTCTGGGGTGAAATTTACCCGTACTCAAGTTATAGGGTTAACTTTGAACTAATTAATCGATGTAATTAATTTGTAATAAACTCTGGTCCAAGAACCATTTAGATATCACAGCTACATCAAAAGTTACAAATTTGGAAGTGCATGTACCATTAGTCAACATTTCTGATCAATTTAATACTGGCGTCGGTTCGAATGTAGAACGGAGTAGCACTCACAGTAGCATCATCGGGAATTGCATCAACGCTACACGATGGTGAGCGGACAGCACACTCGGCACTCAAGCTATCCTTAAATTTAAACCAGACCGAAACATCAGCAAAAATTCTGGAATGTCCGCAGTCCTTAAAGCGTGCAAAATTATGATTTGGGATGAATGTACCATGGCCCATAAAAAATCACTTGAGGCGCATGGCCGGACTCTGTGAGATAAAAACCAACCAATGGGAGGTGCATTTATATTTCTTGCAGGTGATTTTCGGTCAGCATGCTTGTTCCAGCGACCGGAGGTCCCGGGTTCGATTCTAGATGGTGGCAAGGAAACAATTTTACGGCTGGTTTAGGATCAATGAATTAATCACTCATTATCCGAAATGAAAATATGATTATGGAACCTCATTGGAGGCGGCCTAATACCTTGATGGGTTATAGTGTCAGAGAGAAAGAGAGAGAGAGAGAGAGAGAAAGATGATTTTTGCCAAACCTAACCCGTTATACCTGGATCAACACTCGCCGATGAGCTAAACTCATACCACAAAGCATCTTATTTATGGAAGCGAGTTGAAAAAATTATTCTCTCAACGAACATGCGTGTGCATTTGTTGAAAGAAGCCTCTACTCAAACATATTCCAAACAACTTTTGGACATTGGAAACGGCAAAGTTCCAACTGATCACTCAACAAATGAGATTACGTTTCCGCCAAACTTTTGCTAAATGAAGCCGAGTATTCAGGCCGTTGTTGACAAGGTATTCCCAAACTTGACTTGCAACTACAAAAATCCGAATTGGCTATGCGAACGAGCAATTTTGACCCCAAAAATGATGATGTGAACAAGCTGAATGAAGAAATTCCAAGGAGAATCAGTCCTCCATTCCCGGAGAACCAATCAAATACAAATCAATTGGCACAGTGATGGATGCGGAACAAGTAGTCATTTATCGAACTGAATTTTTAAATTCAATGGAGCTACCAGGAATGTCACCACACATATTGACATTGAAAGTTGGTTCTCCGGTCATGCTCATTCAAAATTTGAACGCACCAAAGTTATGTAACTGAACGCGCATCAAAGTTATGTAACGGAAGTGGTGTATAATGCACTAAACTCCATATTCTTGAGGATCCTGCGAGAAAATCCGGCATCCCCCCCGTCTTGCAGAGATGCGGCATGGCACCAAGGGCGCGTTAAGCTTACTCCGTGCTCGGACCAGAGATCAGTCGATCTCTATAAAAGGGCAGTGGCCGAGGTAGGCGAGGTGTGGCCAGGCGCTAGGCTTGAGGCAGTCGGCAGAGGGGAAATCCCGAGCAGGTCGAGGGCACGCGTCTGGTTATCAACCGAGCCGAATACCCCGGAGGAGATCATTAAGATTATCCAGGCAAACAATCCGGATCTTCCAACGGAAGGATGGATGATTGTGAAGCAGGAGGAGGCTAAGGGAGGCTTTAGATTGGCAATCATGCTAGTCAATAAGGAATCCCTGGCCTCTCTTGCTACATCTAAGGGAGTGATCAACTTCGGTTTCGGGTCGATCACTCTTAAAGTTTATAGGAAAGAGGAAGCCGAAAAGGGCGCGGAAGACCAGCCTGTAGGCGACGGGGAACGGACCCGGCTGGAGACGGTCAAGCGGGCCGAAGGCGACCAGGGTTGTTGTTCCGATATTTCGGACGAAAAGAGGTTGGTGATGGGAGGTTTGGCGAACAAATCAACGAGCCAGATGACACTATCCTGATGCAGGGAGTGCAGGAAGAGGTGAGTAATGTACATTACAATGGTTAGCATTGTACAAATAAACCTACATCACACGAAGGCTGCCTCGGCAGATGAGGACTTGGTGTTAATCCAAGTACCTTGGATTAACAATAACAGGATCTGTAGCCTCAGAATGAAAGGGTATAAATCACTATACTCAAGCAACTCTGAAAAGATCAGATCATGTATTTTAGCGAAAAATAATTTGAATATTTTTCTTCTTCCACAATTTAGTAGCGGGGATGTTACAGCGGTGAGCGCTTAGGTTGGCGGTGAAAAAATATGGCTAGCCTCCACCTATATGGATCGCGAGAAGGAGGTTCCACCGGATAACCTGGGGGGAACTGATCCGGGAAGCAGGTCAGAAAAGGTTAGGTGTTATACTTGGATGTGATGCAAATGCGCATCACACAATCTGTTGAAACTCAGACATTAACGAGAGGGGTGAGTTATTTTTTGATTACTATTAAATACTAACCTTGTAGTTTGCAATATTGGGTGTGAACTAACATTCATTGTTAAAAATCGACAGGAACAAATATGGGGAGGTATTGAAGGAACTATTGCCGCTGGAGGTTCCTGGACTTCCGGCGACAGTAGAAGAATTAGATAACATGGTGGATATTGTCACAAAGGCATGCAATCTTTCATTTAATGCTGCATGTTCCCTGATAAAACCTAGGGGCAGGCAGAAACCGACATGGTGGACCACGGAGTTGAAAACCTATCAGAGAGCGTGCAGAACAGCCTTTAATAAGGCTAAGAACACAAGGGTAAATCGGGATTGGGATTCCTATAAGGAAGACTGGAGAAAATACAAAATAGAGTTGAGGAGGGCACACAGGGGGTCTTGGAGACTCTTCTGTTTTAGAATAGAGGAGGTCTCTGAGACTTCTCGCCTTAGGAAGATTCTATCTACTAACCCAACCAGTCCTAGTTACTTAATAAGGCCGGACGGGTTATAAACAGCTTCAGGTGCGGAATCGTTGAAGCTTCTCATTGAGACCCATTTCCTTCCATCATCCTTACTGTTGAAAACCTTGGAAAGATTGATAGACGTACTTATTCGAACAAAAGTTGAGCCAAGGAATTGGGTAATGTCGCAGCATGCGTACTGTAAGAGAAAGTGGGTGGACACAGCTCTGCACAATCTAGTACGCATGATTGAGAAGTCAATTTACTCGCAAGATTATTATATGGTAGCATTTCTTGACATTGAGGGTGCCTTTTATAATTTAAGTGAAGTGCAGTGGTGAATGGATTGCTGTTGGAACTGGAGAAAGAGGGGATAGCGCTGTGTGTGCCGAGGCTAAAAATGCAATAGATGCCGATAAAGATACTGAGCATTATAACGAACAACGAAAAATTCATTTGGAGGAAAAGCAACTAGTGAGAAATATTAAGGACATCGAAAAACCAAATGCAAAAGATGGACTCTGTACTGCAGCCGTTTTTGATTTAGAGGCGGTTTTGTCGACCCCAACTGGAGAAATATCAACATTTTACTATCTTTTAAAATTAGCCGTTTACAATTTTACCGTTTTTAACTTGGGTGCAAATCAGAGCAATTGCTATTTGTGGAACGAGTCAGAAAGCAAACGAGGGGTCAACGAAATTGGAACATGTTTGTTGCAATTTTTAAACGACAATGCCGACATTAGGAAACCAGTAGTCCTCTTTTCGGATAACTGTGCGGGTCAAAACAAATACCAGTACATTGTCGCACTATTACTATACTTTATACAAAAATATGATGTTCCGAAAATGACACACTACTTTTTAGTAACTGGGCATACACAAAATGAGGCAGATAGTATGCACGCTACCATTGAACGAGAGAAAAAACGTGTATTAAAATCTGGCCCGATTTTCACACCCGCCCAAATGGTGTCCGTAGTCAAATCTTGTAAGAAAACTACCCCATTGTATAATATCTTTGAAATGAGCATTGAAGATTTTTTGAATATAAAATATTTACAGAAGTTAATAGGAAACAACTTTAAAATAGATATCGACAAAAACAAACTTAACTGGCATAAAATATGTGTAGTTGAAGTTAGAAAGGAAACACCTTTCCAATTTCACTTTAAAGAGTCGTTTGCGGATGAAGGTTTCAGAACTGTAGATACCGATAAACCAAACAGAAAAAAATTATATTTTGGCTCATGCACCAAAACAACTAAATGAGGGACCAATTCAAATATGCTCAAAAAAATTGAAAGGACTTCGAGATCTATGCGATAAAAATTTGATAATTCCTAAGTATAAAGACTTTTTTTATAGTCTTTGAATTGAGTAACAGTTATGAGACTGAATTAAATAACGTTTATTATTTTAATTAATGTAATAATAAAGTACCTTCATGAATATGATATTTTTATTTTGTGATATCTCTTATTTTAATTATATTATATTACATTTTTTATTTTAAATAAAAATTGATTTGAAATGTTTTATTTAAACAACTTTTTGAATTCCTTTGAAAAAATGTCGGTAAAACTGTTGCATAACACAACTTTCACTAAAAAGTTTCAGTTAAAGTGTTACATTTAACTATTTTCTGGTTTATCTCGAAAATAGAAATATTTGGAACAATAAATGTAAGATAATTAGAAAATATAAACAAATAGGAACCAAATGCATCCTTGAATTAGTGAAAAAAATTCCGAAGTGAATTAATCCATGAATCCAAACTTTCAAACGCAATTTACCAAACTCTTACTTACTCTTACTTACTTAGATGTAACACTCTTAGTCTTATTAAGTACTTGGTTGTGTACGATATGGACTGCCTTTCTGAACTCGCGGACTGTGGAGTGCGAAATATTTTACACTACATAAGTAGCTCTGGTTGGTTTCAGCGGGAGTAAGGAGAGATTGGATCCTGTTGTATCACAATGGGCCATTATTGGCCTACGAGTGCGTTAGCAGCCACTCTAACTTAACCTAACCTAACCTATGTAACGGAATCAGACTGACCATAAAAAAACTAACACCAAATTTGATCGAGGCAACAATCATCAGCGGTAAATATAAAGAGGAAGATGTGCTGATTTCACGCATACCGATGATTACAAAAGATTTACCCTTCGATTTCAAGCGGCTACAGTTTCCATTGCGTCTAGCCTTGGCAATCACCATCAACAAATCCCAAGGGCAATCTTTGGCTATTGCTGGTTTGAATTTGACAAACTCATGTTTTGCACACGGCCAATTGTATTTTGCTTGCTGTCGAGTTGGCACCCCCAAAAATCTATTCATTTATGCACCAAATTATAAGACCAAAAATATTGTTTATCCCCTAGCATTACGATAAAAAATACATTAATTTTTCATTTTAGATAAAACAATATATGTTCTTTATTTTGGGCGCAGCAACGCGCGCCGGGTATAGCTAGTTTATTATAATTATAATGTAAATTGGTCATATCCAACACATTCAATATTTACTAAATGCCAAAACAAAACTTTATTCCAAATCTCTTAAGAAATGGTCCACGTTTCCAAATTTCCTTAAAAAATGACCAAGACGTTCAATACCAAAATATTAAGAAGTCGTTCTAATCCGGGAAAATATATTTTAACGGAAAATAAAATCAAAATAATTTTTTGTATTGTCCGTTGCTCCTACCAAAATTACCGTTTATTTTATTTAACTTGCTGTACTAGTGCTGCCTCACCGACCACCGTAAGTAATAACGACAACTTGGTGAGTACTAAAATTATAAAAAAACGGTTTTTTTACTTGCAGTTTATCGGTTGACATGACAGTTGTCGGACGTATCATAAATTCATAACTAAAATCAAAATATTAAATCTTATAATAAATACAGTGTTTGCGTGTTGTGTTTTGATTTTTTGAGTTCTTTCTTTCATTCAACAATTAATTTCTAATTATATAAGTTTTGTGTTATTTTATTATTGTGAATTCTAGTGAATTGTGAAAAATGAAATAAAAAAATTAGTTCAGTTTAGCGCCAATATTTTAGTACAATTGATTTGAGGAATATAGTGCTGCCACCATTTGAAAATAGGTAGGTACTAAAATTGTTAGTACTCATATTTTTAGTCGAACTTTTTAGATTCTCAAGAAACGAACCATAAAATTTATTTTTGTTAAATTTTTATTTTTAACTTTTTTGGAACTCAGTAATAAATTATTATATCTAATATGTATATTATTACAATTTATGATTATTTATATAAAATTGGTCGCAAGATTTTAAGTATGCGCATATTATTGCTTATTTTTTCGGTATTAAGATTGTTTACCAATTCTAAAAATTGGTCTCGCGAAACTGATTTTAGTACAATTTCTGTTTGTTACCTTGCTAAACCGACTTTAGCGGAATTTTTGCATTTTTTGATTTGTAGATTTTTTTGTATTTTATATAATTTACCGCAAACTACACAACAGCGGGCAAATTAAAATAGATTAATACGGATTTTCAGCAAGATATTAATTCATCTATACTATGCGGCTGGCCATATGGGATGGCAAAGAAGCGGCTTCATCGTCATTTCTTCCCTCCTTTACCTTTTGCTCTGCAATAAAACCGGTTTTATATGTAAAAGGGGATCGAAATGAAGATGATGCCGCTTCTTTGACATCCCGTGTACACGCATAGATAGAGTTTCTTGTTTTCCGCATCTCAGAAAACAAAATTTTTGACAAAGATTGGTGCAGAGAGTTAGGGGTGTGCGATGGTGTACATATCTCGTATTTGATTATTTATACTTGTGACTTTGGACGATGGTGTTGGGAAACGGTTAATTTGAATAAAATTGGGAAGCTCAAAATGGGCCATATATGTAGTCCTAAAAATAGACAAATTATCATCGAATTGGTATGAATCTTTTGTTGTACAAAATTGGAATAAGAAATGGAGATGACCAAATTGAGTGGGACACAAATTTTTTAAACCGATTGAAAAATATTTGTTTCATACCGATTAAGATGGAACTCGGTTTTTACAATAAAAATGATATTATTACAAAAATTTCGATAAATATAAACTGATTGGGATAAAATTCGGCTTGTATGGTTTTTATTAATACAAACGACTTTCAACACGTCAATATGGTGGGCAGAGCTCTTTGATTGAAAGTTAAAAGATTTAAGGCACGCGATTTACAATTTTTATCACACGCATCACGTTTGTAACCAATTTCAGTTCATTTAATTTTTTTTAATCCTGTCCTATGTCAACTGCTGATTTTTCAGAACACGATTGATTTGTTTCTTGAAGTGCGGTGAATCAAATAATTCAAGAAAAACGAAGTCGCCTAACTGGCTACACATCGATGTCACTCTGTTCTACGTTAGAAAATTTCTAAAGCGAACCTTCAAGTTACCTGTAATGAGTATAGGCCCTACTAACAAAAGCGGATGAAATTAAAGGATGTAATGGATACACCGTTTTTTACAAGTACGTTTATATTCTGCATTCTATCAAGGTATTCCAAAAGGAATTTAGAAGTCCCACTTCAGACAAAACTTTAAATAAAAATAAAGTTTAACATAATGGTACTATTCCACGGGAAAAAAATATTACCAGCAAAAATCTCAGTGAAACTAAAACGAGACAAAAATATAGATAGACTATTTGAGAGAAGGCGCATCCGATTATAGCATTTGCTGAGCAAATTGTTGTTGTGTTGCCATACATTTTTCATAAAAAAATATCAACTCGAGTATTTTTTATAGCAACCAAAAGAAAAAAAAAAAAATCCCTACTCCTTTTTAATTTTATTTTATACAAATTTTTATAGTGTCACGTTGTGAGAGGAGATTAGAAACTTTTGTGATTATGTGTGATTATTTTGTGGTTATAATTTTTGAAAACTAAAAGTTTTCTTGCGTTAAATAATAAATACATATCGAGTTGAAAAATATTTCGAAACGTATTTCATTAAAACAATTAAAAATAGTCTTACTGGATTTTGAGTGATGAGTAAATGCAGTTTTGATTTTAGTTTGAGAGCTATGACTAGTGGGTTAGGCGATTTATAAATTCGATTTCTACCGGTTGTACATTTCCATTAAAAATGCCTCAATTCAAAATTATACCAACTGTCCACATTGCTCGCCATCGTCTTTGTATTGGGACGTGGTTGCTTTTAACTAGGCTAAACTTGTTCCTTTGCCTATAAACAAGAATCCTATCTAGTTATGACATTGCAATGACTAATTGGTTAGGTGTTATTTTTTTACAGATTGAACACGTTTCTGTTGCTTGGCATATGGTATATAATCGTGTTTGTGGGTAGACTAAAATGGTTCCTACGAATTCAAACAAACATTCCACTTCAACAAATCACGTTACGCTGCGTATACAAATTTTTAAAAACACAGGATTTACAGTTTCACATCTGTGAGAAATATTTTATTAAAAAATTATTATATTCTTATATAATTATTATATTATATAAATAATTATACTTTTTAAAAAATGGAATGGTAGCGTACAACTGTAGAGGTTCGTAGAGTATCGTAAAAAGGAAACGCAGCTTTTTAATTAATTTAAAAATCGTGACGAGCAAGAGTATAATACTTGCAATTAGTAACGCACCTGATGATAACACAAATATTGATAAGTTAACGTCGTGACGTCGTCACCAAAGATAACCCATTTAGATACACCATCTACAACACCCGATTCAGCACCGATTGAATGTAGCCCCCCATTTAAACAACAAATAACTCATTGGCCCTCATCTGGATTACCGCCAACAAACTCATCAAACGTTAATAAAACTTCCACAATCCAGATGCAACAACAACAACAACAGAAACAACATCCTAATAACAAACCACTCATAAGTGTAACTAACGATAATAATAAGAATACAATGATAAGTATAATGGCGTCAAAAAAAAAACTAAATAAACATCAAACGGATGCCGATTGCTTTTTTGATTTGTATGATGATTTAGTGAATAATATCGATGCCAATCCCGATGACAATGATGATTACTTTAATTCAAGTCAGAATAATACGCTTGACGATTATTATTTAAATTTGATCGACGATATCTGTAACGATGACGACGATATTGATGATTTGGATGATATAAATCCGACCCGACAATATACAAAACAACAATCAATTAATTTAGCTAAAAGTCCTTCGATTTCAATACCAATGCTTGCAGGTGGCATGCTTACAAATGATCATGACTTGGACGATATGATAAAATAACGGAAGATAACATCGACATTGCAGCTTCGATAAAAGCGTTAGCTAAAAGTGTTCATAATGGCGAAACCGTTTTTGATTTGCCACATCCCCTGTTCAGTACCCAAATTTAATTTCTGTCCATGTATAACATTATATGTTCTTGTAATTATACGAAAAATAGATTTTTTCTATTTTTTTATTATTAAATATTTTAATTAAATATCAGATACTTTCTTGAGACTACGTTTTATTGAAATCCGTCAGTTTGCGGACCAATTGTTCTTGTGATAGTTCATTTACGACTTTCCAACACAGCATACGGTATGACAATTCTTTCGTTCTAAAAATAAACAAAATTATAAATATAAAAAACACGAGAATACAGGATTTTAAACATAATTTTTACGGTCATAAATTGTTTTGTGACATTAAATTACTCAAGTTATCCTTCATCTTTTCAACCAGCATACCCGGGTATGTCCATAATTCCATACATTTAGTACTGAAATGATAATTTGTAATTTGATTTTAAATTGATAAATGCATTTTGGTAAAATCTAATCTAAAACAAATAATTGTTATTAACAAATAATAATTACTAAAGATTTCAAGCTGATAAGTCACCTAAATCCATAAAATTTTGGGTAAAAAACACGAAAACTTACCCGGGTAAGCGGTTGTAAACTTAAGGGTTAAAATTTAGAACTGGGTTTTCATCATCGTCCAGATGTTTTCATCTAATTCCTCCCTATTATCGAGTTTTTTTTTTGGTTCTTTAACAATCATATTTGCTATTACCACACTGGTTTTGTTTTAGCTTCATTCCCTGGGCATTATGATAATCTAGCAAATTAATCGTCGTCTATGTGATGATTTATGGGTATAGTTTTAGCTTTTTCGGATCCCAATTCTTCATATTTTTCGGTTTGCGCTTCGGATTGAACACTTTAAACAGCGTCTGATCAGGTTCCGCAATTTCAATTGAATTAATTCTTTTCCGTTTTCGCTTAGCTGCAGCATTCCGATTTGCTATTACCGCTTGACTGGTTCGCCTCACCTGTTGTCCCTCCGTGCGAACCAGTGCCGATGGTCCAATAAGATGGTCCAGACGGGATCGATACGAATATTCTAATTTTCGTCGAAGTATCAGATGGTTGTACTTGTTCACAACTCTTGCACTTGTTCAATTTCGTCATTTGCATCGTATGCGAATGTCATACGCGGTAGTTCCATCTCTTGCGGTCTTTGGTTCCATCTCATCCATATCAGCTTAATTATGAAAATCATCAACCATAAATCCATTATTACTATCGCTGCCATCTAAGTTTATGTTACTATCATGCTTATACAATGCTATCACCTACGGTTGATTGCAGCATTCTGAAATTAAAAAGATCATTATAGAGCGATTTCTTACTTAGATGTTTCCAGCTAAATACGTACTTATTCATGTCGCACGGCTTATCACTAATATTGTATTCCCTAAATATTGTCCGAATTTTAACGGGCCGTCCAGCCTTTTGTATTTCATATAAAATTTCTTTTGCAACGGGTGCGTTCTCATTGAGTATATAAACCATTTGGTGTATTATCCCAGTACAGATAATCGTAATCAAATAAAATTTCCGAGTTATTCTATTCCAGCGTATTTAGAAAAGCTCGATTCGAACTATTCATATTGCTTAATTTGAATTTTATATCGGCAAATACGGGATCCAAGAAAGGTACTGTATCTAGTTCACCATTTATCGTTGCTTTACATTTTGTTACGGTTCAACTTTGTTGACGTCGCTTTTTTGCTTCTGGATCCTGCACATTGTTACGACTGTGTCGTCTTAACAAGACATTTTTTGTAAATTTGTTTCTATTCTCCACGGTATCTTGCGTCCGGGTTTTTGTTGTCTAAACGTGGTTTCTTGCGTCCGAGTTTTTCGCTGTGTGAACGTGGTGTCTTGGTGGATGGATTCTTGTGTGTTTTCTTCTGTTATGTTGGCAACGGAACAAAAATGGGAGAGAGAGAGATAACCATGCGCATCGAGTGTGTGCAAAGTAAAACGTTTTGAAAAAAATGTTTTTTCTTGTATGTCTCTCTTTTGTACCAACGAAAATTTGGTATAAAGGAGAGACAGAGAAGAGAGATGCATTTTCTTCTAAAACGTTTTATGAGTTGTGCGACGCTCGAATTTTTTTTGGTTGTCGCCATTCGAGTTTGGGATTTTTTTAGAAAAAGATTCGAGTTTTTTTTGTGAGTTAAAGTAAAAAAAAAAAAAATTAATTAAATTCAAGTTTTGAGTTTTTGTGCGCGCGTTGCGTGTGTCCATTAAAATAAAAAAAAAAAAATTAAGAATTTGTTTTTATCAAACAAAGACTTGCGAGATTACCAAATTTTTTTTTGTTAACTTAATTTTTAAAAAGAAATTAAGTGGAAAATTCTATTTATAAAATAAAAGTGATGAAAGTGAATTTTTTGTTGTCGATTTTTTTACACAAAATAAAATAATTTAAAATTAAAGAAAATTAATTTTCATATTTATACGAATCGAATTGGTGCTTTCTTCTCATCTAATTGGGATTTAAAATTTTTGTTGTTGGCCAAAAACAACTCGTAAACTATAATAGTTTTTTCTATAAAAGGCGTATATCACCAGTACCGCAGTGCTTGTGGAAGTGGCACATTTTTGGTGAAGACGTTTTATTGACGGGGGCCGCATGGTAATTTTCTACGGCTTCATAGTACTATCGGGTGGGTGAACAAACAAAAAAAATAGAATGTAACGGTTAAGACGAAGGACGTCCAACCAAATATCTCCCTTCATTCTGCTACTAATAACGCTGTTTCGGCGAGCCAACGCCCAACGTATTTTGGCGGCCAGGCGAGGCCAAAATAGTTATCGGCATCAAGCCGCAACGGTACGGGTGGCCAACCGGCCCCTCGTGTTTTCTGTGTTTGGGTATCGGGGAGAGGCCCGCAACATTACCGGTCGCGCAAGGCCGCAACCGGTTATTTTAGTTAAGGTACAATTTTTTTATTTTTTTTTTGTTTTTATTATTTTCTTGAATTTTTTCTTGTTAAATTTAAAGTTGAAATTTTGTAATCGAGCGCCGCACAGCGGGTGCGTGCTCGATGCGTATTGTTCTATCTCTCTCTCTCTCGTTCTCTTTTGTAGTGGTACGGGTGGGAAGTGTGTTATTTTGGGAAGTTGTTTCGCTTCGTTTTTTTTTTTTTTTTTGCTAAGATGAATTACTAAATTTTCCGGTCGGTATGATGGGAGCGGCGACTCCCTCTGTGTCGGTTTAGTGTTTGCGGTCCCTTGGTGCCCGCATCCAATTCCGTAACCAGGGCTCGACCCCGTTTGAATTCGGATGGATGCGCGCACCAAGGCACCTCTTCCGTTATTATTATTATTTTTATTATCTATTTGATTATTCGGTTCGTTCCTCAAGTTCCGGCCGACGAATTTCGGGTATATTTTATTATTATTTGCGTTTTCTTTTTATTTAAATTATCTGTATTAATCACGGTGTAAGCCAGGAGCACATGCAAGCCTCAAACCCCACGACACTTCGCACTTCTCCCTGAGAACGTAGCCGGCAAAAATCACCGTTGAGGCCTCTGCATGCGCTTAGTGAATATCTGCAGGTTGGCAGTAGCCAGCCTGTAACAACATCATTACTACCCTCAATAATTGGATCATCCTTTTCGATTCCCCTTTCATTCTCATTTATTTCACCGTTTTTTACCGCCGACATTCATACGATAAACCACCACACATTCGAATCACTTCCTTGTGCTCGTAATCAATTTGGTAATCATAAATTTTACTCAATGCTTCCAATAAGGTACCAAATATACTTGGAAATTTTTAGCATATTTACGATGGCCAGTAACCAAATTGGACAATGTATCGATTAAACTTGTTTGAAATGCAATCTCTTTGTTGATTTTCTATGAATATATAAAAAAACAGATTAATTTGAAAGACTAGCCAAGCAGTCTTCAATCATCACCACTTACATTGTCCTGTGTCCATGAACCAAACAAACTCAACTCTTATCTTCCAGTACCGAAACATTTACACTACTAGTACTACGGGTCACCGATCTACTTCATTTTCATCGTCATTCTACAATAGAAACACAAAACAAATTAGGACATTTAATGAAATTTACGATCAAATCTAGCTCTTACTGTGGGCAACGGTATTTTGAATATGAATGACGTTCGACAGGACGTTTTCGTTGGAGTAACCATTACAAGTACCACACTGCACACAGCACTCAAATTTTAAACTTAAATACTTTTCACTAGATTTATTATTGTGTAAAACTAAAAATTTATAAAATATTTTTGTTTAATTTATCTAATTTATTATTTATTTCATAATTTGTTTGAGTTTTAAAATGTTTGAGAAATTTTTTGGCTGCTGCACGACTGTGACATAATTTTTTGCTCATCTCAAAAATGATATTAATTTTTCCGATATAAAATAATTGTCAATTTTTAAAAATAAAGATTTTTAGTTATTTATTTAAAAAATGTAAGGTTAGTTTTTCTTGATTTCAAAATTTCTCCAATTTTTTCTACCATAAAATAAAAATGCTGTGTCTCAGTCACTTTAATGTAAATTTTAGTTCTTGTCTTTGTCAGATGTTCAGCAAAATTTTTCTGTTCTCTCCATGGTATAGTACCATAATATTTTAAGAATTCCGAAGGAGTGAAGTAAAAATTGCATCGCCTAATGAACCCCACGTCGTCCATATTCAACAAGTAAGTAGCTTTCCCATCTCAGTCCTTGCATATCTATTTTCCGAGATAATTTCGAATATCACGATCCATTCGCGGGTTATTGGCGCCCTAAAACCAATAGCAAACCAGCGTCTGTTCTCCAGGTTAGGAGCGACTGAAGTGGGCGTCTGTCTTGTGTCAAGCAGCTCGCTACATAAGTGTGTTCAAGATAAGACTGGATGCCTTAAGATTCTCACCAGTACGTGACCCACACACGTAACAAGCGGGTTGGGCGGCAGGCCAACAACCGTCCCTCATAAAAACATTTAAGTTATGAACCCTAAACAAAGGCATCAGATTACCATATCGGATTCATCACAAACATCGAACGTGCTTAGCCTCTTAAGACCTGGAGATCTTCAGAACCTTTCGAACCAAGCAAAGAGTTACACATTAGACGTACTCGCATTACAAGAGCTTAGATGGTCTGGGAGTGGGATCCATGACACCACCAATGGTTACACTCTTCATTACAGCGGCCATCAGAACGGAGGAGAATTTGGAGTTGGCTTCCTTATCCATCGGTGCGTAAAACACCATATCATCGATTTCTACCCTATCAATATGCGGATATGTACGGTCAGTCTTCGCACTAAGAAATTTAACATCACAATCATTAATGTACATGCACCCACTGAAGATAAATCGGATGACTTCAAAGATTTATTCTTTGTCGAGCTGGAGGAAGTCATCAATAACATTAAATGCACCACGACATTAAAATCATCGTAGGCTACTTTAATGCAAAAATCGGTAGGAATGCAGAAAATACAACTTAGTTGTATCAAGTACGTTTTTCCCACATAAGAGAATCCACAAAGTAACGTGGAGATCGAATGATGGAAGAACGGAAAATCAAATCGATCAAGTCATGATGTCTAAGGGACATTCCACCAGCATATCTGACGTTAGATCCTACAGGGGTGCAGACATGGACAGCGATCATGTGCTTGTGATATTTAAATATAAGTGCAAACTGTCATCTATGTGCAATAGACAAGCACAAAAAACCGTTCGATGGAATGTTGATGCTCTAAAAGACCAAGCGTCACTGCAGAGTTACCAATCAGCTGTCATAAACTTTCTAGGCGGCCCAGCAACTACGAAGAAGCCCCTTCTAACATCCAGGAGCAGTGCACACTATACAGTCAACGATAACCAACGCGGCGCAATTCACCATCGGAAGAAAACCTCCGAGACCCCGCAATGATTGGTTCGATGATCCTTGTCGCCTGATCATCGCAAATAAACGAAAGCTTCGTGAAACATGGTTTGCTCGCAACACTAGAAGCACACAAGCAGAATATCTCCGCGCCAGGAAAGCCACGATTAAATACTTTCAACAAAAGAAACGTGATCATATGAGATCGTGCATTGAAAATATCAGCTTCCAAGCGGAAGTAGGAAATTCAAGGGACTATTTTGTTAATGCCAGGAATCTCACTAAAGACTTCCACCCAAGAAGTACAGCCATCAAAGACCGGAATGGAGGATTGATTGAAAACAAACGTGACTGATGTTCTCATGACCTCTAACGATTGTAGATTGTTATCTACCTTCGAAAGCAAGGCCATTTGCTCAATCTTTGGTCCAATGAAAGTCGCGACGAACGAATTTCGGATTCGCATGAACCACGAGACAAAGCAACTCCTTAGAGGTTGCGATATTATCGAACTCATCAAATCTAATCGAGTTAAATGGCTCGGCCACGTTATCAGGTCCTCACAAAAGCGGATGACCAATAAAGTGTTCCATCAACAACCAGCCGGGGTGCGTCGTAGAGGAAGACCCCGACTGCGATGGCGTGACGACGTCGAACAATATCTACATACACTACGATGTCGAAACTGGAGGTCGAAAGCGATGAGGCGAGACAGATGGAGGACCATAGTGCGGGTGGTAAAATCCCTTCATGGGATGTGATGCTAGAGAGAGAGTGAGATCCATTCGCAATCTGTACTCACTTCTTTCTTTTATTGGCCCGAGCAGCATATGTATTATTTTACATTGAAATACAATAATTTCTGCATATCTCTTACTGTTAGCTTTATTGTCTCCCAACGTTAGACTTGCATATTTTAATGTTTATGTAAAATGCTCGACATCCAGCTACGATTCTGGATGTTATGTCAGGAGAAATTGAATTGTGCTCCATCTACTATCGATTCCAAATATTTACACTGTTTCACTTTAACATACTGCGTGCATACTGCGTTTTGCATTCCGAAATAAATTCTGCGCCTTTTGCCCTTTGGTTTCTTGAGATTTTTGGTTTTCTCGATATATTTGGTTTTCGCTTCGTTGATTTGAAGGCTATTTTGATGAGCTCCTGATCCTAACGGTAGGACGACTTCTTTTAGGGAAGCGATGTCGCGGCCCAAAATGCATCATCAACGTTTTTAAGTTTGACTTGATTTAAGTAATATGCAGCATTGTTCGGCTATTTTGAACTGATAGGCGATATATTCTAGAGATAATTCAAAAATATTTGGGCGATAGGACCCCTTTGTCGTATTCCTGATACTATTTCAAAAGCTTCCGAGAGTTTGCCTTCGATTTTCACTTGGCAATTTGAACCTCTCATCATTAATTTGCACATAGTGTATGAGCTTTGACGGTATATCTTGCTAGGATCGAGCGCCTCGTGAATGCTGTTATAAGCCTGTTAAACAAAACGACTGTAAACATGGATTCCCTTTCATATCATTTCTCTAAAAAATTCTCAGAGTGACGTTCTGATCGTTTTTTGCTTACCAATGCATTTTGTAGATACAAGTTCGTATATCCGGTAGAACATTTGATTGTCATCGTTTTTTAGCATTTCGCATGAAACTCCGCCTTCACCAGGCGCCTTGTTGCTTTTCATTTTTGACATTACGTTACGTACCTAATCGTACTATGGTGGACTTTCATCAATTCCAATGTTGATGTCTTTCTTTTGCAAAGGAAATAATCACCAGCAGTGGCGGTGTTGATCGATTTAAAGGAAAACTCTCCAGATTCGTTGCGAACAGTGCTGGTACGAGGTTGGAAATCTGTAATTATCATTTTTATATTGCGATATCTTTCTCTAGACTAAATTTTTCAATGATAAGCACACGTTGTATGTGTCATTTCCGCTTTTTCATCAACAATAAGATGAATGGTGATTGTCTTGTGTTTCGCGGGGTTGTTTCTTTGGGAAGTATCTGCTGGCGACAACCAGGTTATGCTGAAAAGCTAATTCGGTGGTGTGCGTTTTGTTAGTGTTTGAAATATGATGCAAGGAGCTAGGGACGATGGTGTCACGATGTATTTTACTCGCACTGCCAATTTGAGCATTAAAGTCACCCAAATGCTTTTGACATCATGCTGAGGTAATTAGAAAGCATCTTTTTTTTATTCGGGAATATTCTCAGTATAGGAGCGTGAATGTCACGAACGAAATGTTAAAATGACGACCGTGAAATCTTAGTAAACAGATCTTACTATTGATAGGTATGAAATAGGCCACGAACTCACGTTATCGCTTGTTTATTAGAAAACCAACTTAAAATTCGTGTTTGTTAGTATTGTTGCTTTGACAAAGCGTGTATCCAAGGCGACTATAATAAACGATTATTGCTGACTAGTCGTGTTTCTCATAGCGCTAAATGATCGGGCCTCCATTCAGGTGCGGATTGGAAGAGCTGTTGGAAACTTTCCGTGTGATTCAGGCTTAGTATATTGTTCCGAGTTTGAAAGCGTGGTCCTTAACTCGTTTTTGAGGTCGTTGAAAATCAAAATGTATCCGACTTATGTTCAGGTTTCGTAAAAATTTGTTTTCACAGGTTGGCTTATTAGCACAATCCAAACTTCTAAAGGAGCTAGCCATCACACATTTAGTCTATCCTTTTTATGGAGTAGTTGCCAGAGGCCGCCACAAAGACGCCAAGAAGAGGGTCCTGTATTTATCTTTCCTACTTATACTACAACCTGACCACCAAGATTTAATTTTGTCTGGCTTAAATTCAACTCTGTTTGGTTTCTAGACGGCATTACTTTCTCTTTGATTAATAAACTCAATAGAAACCAACTGCGTTAAATTGGCCCAAGCTGTTGAGGTTAGTAGGTCATTGATGTAAACGAAAGAGTTGCGTATAGGGGACAGGAAGATCCTTGTGGCCCAGTGAATGCAGTTTATTTATTAAACATACATGCAAAACTCTATCAAGTGCTTTTTAAGTATCCAAAGACACAATGCTAGATTATCCATAATTCTCAATACATAGCTCCCAAGAGTACGTCATGTAAGTGAGTTGGGTAGAAGAACAATTTTTCCGAAACCCTTATTGAAAAAAGAGAAAATATCGGAAAAAAGAGCACGTGCCTCTAGAAAGAATTTACGAATGTTTGCCGTGGTCCAAATTGAAGGAAAGATATCAGTCTTTATTAACAGGTGACATAGTTTGCTAAAATAGAAAATATAGATGAACATCCTTATGATTTCAGTATTTTCATTACTTACTTGTCTTAAAACTTCTATCAATGAATTCAACAAGACTTCAAAAATATTATTTGAATGGGTAAATCGGGGGATTCTGCAGACCACACCAAATCGCCTGTATTAGTGAGCTCCGGATCTCTTTAGTCCACTTAATCACTGTGTCAACTACATTTGGAAGTTTGCTTCTAGCTTCCGATATCTGTACAAATGTAGTTGCTGTAGTACCTAAAATATTCGGTAATTCTCGATAGCTATCTTGTGGTATATCTTATGCTATTATTTTTTAGTCAAGAGTACTCATTTTCAAGTTTGACTCGAAATTGTCAATCTGCAATATATAGGATTTAAGAATTCGACGAATTGCTTATACAGGTCTCGATGCAGTTTAAATTCAAGCCGTTGGTGCCAAACTTGTGATTGAGCTGATACCGGAGCATATCTTAATATATGTTATCCTCAAGTGTAACCTCAATGAAAACAGTAAAATGTTTTTCTCTAACCCCAAATTGTTCTCGTGGAATTAAACATAAATTATAGATTTACGTCATGAGCAGCTGTTTTTCAAATATTTCTGGTATGACTGGAAGTAGAGAAATTGGTAGAGATATAAGATTTTCAATCGTTTGCGGGTTTCCCTGGTTTTGGATTCAAAATTACTTTATCCAATTTCCATTGACGTGGAACATGTTTCAGTAAGGCTTTATTAATAATTTTAAGTAAGAGCTTTTCTGGTACTTAAAATATTGATTTAATTTTTTTGATTCAATAAATGTCAGTTTCGTTTGAAAAGGCTCTTCCAAATAGGCAGCATATAGAGAGACTTTCTGCTTGTCACTTTTAGCCCAGAATCGGGTTGGTTCTTTTTGATCTTTTCGTTGCTTTCTAAATTGAGTAATCGTCATCCTTTAGTTCAGAATGAAAGAGCGAGAGTTCCTTTTCCACAGAAAATTGAGGATAGTTTTATGTCGCGGAGCACGAGTCTGCTGCCAGATTTTACGAGGTTTCCGTTTCTCCCTACCTAGTTTTTTAAGCTCAAGAGGATAATTATGTTTCCTTAAGGATAAACGGGTTTGGTGGTATAGTATATCCTCCTGGATCATAAGAATGGTAGCTTTCACATTCACGTATTTTAATAAATATATTTTCTGTTAAATGAAATGTGAAACAAAACGCGTTATGATCAGGGTGCGCCCATTTTTTATGTCTACGTAAACATAGAATAACTGTGACATTTGGCAAACGATTGACTTGATTAGATATGTTTTTGAATCGTCAATTCAGTATAATTTTAACAACGAATCGCTTGACACCGAAACAACAAACCGAATCAAAATAGTCGTTTAGTTGTATTAACTCAACGTTCATATCGTTGAAATAATCGTGGCCAACAGGCACCGTCTGACAACACTATTCGTCGTTTGGGGTTGAATTTTTGAGACAATGAGAGATCGTCAACATGCCGTTCATCAATGATCAAGACCTTCTAATGAACTGGTTGAAGCGGTCAAAGAACTGGTTGAAGCGGTCGCCCAGAACCCAAAAGTGTCATATCGTCGTCGCGCCTAGCATTTTGGCTTCAGTAGAACCACGTTGTGGCGCATTTTGAAGGATTATTTGCATTTGTACCATATAAAATGCAATTAACACAAAAAATATTGCCGACAGGTACATTTATGTCACTTGAAATACGGCCAAACAGTCGCTCGAATTGTTGACACTGAACCTGGTTTTTGGAAGCAAATTTTTATGACCGACGAGGCTCGTTTCACACTCTTTGGCGGCGTTAATAAGCAAAATCGCCGCATTTGGAGAACAGAGATCCATTAATCTTCATTCCATGACCAAAAAGTGTCTGTTTAGGTCGGCGTTTTCGCCAAAACCATCATTGGGCCATTTTTAAAAAAACGAAACAGTCAATAGAACTCCATATCGGTTTCTGTTGGCTCATTATATCTGCCCGCAAATGCTTGATAAATGTTTTGACAGTTACTGCTTTCAACAAGACGATGCGACATGCCAAACTGCAAATCAAACAATTCAGTTTCTGTAACAAAAATTTGCTGGACGTCTGATGTCAAAAAGAGGCAACTAAGATCTCCAGAATTATGTGGAAAGCAAAGTGTACGCCCGAGATGCGCAAAAAGATGAAGGCAAACGCAACAAAAAGCACACATTTTGCTTTGGCCAATATAGACGGCCACTTAATTGATGTTGTATTCAAAAACTAGGTAGTCGAAATAAATTGCAGGGACCAAATTGAATAAAGTCTGGTTCTCCTTATTACATTTTGGTTCATTGGCTGAATGAGCGGTGTGACATTTGGTAGCATAAAATTGTTATTATGCATCGCTCGATTTTAATTCGTTTTCAGGTAGATACGATCGAGCACTATTCAACAATAAAAGAACATTACTTGTAGACCTTGGCTTTTCGAAAATATTCGTATCTAAATTGATAAAATGTTGATTTAAATTTATTGGTTTATAACAGTTTTTTAAATCAATAAATTTAACTGACTTATAGACAACAGGTCAGTTAAAATTTTTAAATGATCGTGGATGGTCGTAATTTATGGAATACATTTGCGTTAGTATATGCATATAGAAAGGTAATGCGTGGTTTTTCGTCTAATTGTTCACGTTATCCGTTACGGGATCGCAGGGTTCATGTTATCTTGTTGTTTTTTCAAAATTATTTAATGTTTACACACCGACATAAAAGATGGCGCACCTGTTATTTTTTCGAAATTTAGGAAAATTTCTAGCCCTGGAACATGCTGTGGTAGTCGGTAGTCCTTTCGTAGCCCAAATGACTATTCTTAATCTTCTGTTGATTTAATTACTATAAGATTGATGTTATCTCAATCGTGGCTCCTCTACGTTTCTACTCGCTTACATATAGTTTCTAGGCTACGTACATTGAATATTCGCAAACTCGGTTATGCTATAATCACATTAATTCGCGAAGGAACTACTTCGCTTCCTAAATATACTAATATTAAATGCAATAGTAAATCGTTGTAGGAATAACTAATAAATCCGTATTAAAGTTGTTCACACTGATTTAGCGATTCGTTTGCACTTCATTGAGTTCGATTGGCTGGACAAAAAATTTCGTACAGAGATAAACGAAATTTCACATATTCAATATGTGGAACAAAAAGCTAAGCTGGATGTATTGCGAGATAAGGCTTATCCACTTAACCGTAAAGGTAATAGTGGTTCGTCTGGTTTCCAATTTCATCCACGTTTTAAGAACTTGTAGGCTTCAGTGAAAAATTCATAAGGAAGGCATCACGGTTAGACCAATACTCGCATATTGCAAAGCTCCTTTTTCAATTGCAATACTATTTTTTTCGGCTTACTCGGTTTAGAACTCGGTAGAATTGATTAATACAATTCAAGACGTCGACATTCCATTACATTCAAAACTAGTTTCGTTTGACGTTGCCAATCTTTTCACTTCTATTCCAATTAAAACTTTATCTCAAATAAATAGTTTGTAATTACTTAGATAGGGATGTTGTAGATGAGGGCTTACGTTGTGAACTGAAGTTGGTGTTTGAGACTTGTATTTAGCAAAACTGTTTCTGTTTTGATAAAACACATTTAAAATTCGCTGATGGTCGGTAGATAATTTAAGTAGAAAATTACAAAACTGGCGTCGACAATATAGAGAATGTAGACTATGTCGAAAATTATTATTTCTGTTAGCAATCATCAAAATTCTATGATTTTTGAATTCTATGTTAATGGAACCCATGTTTTCTTCACATTTAAAAATTTGACCCCCAAGTTTTTATACGGTAATGACGAACATTTATGTATATGTCACCGTTAAAGTGCGAAATTGTTCACCATAGTATGTACATATTGTGAATTTAACTAGGGAGGATCATCTGGTGGAGAGGAGGTTCAGCAACTTGCTGCATGCCCCCTCAAAATTGTGTCGGCCAATACAGTTCCTGCTGGGTGTCCGAAAAAATTCTTAGTTAAAGAGCAGAACTCTATATACAGTTAAAGTTTTAAAGCGAACCAAGGGCTATGAGGGGCTATGAGAATGTTAATGCTTATTAGTAATTAATACCAAAATATGACTGTTGGCTCACTGGATATTTCAAGCATTATTTGTTTATCCTTTATCTTCAATTTAGAAGCATAGGGCGTCTACTAGGCTGTACCTTCAACTCTGTTGGGTGTTATTGCTTTGAATCTCACCCATGTTAGATGGTCGTCTGACTTTCCGTTTCCCTTGTGGGTTCCCCAATGACATAAGCATTCTAAAGCATTTATTTGCAAATTTTGTAATTGCTGATCTTATGTCTACGCTTTCAGGTTTCAGAACCGTACAGCGATGGATTGAACATTCTTAGCTTGGTGTTGCGAGAAAGGACAGATGTGCCCCATACTTAGTGTGACATGTTGCAAGTTGTTCTGGCTTTGTTGATTTGTTTCTTTATATCTTCATCTGTGCCACCCGTTTTCGCTAGAGTACAAACAAGCTACATAAATTCATTGACTTCTTTTATTTCTTCTTGGTTGATATATATTGATGTGGATATTGGTGTGCTTAGCATTATCGTTTTGGTTTTCCTGATATTTACTTTGAGGCCGACTTCTTTTGCTAGATGTGATAGCTCCTGTACTTTATGTTGCATATCAGCGTACTTGTGTGTAGATCATTGAGTTTCTTTGTTAATCACCACCACCATTTTATACTATTAAGAACAGAAATGGCCAGAGTATGATTCACTTTGCTTGCCATTTTATTGAACTCGAATACCCGTCTGATTATGAGTTCGCTTAATTTCTTTGGGATGCCAATTTCACAAAGTGCGTTCGATATTGCGTTCCTGCGTATTGTGTCGAATGAAAGTTTGAAGTCCACGAAGTCTAACGAATGGAATTGACCATTGTACCCACTAGTGGTGAATTCCATTCGTTAAAATGCTCATTGATGATAAGTGTTGTGTTAATATGATATGATCGGTTTAACATCGTCTGGGTCTGAAGCCAGCTTGTTTTATTCTTAATTACGGGTTGATTTATATCTTTATAGTTATCTTGAGAAGGGATTTATCCTGACAATTTTTGCATTCTCTTCTTAGGTCACCTTTCGAAGGGATCGTTATAGTTAGCCTATTTATTGGTAAAAATTGATTTTTTTAAGTACGCGCATGTTTTCGGTTACGGCACCCTTTTCTCCAACTTTGAGAATGTTTTCATTATATTGCCTACGACCACTCCTTGCCATTTTCTTGATTTCGCGTACAGTATCGTCGTATTGACGTTTCAGCTCCAATGGATTTTGTTCGCACATTTGCAACTTGAGTTGCTTTTCCTTCATTGTTTTGGAGGCTGAGCTGTGTTTCTTGTGTCGGCATTTTTTAATCTGTCGGATCTATCGGTGTTAGATTTTTTTTCTTGGTCCGTTTTACAGCGACAGATTTAATTTTGGATTGTGATATTACCAATTGGTGGTTACTTTGAATATCTGCACCACTCGGCCCTGACATCTTGCAATGAAGTGAGAAATTTGTTGCTTATCAATGCGTGATATATATTTGGTTCATTTTTTGTCATCATCAGAGTCCATGTGCATTTGTATATAATTATCATTTTGTGGGAAAATTTACTGACTTCTATGTATACTAGGTTTGGGATGCAGAAGTCGATGAGTCGTTCTTGATTATTATTATGCAATGAGTCAATTACTTGTTTACCCTATACCCATGTTGGTTGTCAGGTCGGTATTTGTTGTTCAATTGATTGCATTAAAATCTCCTTCTTGTATTATCTTGATCGTTTTCTGTGTGTCCTATGTGTGTTTATGTTGCTTGTAGTTATTAATAGTATAGAACCCATACTTAGTTGTTTCATCTGCGTTTCAACCCATCCTTAGTTGTTTCAGCTGGTTTTTATTCCACTTGGGTCTTCTTTGCTTTAGCTGTTGTAAATATGCCCATCCCTTATTCATCGCATTCAGAGTATATAACCAGGAAATTTCCTTTGCTTGTCTTTATTTTACCACTGTTTTTCCAGCTCACTGCACTGATGCCGAGAATTTTAATTTTGTAACCCATTTCAAGCAAGGTAACTGTCGCGAAAAGGGACCAGGAAAAATAAACATCGATTGTTGACCAAATGGATATCGCTTACATTAAACAAGTTCCACCTGTATTCTTGTTCAAGACAAGATTAATCACAGTTATCAATAATTTTAGGTTGGAAACACCATACTATCTGTACGACACATTTTTTTAAACAAAAGCATTAAATCTATCAATAAAACTCACTAACCCTTTAAGTTTTATTACTATACAACTACGTTGCTCAAGAAACGGACGTTAAAATCAGAAATGAAATATTCATTTCGTTACGATAATCTCTTAAGCTCTGGAAATTACATTGTAAACCTACATTTTATTTGATTTCGTTAAAAAACTAATTCGATTTGAACCAGAATGGGGTAGATGAGGTTTCAGTGCCTGCTATCGCACACTTAGGCCAGTTATGGCCTATTGTGATACCACAGGATCCGACATCATAAACTCCCTTAAACCCATTTAGTACTGTTAATATAGCGTAAAGGATCTCGCACATTACAGCTTTCAAGATCGCAGAGGCTGTCCATGTTGTATTTGCCCAAGTGATCATGTCTTCTGCCAGCTAGCGCGGGACAGAAGCAAAGGAAGTGAACAAGAGTCTCTTCCTCCTCCTCGTCTCTGCAGCTTCTGCAGAAGTCATTTGCATCCAGACCCAGCCTTCTCGCATGATCTCCGAAAAGGCAATCCCCGGTAATTATCTTTACAATTCTACCTAAATCACGCTTACTCAGTGTGATCAGGATCTTGGATTGATTCAAGTTCAGCTCAGGTCATACTTGTTCTGCTACTCTGCCAGTTGGACTGGCGCTCCACCCGGCATTTGCCAAGGCAACTGCTTCCTACACATTACCTCCCTGATTCCAGTTGGAGAGTCGTACCGCACCTTGTTAACTCGTGTGCCCTGCAATTTCCCTCAACGTCAGAATGGCCTGAAACCCAGACCAACTGGATATTGAAATGATCACTCATCTCGTTAAGAGATGTGTGACAATTCAACGCCACACTTGGCGCCAGGGAAACTGAATCCAGTGAAAGAATGGCCGCCCGACTGTCCACATAGATAGTGATATCAGTTAACGATATTACATTATGCTTCAAGCAGTTCATGACTTCTTCAATCGCTATAACTTCAACCTGGTATACACTGCAGTACTCGGGCTGACGAAAGGATAAAATTACATTTAATTCCTCACAGAATACACCAGCTCCCACTCTACCATCAAGCTTGGAGCCGTCGGTGAAGAATTTAACTGTCCCGGTCTCCATAACGAGATCACTATTCCAATCCTCCCTAGAGGGGAGGATCACCTTGAAAAACTTGTCGAAGCACAAACGAGGTGTTTTGTAGTCAAGATTCACCAGTTCATGCCTCACTGAATTAATTATAGTTGAGTGCCCTTTTTGCAGGCACTTCCAACCCGAAGTCGCTGAGAGCCGGGCGGCCGTGTTAACTGCCATTTGCTTGCCGATAATATTCAACGGGAGAAGGTACGACAAAACCTCTAGGGCACTAGTAGGGGTCGTTTTCAGCGCCCCACTAATGAGCAAACAGGCTGCCCTCTGTACCTCCGCCATCATGTTTCTATATGATACTTTCTCCAGAGCAGGCCACCATACACTCACACCATACAGCAATATGGGCCTTACGACTGCCGTGTAAAGCCAGTGCACCAGCTCCGGCTTCAAGCCCCATTTCCTTCCAATGGCATTTTTACAAGAGTAGATTTTTACAAGACCAGTATAGTACCATTCAGGCTTGGTAAAACCATTGCCGGAATTTTATACCTCCTAATGAAGAGGATCAATTCTGTTTTAGATGGGTTAAACCTCAATCCACATCTGCTGGCGCACTCTGCAGTTTTTGATAACGCATTTTGCATCATATCCCTGATTGTACCCAGGTGCTTACCCGAGACAGCTATCGCCACGTCATCGGCATTAGCAACCACACCTATTCCTTCCCCCTCCAGTTCCAATAGTAGTCTATTGATTACTACATTCCAGGGGAGGAGACAGAGGACCCCTCCCTGGGGAGTTCCCCGAGCAACCCCTCTTCTGACGAAGGCTTCCCCCATCCCCACTATGACTCTTCTGCTACCTAGCAAACGAGTAATTAGCTTGATTACTGGGTTTTCGATCTCAAAAGGTAGCAATCCTTCCATAATTGCTTCCATCTTCACGTTATTGAACGGGCCCTCGATATCGAAAAAAAGCCACCAACGTGAATTCCTGAAAATCCAGTAACTTTTCAATTCCCTAAACCAGAGTATGTAATGTCCTATTCACGGACTTACCCTTATGGTACGCATGTTGTGACTGAGCCCAGTTATTGGGTTCAATTCCTGAGCGAATATAGACATCCAGCATCCTTTCCATGGTTTTCAGCAGAAAAATGACAAAGATAATGGTCTAAAATCCTTACGGTTGCTGTGCAAGCTTCTTCCCGCCTTCGGGATGAAAATCACCCTACCGCCCTTCCATCTCTCGGGGATGTACCCAGCTTCAGACACCTTTTGAAGATAACTTCTAGCCAGGGTAGCAAGACCTCCAGGTTCTTCTGAATTTCCACTGGTACAATCCCATCCGGACCAGCAGACTTAAAAGGCTTGAACCCTTTAATAGCTTATTTTATTCTCCGTGTGCTGAGAATATCCTATGAAAGGCTCCGCAGTCGACAAGTCCTCACTATCCGGGAAGTGAGTTTCCATCAAGAGATCAAGAGTCTCTTCACTAGAAACCGTCCATTCGCAATCCGATTCAGATAGGGATCCTTAACAGATAGGGATCCTTAACAGATAGGCTGGAACAGCTGGATTGGTAGAGACAATTTTTCTTAAGCGCGAGGTTTCCGAGACCCCTTCCATTCTATCACAAGCGCCATCCACCAATTCCTCTGCGCCTTCCTTAATTCCCTTTTGTATACTCTGATGCATTCCTTATAGAAGTCCCACTCCTGACTATCTCTAGATCTTTTCGTCCTATTGAAAGCAGACCTAGTCTTTCCGGCGGTCCACAAGTGCCGGGTTCCACCAAGCAGATTTTCGTTTCCGGCTTAGGTTTGTTAAAGGACATGCTACTCTCATAGATGTATTGTAAGCCCTTGTCAGAGTGTCCACCATTGAATCCAGTTCACCACCCGTGTCGGGGAGTCCTGGAACTCTAGATGGAATAATGACCTCCAATACATCCCTATATACATGCCATACTGTCCTCTTGGGATATCTGAACACGTACTGTTTTGTAATATTCAGATTAAGTTTAAACGTCATGTAACGATGGTCGGAGAAGGAATGTTCCTTCGCCACGCTCAATTCCTTCATCATCGGTGAGATAAATTCAGAGACCAGAGTGATATCCAGAACCTCCTGTCTATTACTAATACTAACGGTGGGTTCCTGCCCTATATTACTAATCCTACCTTCGAAGGATTACATCGACGCCAATATAGTGTATAAATCGTTACTACAAATCAGCAAATGTATAGATTTTTTATTAAATCTGAAAATAATTTAATTTTATTACACGAACGAAAATGAAATCGCTTATGGTTGTACCAATATCAAAGACATCGATTCACCAAGATATGTCAATCTCACCTGTTTGATTTAAAATTGAATTTTAACTGCCAAAATATAGGTAAACACAACTTTAAACTATGGAAATCTATAAGATGACGGATATACTACTGTGGGCAAAAAACGTAAGACTTTGTAATTTAAATTTCGCGCGGAAATGTTGCAAAAGGCCTTCGGTGATAATTGTATGTCGCGAGCAAGTGTTTTTGATTGGTACCACACCACGTCAAAGCAAGTCAAAAATCGAGGAGATGTTGACAGTTTTCTTCGATTATCGACGTGTGGTGCACTCCGAATTCCTTCCGACCGGCCAAACTGTCAACAAGGAATACACCATATTTCGCCTTCACGTTCCGCAACCACTATATTCGCCTGATTTAGCTCCGCGTGACTTCTGGCTGTTCAGCAAACTCAAACAACCGCTTCGGGGAAACCGTTTTGAGTCAATTGAAGACATTAAACGTGAATCGCTAAGCGCATTGGAGGCTATTCCGGAAATTGACTTTAACAACTGTTTTGAAGATTAGAAAAAACGTTGGCACCAGTGTATTGAGGCCGGGGGGGGGAGGGGGTTTACTTTGAGGCTGACAAAATAAATTTGGAGAAATAAATAAAGAATTTTAAAAATATGAACAAAGTCTTACTATTTTTTGCCACAGTAGTATATATCTTGGCACAGAAACACCATGGACACAACAACAAAAAATCCAGTAGCAGTCCACATAGCCAGTTTCAATACAAAATGCAATACTAATACAATCTCGTATTTAAACTCGAAGGTTAACTAACTCTTCCGGCTAATTTAAGCTTCAGTATGTCAAAATAATTTACACACAACACTTTAATATACGCACGTCCGAATTAACTAATTTAAAGATCAGTTCAGGATAGACATTTCTACTTATAGCACAACTAATCCCAAAATTATTCAAAACTCGTAGCTCAAACTATTCTAGAATTGGGTGATGATATTCAAGAACTCTGTTGTTATTCAGTTAATTCAATTCACGTCAAATCTCCCCTAAATAATAATTTAAAAGTATTCCATGGAAGGACAATGGCCCAAAATCAATAATGTAACATATTTTGTTGACAATTACATGTAAAATAATTCTAAAAGTCCGATATATTTTAACTGACCATAAGAATCTAATTTGTCTATATACTATAGAACTCCCGCTCCTTTACCACGATTTTTTTCCAAATCCAATTAATTTATTGTAAAATCTACATTTCGATCAAATCTAATTCCCGGCTATTTATATTTTCACCTTTGTATGTGCCTCATTCTCCCTGTAAAGCAAAATAAATAAAAAACAAAAGAATATAAACAAAAAATATTTTTCCTTGTTTTACTTTGAAATTTTCATTTTAACTACATTACCCTCTGCGACTATATAGAATCTCGCTTCTTTCTCATTTTCCACACAGACATAATGGTTATTACTGTTATTGTATTAGTTTAGTTAATAGATTGACAGCAGGCACGTTTCAAAGAGGATTGTAAAAAATTCTGTGAAAAACTCTAATTTTTCATTCTCTTGTTTTCCTTCTGCTGCATACACACATACTTACGAGTTCAACACATGTATACTTAAATTCTCTGTAAAAAAATGTCCACCCATTGTTTCCCGAATTGAAAGTTTACTCTGTAATATTAATAGTATTGTATTTGTATTGGCTTGATAAGGGAAATATGAGTTTGTATTTAATGTAACGGTAATGGCTGTTAAATTGAGAAAGAGAGTAAGTATAATCATGCTCTACTTATGCTTTATGCGTGTACTTATAAATAAAAGTGTATTAGTTAGATTTACAGAATGTATACTCATGTACAGAGCTTAAAAGTTGATGAGATATAACAGTTAGCATGCTGGTTTATTTTGTGAAAAATATTTGCAACGGTATATTTTTCTTATTTTCTTTTTATTATACTGTGCTGATAAGAAAAATGGAAATGTTAGCGCATCTCGAAAAAATTTAACCAGTGGTGTTGATATTTTTTTTATTTTGCTTAACAGGGATTAACATGCCAAAATATCAGAATCGACCTTAACTTAAAAATGTAGTACCTAAGTGAATTTTATATTAGAATTTCGAATCTGATGTATACGACTCCCATAAGAACGAAATATCGTATTAAAATTTTGTTGCAGTCTCGACCTAGCGTTCGTTTCATCATTAGAGCTTTACAATAATATTGGTCTTGGATAAGCCATCGAAAACTCCTCGGATTTTTTAATTGTACCGTTGTTTGTATGCCGTATCTCTTAGATATATCTGGGGTTTAAGCAAATACCAAAAAGTCATCATGCTCGACGACAAATGGGGTCTGACCATCGTAATGATATAGTGGTGGTGTAGTTAAAAAGCTTTTATCTTACTCCACATGCATATATGTCGATTTTTCTTAGACGAAATTTTCTTAAAACAGGCTAGGTTTTAAGAAAATTTCTAACAAAAAAGTAAATTATTAAATTGTAAAGATGAGTGTAAGGACGTTTTAACTGTGTCTTGAAAATTTACGACTTTGGACTTACTCATTCTGAATTTCTCGCCGACGATATATAAAAATCTTGGTCACGCCATAATTTGAGAACGACTTTACCGATTTCATTCACCTTTTTTCTAAAAGTTTCCTAATACTTTGTAGAAGGTTCTTACGGAATGAAAAATTAAGAAAATTGCTCAGAAATATGGAAAAATTTAGAAAACTTAACGACTAAATTAAAGTGCTTGCACCATTAGGTAGTTGGGTATAAGTTAAGTAGCCTATGGTTTACAATGTATTATGTATGAAAACGCAGCAACTGTAAAAAAACAGTCACTTTTTGCTGATTTCAAAAAGTTTTCTAATGTTTAATTTTTTCTTGTGAAATCATAAAATGTTTAAAATCAGGCCTATTTCAAGAAACCAATGAATGTAGTGGCTCTGGTGGCAGTACCAATGGCGAAAGGCCTAAGAGTCATAGTGTATATCATGTCGACCAAAATTATATATTGGTATTAGTGAAAAAAAAAATCAAATTATTTTCTTTATTAAATCGTTGCAACGCGTAGATAAACTTTAAATGTTTAAAATATGCCGTTTTATTATTCGCGGCATGGAAAAATTTACCATCCCAATTTAATTTTTCCTTGAGGGAGGATATCTAATAATTTCTGATTTGGTGGTGGCCCATACGTTTCTTAATCAAATTGGCGTAAACATCTTCTAACCCTTGAATATGCAAGCATCCAAATATTGTAGTATATTGCGATTCGGCCGAAACAAAAGTGTTTGATTTATATGACGTCATATAATTTTAATCCATGTTTACACCTAATATCTCGATGTTCTTGATCCAATTCATATTTATCTCGACTCCTATTAAGAACGTGATAAAATTAATCAAAAAAATTCACGTTTCCAAAGTCTTCATTGGCCCATTTTCTCATTAACAAAAAATTGATATATCGTGATAAAAACGATTAAATTCGATAGTTCTTCCACATCTACATTTTTAAATTTGCTAGAACTGCCCGGATTACCACCTCATAATCTGCAATTAAAAGTCGGATCGGTAATCATTATGTTGTGGAACATAAACCAGCCACTTCTTTGTAATGGCACCCGGCTTGCGATGAAAAAATAATGAACAACGTCATCGAAGCCACAATTTTGAAAGGGTGTACAAAGTACAAAGGCGAATACGTTTTGATTCCACGTTTTGATTCATTGCAATGTCGATAAATAAATCGCAAGGGCAGTCATTAAGTGTTTCTAGCATCAATCTTGAAAATCCATGTTTTTCACATGGCCAATTGTATGTCGCCTGTTCCCGTGTCGGAAAACCATCATCATTATTTATTTATGCGCCAGAAAACAAAACTAAGAATGTGGTGTATCAAAAAGCATTAAAATAAACGCGTTTTCCAGTTCGAATTGAATATTCATAGCTAAGGCAGGACAACGTCTGTCGGGTCAGAAAAAAAAATTTCAGCATTTTTGCTGTCAAATTTACAAAAGCATTTATTAGCAGAAAGCCCACCTGTTCGGGACAGCGCCCGCCGGGTCAGCTAGTTATATATAGAATTTGGGCCACTTTTAAAACATTAGAAAATTTAACTTAATTGTTAAAATTTTTGATAGTCTATGTGTCCAACTGAGGAATTAATTATTATTAATTGGTTAAATCTAGTGTTAATAACATTATAAATTTAATTTGATTTTTGAATTACAGATAACAGGGAAAAGTTATTAAAATTATAATGTTTGTATTTTGGTTTTACTTTACCGGATAATTATAATTTTCAGTTTTGGGAGAGATCTTTTATATATATTTATGATTAAGGTAGTCCTGAGGGAAATGGTGAATCCTTTAGATGAATGACGGTTTAGTATAGGTCACATAACTATTACTATTTTAAGATTTTTTCGCCTTTTCGGACAAAATATTATTTTAATGGACAACCATACAATGTTTACGGCTGTTTTAGCCGCAGAAAACAAAGAGGCCATTTACTAACAATATTTCTACCACAAAAGTAGAAAAAACGAACTCCCGTCCCCCACCTTTTACTGTGCCATTTCTTAACAACTTAAGGTCAAATTTGGTTTGTAAAGCAGTCGAATAGTGTTCTCAACTTATAATTTTCCACTATGAAAGAGTTTGTAGTGCTATAGAGAAACTTGAACATGACTTTCGGATACAATTTCTAGAGTTCGGCCATGCTAAATGGAACCAAACAGTTTCCCCCGATTTTTTTTTTATATTTTTCGATTGAAATCATTAATATCGGCACTACATCGGCTTTTCTTTTTGGTTTAATACGTATACGTTTTATCGATTAGACTCGTAATTGAATTCCTTTAGTAAAAGGTATGGTCTTGTTGAAAAATATGGCTATTTTTTAATGAAATATGAAATTTGATATTTATATCATTAATTAGTTTTATCGTGGCCAAAATTCAGAACTTCATTCAAAATTAATGTTAGATCTCTAATTCTGCTATACAAATTTCATTGCTTAGTGCTTGTTCAGAATTGCCGAATTTTAGAACTTCATTGAAAATTCATTATAGAATCCAAATCCGCTTCTGAATATCAAATTCCAAAACTCCAAATTTCATGTTCTCAAACCAGTTCTACGTACCAAATTTATCAATATGGCTGAATTCCGAAACGAGTTGAGTACGATTGGCCAAATCCAGAATTCCAAACTCGAAATTTCAAAATCAAAAAAAAAAATTAAAATACCAAATTTCAAAATTCCTATGTATAAAATTTCAAAATAAATTCAATTTTATGGAAATATGGAAGGCGCTCTTTTTATATTTTGTTATGTGTATTAATTTTGTTAGAACAATTAAGTTAAATTTAAATAATTAAATAAATTAATAATAATTGGGAAACGTTGCAATTAAATTGCAAATTGGAATTTTGAAAATAGATTTATTTTGGTACTTACACTGTTGGAATTTTAGATTTTGTTTTTTATGTTATAGTAAAATGTAAATAGATTTTTAATTATTTTGTACCTCACTAAAGTACTTCTCTCACGTTGGAGTTAAGGTGAATTGAATTTTATTGTTTTTGGAATTACGAACCGTTTCCTTCCAAAACTTCATTCAAAACTGAAGTTAGAATCTCAATCCAATTCTGTATACCAAATTGCATAATTATTGGTCGAGGAATGGCTAAGTATCATTGCGTTTGATCTAATTACAAAAATTCATAATTCATAATTGGTTTTTTTAAGGTTTCAGCAAAAGCGGGATTTCAGAAGCGAGGTATTGATAAAGCGGGATTTTAAAAAGCGGGATTTTCATAATTCGGGATTTTGAAAATCGAGCTTTCGGTTCGAGCATTTTAAAATGAGTCATTCATTGCCAAAGATTGCCAAAGGTATTGTATTAAATTATAAGCTGAAACATTTGTCAAGTTTAGTTCTCTTGCCATTTGGCTATCTGAATTTGGGACTACCATAAATGATAGTATTGTCGTTCTCAAAAAAATTCAATATCAGTAACATATACCATTTTCCAATAGTCTTGCTTCGCAACATATTTTGGCTAACATAAGATTTCATGCATCCGGCGGAATCATTGATATTGGGGCTGTACTGTAATATGACCTGTTAACATTTCCTGACACGTAATTTGTATGGAATCGTAATTTATTTGAATTCTGAAAATGGAGGCATCGACATTCTACTTCCGGTGTTGCTACTATAGGAAGTTTTAACTTAGGTTGTGGTTAGAATTGAGTTACATCTTCAACAAATCCATAAATAACGTTTGGTATATAATGATGATTTTTTACTTTTGAAAAACTACGTGTATATGTTTTTGATACATCACGCGTGATTAGCGACACCATTTTGTGTGTTATTGTGCGTCTTGTCGTGTTTGTTATTTATACAAGGTCTTTTCGATACCTATGATATGTTTTGCATCTTTGAATCTACTGTATAGCCGGCCTTGGTTGAAGTTTTTGAAGAATGATATCGCAGTGAATCGAATTTGAAGGTTGTTATTTAAGCTAAGCTTTTCATGTGTACCAAAAAATTATATTTCAACATACGGCAAGTAAGTGCACGCGCTTCTAACTTGGATGGACTAACCTGCTACTAGTAAAAAAGGTCATTTGCAGCTTATGTTTGATTCCTTTCTTCTTCTTCTTCAATTGACCAACTCTCATGTACATATGCTGTATAATTGTGAAATAAATGTATAATTTGTTAGTAGGATGTTTGATTTTTTTTTTTAGCATAGAGATAATGGATGATCTTAAAAGATTATGCACCATCCGCCATTACGTAAGGAGGATAAATAATACAAAATTAAATTAAAATTTAATTTATTATATAAATTAAATAAATTATAATAATAAATAAATAATAAACATTTAATTTTTATATTGGTGACCCCGACGTGATGCGGTGAAAATTTGATTTTTTACGTGCGAATGGAAAAATTATCCAGCAGTTTAAGTAAGTTCCGCATACACCCTTGTGCTCACCTGCACTATGCTGCACATCACACCACTCCGCCATTGTACAAGGCGGATATTTATAAATAAAAATTAAAATTTAATTTTAATAAATATATTTAAATAATTTATAAATAATTTGAAATAAAATTAAATTAAATTTATTTAATAATTTCATATAATAAATCAAAATAAATAATTAATTAAACAAAATAAATTTATAGTAATAAATTAAAAATAATATTAATAAATAAAAATAATTTTTATATTGGTCACCTTGACGCCGGTTTTTACCGTGCAAAAATATTAATTCAAAAATAATATAAAATACAAGCTTGTGAAAAATGTGTTGTGTGCAGTGATAATATTTTTTTGTGCAAACGCAACATAAGGTGTGTGACGTAAATTTCTGCCGAGTGCATTAAAGCCGCCACACCCACGCAACAATAACATTATAGACCAACAATTGCCCCCACAATGGCGAAAGCGCCCAACGCAGAATTATAAACACGACATCATCAAGTGAAAAGGCAATAGCGACGGCTACAGCAGCGACAATAACAGCGCAATAACAACAGTAACAAAAAAATCAACGCACAGCACCACGACATCGTGGTAGAAGCAACAACAAAAGTGCAGCAGCAACAAATAACAAAAAAACAACGCATGCACGATTGCAGCAAATTTGTTTCCCCTTTTCTTAAGTCGCCATCGATCACCCAGCGGCGCACACGGTGAAGTGAACACCACCACCATGGCCCCTTTCGTTTTCTTGCGTGGATTATGCAACTCCCATGAGCCATAAGTTAGTAAAAAATCCTCTCACCTCCACAGTAACCCTAATACTCCACCTTTCACACCAGTTTCATGACACGCATAATCTTGTAGCCATTTTCAATCGATTGGCCAAACCAATACCGAGAAATTAGATGTCGCAAGTGATAAATATTCGGTATTTCAACAAATGAGCCACGATCGATAAACTGGGAAATTATAATTTGCGATCGGCTTTCTCTTACACTCCGAAAACTACACTTTTAGATTCAACTCACCGACCGATTAGGCACACAATTCGTAGCTATTCACTGAGCTTGTACACATCTTAAGCTCACATTGAATAAGAATTACTGTTTAAGACTAACAAACAAATTATCACTACCGAAAAGATAAATGTCTTAAAGAACGGATACATTTTCGGATTCTAAATCAATAAGTCAACCGATTGCGCAATCATTCAGTATTCAATAATCGATCAGCTAATCCTATACGATGCTAAAAGAAAAGATATGACATCAACAACCGTCCGACGTCCAATCTTTTACCGTGTATCGACAGATCATGACTCGGTATCATGACTATAGCTTTGATCGACATTCTTCTTCACTGTGTGGCTCATCTGGAGGGAGGTGATGTAGCGGTTAGAATATTGAGAACCAATGTTCTAATCGTACATATTACAAACTTAACACATCGCAAAATCATCGCTGACTCATCATCACAATGTTCGTCTAAACAGAGTAAATGCATCAACAGATGCACAGATACATGCAAGACGGAAATAACACGACGAGCATTCCAAACGAAAGCAAAAGCAACACGATGAAGACGAAACCAAAGCAGAACATATCGACCGCCGCATACCACGAAGCCATACACGCCATCCGCCATTACGTAAGGCGGGTAAATAATACAAAATTAAATTAAAATTTAATTTATTGTTTAAATTAAATAAATTAAAATAATAAATAAATAATAAAAATTTAATTTTTATAGATTCATTGACCGGGTTTGTTTCCTTGATCCGATGGCATAGCTGCACGTATAGCAATTTAGGTAGCAAATTATGAGCTGGTAAATAATTGTTATGTCAATTTTACAGAATTTCTGATGCATTCGTTTTTATTTAATATAGTATACGCTATTCTGGGGTTAGAAAAGCAAAAATGCCAAGAAGTTTCAACATAATTATTATCTGCGTTGGTAGAATCGCGATATAAAGGTCCATGAATTGAGGAATCTTATCAAAAATTTTGAATGATGGAGATTTTAACTCAAAATTTATGATATGATTTATTTGAATTTTATTTTTATTTAACTATAGTAATTTCGATGAAACCTATTTCTCAATCGATTTTTGTTAAATTTGTGTACTGTTATGCAATTGGGATAATAACATTAATTTTGAATGAAGTTCTGAAATTGGTCCTTGTTGAGTGTAACTCGAGTATTCCTTACCAACCGTAGTGCAAGATCGGGATTGTAATGTAAATTTCAGAAAATGTTCTGAAATACGAAAGTACATTCATGAATGAAACACATTCATAGCCATCCTTAGGATGTGCTTGCTGTACTCCACTATTGAAGAATGATGGTAGTATCTTTACCAACTTCCTCGGGATACTCGCTATAGCCGACTAGTATTAGTGCCTTTCCAATCAACCGCGGAAATCATCCATTTCGTTCTAATTATTCTTCCTTATATTGGAAGAAAACTCTTCTTGTGAATTCGGCAGCTATTAAACCACCTGCTATTAAAAAATGGAATTATTTAATTAAAAATCATTATAACTAAATCCAGTTCATCTATACACATAGGGTTTGAACTAAGTTATAAGACCATATAAGTGAAGCTCTGTGAACATCATTCATGAAAATAGTCCAAAAATATATGAATTTTAACAAATTAAAATTTAATTTTTTAAATTTAATAGTGAAAATGTTTCGGATTTCACAATAATCAAAACCATAGTTCTCGAAAATCCAAATTTGCCACACCCATCTCGTTATCTTCGACGCCGATTGATGTTTCACCCTTATGCTGAATAAGTAGACATTACCGTTGATTAAGTACATATAGATATTACTACTCCGATTTTTGCCGCCTACGTTTGGTTAATGTCTCTACTAGTCACATAAATATAGAGGCATTCTTGTGCGAGAGTGGTTTTTTCTTTCTAGCAACATAAAAACCGAACAATTTAATTGTTGTTGTTTTCTCCCATATAAAAATTGTATTTGTATTGTGTATCAACTTTTTATTACATAAAAAAATATCATTTTGAAATGTTACGACTGCTATTTCACTTACTCTTACGTACAATTGTACCATCAGTATATAACAAAATAAATACATATATGGTTGAACGGAGTAACCTTAGTTTTAATTTTTTTCGAAAAATATCAACAACAAAAAAATAATAACAAACAAATTGTATCGCAGTATTCGCAGTGCAAATAAAAAAAATTCCCATCGCCATATCTGTAAAATCTGTAAAAACGTCATGAACAACCTTCACTCACATGGTTGGAATACGACTGAAAAAATGAAAACAGAATGAAGACATAAATACAATTTCATTGTTTTTGTCTATTTATTTTTGTCATATATATTTCATATATTCATTTGAGAGAGAGGAAAATACATTTGATTCAATTTTTTTTTAATTTTGTTAAAATATTTAGTGGTGTGGGTAAAAATAAATTAAAAATGCTGCTTTGAATTAATTGGGTCTATCTTTGTTCTTCTTAAACCTACATGAAGTGAGCTGTGTTCTTCTTTTACAATGTGTAAGAAGCAACATAAAATGAAAATTGTTGTTGTAATTCGCAGGGTATTATCTTAAGTCATAATTAATCAATGACATTACTAAGCCACCAAGATATACAAGTCTTAGACGATGTGTCGATCGAATCAGTATATTTGTGAAAGTTGTTTTTCAATACTTCAAAGTTTCTGATTCCTATGAAAATTGTAGTTGACTTTGACGGCCATTGACAGGTTATCTTAAAGGTATATAAGTAGACCTGATTATTTGTGTGACTCGTGAAACACACGTGTTTCCATAAATAAAATTTGATTCACGAGAAATGTTTGCGCTAATTGTAAAAAAATATTTATCATAAGTTTAAGAAAAATTACACACGCCTGCATACAGTTGTGAAAAACAAAAAAAAATTTCGGTGAATTGATATTTTAATCTAAAAATCTTCGAATAAATAGTTAACAGCAAATTTTCTAAATTAAGGTTGAACATAAAATCCATGTTCAACTAAATTCACCTAGGGATTTCGCCACGTTCTGATCAAGTCCACTGCGTTTTTTAGTGACCTATTTCAATAATATCAGGTTTATTATAGTTCTAGGGAGAATTTACAGTTCTGGAATGTTCAAATGCGACCCAGGTGTGTTTAATTGAGGACTAAGTCAAAAATCATGGGTACTGGCAATTTATAGACCTAACTGAAAAATGTAATGGAATTAACGTGGTTAAATCTTCATTGAATCAGTCAGGAGACTCGCGTAAATTCACTGATTGGTTCGGTTTTCCTTACTTAAATCTTGTACGTCACGATGGCCTGGACAGATTAACTAACCCGTCTCGAAGACTACCTGACAGTTATCGAGTAGGTCATTTTGTGTGGCAAATTTAAGTTATCAAAAAGCCAGTGTATAATGAGTTTCATAAATATACCAATTGGTTCGGTACATTGTACCTACTTTACGAAAGCTAAGTCAAATTTCCTTATCCAACTCTAGGAATACATATTAATGGCTGTCGAAGAAAACTACATTTTTTCTTGTGTATAACAGGCTCAAATTGTATCGAAAACTAGTGTTTAGCAGTATCTGCATACCCTTTGTTTAAGTTTTTTTTCAAGATAGTTTTAGCACAGACAATCAAATTAGATTTTTCATTTGAACTAAAAAATGAAAACAAAACAAACTTCTGATAATTCCAATGTCATCGTTGTATCTGTGATTTTTCGTTAAACTGCGTATACGTATACGCAAAATAACAAAATATTTTTGATTGTATACGGCTAAATTTACAGAAAATGAAATCGCAGTTTAAATTTTTACGTTTACATAGGATGAAATATCCCTTTTAGGTTGTCTCTGGTTTTAGTCTATCAGAATTTTTTAAAATTTCCATAATATTCTTATTTGTTTCTTTTGTTTGTTTATAAGCTCACCTATATACGTTTTAATTTTCAATTTAACTGATATTTATTAAAAATATATTGTTAAATTTCGCCTAATGAACTGGCTAATTCAGCGTAAATTCGTCAATCAAGGGTTAAGAGTTTAATGGCATTGATAAAAGAAGTGACATCTAGATTTAAGCATTAGAATTAGTTTTATAACAGTTTTGTTGTGTAGCAGATTAGTGTGGAACAGAACTGAATCTTACACATGAGGATGAACACAAGTGAGTCATTCAGGAGGTAGGTACGCGATGGTATAAAGTCTAAAGCGAACAGTGCGATATATTATAGGGATGTTAAAAGTGAAATAAATTGTGGTTTATTGTCGAATGTAGAAAGTGAATTAATAATAAATTAAAGTGAAATATATTGTTTTGTTTTAAGTGTTAAGTGTTTGGAAAATTATTCTAACATTATTTTCAGTATATTCAGGAATATTATGAAGCCGTACAAGTTACGAGAATTGTTGTTGTAACCCGCCACATTTACAACTGTATTCACAATCCAGTCGTACAGTGATAAACATTCGTATAAGAACAAGTAAACTCGTTCAGAAATTTGTGATTAGGACAAAAGTTATGTCCACTATTAAAACTAAAAGTATACTGTATTGTCACCCTGTGTTCGAATATTATGTTCGTAAATAGGGATCAACTAACGGTACTGTTTTGAAAGAAATAAAAAATATTTAATAAAGTTTAGAGTAATTTAGTTAAACATTCGTATAAGAACAGCTGACAAAAACGTGTTTTTACGCACTTAATAAATATATATTTGTTTTAAATTTTTGATATTCGATCTTATTCAGTAAGTATATTACGATGCTTATAAAATGGAATTTTATTTAAATTATTATTTATTGTAATAATATTTTATTATAGTGATTCCAAAGGGAAAGTTCTTAAATGAAGAAGAAAAGAATTTTTAAAGAACAAGGATTTACCATGCGTCAATCTGGTACTAGAAATGGTCGATCTTCAACTGTGGTCCACGACTTCCTAAAAAAAGCTACAAGTTGTGGTCTAAAACAGAAAACAAAAGGAAATAGTAAGTTACCCAAATTTCAAATGGGCAAAATAAGAAAGGAAACAACTCGTAACAAGTTACCCGCCAATCAAATTATACCAAAATTGGGCATACTTGTTACAAAACAACATATTACTCTTGATACTCGAACACCAAAAAATATTAAATGGTCGAAATTGCAAAGTTAGACTAATCCTTCCTATAAACATATTGAAACGCGGCTACTGTTGGCCAAGTGACACATGCATTGGAAAGATAAATGGCAAAAAGTGATTTTCTTGGATGAGAAACAATTCAACCAAGACGGCCCAGGCCAGTACTCTTGCAACTGACACGATATCCGTGATGAAAATATATCACAGTCTACAGGAAATTTCGGTGGAGGTACAGTAATGGCGTGGGGAGCTTTTCACTATCGCAGGAAGCTACCAATTTGCTTTATTACCCCCCGAATGAATTCAGACATGTACAATGATTTGTTAGAAAACGATTTGATAACTTTTCTTTAGGACTACAACAACAATGATTTGATTTTTAACAAAAAAATGCTTTCATCCATGCATCAAATCAAATCAATGAAGTGGTTTTGTCAAAAACAAATGAATGTTCTTGATTGGCCTGCATGTAGTCCTGGTTTTAATTGATAGAGAATTTATGAGGCATACTTGCAGCGAAGGTTTAAGCGAATGGTCAGCAATTTAAAACGATCATCTACTTAAAGCAGTACATTAATGGCTGTTTGGGCAAAATTGAGGCAAAAACTTCAAAAAACATGTCAAATTCAATGTCAAAGCGCATATTTGAAGTCATTAAACAACAAGGGTTATACGTAATATTAATTTATAATTTTCTTTATAATTATGTAGCTTTTTTTGAAAAATTTGAAGTGTTCTTATACGAATGTTTAAGCAATTTGGAGTATTTTTTTAAACTGAATTAATATTAGAAGTATGTTAATATTTTACTTTGTTGAAATACCAATTAAATTTAGAATAATTCTTCACTGTTTAATTCATAAATAATTTTATTTAAAAAAATCATACGTATCTGTTTATTTTATTATTTAATAAAAAATCAATTGTTGTTCTTATACGAATGTTTATCACTGTACGACCGAATTTGACAGGGCAATTTCGTTATGTTTCAATTTTGGCTGTTATCAGGTTTGCATTAGTGTTAAAATAGACTCCTCCGGCTATATGAGATTTTATAGTTAAGTGTTTAGATTGATTATAGAATGCAATTTTAATTTCCATGGAACTTGTTTTAAAGTTCTTTTTACAATATTTTCTCGCATACACCTGCTTCAAATTTTTATTAAAGAATTTTTTGGAAGTAAAACTTTTTTTATTACCCCCAAACTGTGCGCCTTTGCTTTATTCACATTCTTCTAATGTTTCACTTGTAATTTAATATTATTCTCTCTCCCGTGGCCTCTCTTACACATTCTCCACCCTATGCTTTTACTGATAACATTTTTATATGTATTTGTGTAACGTTATATTTCTTGCCAATTTCATTTTATCAAATTAAACGAAAAAAAAAAGTTAAAATATTTTCCTGTTTAAATTTTCTCTTCAGTCTCGTTTTATTTCTCGTCGTCTCTCGATGATATCCGCAAGGACGTTCTGTGACAGTTTACTCGAATAAATAATTATTATTAGTAAACAAACAATTTAATAGAATTATAATTGGGATAATAAATATAATGTGTCCTCCATCATAATTATAAAGTTTCCCTTTCCATCGGTCGTGTGTCCAACCAAAAACGTCACTTGTACGCGTGTTTTTGTTGTCGTGTCGTAAAATTCTATGAAAATTCTCGAGACGTGTCAATACAAATCCAAAACAACAGAAAGTGTAAACAATATCTGAAAAAGGATTCATTTTCATTTTAACATAATATAGTCCTATAAAAAAGGGAAAAAGGTTATTTGAATAGACAAGTTTACAATTACAGATTTGTTGTTGGAAAAGTAAAACGGATTAAATTTCCACAATGTACTGTGAAAAGTAAAAAAAAAAACGAGGTAATAATATTGGAAAGTGTAATTTTTGTGCCGAGTTAAATTTAAATTTTTGTGAAATAATTTTCTTACATATTTTCCCCCCGACACAAAACGTGTGAAAATGTATGTTGTTTTAGTGTCAGTGTTGTATTATTGATAAATGCAAATAATTATTTTATCCAACCTATCGGAAGTGTTGTTGTGTCTAAAGTGTATTTTTATTTTGTGAGTTCTAAAAGTGTTAAATATTTATAAAAAGGAGAAAAATCGAAAATTAATATTTGTTTCGGTATCTTATTGCCATCTGATAAGGAAGAAGATAATATAAAAACTTACCATAAAAAAATTTATGCGCATACACGACAAGTAAAATAATTTTTTTGTGAATTTTCATGAATGAAAATTAAAATCTAATTAGAAAAAAAAAATTATTATTATATTTTTGTATTTTGTTATTATTCTGCTATCTATCTTCCTTGTTAGTTTTGCTCTCATAAAATATTTATAGTGCGTGAATTATATAAACCTTACACATATATATGTACAGAAATTTATGACACTTTATATTTACACACTTGCTGTATATTATGAAAATTATGGATAAGTCCTTGAATCATCTTTAAATCTAGTTTAATGTAAGTAAATAAAGAAAAAAGAAAGCAACATAACCTAACAAAAAAAAAATCTCTTTTTAAAATCAATACAATATGTTCGAGTTAGTTAGAGGTTAGTTTCGTATATATGTATGTACGAACGTACATTTGATACAACTTAGATAACGCAAGGAAAACAACACAAAAAAAGAAAAACAGAAAAATGATGATAGCAGAGAGATTAGAATTTTTTTTTATCTCCTACATAATGTATAAGAAGTGTAACAACAACAAAAAAAAATCTGGAAAACAGATAAAATAAAAAGGACGAGAAAATTATTAAGCAGCCGAAAGATTTTTTTTTGTGTATAAGAATGAGATAGTTTCATTTATAGTAGTTTAAGAGTTAACGATTTTAAGGGATTGGTATGAATATTTGGTTCTTTGTGCGAAGGGTAGTCGTTCGTATGTATTTTGCTCGGAATATAAATGGCGGGAACTTTCTTACATGCGATTTAATGACATATGTTTATGATTACCATAACGAATTTATTTTGTCTATTTGTCTATTTTTTAAAAAATTGTCATACATATATACAATATATAATTTTATACAGGTCCGAAAATTAAATATTTCGTATTTTTAATATTTTTTTTATTTGTCTTGCCGTCAATTGTCTTCACAAGATCGAGAAAATAGGCTACTGTTTATAGTCGCTAAGGATTGTCACCCAATTTGAAACTATGAAACTAAGGCGCTTTCAGGACAGTCGAGGTTGGCGAATTTGAATCTCATCAAATATTACGGTCATAATTGTGATTAATATTTACAAAGTGGGAAGAACGATATCACTCCATTTGTTTTGTTTACTACTTTGCAAGAAGGAGTAATAATGCAAGATAAATTTAAATATAAATTTTTTGGCTCCAATGCTGTTTTTAAGAAATTCCAATGTAGCGGGTTTCTTGATAAATACCTTTGACATGAAGTATGAAAAAAAAATTAGTGATGTGATGACAGGGTGGGGGAAAAATTATAATTCCATATTTTGAAACAATTTGATTATGTAAAATTTCCTCAACAATGTCACTATAATGCAATCAGTCGGGCAAGTAGCGCTATATTTTTGGAGCCACATGTTGTCGAACTCCAGTTTTCCAACTGTGGCTCCAAAAAGTTCTTCATCAAGGTTCTATAGCAACCAACGTTTATTGTAACTTCAGTTTGGTCCACGTGGACCAAACTGTAACCTTACTTAGTTGGTGCAGCCTAAAATGCATCAATTTTGAACTTACAGTAGCCGATAACCCGTATTAGTTTTTAAGTTACAGGAGACTAGTCATAAATAACAAAGAATTATATGATCCACAAATTATTGAACAAAAAAATAAGGAAAGGAAAATCGTGGGCCACTCACTATTAACCCTCGTCAGGCGGCATAGGTACAATTGTACCTTTTCTGTTTTTAAATACTAATAAGTCTGCTAGTAGAAACCGGAGAGAGTTAAAGCTTTGTGAGATCTCTACATTTTAATAACGTGGAAATTCCAAATATTATCAATTTACAAAAATTATGTCTACAGTGACGATTTTCATATAAAATATATGAAAGTACAATTGTACGTCTGCCACCTTTTACATTGTAAAATTATGCCGCCGGACGAGGGTTAAAAGTTATCTCAAAATAGATACATGATAAGGTAAATGTGCAAATCAAAATAATCTATTGTATTAAGATCGTTGGCATTTTCCACGATAGATACGATCTCTTAATGAGATGAGCGAGTATTTCAGTATCCAGATGATCTGGGTCCCTGGTCACTCGGACGTCACGGGAAACTGCAGGGCAGACGAACTAGCTAGGCACGGTACGACTCTCCAGATGCAACCGGAAAGGGCAGGTCTGGGGAGGCCTATAGCAGCGCTCAAATTGACGCTCAGTAAAAAGGCAATCGCCTTAACAGATGAGAGGTGGACCAACACTCTCACGTGCAGGGTAGCAAAACAGGTTTGGCCAAAACTGGACCTGCGGCGCTCCAAGGCACTTGTATCCCTGGGAAAACGAGATTTAGGATTGGTCGTAGGGATACTAACAGGACACTGCCTTTTTGGGGAACATGCGAGGAGGCTGGGTCTAGAGACGAATGACTTTTGTAGAAGTTGTATGGACGAAGAGGAGGAAGAGACGCTAGTTCACTTCCTATGCTCATGTCCGGCACTATCATACAAAAGACGTAAGTACTTGGGTGTGTACAACATGGACAGCCTTTCTGAACTCGCGGACTGTAGGGTGCGAGATATTTTACGCTACATCAGTAGCTCTGGTTGGTTTCAGCGGGAGTAAGGGGAGATTGGATCCTGTGGTATCACAATGGGCCATTAATGGCCTAAGTGTGCGATAGCAGCCACTCTAACCTAACCTAACCTAACCTACGATCAACAAGAAGGTAATTTTAAACTTGATGTAGCAAGCCTCCAGCTATATACACAGCAAACAAGCGGCAAAATGTTAGTATCATTAAACAAACCAAAGCTGTTTGATTCTGTTAGATGGCGACAATCACAATTTTTGCTGTGATTGCTTACTATGCTCAAACTATGATCAAGTAGAATTAAATTTGATAAATTTTACTAGAAAAAATCAACACAAACTGAGTAAAACACAAGTCAAAATTGGTTTGTATCAAAAATATGAAAATCTAAATGTGCATCAATTAAGGAGACGATAATGACATAGTGCTTCACAGTTTCGCTAATGCCACAGAATACACATAATAATACCGCGCTAAAAAGAAGAAGGCGATAAGTGTGAAGAGATATTCCAAAGCAGCGTTAAACGGTCATCAAATGGCAAGTACACCGTAAAAATACCATTTAACAGCATTGATGGAAAATTAGGCAACTCAAAAAGATGGCAACAGCTAGATTTCTCCAACTAGAAAAACAACTCTTGAAGAACGACGACTTAGCGGCTTGATACAACAAATTTATGAAATAATATGAACAGCTTGGGCATATGCAGGACGCACATACTATATGCCACATCTCGCCATCTTTAAACCATCAAGCACTATAACAAAGTTAAGAGTGGTGTTTGATGCCTCTGCAAAAACAACCAACGGCCGATCGCTATATGTCATCATGCATGTCGGTCCAAAATTACAACAAAACCTTTGGCATATCGTTATGAGATGGTGAAATCACAAATACGCGTTTACCGCAGACATCGAAAAAATGTTTCGGCAAATATGGATCGCTGCAGGAACTTCTGGATTTTAATGTAAACCTCTCTGTGCACACTGGATTAGTTGCGAAACGGATCATCCTCTCCGCAACAGCCAAACTATTTGATTCGTTAGGATGGCCTGCCCCAATAATAATAACTCAGAAAGTTACGATGCAAAACCTTTGGCTTTTAGGGCTTAGTTGAGATGAGCTGGTCTCAGAAGAAATCACTAGACAGTGGGTTATCTACCTTAAAGAACTTATCCTGCTTAATGAATTGAAAATCCACAGATGGATAGGGTTCACAAGTGAATCAATCGTCGAGATTCATGGTTTTAGTGATGCCTCAGAACTTGCAGCTTGTATTTATCTGAAAGTAGTCACTGGAGAGTAAGTTGACATCAGCATTATATCAGCAAAAACAAGCGTGACACCGACAAATCAACAAGTAACTTTACCACGTTTAGAGTTAAACGGAATCCTGCTATCTACGAACCTACTGCAAGAAGTCAAGCAATCACTAAACATACAACAAGCACCGACTTTTGCATATACTGGTTCCACGATAGCACTTTCACGGATACAAGGCGAAGTTCAAAAGTTTACGTAAGATGCCAATAGAATACTAGAAATCCGAAGCATGACTGAACCGTATCAATAGCATCATGTAAAATCAAAAGATAATCCAGCTGATTGTGTTAGTCGAGGAATAACAACAAAGGAACTTATGAATCACAGTATCTGGTGGACTGGACCACAATGGTTAAAACATAATAAAACATATCATTCGATGGAAAGATACCAAGAATTTGATGATCAAGAAGAAGCTGAATTGAAACATGCAAATACGGCAAATGTTACCGAGAAAGAGAACCAGTTCCTACACTTATAAGAAAAAACTTCAAGCTTTATGAAACTAAAAAGAATCGTAAAGAATTTAAACATCTTTATCAAAAGATGCAAAAAAGAATGCAGATGAGTATGATCTTCGGAAATAGAAGAATTACTGAAGAACAAATCGTAGTCAGGGAATAAAGCAAGTTACTACAATTAAACCCTGTTTTGGATCAACATGATTCTGCGGGTAGGTGGAAGACTTCAGAATTCATTGCTAGAGCAATAATCAATTATAGCACTTGAAAACAGCGCATGGGGCAATCCAACTTGCGCTCGCATACCTACGTAAGAAGTATTGGATCAAACGTACAAAAATGCCCTAAAGCGGTAATTTCAAAGTGTGTCACTTGTCACAGATTTCGAGTTCATCAAGGGTGTAACCAGCTAATGGGAAATATACCATCTCCAAATCTACCCTACCCAAAGGGCAACCGCCAATGCCATTCACTCATACTGGCGTTGATTATTCAGGTCCACTACAGTTAAAAACGAGTAAAAGAGGACATACAATTTATAAAGGCTATATAGCGATTTTCATCTGTCTTGCTACTAAAGCAATCCACATAAAAGTAGTAACAGACCATACTACTTAGGCATTCATTGCAGCTTTCAAAAGATTCTGCTCTAGACGAGGATTATGCAATGACATGTATCGTGACAACGCAACAAATATCATTAGAGCCAACAACCAGCTGAAAAAAATGAAAATAGAAGCTCTAGTGGACTTTAAGAAAATCGTATCAGAAGAGATAGCTTCGGGAGGTATAACATGGCATTTCCAACCACCAGCACCATCGGATTTTGCTGGATTATGGGAAGCTTGCGTGAAGTCAGTGTCAAAACCCACCTGAAGCAGATTTTGGGAAATACCCCACTGACCTACGAAGAATTAATAACCGTTTTAAATCAAATAGATTCAGTGCTAGATTCTAAACACTTACCTAATGAATTCAAATATTAATAGACTGTAAAGGTGGTAGTACTTGAAAAATTAAAAAAAGACTTTTGGAAGAGATGGTGCAATGAATATCTTGAAAGGCTACAACAACGTTCAAAGTGGTTACATATGAAGCCACAAATCAACATAGGGGATCTCGTTTTTCTAATAGAAGTTAACTTACGTCCTTCTAAATGGATGCGAGGTAGAGTAGTTGCAGTACATCAGGGAACAAATGGACATGTACGAGTCACGTCAGTACGCGGCGCAGGAAATTCTATTTACACAAAGGGCCATCACAACAGTTCTGCCAAAAGAAGAACCACTAAAAACAGATAGGTGTGAAGGTACAATTGTGGCCAGCGTCGAGGATAATCAATCAAATTTAGATAGATGAGTGACAAGAGCAAACACCAATCCAAGGCTATGTCTGCGTACACTCTCAATAATATGCATGCTAAGAGCAGCAGTAGCCCAAGGATGATTTGAACGTACTTTAATCTTACACAATATTTGGCTGAACTAGACTATTCTGAAAACTGTACTCATCAGCTGGAAATGGTATGCATAAACGGAACTAAGTATGTAGTTATGCAGATAGCTCCAGCCCACACGGATACCATGAAACACTGTGAAGCTATTGTATCCCAAATAAAATCGTCCCACATAGAGTTAAAGAGCAAAATAATATTATAAACCCTCCTTTTTTGACTCCTTTTGATTTTATTGGCACGATTGCTAATGAATTATTCGGCGTGCTTGATCATCGTGCCGGTAACGTCTACAAGGACAGCATCGAACAATTAAATGCAAATCAACACCACCACCAGAAATTACCACAATAACAGATGTCGATATTGGAATTAACGATTAATTTGCTTAAGCATAATTATGAATAAACCAGTCAAAAATTCGAGACATTCAGAAATATTCTGAACAACATAATGTTTCATGAAGAATTCACTGATTTAGCCAAATCGACACTATCACAGAGGTTCATAAAATAAGACTAGACCCTTACACCGCATCAAAACCAAGGACAGCTCGGGCAAATCATTCAAGATTGTAACGGACCCGTCCTTTTGCTGATATTTGCGTAGAGGTTCCTGGTCGTGAGGGAATTCCAGGAACATTCCGCAAATCTTGATTACACCGCAGGGAAGGAAGTGCAACGAAACCTGTCACATAATCGACGAACTTACCTGATACACATCCTCATACACGCGTGACTGTCTATTAAGGCATAATTAAAAGTTTATTACGTTCAAGTAAATTCATATAATATATATTAGATACTTTACATTAGATTTAAAATAAAAAAAAATAAAAATTCTTAATGAATACCCCAAAAAAAAAATATTAATTATTTAAGAAACATCAAAGTAAATAATTAAAACAGTAAGCGTAAACAATATTTTATAATTTGACTTTTCCCAATTAATCCACTTAATTAATTAACTAAAAGCCTAAATAAAATTAATACCAAAAAACCCAATTATTCAAATAAATCCGAAATCGCATAACATAAGATATTATTCATCGTACCCCGAAAATTATTTACAAAAATAACATCTCTCAATGAGGTTCATAATTGGATTTTCCAGAATTAATTAAGTTAACTATGTAAATACTAAAACTAAAGTTACTAAAATAATAAACAAAAGTACCTTACTTAAGGCGACATAGCACCTTCAAATTTTCAAAAAATCGATTTTTTTTTTATGATAGATTATGTTAGAATGAACGTTTAAAAACATGATTTTAATGATATAAACATGAAAATTTCAAAAAAAAAATTTATTTTATTTATTGCGAAGAGCGCCAAAGTCGTTTTTTACGCGGTTATCTCGAAATGACGTTTTTCAAGTTGGCGTGCAAGATTGAGAAAAAAACTACTTATCCAATCGTTCTAAAATTTTAACACGTTGATCTACATATATTTCTGCTCAGAATGAACTACGGAAGGAAAAATCGACTTTTAATTTTTTGAGTTACAACTAATTGGGGTGGAAAAAAGCTGCATTTTCGAAAAAATGCCGCAATTTTTTTATTTTTCAACCAATTTTTTTTTCTTTTAGTTCATTCCAAGGGCGATTTAATGCTGAATAAAACCCCGTTTTTTTTAAATCAGATGTTTCTGAGAGTAGTTATGATGCACGCCGCGAATTTTCAGTGTTTTTGGAAAACCCTTGTAGCAGACGACCTTGGGCTAAAAAAAATCTAAAAAAATAGTTTTTGTACTTTCAGTTAAATAAAATGTCAATGGAAAGTTTCATTAAAAGATATCTCATTAAAAAAAAAAACTTTGAAAAACCTTTTTTTTCAATTTTGAATGTGCTATGTCCCCTTAATGTATTATTTCGACGTATAAATTGAATAATTATTGTTTGCGGTCCGTTGTGGATATCGTCAGCTGCTAACCGTAGTATGAGATTTACGATCGAAAATAGTGTAGTCAAGAACGTTCTTAAAATTTTATCCGGCGCGTTAACTAATGTAGATTACAAAATATTACCGTTCATCATATTGAACGATCGATCATATTATCGAAATTCCACATTGCGATTTCAATGAGGTCAATGACCGTAACTCGTGCAATATTGTTCGGGTATGTTTTACCAATGCCGTGTATTACACTATTTATGTGGAATTATTGTACGAGTTATTTGGTTATAATTATTTAGTTAATTATGTTATATTAAAAACCCGAAGTTTTTATTTATTTTTGAAGTAAAACTTCTTTAGGCACGCTTGACTTGGGGACTAAGCTTGCAAATGCGTTACGAAAAGTGTAATCGAACGAGGCGAACGAAACAATAGACGCAAAACGACATCATTTTCCTTGAGTATCAGGATGTGCCATGACAATTCATAAATCCCTAGGTGGAACATTAGTTGATACCATTTTATTTTAATCATTGGTTAAAAAAATGGGATAATAAGAAAATAGGAAAATTGGTAAATGGAAAATTGGAAAATTGGAAAAATTGGAAAAATTAAAAATTGGAAATTTCGAAATTTGCAAAATTGGAAATTTTGAAAATTTTAAAATTGGAAAATTAGAAAACTTTAAAATTGGAAAATTGGAAAATTAGAAAATTGAAAAACAGGTAAATGGAAAATTGGAAAATAGGAATATATAAAAATATGAAAATATGAAAATATGAAAATATGAAAATATGAAAATATGAAAATATGAAAATATGAAAATATGAAAATATGAAAATATGAAAATATGAAAATATGAAAATATGAAAATATGAAAATATGAAAATATGAAAATATGAAAATATGAAAATATGAAAATATGAAAATATGAAAATATGAAAATATGAAAATATGAAAATATGAAAATATGAAAATATGAAAATATGAAAATATGAAAATATGAAAATATGAAAATATGAAAATATGAAAATATGAAAATATGAAAATATGAAAATATGAAAATATGAAAATATGAAAATATGAAAATATGAAAATATGAAAATATGAAAATATGAAAATATGAAAATATGAAAATATGAAAATATGAAAATATGAAAATATGAAAATATGAAAATATGAAAATATGAAAATATGGAAATATGAAAATATGAAAATATGAAAATATGAAAATATGAAAATATGAAAATATGAAAATATGAAAATATGAAAATATGAAAATATGAAAATATGAAAATATGAAAATATGAAAATATGAAAATATGAAAATATGAAAATATGAAAATATGAAAATATGAAAATATGAAAATATGAAAATATGAAAATATGAAAATATGAAAATATGAAAATATGAAAATATGAAAATATGAAAATATGAAAATATGAAAATATGAAAATATGAAAATATGAAAATATGAAAATATGAAAATATGAAAATATGAAAATATGAAAATATGAAAATATGAAAATATGAAAATATGAAAATATGAAAATATGAAAATATGAAAATATGAAAATATGAAAATATGAAAATATGAAAATATGAAAATATGAAAATATGAAAATATGAAAATATGAAAATATGAAAATATGAAAATATGAAAATATGAAAATATGAAAATATGAAAATATGAAAATATGAAAATATGAAAATATGAAAATATGAAAATATGAAAATATGAAAATATGAAAATATGAAAATATGAAAATATGAAAATATGAAAATATGAAAATATGAAAATATGAAAATATGAAAATATGAAAATAGGAAAATATGAAAATATGAAAATATGAAAATATGAAAATATGAAAATATGAAAATATGAAAATATGAAAATATGAAAATATGAAAATATGAAAATATGAAAATATGAAAATATGAAAATATGAAAATATGAAAATATGAAAATATGAAAATATGAAAATATGAAAATATGAAAATATGAAAATATGAAAATATGAAAATATGAAAATATGAAAATATGAAAATATGAAAATATGAAAATATGAAAATATGAAAATATGAAAATATGAAAATATGAAAATATGAAAATATGAAAATATGAAAATATGAAAATATGAAAATATGAAAATATGAAAATATGAAAATATGAAAATATGAAAATATGAAAATATGAAAATATGAAAATATGAAAATATGAAAATATGAAAATATGAGAATATGAGAATATGAGAATATGAGAATATGAGAATATGAGAATATGAAAATATGAAAATATGAAAATATGAAAATATCAAAATATGAAAATATGAAAATATGAAAATATGAAAATTGAAAAATTGGTAAATTGGAAAACTGGTAAATTGGAAAATTGGAAAATTTAAAAATTGGAAAATTCGAAAATTCGAAAATTGGACAATTGGAAAATTGTAAAATTGTAAAATTGAAAAATTAAAAAATTGAAAAATTGAAAAATTGAAAAATTGAAAAATTGCAAAATTGCAAAATTGCAAAATAGGAAAATAAAAAATATGAAAATAGGAAATTTTGAAAGTTGGTAAATTGGAAAATTGCAAAATTTGTAAATTGGAAAATTGAAAAACAGGAAAATTGGAAAGTCATAATATAGACTTCTATGTCACTGACTGACTCACTCGAGAACGCACAGGGTGACCAAAATTTTTTTTTTCTATATTATAACATCTATGTCACTCACTAACTTACTCACTCCAGAACGCACAGGGTGACCATAAAAAATTCGTCCGTGTGATATATTTTATATATGTATTTTTTCTATATTATAGCTCCTTTCCACACGAGGTATCGCGAAACCGATTCTTTCTTCGTTTCTTTCCCCGATTGCCTATGATACAGGTTTTAATGCGACTTAAACATATTTTCGATGAAACCACATGGCGTACTGTGGTTATACATAAATGAAATACAAAATATTTCAAGGCCATTTTTACTATGCGAAGAGATTTCAAAAATGGTTTTTTTGTCCATTTTGTGACACATACATAAACATTGTCTATTACGACTAGTTGGCCTCGAAAAAGTTACCAAGTTACAAGGTTACCTCTTGTGGCATCAGACATAAACGGCTAGGTGACACTCGAGAACGCAAAGGGTGACCAATTTTTTTTCCAATATTATAATTTTTCTATATTATATTATAAATATTAAATATATATTAGAAGTTTTACTTCAGTAGTGTGGTCTAAAGCACACTCAATTTTTTATTATTATTAGGAGATTATTATGTTATTTTCGTAGGTTATCGTATTTTTATGATTATTACTTATTATTATTATAAAACCCATGCGATTTTATCATTGCATTAGGAAAATCAACAAATTTTTTACTTTTGCATTAAACGCTGCTACTGTTTTTTTTCGCTCAGCCGCGGTTTTATGGAATTTTTACACTGTGATACTAGTTTTTATGAATGTTTTATTTGGTTTATATGAAATTTAGGTTCGTTATTTATATTGGTTATGTTTTGTCACTATAATTTGTTTATTTGTTTAAATTTATTAATATTTTTCTATTTATACTCGTATTATGAGGACACTAAAATTATAACCGTCTTTATGGATATACACTTGAGTAATTCGTGCCTGTTAAGTACACCCAGCACATAGTTTCACTGTTCGTTTTTACACCTGCTAGTTCGGAATTTTGTGTTTTAATTATTTTATTTCACACATAGAACACATTCCCATACAGTTTGTGATACATAGACAAAACTTAATCTAGGACACTATTCTTAATTAAATAAAGAAATTAACTTATTAATTCTTTTTATACTTTTAACATTAATTCAACGTTACCAATCTCGAATGTTCAATTATTTGGTGAACTTAACACTTAACTATAAAAACTAACATTAACTAACTTTCAATTGATCAATATATTAAATTCTAAAATATTAGAATACTCAATTTTACTAACAACATTATTCACATCACATTTGTGACTTATGAAAACAGATCACCAAATCAAATTAAATAAAAATCAAAAAATGAACTTTAGGTAGCGAGTTAAAATATATTCCGTACTATTTGCAAATCACACAATAACTGACTCCCTTCACGTTTTCAAAATCCTCCTTTTATTTATTTATTTTTTTTTCGTCATCATCATCATCATAAGTTTTAAATCACTCAGCGCTGGGAACGATGACTGTCGCGGGCGTCGTTACAAGGTGTGAAACCAAAACACACACTTTCGAACCAATGACATAGCTACCACGTACAGCATAATTCAAAATAAAAATAGGAAATATATTCATATTCGAAATCAAAATTCCACTGGTTCAGCGAGCACAATTTAATTTATATCAAGTCCTTACACTTAAAAAACACATTTCACTTAAGTCATGCTTTTCTATTGCTCAAAAAATTATTTTTGAATATTTTAATTACAAAATTGGTTCAAAATGTTTAAAAAATCACTCGATAGATTTCGATTTGTTAGGTCATCATCAGGAGTATCTACTGATTTGTAAAAGTAAAAATTTTGTTATATAGTAAAAAAAAGCAAAAAATAAATCAAAGAAGGAGGGACAAAAAATAAGCAATAAAAATTAATCTATTAATCGTCCCAACCAACTGCTCGTTTTTCCTGTTATTCATTCAGAGCATCATCAGAGCCCTTAAATCTCCGATTCCCCAACACATGTTTATGTCGTTTAATGCTCTGATATATCCTCTGACTTAAAAGCTATTCATATTCAGGGGTCATACACAAATTAATCGGATACAGAATTAAAATTATATTGCAAATTTCGTTTCATTTTATTTTTTTGGGTTGACAGTAATATTTTTCTTTACTGATAGTACCACGACAGATTTATTTTGGGCTCACATTCAAATTTGGCGGTTTTTCTCTTGTTGGCAGAATCATTTTTGGGTTGGAATATAGAAAATAGAGTATTTTTAAACATTTTTGGGCTGACACTTGCCTATAGTCAAAGTCTGTATATTTTAGTATTGCCATCGATTTTTTTTGGGTTAGAATTTGGGCCAACTTCATATACATGCCTTGATGTCGATTCTAATGTGACAGATGAACTGTATGAAAACTATAGCTACGGAATGGAGATAGATCTCGATAATCTATCGGAGAATTTATTTACCAGATGGAATCACGAGTGGAACGAGGATGATCTTACCCTCGATGCTTTGTGAAATGTTTCCAAAAATATTAAAATACAAATAATGAATTATTATTTTATTTTATTTTTAATTGACAACAACTATACATATATTTTTTGATTATTTTAAACATTATTTTTGTATAACTTTTATTGAATTTACTAAAATTTCTAAAATATTGGATAATATTTCAATTAGTTGTTTTTCTTTTTTATAGTGAATTAATTTTAATATTAAAGCTAGTACTTTGTTTCCGCCATCATCAAATTCGATTTCTTGTATAATGTGTTCAGGTATAATATTCCCCACACGATATTGTTGCATAATTTATAAGCCTAGAAACGTCTTCAACAAAATGTACATTCACGCTCGCCATTTCATTTAGTTATGTACGTAAAACTACTTCTTCATAATCTTTTATGGTCGTGAAGTTATGTATAAGTTTTAGTTTTCACCTTTGCATTGTATTTTAGTTATCAGCTTTATACTATAATAATTTATTATCTGCTTAATTACAACAACCATACGACGAAATTAATATTTAATCGACTTGAAGTTTTTGATATATAGTAAATCATATACAGTTTCAAAGACATCATTTACAAAATTTCACCTAAAAGTATACAAACGTTCACCTAAAAGAACATATTTTCAAAAAATCCTCCTGGATCTTTGCTTAATATTCACAAATTATGTGTAAATGTATGATAAATTTTAAAAATGTCGCCTAAATGTTTGCTTATTTATCATTATCCGTACATGACGGTATTTTATAGGACATCAAAGACTACGTCACGCATTGGAACTGGGATTATGCCAGAACGAACAAAAACATATACTAATTTAATTTGTTGATTTTGATACCATAAAAATACTCGGTCCAAATATATTTTATGGTAAAATTTTTCTTTTTTTATTGTATAAAATAGAATATTCTGTAAAATTTTGTATGTTTATATTGCTTTTCTTGTCTCTCACGTACAAAAAGTAAATGTTCTTCATTTTGCAGAACAAACTTGTTATCGAATGTAAACGGGCTAATTTTATACATAATCTCCGTAAATTTTTCTAGAATTTAACAATTTGTTTTTCCATGAAAACAAATCGTGAACGCATAAACGAACCATTGAAACCCTTTGGTTTCGCAAAATTGACCTATTTATGTTTTATCTTATTTCTTAAAAACTGATGAAGATATCGAGATAAAATTGGTCCAGATTGCTCTCGTGTCGGCTACAAACCTATTTGATGTAAAAGTTGTAGTGTTTAGGCGTGAAAGAAGGACAATGAAATAGGAGGCCAATTTTGGTCGAAAATTGTCTTATGAGTCAAAAGTAACCGGAAGATATTACTATTTGTAAATTTATGTGTGTGCCAATCTGCGCCATTTTTATTTCAACATTTGTTTTTGGTTATTTTTTGACATTTAGTTCAATATCTCCGTGTAATAAAGTTGTTTCACACGAAATAATAAAAAATTGAAACAGTAAAATTATAATTAAAATTAAAAAAATTGTCGTTATTTTTGAAAATGTTTTCACAAATACCTTTCAGTTATTACGATCGTAAATTATAAATTGCCGCAGAACAACAATTTAATCACGAAAATTCGCAGTAGCATAGAGTGCTGTTTTAAAAAGCAGATTTTGTTGTCGTAAAAATACTTTGGGTATTTGCATTATTTTCACGGGAGAGCGGCACACATTGTCTATGCATGTATAGCACTACATAATTTTTTAATTGATAATAACTATCCCGTCGAGGAATATAGCGCCAGTTGATAGCGCATACATTACAAATTATATCCGGGCGAGGGACGTAGAATTTTAACGTCGTATTATTTTTTCTAATAAATAAGGCATGAAGGTTATTTTGTTTAAATTCAAAGAAAAAAATCAATATTTCATTAATACTAAAATTTGAAACAAGCAAAAAAAATGTAGTAAAATAAAATAAATTTTCAAACCATCATTATTCGAGCTCTCTCATTCAGTTTGTTCACTATTTCTTTAAATAATCTTACAGACGCCTCCTGTAACTGTAAGTAGTGGGTAATGTTTGTGACGGCCACACTTTCCTGCTAAAACAAATTTAAAATGATATAAGAATATATTTCGTTTCATAAACATTGCTTACTTTTCGGGAATCTTCCCTTTGCCATAGTGTTCTGGGAGGCAAATTTCCGAGGTTCGCCGTCGCCTTAATTTGGCTCATTCGCCATTTGTGGTGGACAACCGTGTGTCTCAGGGCAATGGTTGCGTTATTACAGATGAAGGTAGAGATAAAAGGGAAGAAATGGATAGAATTCTATTTGAGAAGGAGTTAGTAGTGTCTGAGATGATGGAAATAATATAGGAGAGGAGAGATAATGTAATGATGGAGTTGATTGTGGTAATAAAATAAAGGAAGCTAAAGAAGGCGATTCAATTTGGGATACATTAGATGTTTTGGAATTTTCAGATTCTACTAAATAAAAAAAAAATTACCTATATTAATAAACCTTACCAAAAATCTTAATTTATCTATCGCAGCAATGAGGGTCATGTGTGAACCTAACGTACTATAGCGATGTTACCGGGTTTTCGCGATTTAAATTAATAATACTCATTATATATTTTGCTTATAATAACTATTTATATGTTATTTATTATTTTGCTATAAAATATATTTTAATATTAGTTCATAAAATGGTGTGTACCAAGTTCAGCACTTTTCACTTTTTTATTATTATTTGTGACTGTGTCTCGTTCACTTATAAAACCCGACTATCCTTTTTCGTTTCTTGTTTCTTTTGAGTTTCAGTAATTCTCGATATCTATCGACTATCGGAAAATATCGAGATTCGCGAAATTAATATGTAGGTGGCGAAATGCTCTATTCAGCAAAACGAGCTATCCCTCGTAATTAAACGGCGCGGTGTATAAATAGTTTTGCTACGAGGAGTGCCACGAAGTGAAAATGATTTTGAGCTGCTACAGCACCAATATTTGACCAAACCGATTCACCCGATTCAATTATGCATACATATGTCATCTCATGCCGTATGAGACAATATTCGACCAAAATTGGCCCCCTGGTGTGGAAGAACACGTAGACAGACAATCAGACCAAATTTTTGAATTCATTTCATTATGTTTAATTTTATTTATACACCCATCGCCATAAAAATGTACGATTTGAAATTAAAAGGAACATATTGGAAAAGATATTATTTGCTGCACAAGCATTTTTAGATTAAAACAATACATTTAAAAAAAAAATTAAGTGAAAGGCACCCCAATGAAAATAATAGCGAGTGGACCCGCCCTTGGCTTTGACAACATCCCTAATCCGAGTCGACATGGAATCGTATAATTTGTTTAAATATTCGGTTGAAATTTCTTCGAACCATGCTTTCTGAATTAACTCTTTCAATTCTTTTACAGTTTTTGGCTTGTATATCCTAATCTTTTTACCCAAAAATGCCCATACATTTTCATTGATGTTCAGGTCAGGACTATTTCCTGGCAATGATAGTGACTCGATCCCCAAAGTTCTGTTACCTAAATGAAAATGGTATTAAAATAAACGTTCTTATATTACCAACAACTGCTATATCTGGCAAGGCGTGATCTGTGGCATGGCGCCGAATCATCCTGAAATATTGGATTTTCAATATGTTGCGTCAGATCCTCAATAGTCGGCAAGACGCAGGTTTAAACTATTTGTTTATATTTTTCTCCATTTACACAATCTTCTAGAAGAAGAATATGTGCCATTCCAAATGCTGTTATGGAACCTTAGACCATAACGTATGAGGAATGTTTTACTGTAGGCAAAACGCATCCCGTTGAATATCCCTTTCCTTTTCGTCGTCGAACTGTCATCCTCCCGTCGGCCCCAAATAAATTACATTTGAACTCGTCCGAAAACACCACTCTCCGCCAGTCATCGGATGTTCAATTTTCCCACTCTTTGGCAAATTTAAACCTTTGAGTTCTTATTTTTGAGGTAAGGAGCGGTTTTTCGCCGGTCGATGAGCGTTCAGACCCAGTTCATTTAACCTCCTCTGGACAGTATGTTACGTACCATCCTAGTGACTGCATGTTTTTATTTTTTTTTTTCATGATCGGGTAGGTTCAACGGCTAGGGGGTTCTTTGTCACTAGGTAACGTGGCAGAACAAACCATATATGTGCACTATACAATGACTACTCACACATTGACCACTTTTCACCACATCACCAATAAAAAAGAATTATTTCATTTTAAAGTTTTTTTATAATTTAAACAAAAATTAAGTTAATAAATTTCATATTTAAATACCAGATACACAACAAAAAAAATAATTATATAATCTAGGTATTTATTTTAATTTAAATAAATATTTTAATTTACTAAGAAAAGAACATATAAGAATTTTCCACACGATAAAAGTAATTGGTTTAAACACTCACCCAGACAATTCATCTCCCAAGAGTACTCTTTAGATTTTGAATGTCCGCGTGCTGAAACCAAAGAATTACCCTCCCAATTCTATTAAGCTGTTGTTGCTTGTTTAATCGATCAGCAACATAAATAATTTAAATAACTATATATTTACACTAGATTACAAATTATTCTTGGAAACTACACAAACAAATTTTTCTTTCCTTTTTTTTGTGAACTTATCTTAAAAATTTTCATTTTTTTATATTTTCTTATTTTCTTGTTTTGCACACATTTGCACAAGTAATGTAATGCTATATATAAAAGCACAGCTAACACAACCAACACCGTATAATTTCTGATAATTGCTACCATCTAACACTTGGGAAACTGCTAATTAGCAGCTTCCGAATAAACAATTTGCCTCCTAGTATTCCTTATCTAAAGTAGATCCACGCAAATTCCAAATCAGCTTCAAATAGATTAATTAGGAGGCCACCGATCCAAGAAAAAGGCTCAGCTTTGATGACGTATAGCTGGTTGGTTAATGCTCACGAGATAGCCAAGTTATCTATCTAAGTGTAGTAATTTATTATATAGTTGGTATAATTTCCTTTACAGGTAGACTCTCATATACAATTTTTAATTTATAATTTTAGGACGGTCTGTTCCGCTTGACCTTTTCAAATGAAAATAATTAAGTCGCACTCTACTTATGGTAAGCCAACATCATTACAACAGCCCCCTCTCAAACCGAGTATAATCTTTTTGTATGCGACTCCACCTATTTTTTCACGCATACCAAATACATATAGAACGGCTCAATTTAACCAATAACATCACGATAATTATCATGCCATCCAAACGCTGTACCGTATTTTGGTAAGCAAGGTAAAACTTCTGGATAACCGATACTAATACGAAAATACGAGTAAAGTACAATTCCCAAAAACAATATTGATTTTTGTTATCATAATAAGATGTTAGGGTCAATGAACTCAAACGATAATATTTTACAATTGTCGTTGTCTTTGCATGATTTGTTTATCGTTCAGCATATCGTTGTTAAGCATCGTTTAGTTATAAACAGCGTCAATGCATTCGTAACAAGTACGAACAGAAATTGAGCCGTTAGAGGTTGCTAACAAAACTCTTCTTAGCTCAGCAGCCGTTATAAATCTGTTCCTTAGCGATAAACGGTTTAATACATTCCCGTGAAGTATGTCCTAACTTTCGTTATCCTAACGTTATATTCAAAACCTAAGTAACTATGACAATATTTTCATGTCTATGCTGTGCCTAATTCTCTAAGCAGTAAGATAATTTGTAAACGTGTAAACGATAATTTTTCTTGCCTTTTTACAATATTCGCATTCTCTAATTCCACTACAAGATAAAATTCAAAACGGTTACGATAAATAAATGTCAAAACTTAACACACTCTTATGATGTATGTAAGTTCATATTTAGACTTTGAGGGCTCATAACTACAGTTCCCATTTAAATTTCAACATTATTCTTATGGATATAAGTTACTCTAAATAGCATCTGTTCACAATCTATAGTTCAAGTTGTTACGGGTTGTGGTATGGCTAATTAAACAGGTGAAAATTTTATACAATATATTATCTTGGCATTTTTAAATCGCATAAGATAAACGTATTGACGGCAAGCGAGCAAGATAACAAATAACGTCAAAACGAAATTTTAATTATTTTATATCCTTAATAACTCAAGAAATACAACCTCTAGAAACCTAAATTGTTGCATATACATACATGAAAGCCATCTGGAATCAGACATAGCCCCCAAAATCATAGTGAAAAATAATCGGAGTCGGAAATTATTTGAAATTAAAATCAAGATACAGTTAGATAGACTTTTAAAACAAACCAAATGTTTCACGAGAACATTACAACAGTCAAAAATTTCTTTACTTCATACGGTAAAGACGTGTACAATATAAGTCTTATTTACAATTGATCGATCCGTTGAATTTTGATTAATGTTGTGTATTCAAATCTGTTTACTAAGTAACAAGTTATACAAAGTACAAAATCGCACTATTATGTAATTATTATTTGCGATATGTTTTTGAAATCTAATCAAATCTGTCTTAAACAGATTATAATTTCAGTGTATTTCGTTGTTGAAGACCTATTTAGCTCTTTTCGAAGCCATATTTAGCTCTTTCTGCACATGCGAGTTGACAATACCTAAGTATAATAGTCGGATCTCGGAAAGCCCGGAATTATCTTATTAGAATTTTAGAATTTCAAGAAAACTACAAAAAGGTGTGGGTAACTGCAGCAGGGAAACTTTTAAATTTCAAAATGAAACTTGGCATACTGATTAAGCCCAATTTGTGCTAATTAGTGCTCACGGGAAAAAATTAGTGCTAGTCCAGGAGCCGAAAAAACGGGAAAAGAAAATTTAAATTTCGCCTGAAAGACGAAAAAAATAAAACCCAATTTCTAGAAAAAACCAGAAAAAATTTAAGCCTAACTTCAAAACTTCACAAAAGCGGTTCCACCGACGAAATTTGTGCTTATCATTGAAATATGATTTTTATAAATTTTCATTAATAAATTGAGGAAAAACAAATTAGCCCCTAAAAGATACTATATTGAACATTAAAAATACACAAGTATACCGTTCAATAATATTTTTGTTGAACAACAAATTAAAAATAAAATAACTTATTATAAAATCAAAGAATAAGAATTTCAGATAGCATATTCCTGTCACGCATGTTCATTGCCATCCGGAAAATATAGTGGCCGAATTTGTGCTAATCCAGAATTGGCCCAATTCCGTTGAACAACAAAGACCGTTGAATGAACAATTTTCTGACAAAAAATGTTCTACAAACCAATGAAGTTGGAACTTCTCATTGCATATTCCTATTGGGTATGTTCATTGCCATCCGAAAAATATAGTGGCCGAATTTGTGCTAATCCAGAATTGGCCCAATTCCGTTGAACAACAAAGACTGTTTAATGAACAATTTTCTGACAAAAAATGTTTTACAAACCAATGAAATTGGCACTTCTGATTGCATATTCCTATCAGGTATGTTCATTGCCATCCGGAAAATATAGTGGCTGAATTTGTGCTAATCCAGAATTGGCCCAATTCCGTTCAACAACAAAGACCGTTGAATGAACAATTCCGTTCAACAACAAAGACCGTTGAATGAACAATTTTCTGACAAAAAATGTTCTACAAACCAATGATGTTGGCACTTCTGATTGCATATACCTATTAGGTATGTTCATTGCCATCCGAAAAATATAGTGGCTGAATTTGTGCCAATCCAGAATTGGCCCAATTCCGTTGAACAACAAAGACCGTTGATTGGACAATTTTCTGACAAAAAATGTTTTACAAAACAATGAAGTGGGCACTTCTCATTGCATATTCCTATTAGGTATGTTCATTGCCATCCGAAAAATATAGTGGCTGAATTTGTGCTAATCCAGAATTGGCCTAATTCCGTTGAACAACATAGACCGTTGAATGAACGATTTTTTGACAAAAAATGTTTTACAAACCAATGAAGTTGGAACTTCTGTCTAATTCTGGATTAGCACAAATTCAGCCACTATATTTTTCGGATGGCAATGAATATACCTGATAGGAATATGTAGTCAGAAGTTCCAACTTCATTGGTTTGTAAAACATTTTTTGGCAGAAAATTGTTCATTCGACGGTCTATGTTGATCAACGGAATTGGGCCAATTCTGGATTAGCACAAATTCAGCCACTATATTTTTCGGATGACAATGAATATACCTGATAGGAATATGTAGTCAGAAGTCCCAACTTCATTGGTTTGTAAAACATTTTTTGTCAGAAAATTGTTCATTCAACGGTCTATGTTGATCAACGGAATTGGGCCAATTCTGGATTAGCACAAATTCAGCCACTATATTTTTCGGATGGCAATGAATATACTTGTTAGGAATATGCAATCAGAAGTGCAAACTTCATTGGTTTGTAGAACATTTTTTGGCAGAAAATTGTTCATTCGACGGTCTATGTTGATCAACGGAATTGGGCCAATTCTGGATTAGCACAAATTCAGCCACTATATTTTTCGGATGACAATGAATATACCTGATAGGAATATGTAGTCAGAAGTCCCAACTTCATTGGTTTGTAAAACATTTTTTGTCAGAAAATTGTTCATTCAACTGTCTTTGTTGTTCAACGGAATTGGGCCAATTCTGGATTAGCACAAATTCGGCCACTATATTTTTCGGATGGCAGTGAACATGCGTGACAGGAATATGCTATCTGAAATTCTTATTCTTTGATTTTATAATAAGTTATTTTATTTTTAATTTGTTGTTCAACAAAAATATTATTGAACGGTATACTTGTGTATTTTTAATGTTCAATATAGTATCTTTTAGGGGCTAATTTGTTTTTCCTCAATTTATTAATGAAAATTTATAAAAATCATATTTCAATGATAAGCACAAATTTCGTCGGTGGAACCGCTTTTGTGAAGTTTTGAAGTTAGGCTTAAATTTTTTCTGGTTTTTTCTAGAAATTGGGTTTTATTTTTTTCGTCTTTCAGGCGAAATTTAAATTTTCTTTTCCCGTTTTTTCGGCTCCTGGACTAGCACTAATTTTTTCCCGTGAGCACTAATTAGCACAAATTGGGCTTAATCAGTATGCCAAGTTTCATTTTGAAATTCAAAAGTTTCCCTGCTGCAGTTACCCACACTACAAAAAGCTATGCGGTTTAAGCAACGAAACTCATTTAACCATCAAATTTATACACCGAAAATTTGTTAATCGAAACCATTTCTAGTATTTGATGTAGGTCTAGTTATGGAGGGACGTTTTAGTGTTACGATTTGCTTTTTACCATGAGTTGATTTTTAATCTTTGTAAAATGTTTGGGTTAATCTTAAGGATCGGTAACGAGTAGGAGGTGAGACTTTGATCAATTACCTGCACTTTAGAAATCGACTTTATCACACCTTGTTTGACCTTAGTGCTAGTTTTAATGCATAATTTAATTACATTTTGTACTCGTTCATTATTGTTCAAAATTTTTCCTAATTATTACTTTTGTCACACATAATTTAATAAATAGTTTAGAATTAAATAATTGTAAGATCGTATAGACTGTTGAGAGCTCCTAGTGCTTCTAAATGAAAATCGGTGGAAATTTCCCCAATCGGAATAAATTTGCTTTCTCTATATAATTCGCATTTTTCGCCGGCTACTTTAATAATTTTTTCAAATTTGTTTTCAAGTTTTTTACTATTTGTCTCCTTACTAAGGGGATAATTTCAAATCGATTTATCCCGTCGAAATTTTTCCCTTAGTAGGGAAAAGTTCAGAGATGTTTTTAATTTAAAAAAAGAAAAGAAATTTAAAAAAATAATTAAAGTAGCCGACGAAAAAATTTGAATAATATAGAGAATTTCAAAGCAAATTGCATTCCAATTGGGGAAATTTCCACCGATTTCAAGAATACGGCCCAAGGAATGCTAGTCGACTGTGTACACTCAAAGAAAATTTATGAAAATGTAAATCAATTTTTAAATTCAATCTGCCAACCAAAAACCTTGAACATAACCAACCGTATTTGCACAATGAGCCTTTCGTGACATTAAGTCAGAAACTCTTAGGATTCCAGCTAAATAAATAAATGAAAGAAAACTTCTCCTGATTTTTCAACAAACTATTGTGTTTTTTATAAAATTAGGTCTTATTATATTAGAAAATTACTATCAAAAATACAATAACCATAACCTGTCTGAGTTTCTGGTTTCTAAGGCAAGAAGACAATAAAGTATATCAAGTATATCTAACCCCTACCTGTGTAGATTATTCAGAAAACCGTTATGTTTTGAGTAATTGAGTAATGGAGGTTTCAAACTATTAGAAAATTTCAAATCCAGGTGTGGCAACCACCTGCGTTTATTCAAAGAAAATCCATGAAAATTTCCTGTTTCAAACGTAGGTAGTCAATTTGTCAATGAAACAGATTGAATACTAACCCCCTTCTCCTCTAGATTTTTTAAAGAACTGTTATTTTTCGAGTAATTGAGGCTTCCTAGTATAAGAAAATTTCAATTCCAGGTGTATTGCTTTTTCTTTTACTTTTTTATTTTATACATACGATTTTTTTTTTGTAAAAACATACACGTACTTGTATTACCAAAATTTTATTATATAAAATATAACACAACATAAATCTCATTATCCCATTTCCAATGTCGCCTAAATGTAGAGTTTTTTATTTTATTACATTATTACTAACACAATCTGACTATAAATGATTTTGTTGTGGGTTTAGGAAAGTTAGGACAAACTTCCAATCCGTTTTAATATTCGATCTATGCGATCGGTGGTCTTTCTCTTTCGTCCAGAGCCAGTCTTTCTCGCAATTGTATTGTTTTCACTATATCGCTTTAAAAAATGGCTTAGTCTGGATACACTACATTTTATAGTTTGCGCTGTTTTGACGTTTGTGTAATCTTTAGCTCAAAGTTGCAAAATTTTTGCTTTTTCGTCAATAGTGAATTTACAACGACCCATTGTAAACTTTACACATTGATTGCTTAATTAGAACTAACTAATATTTATGTCAATTACCGTTAGAAATTATTTCACAACAATTGAAATAACAAAGAAAAATAAATGAGCAAAAAAAAACAGAAAATAAATGAAAATTGAGCGAAAAACAAAAACATAGAATAAACAAACGAGAGAAAGTGAAAATAAACCAATTCGTACATTTTTATGGCGCTGGGTGTAAGTAAAGATTTCTATGGTAATCGACCATGAGCGCTTTTATTGGGGTTCTTCGAGTTTTACTTTGAGCAGAAAATTATTATCTGTGAATATTATTTGTGATTTAGTGTTTTAAACTGCAACTCGAAGACTAATTATAATTCAGATAATTCGAAGTCATCGAAATACATACTAATATTACTTACAGTTCGTAAGTTTTCCCTAACGATAATTTTCGGGGGTTGCCTTGTGATGAGAATATTGTATGAAGAGTGTACTGAAGAAACTATATGCAAAGATTTTTAGCTACTGTAACGTAAACCTATTCCAATGTTTACCTTTAATTATCTAGAAATCCAATTAAAACCTTTTTATTATCAATCAATCGCATTTTATGACATAATACAAGTTATTATTTTAATTTGGCTAAGCAAAATGTTAACATATATCTAAGCTACTGTAGGAATTGCATAATTGAAAGAAAAACAAAATGTACTAGACTTAACAGCTGATCGTGATGTTTTTTTTGGTATGGAGCTGGACCAACGAAGAAAAAATGATCAAAAACGGGGAGTTGAAAAAGAACATTAAAAGGTGTCGCATCGTATTGAAAAATATAAAATAATTATGAAATATAAAAAAAAAAAAAAAAATTATCTAATTAATACAAAGTGCTAATAAATACTTATAATCTGATCTACTTTTAATATAATTCAAAATAAAAAAATTATAATTTTTGGTAATATGTACGGAATAACACAATAAGTGATGCTCAAAGACGTTAATAAAATGCCGCATTGTCATGCATTTGTGGTATAGTGTGAAATAACTGAAAAATCGCATGTTTTATAACCAACTTTGGTGCGAATAATAGAAAACCAGTGAAATCAGTTATAAAATTATCTATATATAATAATTTTGTGCTAAACGATTTTTATAGTGATAAACGATGAAACAAAAAAAAAACTGTACGCAAAAATACCACATGAATTCCACTCTAAAAAAAAATAAAACTAAATAAAATGTACCAGTTAATTTCATAAATCATAAAAGTTTCCTTAATTAATAAATTAATCAAAAACATTATTATAAACTATCAATAAACCTAAAATGTAATAAATAATATTATAAAATAAATAATTAAACCGCATTATATGCGACAGTTACAGTGATATCACCGATAGTGCTTATATTATCACTGACAGTTATAGTGGTACATAATACAAAATGTGTATGTAATAGGACTTGTGGATAGTCCATATACTGTACGTGATACAGTAGCAAGATATTTATATAATCGTACGATATAAATAACTTATCAAATACGTACGATATCAATAAAATGGAACTAATGACTACGTATATCAATCAACGGGACTAGCTGAACGGATCCGCAACGCTTCGCTATCTACACGAGTACATACCAGGTTTTTCTTACGTACTATTTAGTAAAATATATATTATTTTACGAAATTCCTTTCAATAAATATTTTCTTTAGTTTAGTTCATTATAGATTTATTTTATGGCCATATTTTTCTTGTTTAGTTATAGTTTTTTTTCTAGTTTTAAGTTTTTCTGAGTTAAATTCAAATAATTTCAATTGCTTGAGTATGCTGTGTCATATATATACGTTTCTTTTTTTATAAACTATAATTTTTCTTAAATTTTAAATATTTCTATGAATTTCTTTATTGATTGATTTCTAATAAAATTTATTTGTTTAAAATATTTCATACAATGAAATTAATCTTGTTTGTTGTGTCTTAATTTGAATTAAATGTCTAAATAAGCTTCCTTAGTCTCCACTGGGTGTGATCTCGATGTTCTACTCTAAACAGTAACCGATCTAAATAGCAATAACTCAACACAATGCAGCAAAATCAAGCTTTCCTTCGGTCCACAAAATACCCCCCAGCCACTGAAAGCTAGCCGGCTGAAAAAACTGCGTGGATCAACCGAAGGTGAGTCTGCAACGGATTCCATTACCATGATTAAAAATTTGCATGGAATGTGTTACACTACTCTTTCTTTATCTTTTATATTTCCAATTAATCTGTTTCCTTACAGTTTTCTCTATGAACCTACTGTTTCGCGTAACTATAATGCACACAAATAATCAACCACAATAATACTATGCAGAGAAATAATTTTTAGTTATAAAACTAAAAAAAAATTAATGCAAGGACCACTAAAAATAGTATATAGCTTTAAAGTAGTAAAATAGTAATATTTTTTTCACGATTCCAGTAGCTGTTTTTGTGTTATAAAATTTATGAATTTAAAACTTAAAACTATAAGCTCTTCTCTTTGAAACGGAAACAAAAAAGTAAAATGCTGTACTCTTACATTCGCAAAAATAAAAAAAGTTCAGTATTTATGTCCTTTTACTTTTTACCTGTGTACGAATGGCGCGCGATGCAGTATTATGTATACTGTGTATGCAATTGGGAAATCGTATATGAACTAACTAATGCACTCTCCTGTATAATACCGTTGAACAGAAATACTTGAACGTCATAAAGTGTCAATAGTATGTTGAAAAGTGAACAAAAATTAAAAATTTGTATATACATACATTCGTATGTATATAATGTATGAGTAGTACGTTGGTATACAGCTCGAGATCGACAAGGAAAATAAACTCGTTAATACGTATAATACACACTTTACATATTCGCTTTATAGAATGAAATAATCATCAAAGAATTTTACCTTTTGATTTAACGCGTGTAAAAATAGACTTCATTATGCTCGTACATATATACATAACTGTCTGTTTACTGTGGCCAAATCTGTATTGATATGTACATAAGTGCCTACCAACAAACCCATGAATAATAAAATGAGTTTTACTCGTATTTTACACGGAGTCCCCATTGTTCCATTTTTTATCTTTGCAACAAACCTCATCTCGCCATTATTGTTATTATATATCATACGAGCTTCGTTTTTGAACACATAGCGAAAAAAGGAATATTTGAATGTGAATAATCCAAAAATTTGCTAGAGTTTTTGTTAATTGGCTACAGTATATAAAGCACCTAATTCATAATTAATTTAATTGAATTTTACATTAATTATTATTTTTTGAGTAGTATTTGTAAAGAACCCAGATTTGAAAAATTACAAGTCAATTTGAAAAATTGCGTGTGACGGTAGGAGTAGAACTGAGTCGATTAGAATCAAAACTTCATCTTCTCCACGTTAAGTCGTTCTTTAAAAAATGATGAAAACCGATAAAACCGATAATGAATATTTTATTTTACTTTTAATTTGCATTTTTTATTTGGATGGGGTTTTTGGGAAACTAAAGACCAAAAATTAATCAAATTTGTAAAAATTAATTAAAAAACTTGAATTCTAATTGGGAAAATAATAATTTTTGAAAATTAAGAGAGGAGAAGATCTATTTTTAAAACTTCTTTATTTAGAGAAGGAGTAAATAATTAATTAATTTTTATTCGAAATGCAATCAATTAATTAAAACAGTTTTTCACTTTTTACATATAATTAAAAATATAACAATGATTATTTTAAATTGGGGGGGGGGGGGATATAGAAAATAAATATTTCATTAGTAAGTATTTATCACAATACATTATAATCTGACTAATTAGTAACTAAATAAAATTATACGACTAGCCCCTCATCGACTTCATGAAATTTACACACTTTTATTCCTTCATCAAACATATTTTTTGAATGAGGAGCACGTTACAAAGTACAAATTGGCCTTTATTTCGCCAGTATAGGCCAAAATGTTTTTCCAACAATTTATCAACATCCGCCACTTTATTTTGGTTAATTTTTACACCAACCTCCATTAGGGAGAAACATAGTTCGGAATTTTTCCCCAAATTCAACATCTGATTTATACGGTATCTCTTCTTTTATAAACATCAAATCGTTTGATTTTTTAGTCAGTATAAATCGCTTACACTTATTGAATGGGAAGTATAAACCTGACGGTGGTTTCACTACCAATTTTAATTCCGATTTCCAATCCCTTATAAGATAAATTGGTGTGGCTAGTTCTGCTATAGTTCCATGGTCTTCAATAATTGCCCGGTACTTGTTAGGAAGTATAATCGTCTGTTGCGAGCGTACCATTTTTCCATTTTTGCAAACACGCGGCCTGGCGGCATAAACGAATGGTCCATATAGCTGAAAAAACCAATTCAATTTTTTGGATGCAAGATGGAGATTGATTGGCAAGCTGGTAACCTAACATGCCCGTAATTATGGTAATTTTATTTTGTTCATCACATCCATCTGCAACTATCCTAGGGAATCCAAGTCGGTTCTACCCGACTTCGTGTAGTTGAGCAATTACTTACCTCCCAGAGACTTCGAGAAATGCTGCAAACAACCGAAACCGACAACCCTCCTATGCATCTCAACGAAAATGGAAAAAATAGAAACGTATGTTTGTAGAAACCGGTGGGGTAATGGTAAAAACACGGAACCGAAAGTCGGGTACCCGAAATTCGGGTAATTGGATTCCCTAGTCGGGTAATTGGATTCCCTCCAACGTATGGGATATGTACGTTTATGTTTTTTCCATTTTCGTTGAGATGCATAGGAGGGTTGTCGGTTTCGGTTGTTTGCGGCGATGCCCGATGGTTTCGGGTGTCTCTGGGGGTGAATAATAGCCCAACTACACGAAGTCGGGTAGAACCGACTTGGATTCCCTAAACTATCCGAATATGATTGCTGGCAGGAAGGTCTGTGTTACACAACAGATGAAAAATAGCTGACGCTATATCATTGGTACCCTTTGGCCTTAAATTTTCAGTCCATGTATATAAATGTGGGATCACCCTGTAAAATAGTCAAGCCGAATATTATATTTTAATGTATTAAAATCTGTTAATTACGTTTTTAAGTTAGTATTGGTCATTTAAATTATAAGATAAAATAAATTATATTTGTTGCTAATAAATAAAATCCTATGATTGGGGGCTCAACCGAGATCACCCTGCAAAGTTTGTGATTAAGATGTTTTTCATAAATATTTAAGGCGGGAGTTGGCGAACCGTAAGGCGTACGTTCGCGAAAATAGTGCAGAAGGGCGGTAAAAATCGATACGGAATTGTATTTGTATGGCGTTATGCAAACCGTATTAAATAAAAACAAAAAAGAAGTAAATAGTGATCAAAGTGATTCTGTAAGACAAAATAGCGGTTTAGAAGTCAATAATTTTTATCGCGATTTGATCGGACAACTTCGACTCCGTTTAACATAACAATGACATTTTCTTAAGTCGGAATAACTCTACAATGCAAAACTCTATAGCAGGGGGACAATAACCAAAGTCGTAAGCAAGCAAATCAAAAGGATAAATTGATTAAAAAGGAATTAGAACTCAAAAACCAGGAAGTTGAACTTTTGAAGTGCAAAAATGAACTTCTTCGACGGACTCCTCAAGTGCCTGGCCTTGTAAACAATCCTGGAACGACGAACAGTGGATCACTATTTCTATTCAGTGATATAGAAGGTCTTTTAAATTCATTCAGTGGAGATGATGATTATGCGGTCGAAAAAAGGATCGAGGACGTGAATGTAGCTTCTGTTGGTGTTGGGTGGAACGATGCTCAAAAAGTTATGTATGCCAAAAAATTATTGAGTGATACAGCGAAACAAAGCTTGTGTACAAAAATGATGTCGGTACGTGGTACAAGTTGGCCCATTTTTGCGAACCATAGAGTTTAGGCGAGACACGACTAGTTCGAAAGTACATAAAAAAATGAGAGACCGTAAAATATTACCAAAAGAAACTTATCGTCGCTACTTGTTAACATTGCAAGAAATCGCACTTGCCACAAACATCGATGATGCGTCAATAATCGACTATTGTATTTCCGGGATTAATGACGTCATGGCCAATAAAAGTATTTTACTTGGTGCTAGAGACAAGGTCGATTTCAAAAAGAAACTGGATTTGTATGCTGACATGAAGGAGAGGGAGTTTGCTGTTGCAGGGTCGACTAAGCGAAAACACGAAATTCAGAAGACGGCATCAAGTGAACGTCAAATCGCAAGATGCTTTAATTGTGGTGGTGACGCCGAGGAAATCAATGTAGAAATAAAGTAAACGGACCGCGATGTTACAAATGTTGTAATTCTGGTCATATTGCGCCAAGTTGTTCAAATGAAATGACTGAGAAAAAAGAAAACATTAGCGCGGCAATCAATGAAAAGAATTTGACATCCATTACAAGAGACCTGATTAAAATTTGCAACCAAACTTTGTATCCCATTGTGGACAATGGATCAGACTTGAACTTTATGAATGACGCATAAAAAAAATGCATTGCTTGGTGTCCCAGATTTTTAGAATCAACAACGTTCAGTGGAGCCGGTTCAAGAAATTAAAAACTTTAGGACTCTTTTCTACTAGTGTTTTGATTGATGGCGACCTGTATTGCACAAAACTTCATATTGTTGCTGATGACCTTCTACCAGTGGACATTATTTTGGCAAGGAGTTAATAAACCAAACAATTACGTTTTTAACTCGGGGAAAGTATTTTGATGAGAAAATTTATTCCTGACAACTATGCTATGATGATCGAACATGGAGACTTATCACTAAGTATTGGAGTTATTGCATATAAGTATGTAAAGGCCATCAAGAATATGGTTATAAATTATAGCCCTAAAGTCGCTCAACCATCGGAGGACGTAGTAATGAAGATTGTGTTAACTCAGGAGACACCAATAGCACTAAACTGTCGTCGACTTTCACCATTGGAGCTAAATTTAGTTAGAGACCAAATCGATGAAATTCAGGAAAACATTGTTCGGCGAAGTAAATCAGATTTCGCTAGTCCGATTGTATTGTGCAATAAGAAAGATGGTACAAAACGACTTTGCGTTGATTATCGCCGTCTAAATCAAGTGGTAGTTAAAGATCGATACCCGCTACCATGCATCGACGATCAAATTGATCAGCGCCTTAAAGCTGAGTTTTTTTTTACGGATTCCTGCAGGCTCCATTTGGGCTCTGTGATTCTCCAGCGGTATTCCAGCGATATATAAACAAGATTTTTGCTCCACTGGCGATATAGTGATACATGTTAACACTCCAGAGGAAGGAATAGAAAGACTGCAGGAGGTTCTCAAAGTGGCCGAACAAAATGGCTTACAAATCAAATGGAGCAAGTGTCAGTTTCTACACTCAACTATTGCATATTTGGAGTATGAGGTTAGAAAAATCACTGTTAAGCCATCTATGAGAAAAAGGGAGACAATAAGAAAATTTCCAAAACCAAGGAATACGTGATAGGGAAACGATTTCAGATTCTCTGACAAGGAGAAATACGCATTCATGCAATTAAAAAGTAAGCTGATCGATGATCCTGTTTTGAAAATTTTACGATGACAGCCGATACCAAACTTCATACGGACGCTTGCAAAGTCGAAATCGGTGCAATTTTGCTACAAAAATCAGATGAAGACAATAGCTTTCACCCCGTCTTCTATTATAGTACAAAAACGACGAAAGCAGAGGAAAATTACTCATGTTGAAGGTGTTGACGATCATCAAGGCGCTGATGAAATTCCGAGTATATTTACTATGGTTAACCGTTACTATTGCAACTGATTGTGCGGCTTTTAAAGCCACTATGGAAAAACGGGAGTTGATATCGAGAATTGCTGGGTGGGCCTTGCAGCTTCAATATTTGATTTCAAATTAGAGTATCGCCCAGGAAGGCGAATGCGCCATGTTGATGCATTATGTCTAAACCCGGTATTATTGACAATCCAAAGCAACTTAATTACTAGAATCAGAGCGGAGCAACGAGAAGATGGTTCTTTGAAACTCATATATTGGAGCACTAATGTTAGATGAGTTTGATGATTATCTAATTAATAATGGTCATCTATTCAAGATGGTCCAAGGGAACCTGTTATTAATCGTACCACGGGCTATGGAAAGGGAAGTAAAAGTAGCTTACCACGAACAAGCACATTTCGCTGTGAGAAAGATCATGGAATTGATTCAACGCGAATACTTCATTCCTAATTTATCGTCAAAAATTCAGAAGGCAATAAAAAATTGCATCAGTTACATAGTGGCAGAGAGAAAGGCGGGTAAAAAAAATGGTTTGCTAAATTTTTTACCAAAAGGCGACACCCCCTTTGGTATTAATACAAAAAGGCGCGCCAACGGGAAACGGGCAAGTGGAGCGTGTTAATCGCTTGATCATTCCAGTCCTGACAAAACTTGCTTTAACCCTAAAGCCCTTAACAAGAGCCTGTGAGTCTCTATTTTTTCAAAAACTGTTATTTTTTTAGTTTAAGTTATGTTTTTTAATAAATGAATTAATTTTTTAAAATAATTAAACGTTTATTTTCAATAAAATTAAAAATACACAAACAGTTTCATGTCAGAGACAGAGGCTCTTGCTAAGAAGATTTGTTCTAAAATTATGTTAAGAGCTTAATCACTTAAATTTCACAATTCAAAATCTAATCGTCGGTCCACTTCATTCCTTCAAATCTATCGACTGTGTGACAAACGAAGACGAAGCAACCAATTACCCAACCGAATTTTTAAACTCCTTGGATCTGGCTGGCTTGCCACCGCACAATTTACAACTGAAAGTTGGTGCGGTAATCATCATGCTACGAAACCTGAATCAACCAAAACTATATAACGGAACGCGTTTTATTTTGAGAAATCTCAAGGAAAGTTCAAAGGTGAGGAAGTTCTCATTCCGAGAATTCTGATGATCCCAACCGATATGTCATTCGAGTTTAAACGAATTCAATTTCCGATTCGTCTTGCATTCGCCATGACGATCAACAAATTACAAGGCCCATCCTTGAGTGTTTGTGGGCTGAATCTAGAAAATTAATGTTTCTCTCACGACCAATTGTACGTAGAATGTTCACGTGTCGGCAAACCATCCGCTTTGTTCGTTCTCGCACCTGACAATAAAACAAAAAATGTCGTATATCACAAGATGCTTTACTAAAGGGAATCGACCCTATTGCAACCCACCCAGCAAATAGTTTAAAAGAAAGTAGTGCAACAATGCTACGCGAATCATTTCGAATCAATTCAATAAAACGAAATCCTTGCTGCCAAGTGAATTACATTCATTTCAATGTAATTAAAATATATTTCATTTTGATTGAATTTAATTAATATGAAGTATTCATTAAATCCGCCCCGGAGGTCTCGGGTTCAATTCCCGGTAGTGACAAGGAAAAAATTGCACGGCTGGTTTAGGATCAATGAATTAATCAGTCATTAGTCATTATCCGAAATGAAAATATGATTATTAAACCTCATTTAAGGCGGCCACATCTCTTTAGGGATATAGTGCCAGAGAGAGAGAGAGAGAGAGAGAGAGAAAGAGAAATTCATTTTATCTTAATAAAAAACTCAATTTAATTAAGCTATAATAACTTTAAACAACATTTATTGATTTTGAGGCGGTACGAAGTTCGCCGGGTCAGCTAGTAGATCATATAAAATAAAGGCCGATGGTAATGTTTTGATATATAAAAAGTTAATTAGTCGTGAAATAATAAGCCAAATTATAAAATAAAATAAATTATATTTGTTGCTTACTGTAATTATAAATAAAATCCTACATAAATATACGTTTTGACGGGCCAAACTATTGTGAAAAGAACCCAGCTCCATTCCGAAATTATAATATTAAAGCTGTCTGCTGTAATATGCCGCTTGGTCAGGAAATATTGGTATCAGCATATTCTTTTGACAGTTGAAAGACATTGTCGGCATGTCAAAAGACAGTCGAAAGATATTGTTCGGTTTCACCTCTTGCAACTTATTATAAAATGCTTTGGCCCGAAGTTTGTGGACACGTTGGTTAAAATGTTATTTCTTCTCGTCGTTTTGGTTTCGATTTTGATTTGCTCCTTAAAACTAAGGCAGGTTGAATACATATCTTTCGCTGGTGTCTTGAAGCCCAAATTAAAATTGGTTTTAAATATATAACGAAAATAACGGTTAGTTCCGGTTGATTTAATGTTGCAGTTGAAAACGTTCGGTACATTTTATTAATGGATAAATCCATTGGCAAATATTGGCGATGCCTTTCTTTACTTCTATAGTAGTGGATCTCCGTAGTTTTGAATTTTTTAATAAATCCAATTATTGCATTTTTTTTAGCAAACATTTTTGCTGATCGCAGATCGAACTTTTCTCGACTGGGGTCGAATACTGTTTCCAAATAATTTTTACAAACGCGCTTTAAACGATCTGATAAAAGATTTTTCAAATAATTCAACCTACCTCTTCAATAAACAGCAGAAAACTAAATTCTGTTTGGTTGTAACAACTATTCAAAACTAAAAGTGACACTAAAATGGGCGCCAAAATGATAATGGAGTTATCTATAGTTTTGATTTTAAGTTGAATTCTATTTATTTTTCCAAATCAATGTGAAATTTATGATTCAAATAGAACATAAACACAAAATTGATGTGATTGTATTACAGATTTTTAAATAGGATTTTGAAGTTTAGAAATGTCACATCAAAACGACATTAATTGTCCACTCCCCCCCCTCTCTCTCTCTCTCTCTCTCTCTCTCTCTAGCATTTACATCCCATGAAGGGATTTTGCCGCCCGCACTATGGTCCTCCATCCATCTCGGTCCATCGCTCTCGTCCTCCAATTTCGACATCCTAATACAAGTAGGTCTTGTTCGACGTCGTCACGCCAGCGCAGTCGGGGTCTTCCTCTACGACGTACTCCGGCTGGTTGTTGATGGAACACTTTGTAAATCATTCGTTGTTGTGGAGACCTTGCAACGTGGCCGAGCCATCTCACTCGATTAGATTTGATGAAGCCGATAATATCGCTACCTCCGAGAAGTTACTTTATTTCGTGGTTCATGCGAATCCGATATTCATTGTTCGCAACTTTAATAGGACCAAAAATTGAACGGATGACCTTCCTTTCGAAGGTAGATAATAATCTACAGTCGTTAGAGGTCATGGTCCAGCTCTCGCTTCCGAAAGTCAGCACAGGCCTTATAAGTCCTTTATAAAGTGTGAGCTTGCATGACTGCGATAGGTGTTTAGATCGAAATAAATTTGATTGGGCGTAGAAAACTCATTGTCCGGCAGCGATTCGGGCTTTTATTTCTGCCTGCATATCATTCAAGGATGTTATAAGTGACCTGAGGTATTTAAAATTTTCGACGCTATCAAAGTTATGGTCGCCAAATTCGAGATTTGCTATGGAGATGTTCCTGGGTGTTTTAATTACCGGTGTTACCGATTGAGCGGTATGAAACTGTTCTTGATGTCGCTAGGTCTTCGGTCAAGAAGCACGATACCATCTGCATATCCCAGAATTCGGCCTGATTTATTGAAAATACAGCGCGAAGTGTCAATGTTGCTTTTCCTCACTACGTGCTCAAGCGCCAAATTGAACAGCACAGGCGCGAGTGCATCTCCCTGTCGAACACCAAATGTTCTATATTTTAATTGAAGGTCTATTAAATTTTAAGCGGGATTTATTTATTCATGAAAATTCAAAGCCAAAGCTTTCCGGAAAAATCATTCTCATGTTGCATCCGGTTCTTTCACGTGGTTGCATTATAAGGTTATTTTCAGATTAATAATTGATAAGTCCATTGAATATTAACACCAGGTTGTGTTAGTGTATGGAAGGGAGGCAAAATAGGCATACTGCTGCTGGATGAGGCATACTACCATGTCATTTTTGAATTGATAGCGATTACAATTCATAATTCAGCTTTTTTACACTCACCATGAGTCTATGTTTTAAAGCTTTTTTGCAGTAAAAACAAGCACACCAACAGTGGGAGTTCTTTAATAAAACCTTAGATATTTCAAAGAATGCGGTAATGTTGAGGAATTTTTTTATTGAATTTCTCACATAACACCCAAAAGTCTTCGATGTACTCGTATCTCAGAGCAGTAAAACAGGTTTTCAGCACTTTAACCGAATCTTACATTATTTCTGTAAAAAGTTTGTTTTCAATTATAAAAACAGCATTCATGGCTGTGTTATGGCAATTGTGTGCCAGTAGTGAAACTATTAATTAAATAAATGACTTTTCCATACAATACTTAATAAAGACATTTTTATTAATCACTTGTTTTTAGATTGTAGATACTCCTGATGATGACCTAACAAGTCGAAATCGATCGAGTGATTTTTTAAACTTTTTTAAAATTATTCAAAATAACTGCGAAACAAAAAACAAGTGATTAATAAAAATGTCTTTATTAAGTATTAGTGTGTTTCGCCAAGTGCCTACGGCCAATAGCGTAAAAAGTATTTTCCATACAAAGTGAAAATTCCAAATTAATTCTTTGTGGGGTTAAGTTTGATTTAATTTTCTCATTTAAGAATTGCAATCAGATTTTGTAAATGCACGTTATTTTGAGATAAAATAAGTTTGCGATGAAGACACGTTCATTATAGGAATGAAATGGAATAAATGTTTCAAATAGCAGGTCATTGGAAAGAAAATAAACTTTTAATCAATTAAATAAAATAAATGTGTACGATTAGTCTTAAGTTACATCCAAATGTACTTTTAGTTATTCAATTTTAGTGGATCGGTTATAAAAGGAACTATTTCAAATTAATTTAATTACGAATATTCGTATACTATATGTGCAAACTTTTAGTCGAATCAGTGTTCAATATGTTGAATCAGTGTTTTTACTTCTTGAATAGAAGTAAAATAGGAGATTACTGTTCGAATGACGAAATTGCTTAAGCAATAAGAAACAGCAACAATCGATATTATGTCCCGAGTTACATACGATATAATATTTTCTACGACTTCAATATTTGTAAAAATATTGTTTTTTTAACAAGAAGTGTTTACTAACATTTTTGTAACATAAAATATTCCGACGGGAAGTTTTTATATTGCTATCGAGTTTTCATTGAAATTTCTGTTTTTAAACAATTTTTTATGAAAATTATTGGATAGTAACCCGTCTACTTAAGACCCTAAGGAGTAAAATATATCATTATTTACTTATGGTATAATGATGAAGTTTACTTTCGATTTTTAAACAAATAAAGTGTAGGTTTTGGTCTGATTAGTAGAAAAAACTGTATTATATAATTTCGCAAAAAAACAAAAAAAAAATCAAAACAAAATCGACAAAAAGCAAACAAGAAAACTTTAAGCGATATCGAACATAGGTGGGAGGGGGGTGGGGGGTATGTTTGGGCTCCCTTAGGGCTGATATGTTCATATGTTCGATGTTGCTTTGAATTAATTAATTAGTACAGTATTAAATTTTGGGAAATATTAAAATAGAAAATTAAAATTACTTTCACGGGAATCGAACCCAATGTCCCAGTGTGAACGAGATAAAAATCTGTAAGAATAAATTTAGTTGAGTTATCATATATGTAATTCACGAGGCTTAGTGACACATGGATGTTCAACATGTATAGAACACAAAGTGGATCATTGTGTTATAATATTCAGTTGACATGGCCTGATGAAATGATTGAATTTTTTCATGATCTTATTATCAGATCGAAACTGGATATTACTTAAGCCCAATGAAATTGATTATAAATTAATAATTTATATTACTAAAATTCAAGTTGCGAAAATTAATGGCCAATCAACGCTCTAGTTTTGCGTCTTCGCTCCCTGTTTTATTGTTCTATTTCAACATTTAGATACTTCAGCCTTGTCCCAAACTTCTTGTTTTAATGTTATACCACTTTTGTTTCCATAGAAATAAATGCAAACTACTAAGTGGGGGTTTCCTACCCCAATGGCCGTAGTTAATATTTTACACTTTGTCGACTTCCACCAATATATTTATTTTCATTATATTTCACTGTCTAGTGAATAAGGAAATTTTTCGGCTTTACGCACGACTCATCTACAATTAATTCAAAATCACACAGATCGTAATAAAGAATCGCCCCAAAAAATTTGTATATGATTTTGCACGTGATTTGAAAACTAGCAGTTCTTGTGGAATTAGTGGCATTTCAAGCAAATTGATTAAAAATGTTATTCTTAATCACGTTTTAGCGTATATATTCAATCAAAAGGAGTATTTCCATCCAATTTAAAAATACAGTCGAACCTCTTTTATCCGGAAGGTCCGGTTCCAGATCAATTCTGGATTATCGATTTTCCCGGATAAAGGGTTTCTTCGGTTTTCTAATAGTTTTGATGGAAATACAATGTTCTGTTTATGTTTAAACTTATAATTTCAGTTACATTTCATATCACTTCATTTTACAAAAATTTAATTGGAACATTTCACTACAATACATAAATTTAATAAAAAAAATCGACGTTTGACAATTTTAAAATCGACTCTGAAAGTTTTCATTTCTAAGAAGCCGATTAATTTCCCACAAGAACCCATTGCTTGAGTCATATTCATTTGGTTTTGTATTATTAGATCATCATCAGAATCCTCAGAATGATCACTACTAACTTCATCTAAATTTTCCGGATTAAGGGCTCCATGAATAATTTCCTCTTAATTTCCTCGTCTGTCATTGCAGCATACACTGGTACAGAATCATCACATGTAAGCCAGTTCGTGACATCTTCACTATTGTATAGCTTTGGCTCACAATCCCTACTATATCGTTGACTAATGGTTGTTCATCTATTGCCGTATCGACTGAACAATCTTCTTCTTCCGTGTTTAGTTCCGGCCTTATATTGTTCCAGCTATTTTTTAACACCGTTGATGGTACCGAACTCCATGCTTGAAAAATACACCACATAAAATCTTTAATGGAATATGCGTTTTGTAATTCTCTTGAACTTCATATACAAAAAAGATTTCAGTCTTGAGAAAATCAACTATTTGCTGTGCGGTTCCCTTACTTAACGCTCTTAACACCACAAATTTAGTCAAATGATCTAACACAATTAGAATTACAGGCTTGCCTTGAGTTGACCGAGGATATGGTCCGAGAAAATCGTTATAAATTCGCTGCCATGGCCTTTCGATTTGATACATGTTTCCTATTAGAGGCTTCATCGTTCGCCTTGGAGAATTTGATGCTTTGCTGGTTTCAATTACCGATATATTCCTTAACTTGTTTTGCCGTCCCAGGTCAGTAATATAATCTACGAAGTCTTTCTAACGTGTTGACGATACCACCATGTGAAGACAATGAATGGATCGTTGTGTTCTATCTTGATTAAATTGTTACGCCCCTTGGCAGGTACCCACAACTTCCAAATTGAAAGGTTGGATAAACTATCATTTATTTTTGGTTTCAAACGGATAAATATTTGGTGATTGTCAATTCGAAATGCTGGAAAACTATTTGAATCCTGTTCAATTTTGTCACGTAGATTCTTGTATTCATCACCTACGAACTCTGATAACGCAATCTCCGATAGATAACAAATTTTTGAAATGCTACATAAATATTCCTCTTTCGTATCGCAGTATATCCCTTTAGTGATTTACTAACACAATTGTGCGGGTAGGGCAAAAGTACTATGTCAAAAATTTATTTGGTATGGGTTTTCAACCAACTTACACATTTGTGAATTCCTTTTTAACTTTTCGCCCGAAAAAAAACACTATATGTATACACACAATTGTGTTGGTTTTACTTCAAATCAAGCGAAATTTTTATCAACAACGCCATTACATACTATGGTTATCTACTCACACATTTGTGTGGGTTGGACTAAAATTGAGCCGAATTTTTTGTTTTCTTGGTTGAAAAAGGGATATACGAGACAACATTTCTGGAACAACGTTTTCCTTTCCTTTTTGATGTTAGATTGCAAATCTGTGCCCCTTTAACTTTAAACCTTACCTGGCAAGGCGTCCACTAAGATCACACGTGGAATTTCTTTATCGCCAACAATGCTGCTAAACACTCGAGCTCAGTTACAGGATAATTTTATTGAGCTTTCTTGCGCTTTTGCAACATGAAGGCGATGGGTCGCTCGTTTCCTTATTAATCTTGCTGGTACAAAACACCGCTGGCCCCCTCTGTGCTGCATTGCATCGTATTAGGAATGGTTTGTTGTAACATGGGTTTACTAATACCGGTGCAGTTGTAAGACGAGTTTTTAATTCCTCGAAATGTTTCTGTGCGCTTTGCGTCCATTCAAATTTTCCTTTATGATTTCTTCATAAAGACTTCTATGTACGGCAGGTGAAATAAGATAGTACCTTTGTTTTATCGGTTTCATATCCTTGGCTATAACTATTTCATGCTCGTAACAGATTAGTTTTACCGAGTCCATCTTTAGAATACGAGGGAAAAGATTTACAATTCGACCTAACTCCTTCCGTTCTATTTTGTTGAGGACGTGTGCATTTGTTTGTTTTGGTTCAATCTGTATTTCACTAACTTTGAGAGTAGGAACAATGTTGAAGGTCTCCCAAAAATCGATCCTGAGGTAAACTTGTGACTCAAGACTTGGCACAATACAGAATTTAATTTTTTGTGTGCGAGATCCGAATGTCACGGGTAACCAAACGTACCCTTCAATGTTGTTTCGTGTACCGTCTACAGTTATGGGTGTATTATTATTTGATTCGTTCGAGATTGAGCGATGGTTGTGACTTACTATGATTGGTTGTTGTTTGAATGTTTCGAGGTTATTATGCCCTGCGGAGCTGTTAGAACTTTCGTTTTTCCCCCCGAGTGTGGCATCCTATCACACCTGGTCGTTTCCCAATGATCTGATACAGTTTTGACAGTTAGGTTTTGGACGTTGGCAGCTCCACATCCAAAACAAAAAATATTGATGAGCTCTTTAGTGGAATCTTGGTACTTGTGTTCCAAATATCTACAGTTCCAGCAAACGTAATGCATCTGTTGCTTATTACTATATTTCCGGTCTGGTTGATTCCTAGTACACCTCCTAGTAATGTTAAGATTATAGTCTTGTTGAAATCCTATAAATTATTGCGATCTCCTGGCTTACACTTGTATGAGTTAGGATGTATAGTATCGACATTATTGCGGTTATGAACCCCGTTTACTCGTGGTCTGCTGCGAATAATATCGTCACTGAAATATCTGGGGTCGTAACCAGTCTGCTCCCACATTTTCTTCTATCGTGTATACAACGAACGCAGTTCTTCAATCGATCTAACTGAGATTTGGTAAGGAAGAGTGACGTTTTTAAACACGGGATTCATATTTTGACAGAGCCTATACATCAGTTGACTCTCTGATAATGGATATTGAAGTCTGATATTTAGCTTTTGAATCGCCAATGCAAAATCTGAAAAGCTTTCTTTCAAGCTCTGGAATCTGCGCAGTATCTGTTCCTTAGTTTCTTCTTCGAAATCAAACGTACTGAGGAACGACAAAATTGCAGTTTCATCGATAGCCAAGTTGAGTTTGGGTTTCCCGATTTATACTCCCAGTACCGCTTTCTGTCAGCTTTTTTGGAAAGGAAAATGTGTAATACTATAGTTAGATTATCCGCAGGAAAGCCATCATCTCGTGCCATATGCTCAAGTCGGTGAATAAAATCATGAACGCTAGTAGTTTCACCTTAATCGAAGGACAAATTCCATCTTTGTTTCAGTTTATAGAGGTTTTTTTGTCGAAATTGTTGAATCGGTCGGGTGTACGAATGGTTGGCAACATGTAAAAAAATTATATTCAGGGATAAAAGCGTCATTTGAATAATTCATCCTTTCTGGTTCTCTCTGCTCTGGGAATGGTGGAATTACTTGATTAAAGAATAGGTTTAGATTTTGTTTGACCTTGTTCTGCTTCATACGGTCGCTTGCTTGAGAAAAGAAATCACGTACAGTGTTTTTAGCTTCCCCCGATCCTCGGTTTGAAATATGACTATTTACTGTTGTCTCTGCTTTCTCTTTTAATAATGCTGATTGTTTGTTAACTCCTGACGTGCTTGCATTTATTGTTACTATTTCATCTGAAAATGAACTTGTGGTAATTGGTACCGGTGAATTTGGTACAGGTACAATTGATCGTGTTGTTGTAACCGTTAACTCATTTGACAGTTTTGTACACCGGTTTACTGCTCTTCTCCAATTACTGAGTATACATTGAGTCTGTGGTGTTTCCCCTGTGGTATTAATCAGCCTTCCGGTTCTTAAATGGTAATGTAAAATCTTCGCAAATGCAACAGCAAGGAAATCAATCGATGGTTTAGAACCTTGCCCCAATGTCGCGTCGCGCTCGATAATTCTGTATATTTTGATAAACACACTTACTTCCGCATGTAGGCTAGTAATTAATACTTGATTCGCATCGATAGATTTTTGAAATATATGAGTGATTCCATTTCGACAAAATAAGGTTAGGAAAAATAAGCACTTAACCGTTAAAAAAAATATTAAAAATAGAAATTAAGCGGATTTATTCCAAATAAATTATGTAATGTAAAACTCTATCTTATTTCCAAAAGAAAAAGAAAACCAAAGCTACAAACTGACTATGAATAAACGAAACTGACTAAGCTATTTATAGAAAAAAATGAAAATTATTGCAAAGATTTTCACGTGACAACATAAATGAAAATTGCAAAAATAATACAAAAAAATAGAACTCAACGGTTAGGGAGGATCCTGGTCACTTAGGGTTATTATGGCAGAATCACAAACCTTTTACGTATTTGTGTTGCAGTTGTATTATACTATAGGTATCAGGTGAGTTTTTTAAGCTGAATCTTTCAAATATCTCGGAAAATAAGCCCTCTACGACAAAAATGACCATTATCAAAATTAATCATTCTGGAGGGGAAATACATTAGTGTTAAAATTAGGGCCCCCGCCCCTGTTTGTAAAGGGGTGAGGGGCAACTTGGAAACAAAGATAGGAACCCCTCTTTTTTGTTGCAGATTTGGATTCCACGACTAAAAGTACGTAGGATTTTCTTGAAACATTTTTTTCGATGCCATCATAGATGGCGCTGTAATAGGAACGTTTGAAGAAATGTTTGAATGAATGGAAGGAAAAGGGAACGTTAACATGCATGCCAGTATGTCTCGTCCAGGCCTTAGATGGGCAAATCCCTCTCTATGGGATGAATCGCTAGCAAAATAAATAAAAATTAAGATGATAGCTTTTTTCTTTATTTAATCTTGCTATCTGTTATGGAGCCGAAGCATTCACAACCCTTTCGCTTTTCACGTCCTTACGTTACGCAGTCGCCTACCAAATCGAGGACGTGGCTATAGATCCGTTTTTATCACCATCTCAACGTTGCATAGCTCCATGCCAGCATATACTGGCATGGAAGATGAGTTGCTTTGAGTTTTGCACTCCGTCAGGGGATCATAGTTGTGTTCCATTTCATCACATATCGTAGTCTGTTGATAAAAATTCCCGTTTGCATCCTGCCCCTATCGGAATTCGAACCCGGTACCTCCCGATCCAAGCGACAAAGCTAATAATTTGAAATAAAAAATATGTATAGTAGGCGTTAGAAACAAATCTTTTGGCCACCATTGGATAAGATTTAAATTTTTTATTCTAGTGTGCAGATTTATGTTGGTCGTTGGTAGCAATACAACTTTCCAAAAGCCTGACAAAACGTGGGTACTCGGTTGTACTTGAGTGTATATCAAAATCTTAAACCAATACAAATAGAGGTGAAACTACTTGGGATAAAAAATGCTTGTTATATGTTACAGGCACTCAAAATTAAAGATTTAAAGACACCATCTTTCTTATATTTCTTACAAACAATGTACCTAGTACATATACTGCACATCTGATACGGCAGCCTTTTAAAGGTATGTGAATGTAGCTTTAGCGAAACGCTGTTGAGAAAACTTTTTCACAGAAACGAATTTGCATATATTTGTGAATGTTAAAATCTAACTGGCTTGGAATATTTTGAATGCGTATCTTCACAATGGAAATATCAAACATCATAATTTCACTATGTATAACGTAAACAGCATTGGTAAATTTATTTATCTAAAAACCAAAAAATTTATTTCTATTTGGTTTGGCAGAAATTTTATACAAATATGTGATTGTAAAATTTGTTATTTCGCAAAATAAAATGCAAATTTCATAAAATAAAATGTTTTTAGTTTTTGAAAGAACAAAATCAAATTTTCTTTTTCTATCTAGTCTATTTGTGTAGACGACAAATGTAAATAGTTTAGAATAGGTATACGGGGTATACATACATGTACTAAACTATGTTTCAAGCAAGTTTAATATGTACAAATTGTTTTAGTTTTATGTGTGATAAGCGATGAATGTGTTCTATGTGCGCTTAAATTTGTTATTTACATTGTGCACTGTATACTACGAGTTTTTTTGGCAGCATTGCAAATGTGCGGAAAATTTTATTTGCCCATACTGTTCCTTTCCACTTATTTATTCACCAAGCTAACTAGTGATTTCTGCAACATAACCGCATATATAACAATTTTTCGCATATGCAAACAAATTGGGTAAATAAAAAATTGATTACCAAAAAACAATAATAAAACGTTGTACATATATAAAAAAATGGTTGAGCCAAATCTTGATGAATTTTGATGTTTAATTTTCATTTTTTATGATTTATTTGTTGATTGATTGACAGCGTATCGTATATAGGCTTCAAACAGTGCGCTGTGGAACATAAAATAACGAATATTTGTGTTGCTTTCTTCATGTTGATGTACACGATGTATGTGTCCCTGTCTACGTACTCGCTACGAACGAACGGTTGGTTGTTATGTTAAACGATGTTATCACATCACATTATATTATGTTACATATGTTGTATGTATGTTTGAAATTTATGCGGTATACCTTGCAGTAATTTTTTCACTACATATTAGTTTGGTATTAGAATTTATTGTCGGATTTTTGTATTTTTAAGGGAAATGGAGAGGAAATGTTCTTTATATTGTACTTACATGTGTACACTGTATAAGTATTTGAATTTAGTGCATGGTTTAGGCGTATGTAACAAATTATATTATGAATCAGTGAACTATACCATTTATGTATGTACTTATAATGTAAAGACTAGTGAATAAAGAAACTAATATAAATTTTCACAAAGGTCCAGAAGAAGGAGGGTTCTCCTAAAAGTTAACCAAAAACATAAAAGCTTGTCTATTATAAAACTGTATAACTTTAATAAAACGAGAACGATGTCCGACGGTTTAATATTATAGGGCTCCCCAAATTAAAAAAGGCTCACCACCACCAAAAATGGTGTTTTTTCTGACTTAAATCCAGTTTTTTTATTTCATTTTAAAATTGACAAATTCTGTAATGAAAATGAAATGAAAAAGCTGACTTTATTAATGCATATCATAAGTCATTTTGAAAATGATTTTAGAAGTTTGTAATAAAATACATAAAATGTGTATTTAAAATCGAAATAAAACGTAAAAATGTACTACAGTAAATGCCCGATTATCCTGCATGCAATTTACCGGAACACTCAGTTAACCGGAATTTTAATTTTTAGGAATTTTTTTGCTTTTTTCTCTTTCATATGCATTTTGTAATTCATTTTGAAATAGCAATTATTTTTTGCACATTTTTATTAATGAAAGCATTAGCTGAAAATTTTGAATGGCTTTAATTTCCATATTACAGTAAAAGCCCAATTATCCACATCCAATTAACCGGAACACTCAGTTAACCGGAAATTTAATTTTTAGGATTTCTTTTTGCTCTTTCACAAGGGAATTTTTATTATTATTCACGGATTCACAGAAAATATACTTTCCTTTAATTTTTTTTCCTGGTTTATGCATTATTCTATTTGAATTTAATGTGTAAAGTCCAAAGAAGTTAAAATACTGCAGAATAGCAATATTTTACCCATATAAAATTTGCTATTTCATCTGTCACAAGCCAGAACAGGATGGTTATATAAAACATCCATTTGGTTTACTCATATCTCGCTATAAGAACCCGTCAAACCAGTTTTTGTTGTTGTACGAAGTGACGTTTTAATTTTGCGCTTTAAAATTATAAATTATAAATTTTTAAAATTATGAATTACTAGCTGACCCGGCGAACTTTGTCTCGCCCCAAATTATTTCGTCCGAGCAAACACTTTTGACCTTCACAAAAATTGAATTTAATGAGAGAAAAATCAAACAACTCAACTCAATTCTCAATAGACGTTTGAGTTAGACGATTGAGTGGCCATTCCATTCACTTTTTTACCGAATTCAACACTAAAAGTAGGTTTATGGTTGCGTTCGTTCATTCGGTCATTTGTTCGACCAATCATCTTTTGTACAAAAATCCAGAATCGTCAATTTTGAGCAATATGATTGGTGGAAAAAATTGTCAGAATGAGCGAACGAACACAACCATAAAGGCGGCATAATGTATTGAAAAGTGAATAAAAGGTCGATTCAAACTTAGGCATCTATCGAAAATTTAGTTGGTTTTTGCAAATTGACTTTGTGATTTGTTAATCGTCATAGCAAACGCCAAAAGAACCGGGAACTGAATGCACTTGTTTTTATATATATAGAAAATAAGATTGCCAAAATTCTACACAACTTATATTTATAGTAGTATGCAACCAACGCCATCTATTGAAAATAATCCGAAGTGGCTATTTAAATGAATGCTCATTGTCAAAATACAATTTTCATCGGTGGTGTTAAGTGTATTTCCATACAAAATTCCTCTACAAAACGCAATTTTCGATTTTCCGATTTTTTTTTTTTTTTTTTTGATTTTTCGGTTTTCCATTTGGATTCGATTTTTTTCGTGTTTACGGATTTTGGATAAAAAACAAAGTAGCAGTTTAGATGTAGCCTTCGGTGGGAATCTAATTCAGTACCTCCCAATCCAAGCGCCGATGCTTTAACCACTGCACCACCTGTCTCATAAAAATTGTACACACAAAATTCATATGAAAATGGCTTTTTATTCGAAATTTCGGGTTTTTAGACTTTTCCGGTGAATTTTTTCAAAATTTTCTTTCGTAAGAACCATCTCCTGGCAATTGCGACCACAATAAAATAAGATTGAGCCAAATCGGTTCAGCCGTTCTCAACTGATGCGCGCACATACATTTTTTGCGCCATTTTTATAGATAAAGATAAAATTGTCAAAATTCTACACAACTTATATTTATAGTAGTCCGCAACCAACGCCATCTATTGAAAATAATCCGAAGTGGCTATTTAAATGAATGATCATTGTCAAAATACAATTTTCATCGGTGGTGTTAAGTGTATTTCCATACAAAATTCCTCTACAAAACGCAATTTTCGATTTTCCGATTTTTTTTTTTTGATTTTTCGGTTTTCCATTTGGTTTCGATTTTTTCCTGTTTACGGATTTTGGATGAAAAACAAAGTAGCAGTTTAGATGTAGCCTTTGGTGAGAATCGAATTCAGTACCTCCCAATCCAAGCGCCGATGCTTTAACCACTGCACCACCCTTCTCATAAAAATTGTACACACAAAATTCATATGAAAATGGCTTTTTATTCGAAATTTCGGGTTTTTAGACTTTTCCGGTGAATTTTTTCAAAATTTTAATGTAAACATTTATTTTTAGCTTACCAAAATATGGAGCAATAAAAAAGAAATGGTTGAAATCAATTGGCTTGGGCGAGCAAGCTGTAATCAATAAAAATGCAATTGTTTGCTCGGTACATTTTGAAAAACACTATTTCACAAAAGGGAATCAAATGAGAAAGAGATTAGAAAAATCGGCCATTGCCACCTTGAACATTGATAATAATCAAAATAATCTTGAAAATACATGCCCCAATATTATTCAAACCACAATCCCTGATCGTACTGAAGAAAACGTATTTGGATTCTCCGAGTCCGAACACTCATTGGACATTGATAATAATCAAAATAATCTTGAAAATACATACCCCAATATTATTCAAACCACAATCCGTTATCCCGTGTCCCAACACTCATATTCTAAATCTGTCCCTCAAGAAGTTTACCTACTTCTATAGATGACTCTGATAATACAAATGGGGCTAATTTTAAAGCTTCGGATTTGTTTAATGGTGAAGAGAATTTGAATAATGATAATATAACCGATTTAAACAAAAGTGATGCTTGCATTCCTAGTGGTACTAATTCGTCTTTTTGATTGATTGATTGATTAGAATGTACGGCCAAGACTAAGCAAGGATCCCGGATACGCCGGGCCTACCGTACACCCCTTTTACATATAACAAGATGGAGGGATAGGAAAGATTGTTAGGTATGATAGATTTGACCCGGTTACAGACACCTAAGTAGTCAATAGTTAGTAAAGCACAAGACGGCACAATTATTTTTGTTTTTCGGGATATAAATAATCAGTAATCAACATCCTAAAAAGTTATTGATTAATTAGTAAATGTCCTGAAATAAAATTTCATTATTATGAGGGATTAAATTTTATTTAATACCATTTCCTCCGCCATCCCCTCCCAAAACAAAAAAAAAAAAAATGAAGCAGTCAATGTCGCGACGCCGGGCCCGCCACACCTCTTTATTATAGCATCTTAAAAAATTGATAATTAATAATGTTGGCATCTTAATGGTCAATTTCCTGTAATAAAATGTCATTATTATGCGTCGTTAGAGATTCCTTATTTTGTACGATATAATTAAATTATTCTTGAATAGAATAAATGTAATGTAATGATTATTATAACTAAATTAATTATAATTTGATTACCGTAAACCAACGATACGGATGGATCGCCTCTTCAACCGGTAACCTTACCATCCCTAATAAACCAATATGTTTATTAATAAAAATAAAAATGAAACAAAGACATCTGTTTTCAAAAATAGCTAATCTGAAATCTATAAGGTAATATATAAATAATGAATGTGTCACAGGTTAAGAATCTCCAATACCTAAACAAATTAACCCATTATAATTTATTCCCAATCAGAATTAAATAAAACTATTAAGCTAATCAGGAATCTGTAAGATGACAGAATTAAGTGACAGAATAAGTAGCTATTAGAAAATAATCTAATTAAAGAAGTGCCATGATCCCAAAAATACAAAAAAAAACATCGATATATCAATATTTGTCTGATTATAAATTTTATTGTGTAACCGCCAAGCCAAAAAATAAATCAACCCATAAAGTTTCCCTCCACCGACACTTCATTGTTACATATAACCATAGTCATTTAATCTATTAAAATAATATTTGTAACCCAATTGTCGTGGGACAAATTAAATCTTAAATATATAATTAAATTAAATTAAAATAAGAAAAATTACAATTAAATTGTAACTACAATTCGACCTATAATTAAAAATTTGTTATCTGGTTAATAGTGGAAATCTATTATATTCCTAGCGACGGCAATTGTCACTTCAATGCAGTTCTTGAAGCAAACTAACTTCGATCTGAATCCATAAATGGCGGTTAACAAATACGATCAATTTGGAAGCATTATACCCAGTAAAACCTATTGAAAGAGATTATAAAGAAGGAAATTCTTAATTACAGAATATATATCTAAACCAACTCAACCCTGGATTAAAACGTTTATGTACAAATTATAATTTATTAATTTCTCATAATAAAACTCAGTATTGATAGCTGTCCAATCTGGAAACTATAAATAAATAAAATATAGTATTAATGTTCATTATCTCAGACGGCTTAAGAATCTTAAAATATTTAAAAATGTTAACACTTTAAAATGTATTATTATTAGTAGGAAGTCAAAATACGACCAAGTAGAAGCCGGACAAAATACACGGCTTGTACGTATGCAATCCCCAAATTGCACGAATGCAGACCCCACTCATTCACATCTCGCACATGTGACGGAGAAACAAACCCCCCAGTCACCCGAACACAAACTCCGTCCATCCGTCCTGCATTCTGATAAAGTACCCCTTACCCTCAAGCAAACCTTCACTCAGAACTTCACCATTCTCCGCTACGACGTCCCTAATCCGATGACTATCGTACAATAGAGAAGAAAAACAAACGAAATTACCACTCTTCATACGATACACTCCAACCAGACTAAAAAAAGACACCACCACAGAAAATGGCAAGTCTCCAAACGAAAACCACCCCAAAAACATACTGTTAAAGTTAGCCGAAAGATTCCAGCCGAAAGATAATGCAGATTGTGTCTTGAATACAGCAAAAATCAGTCATAAACTCGAATTTAGGATGAATTTAGGATCGGGTTATATCCTTCGGGTGAAGGGGAAATTATTTCAGTTTATAGGAATTTAATAATCGATAGGAGCGAGAGTATAAAGAGAGTTTAACTTTCTGTTGAAATAGTCAATACACTATCTGCACCATCCTTCGGCTGGCATCCCTCGGCTAACTTTAATAAGATCCCAAAAACAAAAACCAATTCACCAAATATATGATATACAAACAAAGTCAATGCCCAGTAGAATGAAAATTCATTTATCCGCCGCACCTGATACAAGATACAAACCAATAAAGCCAAAAAACTCTCCAAAAAAATCCAGAGCATTTGCACGAAAGCTTCTCTCCGTGTTTACGTTCCACATACGTACAAATAAAGTCCCTACATTTCGAGACGGCCACATACACATGCAATATGCATAGACACTGATGAAACAGTTATCTGATTTGTTATATACTCTTCATTCATGCACGTTCATTACACACCCACATACACATTGAAACACATTTTTACATTAAATTTGCAAATAAATATGTAAATAAAAGCAATGCCTTCTAAACTACAGGCCGCTTACACCAAATGATGACGACACGCTAAGTCGACGTTGTTGTTGCTTTCTCTAGTTGCTTTGTTAGTGTAAATATCTTAAAATTATTATTGCGCAGTCTCTGTTTAGACTTAAATTGACGTCATGTGCGAAAAATGAGAGTAGTAAAAGGCCTGTAGTTTAGAAGGCATTGATAAAAGACAACGTAGGTTACAAAATTATACGATACCCGGAAAAAACGAAAATCATCGGACATCAAACTTGTTTACTCGCAAAAACAACAACAAAAATTTTTAACGAGTGTAACAAAACAACGCAAAGAGAACAAGAAATACAAAATATTTCAATACGAACATGTTAATGCGTTCCAAAATTTAACCTCAACCCTAATTACTTTCATATAGCAAAAGAACACGCGATCGTGAAAAATGCACCAACTTTTGCATGATCAAACAAAAATGACACAAAACAGTAAAAATTAATTACACAAAATTAAAACTAAGCCAATGGTTAAATATGTAATAACAAAATATGTATTAAAAATTTAGAACAATGAAAAAAATGAAAAAACACTTATCTTGAGCATCCTTTGGCATCAAAAAATTTCTATACACTTTAGAATATTATACATACAATGCGAATGATGCATTCAAAAACGGTATCAAAATACATATAAACGAAATTGTTATATACATATATATATTCTGTGCCATTGCAAGCGCATCACACACAAATTATTACAACTAGTCAATTATTATTTATTATTATCACTTTTCACTTTACTTAAAACACACAAATTATTATTAGTATTATTATTATTTATTTATATACACATATTTTTAATTAATTATTTAATTTAACCACATTTTAAATTATTTACTTATTTATATAGAGGAGAGACAAAAACACGTCTTTCCTCTACGACGTTCAATCGCCCATCCCTAGTGGTACTAATTCGTCTTTTGTAAGTAAAATTATAAAACCATCCTATTCACACAAACAATTTAATAAAATAACGTTAAAACAAGCAATGATCTCATCAGATCTTGATGCGAGTCCAAGAAACAAATTTCGAAAACGAAAACTGCAATTTTTAAGGAATAGATACAAGAAACTGAAAATAAAATATATGAATCTCGACAAAAAAATAGTAGACAAAGAAGAAAAATTATTAATTTGGGTCACTTGATAAACGAACAGGAGGAGAAAAATTTAATTACTCCTTGCCAGAAGGATAAATTTTTAACCATTCTGCCCCAACTTCAATTTTTTAATTCAGATATACAGATAAAATTAGAGGTCGAAATTTAACCAGGAAATATCCAGAAGAAATATGGAACTTTGCTTTAAATTTAAATTATTATTCTTCGAGGGCCTGGGAATATGTTCCGAAACAATTTAAAAATTGCTTACCTCACTCTCGGACACTTGCTAATTATTATTATTATTGGAAATGTATGCGTGGATGAGATTCATCCAAAACTTTAGTACCATTTTCACACCAAAAGATTATGGGGACATGTCGAGTTCGAAGGTAGCGACCCAAATTATAATACTTTAGCTACCCAAGTAACTGTTTTTATGTTTGCCAGTTGTACTGCTCGTTGGAAAATTCCTCTTGGATATTTCCCAACTCTAACATCTATAAAAAAGAAAAATATGATTGAGTTGTGTTTACGTTTATTACACAATGTTGGGGTTGTAGTAATTGGAGTGACTTTTGATGGATTACCAACAAAATTTACTGTTACTCGAGCATTAGGTTGTAAGGTTAATTTTCCTAATATAAATCTCGCTTTCAAAGTGGCTGATATAGTACCTCATCAACTTTTAATTTTTTTGGATCCATGTCATATGTTCAAACTCGTCAGGAACCTTTAAGCTGGTAAAGCCCATTTAGTGACGGCAATAAAATTTCATGGCATTACTTAGAAGAACTACATAAGATTCAATCGAAGGAAGGTTTCCATCTCGCGAATAAATTACGAAAGGCCCATATATATTTTAAGTACCAAAAAATGAAAGTTAATTTAGCAGAATTTTGTGATAGTGTTTTAAAATTACCACAATTTGAAGGGTGTATTGGAACAATAAAATTTATTAGAGTCTTCAATAATTGCTTTAATGTTTTAAACAGCAAGAAATATCAAAATTATGGTTTAAAAAAAATCAATATCCCAAATTAATTGTAATTTGGTTCAAAATTACGCTAAATTTTCAATTGAACATATGTATATCTAAATTAAAGTTTCTATCCGATGGTATTAAAGTTGATGCTTTAAAAGCAAAGTGGGATTTATTGGAACAATTTGTTGTCTTTCTAACATTCAGGTTCTCTATGACACTTATTTAAACACACACCTGTTGAAATATATTTCATTCTATAAATTAAGTCACCATATTAAACTATTTTTTTCAGTTATTAGCTCAAGATTCAATTCATCACTTCATACAAGCGTATTTTAACACACGTTCAATTAAGTGACGCCTCGTTAGGCAATTGTATTCCACAAACAGATGTTTCAATTTTGAATGTTTCCAATTTTAATTCCGATAGTCTTATTAATTCTTCTAATAACCGACTTGTAATGTTTGAAGCCTCATCAGATGATATTTCAATTGATCCAGACATTTCTAAAGTTGACGAACCTAATATGTATGACGGGGACTTTTTTGGATACCCAATTACATTGAGCGAATTTTTAATTAATGTTATTGAATACATAGGAGGATTTATAGTAAGATATTTATTTAGCAAATTGAATTGTGAGGACTGTTGTAAATTAATACAACAATGTAATTTTTATAAATCGCTAATCAATTTAAATAATAGATAATTTAAATATTGTAAATACTCCGAAGCAGTATTAAAACGGGATTTGGCTATTGAGGACTACAAAAACATAACGCAACTACAATCTAATACAAAATTCCTTAAAAAACTAATTTATCACGTTCTTAACAACCTAATTAGTGTAAATATTTTTAATGATGAAGATCAATATAGTCACTCCCAAGAACACGTTAATTTATTAGCTCATTCTATCATAGAAAAATACTACGACATCCGGTTAAATTATTTTTGTAACCAAAGGTCCTGTACATTAACAAAAGAAACCACTTTGTTTCTTATTTACATTTAAAAGGCATGTGACCATATAGTCGAGGCAATGAAGCAAAAAGATAGGAAATTTTTTAGGACAGCACGTAGAGGGTTGCGGTTTTAAACGATTTAGATCATTCCTACCTAGGTTCTACCCTGTAGAAACCTCTGAGTGCATTGCTGCAGCCACAAATGCAGGCAAAAATGCACTTTTTGGGAGGCCTTTCCGCCAATTTTATAACTTCGTAAAAAAGAGGCAAAACCGGCTCAATTTGGCTACTCGGGGGTTTTTGGGGTCGCTGATCACGATTATGATGTTCAAATCGACCTCCCGGACACCTGGAGGTCAGGAACGCCGATGAACGTCATCTCCGTGGAACACTTCAGGAATTTTGTGCGCCGAAGGACAGAAATTCGGTATCTGGGGTTTTTTTGGGTCGCTGAACCCAGATATGGTATCGGCGAAGACGCCACGGACACCTGGTGCGCCTGACCTGGCCCTGAACGTCATCTCCGTGGCTTTTCCTTACAGAAAGGAACAAGACAAATTGAAAATCGTTACGGGGTTTTTTTTGGGCCTCTGAACCCAGCTATGACATCGGTGAAGACCCCACGGGCACCTGGTGCGCCTGACCAGGCCCTGGTCGTCATCTTCCTAGCTTTTCCTTACAGAATAGAATCAGACAAACTGAAAATCGTTACGGGGGGTCTTTAGGGTCGCTGAATTCGAATATGGCATCGGTGAACACCCTACCGGCACCTGGAGTGTAACCTAACTCCGGACGTCATCTCTATGGCTTCCCCTGGCAGCATCCAACAAGACAAACTGAAATTTCTCATAGAGGTTTTTTGGTTCGTTGATTTATCTCCCTGTAAATAAAGATAGAGGAAACGAAGAGAATGAATACCAAGTCCATGTTCATGTAATTGACATTTCGAAACTTTTTATTGAACTCAAATCAAGTATAATTCACCCGTGACTAAACCTCATCTCATTAACCTTCAACTTCGATTTTCAAGACCTTAACTAATTATCAAATTCTGCATCAAGTGACACATCGTTAATCTGTTCGTTTTCTTCGTCATCCACTGACCCATTCGTCAGTAGTGCATCTTCCTCGTCTAAGGCCCTCTCTCTGCTGCAATTACGCTTTCGACTGAATATCTTTCAGTATTGGTGCAAGTTGAGCCTTCACAATTTTTACAGGCAAGATTGCAAGGCAGGCCGTGCTTCCTACAACTGCAGGTCATGAGATTACATTGTCCTGCGCATCCACAAAATATGAGTTCCATAATATTGGTGGGCGCAGGTTTTTGGGTCATTTGGACAGGGACCAGTGTATCAGCTTGATGGCTCCACCCACATTCTGTTGCGTCCATGGTCACCTGATCTCCATGCAACCAATCTTGCACTTGAAAATAGATCCTTTTCAAGTGTTGCTGAATTGCGTCTACTGTGGGGAGAATCTTAGCTAAATTAACTTTCCCCCTCACAGCGTTTTTTGCATACATTTTGAATCGATAATTCTCTATTAACTGGTCCCACTTAGGCTTGTCCTCTTCAGGAACATTCGGCTTCCTGAATGCAGGTGGAGCACCGTACATTGAGAGGATTAGCTGCACCCCATTCTCAAAAATTTCTTCGCTTGCCAAACCAGCTTCCTTGAACTTCGCAGCATGAACTTCAAGGTCTGGGAATTTCTGGAAAGTCTTGAAAAATTTTGTTTTCCCTTGGTAATATGTTGCAGATACTGTATCGCATCCCGTTATCGTGTGGAGCAATAAAATATTTTTTGCAACAACAGGAATATGAGATAAGCTGCTTGAAGAGTATATTTCTTCAGGTTTATTGACCCTTGGGGGTTTTTGTAGAAATATTTCATTATCTGCCGGGCAGAGTGCGGTCAATAATACGGCAATGTTTATGTCTTCGCTGACAATGACTACCTTTGTCGATGAGTCTCTGGACTTTTGTTAAGCTGTCGTTACAATTGCACGATCAGCGTCCGCTGCACATTGCTCAGAAACTATCCCAGCTGTGGTTAGTTTAGCCCGGAGCATTTTTATAATGTTATTTTTATTATTTTTATTTTGTAAAAATTTATCCTGTTGGATTTGTAAGGTCATATTTTCAGTAAAACAGACATCTGCTGAACTTCCCTGATTACCACGGCGCTTTCTTTCAGATTATTTGGTACTGACGGTTTGGTAACCATCAAAAATAACTATCACGCGTTGCCGTAATGGTTCAAAATATACTTGACGTAATTTTCCATAATTTCCGAGAATGTTCGTCCGATTGTCCATCTTACTTTGTGGATGAGTAATCCTCCATCCACAACAAAAAGTGTTCTTTCAGGATCACGAATATTTATTGAAGTTTTTGTGAACAATGAATACAAATCGGACTTTGTATTCTTCAGCATTCCAAAATTGTTGAAGTATGACTGAGGGAAAGGAGAGAAATTCTAACTCCCACTTGAGATAGTCTGCAATTTCTTCATCACCATTTTTCTCCCACTTGAGATAGTCTGCAATTTCTTTATCACCATTTTTTAATGCCCATATTCTATGGAAGAGGACGTCGGGGTCAATTTCTATTACTTTATTTCCGACTTTGATCTTAGAGGTGCCATATGTGAGAGTTGAAAGAATGGATTTTGTTTTTGAATGCGTGAAACAATAATATATTTGGTGGTTTTTAGTCTTCTCTTGTTATTTGCGCCCGGTCATAATTAAGTGTACACGTAGTTTATATTGCCGAAAAACAATTGTTTAATAAAACAACATTATTAATTTATTTTACGGTGAGTAATTCAAAATTTATTTTTCATAATTAGGCTATATTCATTTTAGCAAATTTCTTCTAAATTGAATAAATAGGGAAAAATGAAAAATTTACCGCTACATTCCAAACAGCTTCTTGTTGAAGCAAAATTATCGGAGAAAAGTTACCGTGACATAGCAAATATTTTTCATATTTCATCAAGTGGTGCTAAAAATGCTCGATGCCATATCTGGGTTCAGCGACCCAAAAAACCCCCAGATACCGAATTTCTGTCCTTCAGCGCACGAAATTCCTGAAGTGTTCCACGGAGATGACGTTCATCGGTGTTCCTGACCCCCAGGTGTCCGGGAGGTCGATTTGAATATCATAATCGTGATCAACGACCCCAAAAACCTCCGAGTAGCCAAATTGAGCCGGTTTTGCCTCTTTTTTACGAAGTTATAAAATTAGCGGAAAGGCCTCCCAAAAAGTGCATTTTTTGGCTGCATTTGTGGCTGCAGCAATGCACTCAGAGGTTTCTACAGGGTAGAACCTAGGTAGGTAGCCACCGAATGCAAAAAACCGCAACTCTCTACGTGCTGTCCTAAAAATTTTCCGATCTTTGGCGTTTTAGTGCTTCATTGCCTCGACTAATAGTAGTTTTATAATTACCATTTATTATCTACATAATATTATATTTAAATAAATTGTCAATAAATGTTTCAATTAATGTACTTATATAATAGAAATAAAAGTGTAATAAAATTTAAATAGTTTTTTAATTTTAACTTCTTAACTTCATTGCATTCGGTCGAAAAATTGCTAAATATGGCCCTTTTGATTTATTCGCTTTCTCTTTTACCCTTCGAATTTGTGACACTTGACAGTTGCTTAGACTCATTCTGTACTTTTAACTTCTTTGGTAAAGTCGTATTACATAGTTAGGTTAGTGAAATATAGAATACATATACATATGTATTATTAAATTTTGGGTATTCGTATGAGTGTACTCATATATAGTACATAATATGGGTGTATTTATTATTTGTAATAAATTCAATGAACTGATGTTTAAAAAAATGGTTTTCTGGTACATAATTTGAAACTAAACAAACGAGAATCCTAAAAAATAATGAAATCAAGCGAAATTCTTGTAAAATTTCTAGTTTTAATGAAACATTCAATTATCCGGAATTTTCGATTATCCGGAATGCTCTCATCTCCAAGCCAGGACCAACAGGGCCTTTACTGTAGTGTATATTATGTAATATGAAAATTAAAGCCATTCAAATCTTTTAACTAATGCTTTCAAAAATTTGCAAAATGTGCAAACTGCAATTGCAAATTTTAATATGATATGAATTAAAAAATGTATATGAAAAAGAAAAGAAAGAGAAAAAAGCAAAAACATTTCTAAAAGATAAATTTTCGGTTAACACCGTGTTCCGGTTAATTGGATGCGGATAATCGGGTTTTTACTGCAATATGAAAATTAAAGCCAAACAAAATTTTTAACTAATGCTTTCATTAATGAAAATGTACAAAAACTATTGCAAATTTCAAAATGAATTTAAAAAAGAATATGAAAGATAAAAGAAAGAGAAAAAAGCAAACAAAATTCCTAAAAATTGAAATTCTGGTTAACTGAGTGTCTGGGTTAATTGGATGCCAGATAACCGGACTTTTACTGTAATATGAAAATTAAAGCCATTCAAAATTTTCAACTACGCTTTCATTAATGAAAATGTGTAAAAACAATTTCATATGAATTAAAAAATGCATATAAAACAGAAAACAAAACAAAAAAAATCTTAAAAATTTAAATTCCGGTTAACTGATTTTTCCAGTTAATTGGATGCAGTATAACCGGGCTTTTATTGTAATATGAAAATTGGATGCCAGATAATCAGGCTTTTACTGTAATGAGGAACCGTAAGTACTTATAAGTACTTACATCGAGCAATAAATATATAAGAGAAATCAAGTAGTGCAAATTTTATGAGCAGGTTTTTCCGAGGTTAATCTTATTTTATAGTTTTAATATATTTATATACACAAATTTATTTTTTTTCTATATTTAATCCATATATACGAACCTTATAAACATATCGGCGTAGTTATTTTATACTTCATAATTCTCGTTAGGCTTATATAGATTGCCAATAGTAAAATAGATTAACCTCGGAAAGTCTACATGAGTCCTCTTAAATATAGTTTGCTTTATAGTACTTATGAGTAGTTAAATGTGTCTTAGCTAAACTGACGACTGGAACAGCCAAAAATTAGTTTTATGAGTAAAACAAAATTTGAATTTATTGAATTTTTTGTTTTGTGAATATACGTTGCTCAAGATTTCAAAAATATCTAAAAAAATTGGTCTTATAAGGAAACCAAATCTCTAATCCAAGTTTATGGAAACAGGCAGGAGAATAAGCAAAATATGCGACCACTATTTAAAAAAAAGTCGTTCTGGGAATCTATTTTAATAGATTTAGAAAATTTAAATATTCTAGCAATTATTAGTTTGTAATGAATATAATAAATGATTAAAATGATTTTCAAATTTTGGGAAAATTGCACAACGGTTAAACAAGTCGAAAATAAATGGAAAGCGCTTTGGAGATCTTACAAAGCCACCAAAGACCGAGGAAGCCGTGGCAGCGCATCAAAGTTTGCATTTTTGGATTTAATGGATGAATTGTTCGGTAGTCGTCCTACCTATTCCACAACACATTGTCGGTCTGTGGGTGTGATCCGTGAAGCTAAAGAACCTGTGTGTCCATCACAACTTGTAGAGCCCGAACTGAAATATCATAATGATGATAATATACCTACTTCTAATGAAACATCCACCTGCTACCTATTCCACCTATACGTAAACGAACAAAAAGTGAAAAGTTCGCCGATTTAAAAATTTAGTATTATGAACAAACAATAGAGGCTTCAAAAGACCTTGTCGATACTATTAAAAATAAAAAATTTGACATCATTTTATTTCAATTATTTTTATTTATTTATGTACATTCAAATTATTATTAAAAATTGAAATAGTGAATAAAATTATAAAGTTTTATTAAATGATATCGGGAAACATTTGTTGCAGCAATTCGTGTCTTCTATTATCGTTTTCCTCTATAATGAAATTTTCCTCAATACCCGCATCAACTGACGATTCTATGTCTCCTTCTACATATTCTAACAAATCTTGTTTGTCAATGCATATATTGTGGAGCACACAAGCAGCTATAATGCGTGCTCAACAACTACTCTGGTAGAGGAAAGTTTTTTATTAAATTTTCTTTGGGAATCTGTTAGGTTCCCTACGTCTCTATAAGGCGGAATAAGCTAAATAAGACATGGGTATGCAGAGTCTCTTAAAATGACTTTCCTATCTTTTACTAGCAACTAGTGGTTCTCAAAGCATCTTTTGTATAGTTTCGATTTTCGAAGCATACGACTATCATGTATGCTACCTGGTTCTCCTACATGGATGTCATAAAATTTTTTATCCGTTCCAACCACCCCTTGAAGCAAAATACTATGGTATTTTTTTCGATTATAGTAATCGTTGGAATTTACCTTTTGTAACGTCGCCCGCGGCCGTCGTCGTTCCCAGTGCTGACTTTTAATAAATTTCCCAATTTAAGTATGAGATTGGATTTTGGTATTGACTGTGAAAAAAAAAATATTTGTTTTTGCAATTAAAGAGAACGAAAAAAATAAAATGATTGGGTGGTCAGTCAGTTTTTGGTTCATTAACAGTGCAAGCTGAATAATAAATTTTATAAATTAAAAGCAAAAGTTACAATTAAAATTTTTTGATAAATTAAATAAGAATCCCTGTAAAATTGATATACGCGTGGGGATCGCGTTTTTTTTATATCTTATACTGGTGCATAATAAGCAGTGCATCTTGTTTGTGATTCAAATAGATAGTGCGTTATACCCATAAATGTGAATTGATACAATAATGTTAATTTTTCACATGTTTCGGCAATAGCGGAAAAAAAAATTACCGCTCTGATCAGGTGGCACTCTATCGAACAATATCTTAAAAAACCGCTATATAGCGGATCATTAATTTCAACGAAAGTGTGAATTTTTTTTCCCCCTAACGAGACCGCTTTGAATATTGGTGATTTTTCTTGGTGAATAAACATTTGAAATATAAAAAATAAAAAAATATAAAAATAATAATTGCAAATATGAACGGTATAAATAAGAAATATGTGTTAATATTAAGTTACTAATGTAAAACTTAAATAACCAAAATCGCTATAACATTAATCACGCTCGCGCCAAAATCTATTTACGAAAATTATTTTTGTATACAAAAAATCAACGTTGTCATGGTTTTCTTAATTAAATATTATTACAAAACAGAACAAAACGTAAAAAACTTCAATTTTATTCGATTGCAAAACCGAGCTTTCTGTAATTTGAAAATCCGTTTACAGATGTCTCTGTAATAAATTTACTTGAAATTACAGAAAAGTGTAAAATAATTAAATAACTATTTACGAAAATAAACCATTATTATTGTAAGTTAAGTGCGAAATCTTTAATACAATAATTTAACATAATTAATAAAACTCAAAACAATGATAAATTTTATTTATTATTCGGTTGGCGTAAATAAAACTTTTCGTCGTAAAATATTCACCATCATAGTTGCTGCGCGCTGTAAAACAATAATAGAAAAATGTCACAATTTTTCCAAATTTTTGTTTTTTTTATTTCGATCCAATCCAGGCGGGAATTCTTACAATGTACACGAATTTGTTAATACAAGGATTTATTGAGGATTTTTGATGCTAAAGGCCCTCGGCTAAGGTGTATGACAGACAGTTCGTATACATTGTAGTAATTCCCGGCTGGTTCAATAGATTATGCAGATCTACTGGTCTTGAAAGGCTATGCATGTTTCATTTTTATAGCTTCGTTCGTTCATGTTTTCTGGGATTGTTGTTGTGTGGAATTCAATAAAATAACCCAAGGCCTTTGTATACTGTATAACTTAATGGTTTTTGTGAGTATATAAATCGCCCGTGGCTCTACCCATTTGTTGCATGGTTGGCTCATATACGGATACAAAATTTTAAAGCTCAAGTCGTACTTTGAACTCGTTTATACAACGAGCTGCCTGCTATAAGACACGCCCGTTACAACCGTCCTAACCTGGAGACTTCCTTTCAATTTGTGTAACAATTTCTATACGGGTAATTTGAATTAGTTTATTAATTTGAAAGCGACATCTTTTAACAGGTTTAGTAATTGCGAAAAGCTTTATCAAATTATAATATTTTTATTTGGTGAAGCTCTGCTTTGTTTATACTACAGGATGAAACAATATAGGCTGCGAATTTGTTGCGATGAAAAATCAAATTTTTAACAAGTAACGAAAAAACAGTTTTCGAAGTCTGTCATCAACAATGTTGAAATAGAACCCAAAACACAATAATCGCCATATTACATTGCTACTCCAAAAGCATTTTTTAACGAACGTTTATTTTGGAAAAATAATGCTGACTTTTTTATGGAACACTCTATACTAATTTCTAATTTTCTGTACATACACATAAACAAATTCTTGTTTCTACAAAAAAAAAAAAAAATTGTGTTAAACTAATTTAAATGTTTTTGCGTAAACTCAACATAATATGACTCAATATTAAAATATGCTTTTCCTGAATATTGAATTAACCAATCACATTGAAAATTCAAACAAAGAATTTATGTTTTTTATATACAAAAATGCTTCTAAAAAAATACTAAAATACACTGGTTGGTATGAAAAAGTACAAAAAGCTTCCCCTCTATGGAAAGCACATGGAAAAAAATGGCGGAATCTTACGGCTCTTATATTAAGGAGGCTCTGCTACAATCAATACATCCTAGCACATTAGGAAATTCTCTCACTTGTTGGAACTCTTGTGAGATTACTTGTTGCTCTTGTTGCATGATGAGCGCTTCTAACCAACCAATGAGTAACACTTACCACGCATCTATGTGCCGAACTCAAACTGATATTGAAAAGGTTAGATAATTCCCGAAACGTATTTGTGTTTGCCAAGTACCACAATGCAACAAGCACCCGTTTTCCCGCTGAAATTTCTTCCGATTCACCTTTGTTACTTCTTATAATATTATTTTTATAATTATCTAAAAATAAACCTTCCTTTATAATAAATCTGTTAAACATATTTACAAATTTGGAAGTTACCAATCAATGAATAAACTATTGTCCTTTTTAAACGAAAGTGGCTTATAAATTCATCATCTGAAAACTTTTGTATAGTCCGTATGAAACTTTCAATGTGTACTTTTTTGGATCTCGGTAATTCTTCATCCGATGAGCTAGTCGATGATGATCCAAATTTCTTCTATGCTTGATGTCAGATGAATCATGGAACTGTAAATAAAAAATATAGAATTGTTGTTTGCACTTAAAACTAAAAAAACTATCTAAAACTTTACCTCAATCATGATTTTAATTAAATATTTTAATTTCGCGAAACACGAAAACACACAATTAAGTTCAAAATCAAATTGTATACTTTGACAGAATACCATAACGCACGATTAAATTCAAAATGAAAAATCAAGAGGTATTTTGACAGAAAAACAATAATATATTCACCGGTTCACATAGCAGACACATTTACGTAACTACTTCTAACTATTCATGTCAAAACAGCAAGAGCAGTTGCGAGTAGTTGATTTGGCAAAGACATAAACCTTGTACTCTCAAGTACTTGCAGTTGGCCGACTGGAAAGCAACTATTATAAACTTTCAACTAAATGTGCAAAAAAACAATTGAAAATTTCAAAGGTCACTGGAATGTACCTAAGGCCGATTAAAAAATCACATCTCGTTTAAACTACACAATATAAATTCGCCTGAATACACCAATACTATTACAATAGGTTTGTTGTTGTTGTATTTCTTGGGTTAGTTTGGTTAAATTTCACTAGCATATCGGCCAAGCTTTGCCCCTCGTGTTCTTTAAATGAGGTTTTAGATAGGACCTCTTTCTCTATTATGTTTTTCACCCTTGGGGACAACACCCCCCCCCCCCTACCCCCTATTCCTTATTAATTATATTGACCGTTGCTGTAAATTACCGTTGCGCTCGTTATTAAAGTATTTTCTTTAATTTTAATTTGTTTTAAATCACTCTCAATCAGTAATCGATAAGTACTTGAACCGCAAATATCGTTAGCTAGATATAAAATAACATGCCCGGCGAAACTTGCACCTGATGTCTCTATGTGGTGTTGTATATTCAACCACTCAACCACCAGGTGTTATTTTATTCTGTAGAAGACTGTTCATAAGCTTACTAACAAAATTATTTCACCAATGTGTTTTTCTTTAAATCCTTTGCACTACACTCTGTCTTCCTTGATGGTAATTACGCTTTCATTGCACGTCGCAATTTCTGAATAGTCAAATACATATTAACTTTACCGTACGAACAAACATACCAGGATATATTATTTCTGGAATAAAATGTACTTGCACTCCGTAATCAGTCCGAAGTCACATTCGTTACGCTGCAGCTTTGTGATTAACCATACTTCAAACGTACTGAATAAAATTACACAAGTTTTTACAATTATTTTGCCAGTAATCCTGAAAAGGTTTAATTTATTAATAACAAACAACCAAACTAAAAAACACTTTTATTTAAGGAAATGCTTCTTATTTACTTCCGATTTCTGATTCATTACACAAGAAATGCTCTAGATTTATTTTAACCCCTATTTAACCAACAAAAAGCAACAACCACTATAAATTTACATATCCTGTATACACGCCTCAAGCAAAAATTTTCATTCTCTCGCTGTCTCTCTCTCTCTTTCTCTCTCTCTCCCTCTATTTTCACAAACATAGAAAACCCAAATTAAATTTCCCGTTCTAATCCCATTCATCATTACGAGTATAACCTTTTGAAGTTTTTATACCAAGAAGAAATAAGAAAAACCAAAACTTTTTTATAAGATAAATTCCACAAAACAATCTTTAGAACCGAACATTTTTAAAGTAAAACAGATTTTGAATTTGCCTTCAAGACAGTAAACTGTCCTTCTGCTTTTAATCTCGATAAGAGATAGTGTCATCTAATTACCAACATGCACAAGAGCGAATCCAGAATGTTAAAAAGGATGTCGGTATTATTTATCACAGACAGTTAAAACTGTTGTTGGATTATTACGTAATGTTGTTCGTGCGACGCTTAAACAGTATAATTTATAGCCGGCAAGAGTGTTTACGAAAAGTTTATGGTTGATTACGAAACTTTTCTATTCTCGTTAAACGTATAACTGTATATTTTGTTAATTTTATAATGTCATCCTGCGTATAAAATTATTTTAATATTTTTTTTAAGGGGTAGAATTTTTAACCTTATATATATTTTTACATACGCACAGTGCGTCCTAATCAATAATCTTAAAGTCTATCATATTTCATCTTTACAGATGTGTTTACATTCCAACACAATTCGTGTCTCTCTTCATACCATTACAAAAAAAATATTTTGAAATTCTTACTTTTCCACCGGCAATACGCATGTCAAATGCATTGTCAATGATTGCAGGTGGACGACTATCATGCATATGATTTTATATATACACAACTAACATTCTATTATTTATCAAATAGAAAATTGGTGATGTGTATGAGGGTTTAATACTCAGATAGAGCTAAGTAAATGGAATGAGTTTCATTTACATGTAAGGAGTGATAGGAGTATTTTAATGGTTTATCGCTTTCAATTGAAAAGATGAGACTGACGAACAATGTCCCAATGTGTTACCTATTCATAAAGTATTGTGTCTAGAGTGGTTGCATGAGTATGTAACACCAGATGCACCTTTTATTCTATATGTAGTCTATCTAGACTGATGTGATACAAAATAGGGTAAAACAAAACAATATATATCATTGGAACGATAAATTAGTTTTACATGAAAGCTCGCTTATCACGAAACATTAAATATTTTAGCAACAGACATATAACTTAATTTTTTCGGAGCTCATTTTCGGCAACTCGTGGTTCGAAAAATAAAAAACTTAAAAAGCTGTGCCTTACCGAATTTAATTTAAGCTCCTTTAACAATTTCAAATCACAATTATATTGGCCGGCTTTGCCATTATATCGTGCTGTGGATGTCTCGATGGACTGGCAAAACACATTGCGGTCTGTACCCTCATCACCATATTCGTCTATACTCTGGCAACAAAAATTCTACTTCACCAGAAGGTCATAGTGTTGTTTTTTGAGTTTCTAATGGTGAGATTCGACCAGCACGTCCACATCTAAATGCTTTAATATTGGCAACGGTTATCCGATCCCTCAAATAATAATAATTCTCAACGACATATCACCCCTCCCTGACCGCACGCGGGAAGTCACCATTAACATTATTATTATTATATTGAATATAATTCGGGAGAATTATAAACAAAAATAGCATTCTACTAAATAAAAATTTAAAAAGAAAATACTAAAATAAATTAATATTAACCGAAATAAAAATATATTTTAAGAGCTAGAATTAAGAAATTGAAATGGCTGATTCTTAATGTGCTAAGTTTGCTTATAAAGCATAAAAAGCTCTTTAAACAAGTTGTTTGCATTTGGCTTTTCCTAAACTTAAAAATTTACTCTTATATTAAAAACTTTCACATTTTCCTTTCATTCCAAAGAAAAGGATGAAAATTCGCATATAATCACAACAAAATCTTGCTCATTTTATTTTATCATTAAGAATTCGGTCTCTAAAGCGTTGGCGAAATCACTAATCTAGATGAAACTTCATACTTAAGCTTTCTCAGTAAAATGGAAGATCCTATTAAAATTTAGTGCAAATTAGGGTTTCCATTTTACTCGAAATTTGATTACTTGATTACTCGAATACTCGAAAAAATAATAATTACCAAAAAACCGCTAAATATTTCTTTTAATATTATTTATTTAATAATAAAAAGAGTTTATTTTTTATTTAGCAAATCAAACTAAAATAAAATTCGGCGTTCGAAATGTTACCAACTTCACGCTGCTGTAGCAACCAATCAGCTAACGACAGTGCGCTCATTTTTGAAAACGTCAGTCTGTAATGTTGTTTACAAGCCTATTGAATCATAATGATTTACGTTGCAGTTATAACAAAATATCAAGTTGGAATTCAAACATAACAATTGCTTTGTATTTGGATGAAAAATCCCAACCAGCTATTTGATATAATGAGCTATGACATTTACCTGTAAACAAAATGTTTGTGTATCAGACCATTACATGCTACAATGATACTGGTAGCACCAAAAAACTCCATGGAGATGTACATCCAAAAACAGCAACATTGCCAGAAATGGTTCGAAAGATGAAGGCCAGAATTCAACGTAATCCGCAACAAAGCGCAGTTCAATTGGCGAAAAATCTCAATGTGTCATCTCGTAGCATGGTGTGTATATTAAAAATGAACTACGATTGAAGCTCTACAAAATAAAAAAAGTTCAAATTTAATACCTGCACCAAAGGCAGTTCACCTAGCAAGAGCAAGCAAAGGTGTTAAACACTTGCTCATTGGTGGCGAGCTTGAGAACTTGATCTTTTTTGATGAACAATTTTTTACGGTTCAACAATATGTAAACAAACAAAACGATCGTGTTTGGTTAGATTGCAAATCAAAAGGTAATTTATATTAGCGAATTGCTCTGCAAAAATAAGCACATGCATCAGTGATGCTTTTGGCCGCGGTAACTGCCATAGTACGCTCACTAAATCAACAACTCTGTTGATAAAGTAGAACACTTTGCAGAACTAGTTGTAGACTTGTTTGAGGAATTTGTGCCACTTAGGACTGTAGTATATCGCCCAAACCTAAACATCTGCCTTGGTTGAATGCTGAAATCAGGGATACCACAAAACTTCAGGGATTTTATTTTACATCGGTGGACATTACATCGCGTGCAAGAAGAGGCGAACTGTACCAAGAATATAAAGCTGTACGAAATAGGAGTAATAAAATTACAAAACGCACAAAGTCCAAATATTTTTCATCTACATTGCACCCATCTCTTCCTTCAAAAGTCTTTTGGAAAAATTTAAAATCTGTTGGTTCGTTTCTATCATCCAACGAAAAACCATCTACACAATTTTCACCAAATGAGTTCAATAATTATTTTTCTCATAACAGTTCACGTTTAGCGGGGTTACTAACTTTTGATGTATTAATGAACTCTAGTCCGATGAAAGGTCATTTTAGTTTTAATAACATCGATATCACTGACCTTATGGATGATTTACCTTTTTTTGCCTTATGAAACTTATTTTACCAAAGGTGGATTGCTACTTACTACATATTTTCAATAGCATAATAACATTTTCTATCTTTCCAGAGAGATGGAATCAATCAATTATTATTCCGATTCCCAAGAATAAAAATTTTGTGTACATATACAGTGTATAATACACAATTTTATATTTGTATTGTGGTTTTTCTCTCTTGTATATGTGCATTCTATTTGTAATTTTTGCGACGGTAGGTACCAAAATAAAGGGATCCGGTCGAATCGGTTTAATTTTTTTGATACTGACGTCTACTCATCTCTTCTATTCGCTTGCTCTTGAACGGTGGAATGAACTAATATTTTATATTTTTAGGATTTTTTGTTTTAATATTATATTGTATGTTTATGATTTAATATTTAAAAGTGTGAATTATTTTCATTTTAATTCAAAAACATGAAAATTGTGAAATATTTTTCAAAAAAAAAAAAAAAAAAAAAAATCAAAACATGATCATGCGCATGCGTCTCGCCTATTAATACAATAAAGATGCTCAATACTCTATTTTTCCGGTTTGCTCACCTCGTATTCGTACAAAATTGACACACTGATTTTCGTTCTATTAGTCTGCTTCCTGTTGTGTCTAAAGTTTTTGAAAAAATACTACAATCGCAAATATTAACTTACGTTGAATCGGAAAATTTACTATCAATGTACCAGTCTGCTTATAGACGTCATTTCAGCACTAATAGTGCTTTACTACATATCAATGACGACATCCGCACGGCCGTAGATAAGGGTTATCTTTATACGCGGTTTCTTCTAGACTTTAGTAAAGCTTTCGATAAAATTGATCATTCAATTTTGGTTAGCAAACTTCGTAACAGTTTTAAATTCTCAATGTGAGCTTGTCGTTTGGTTTTGTCATATCTATCAAATCTAGACACAATTGGTTAGAACTAATTCAGGAATCTCAAGCTCTTCTTATACTAATTGCGGCGTTCCCCAGGGTTCGGTATTAGGTCCTTTTCTATTCATGATGTATATAAACGACCTACCTGCAGTTATCACTCAATGCAAATATCACTTTTTCGCAGACGACCTACAAATTTATAGATTTTGTAGGCCCAATGAGATAACAAATTCTATCGGAACTGTTAATTTCGATATCAAATTGATTACAAAATGGTCTATAGAAAATAATCCTGTGGAAAAACAAAATCTATTATTATATCTTCCACAATTCGTGATACGCACAACACAACCTACCTAAAATCAGTGTACTAGGAGAGGAGGTAGATATCTCTGATTCTGTGAATAATTTAGGCTTAACTTTTGACAAATACTTATGCTGGAGTTACCACACCGAAACAGTTTGTAATCGAGTAGTTTTTTTATTAAGAATGTTATGGGGACCACAAAGTGCTTTAATATAATAAAGACAGAAATTGGTGAAATCTTACATCCTTCCACATTTTTTGTACGGAGATATTGTCTTCTTTGAATTAAAGAAGAAGTATTTCTTTAATGAACTTCGATTGATATTTAATTCTTGTGTATGAGATACGTTTACGGGCTAAGAAAGTACGACCACATCTCGAATTTTACTATTTCATTACTTGGTTGTTCTCTTGCTGAATTCTATGAGTTTCGAGTTTGTTTATACATTTGCAAGTTCTTAAAGTATATAAACAGCCCACCTATATTGTAGGGAAATTAGTTTCGTCTTATAATCGTCGCATTCATCCTTTGACTCCCGCTATTGTCTCCGAATTCATCATTTTTTGTGAGGGGAGTTAGCATGTGTAATTCGTTAAGTAATAACGTTAAGAAATCTAAATCCCCTGCGGTGTTTCGGAAGAAATAATTTTCTTCAGCTTAATAATATCAAGATTCTATTTTTTTTTTTTTTTTTTTTTTTTGAATAATTTTTTTGCCAATTTTAAGTTGATGAATCGCTAATATGTTGCTGCACACTTATAGGTTAATTCAATAAATAAAGTTTGAAATAAATTAAATAAAATTAGTTTGCCACTAATGTAATAAATTCATAAGAAAACTTGAAACATTTATATTAAAAATAAAATAAAATAAATAAACAAATCAAACGTGAAAAGATTTTAAACAATTCGGTATAGAAACCATTGGATGTTTCATCAAGACTCGGCACTATCCCATAAAGACCGTGAAACCAACGTTTTTTATTATAAGAAATTCCCAGATTCATTTCTTCTCAACAATAGCAACCACATTCCCCAGACTTAAGTCCCATGGATATTTTCATATGGACCATTCTAGCCTCTAGAAAGTATTAACTAAAAAATATGAGACGGTCGACGCTTAAAAGATTGCCGAGAATGGTACAAAATGCCACCAGAACACATTTGTGCAGCATGTGAAGCCTTCTCGGACAGACTCGATGCTATTTTACATATAAGGTGGCTATATACAATAACATATTTTTTGTTAAATTTGAAATGTTTTTACGGAAAACTGAAGTTACCGACCCCTGATATCTATTCCTAGTCTACTATGAATTTTTGTCACTGTGCTGTGTGTCACGCTTGATTAGGCCTGATTAAAGTTTGGATACAATATTGTAAATTATGGTATTCCGTTAATTCATCTTCTAGTTCTAATATTTCAGTTTCTGAATCTAATTCTGAAACTTCACGATTATCAATTTTGAAATTCTTATTTTCGAGAAACAATCATAATTTTTAAGGCTATATCTATCTATCTATTCTATTCTATTCTATTCTACTATTATATTAATACTCTTAATTTTTACAAAATAAACTCTAAAATAACCCCTAAACATGATCCGATCCGTTAGATTTAGCATAGGCTAAAAAAATCGGAAAAATTCCACCGGGAAGTACCCGAAACGGGTACCTCAGGTAGTTTCAGCAAAATTTCCAAGATTTGACGCTATATGAGTTTGGCATTAGTTTGCTTTATTAAAACCCTGAATTTCTTATTGGCGATTTTCATCGAATGTAGATAGCTTTAGTTTCTACCTCTACAAGAGGGATGAGAATTGTCAAATTCATTGTTATGATAGTTTTAGTTCCCCTAGCTTCATAGCAAACTACGATTTATATTTTGTTCACCAGATGTCAGCTACTTTGTTGAAAATCGCGATATCAAATTATTTTTTATCGAGTCGAAAATGTATGATCGAATCAACAAATAATTACGTTCGAAGCAGGTAATGAAAATGAAGCGTTGCTTGCAGTACAAACTGGCCGAACGAAGGCTTCAGCTCATCAAAGAGGTGGAGAAAAGATTTTTGCACGAATGTATACAGTAAGACTGAGAGATGAGGAGCGTTTCTACCTGCGGCTGCTTTTGCTACATATTCTAGATTCCATCAGCTTTGAATTTATACGAATATTCAACGGTTTTATTTACAAAACCGTCAAAGAAGCTACAGTTGCACGTCGTCTGGTAAACGAAGATGAATGGGAACACTGCTTAACAGAAACAGAAGTCTTTCAAATGCCAAGACAGCTTCGAAAGACTTTCGCTTATATTTGTTGCTTTTGTCAACCTTCAAAACCTCTTGACCTTTGGATGAAGTATGCAGATGACATGCTTTTTGATTACAGCCGACACTATATTGAAAATGTAGCAAACAATTTGGCTCTCCACGATATCAACATAATTCTTATATAGCACGGACTTTTTGCGCTATGATCGGCTTATCAACTCCATCGAGAAGTCCCGTAGAAGTTCAAGTCTTTGATACAGTTCGAGAAGCCGAAGAAGCTGAATTACGAATTCAGCTGTTAAACGACAAGCAGTTGGATGCATTTCGTAAAACAATTGCTGCAGTGGATAATGAAAATGTCTCCAGCCGAAGTTGTGATTTGAATATTTGGTTTGGGGCGCCTAAGTGGTCATGTGATACCGAGCGCGCGCTTCTCGTTTGAGATATGAATATTTGACTTGGCACGTAAGTCATACTGTATACATTTGAGCGCGTGCTTGTCATTTAATATTCAAAAATTAACCACGTATATGAATTTATGATAAAAGTGCATCAAATTTACATTTTAAAAATCTTCTTAATAATTTCTTAACCAAAAATTCAATAAAATGTATTCACATGACTGATTATTCAGTCACAGGTCAGCTAGTTTAGATGAATAGTTTAAAAACTCATTTTTGTTTGGTTTAAAGTAAGTTTCCGTATATAAAAATACTACTGTGGACAAAAAGTAGTAAGACTTTTTAATTTAAATTTCGTGCGGAAAACCATTCGTCGAAATATTTTTTTTTCTATGTTGGTATGACTGTCAGTGATATCTGTGCCAAATGTCACATCAAAAAAACCATTAGTGTTTAGTATTCGCTTGTCTTTCTGAAGTACAAAAAGTGCATTTGGCGATTTTTACGTAATGAGTGAAATTATTCAAAAAAGAAGTTCCATTAAATTTTGTGTGCGGAATCAATTTTGTGGTGCCAAAACGTTCAGAATGTTGCAAAAGGCCTTCGGTGTTAATTGTATGTCGCGAGCAAGTATTTTTGATTGGTACAAAGTTTGATTGTTCAAAGAGGGTCGAGAGCGTGTTGACGACGAACCACGTCTAGGACGGCCATCAACATCAACTGATGATCAACACGTTAATAAAATCAAAGAATTGGTGCTCGAGAAACGACAATTAACATGCTGCATTGGTTTTACGTGATTTTTTTGCCAAAAATTCCACCCATATCGTTTCGCAACCACCGTATTCGCCTGATTTAGCTCCGTGTGACTTCTGGCTTTTCAGCAAACTCAAACGACCGCTCTGGGGAAACCGTTTTGAGTCAATTGAAGACATTAAACGTGAATCGCTACGCGCATTGGAGGCTATTCCGGAAATTGACTTTAACAACTGTTTCGAGGATTGGAAAAAACGTTGGCACAAGTGTATTGAGGCTTGGGGGTATTAGTTTGAGGGGGACAAAATTTACTATTTTTTGCCCACAGTAGTATAAGTAGTGACGCCCATATCTCTATTTCTAGAATATTTTCAATAAATTAAATGATAGCTTGGGAGTTTCTTCATAGCGTATTAGGATTGCTCCTTCTGTTATTAAATTAGCTTCTTTCGTACTTAGCTCTTGAATTACTAACATGATGCATCACACACATGACAATTGAAATGGATTGAACGTAAAAAAAGTGAAATTAAAAAAATTAGAACGTCAAATAAATTTCATTAACAGTGTTCTCTTGTACAGGGAATTTTAACTATAGCATACAAATCAAAACCTAGGTTTATGCAACAAATTTAAATTTTATTTTAGAAAAAAAATTAATTTTTCTGAACCTCTAGTACTCGATTAAATTAACCGGGTATTCTAAAACTCGATGGAATGATGAAATTATCGAGTATTTGAGTATCCTAGTACTCGAAATGGAAACCCTATTTGTAATATAGAAAATAGGAAGAATCAAGAATTAATTGCTGATATCAAAAAATGTATGAAATGTTGTCCTGATAATATTTATATTAATTTGTTTTGTGGGCTACCCATTAGTAAGGGGTTGCATGTTTTAAACATATTCCGTTTTAATATTATTTAAATGTGAATGTCTTTTTTAAATATGCAGAGCTATACGGCTTACAATTTTAATGGTCAATTTCACTAGTTTCTCTTTTCAAATTTGTTTGAATATACATATGGGCATATAGAAAAGGCGCCTAGAAACGGCGCTTGCTCCGCTGTCCGTGGAATCTGAAATGTATATACAAAGAAAATCTACCTTTCCCTGCTCATAGGCTCGCAAAATATGTACTAGTAAAAATTTCACCATATAGTGGATTTTACGCGACCATCATTAAAGTTATTATCTAAAACATCATCATCTAGAAATGTTATATGTAATTCAATCGCCATTTTATAACTTTTTAATTTTACACAACTCGCCAATGAAGTAAGATTGGGCATGATGATTTGTAAGATTCAGAAATAAAGAAATTGTACCAAAAACCCGACTTTTTAAAGTAATGATTGATTGAAAAATGACGTTATCATTGAAATTTTTAATTCTTACATATTTAAAAAATAAGAATGTAATAGAACTATAAAAATCTCGTATAACAAAAAAAGCTAAAAGATAAAACATCGATAAATTCTTTGAAATGAGATGAAATCGTTTTTATTCCAAATATCAAAGTATTTGATTTCTTCCAATTAAAAACTCATAAAGCACATTTTTTCAGAAATAAAGATGAGATTGAATTACGTTAAATATGATGTAAATAACAATAATATTGAACTAGTACAAATTAACCCAGAGATTAATAACGCACACAACTTCAATCGCCATGGCCTGATGAGATGGCTAATTATTTCAAATTATTAATCGTATCAGATCGAAAATGAATGGTGTAATTCTTCCTGTCACACTGTGCTGTTCTGTTCATCATTTTTCTGCATTTTATTATAATTAACTCTTTCTTGATTTTTTTTACTTGTTCCAGAGAATAAAAGCTTTAATTAATAATCTATGTTCGTTATTTGATATCACTAAGGGTGCGATAAATACTAACTTATCTTAATTCTTGTTATTGTCCGTTAGTTTCACAATCCACACGAATGGCCCAAACTTCCGATCATTCTTCCAAAAGTAATTGTTTTTCCTTGGTGGCAGTTTCTCTGGAGATCAATTACCCCTCATTTGCTTCTAACATTTGTGTCGCAAAGTCTTAGTTGCATCTTTACACATTACTAGATGACCCGGCGAACCTCGTTTCGCCCCAAAGTTTTTCGCTCTGAGCAAATAATTTTATGCTTCCCGAAAATTGATTTTGATGAGAGATAAAATCAAAGAACTCAACTCCATTCACAATAGAAGATTAAGTTGAGTGGCATTCCATACTATTTTCATCGAATTCAACACTTAAGGCAAGTTTATGTTGCGTTCGTTCGTTCGTTCCGTCGTTTTTTTCGACCAATCATCTCTTTTGGAAAAATCAAGAAGAAAAAAAATCATCATTTTTGAGCAACATAAAAAATTGTCAAAACGAACGAACCAACGCAACCATAAAGGCGGCATAATGTATTGAAAAAAGAATGAAATGTCGATTCAAACTGAGGCATCTATAGAAATTTGAGTTGTTTTTTCGATTTTTTCTCTCAGTGTGGAAATGAATTGAAGTCAGTTGGAATTCAAAATAATTCAATGTATTTTATTCGAGTGAAATTAAATGGAATCAATACAATGCATTGTGGTAAAAAATATTTTCCATTCATTGACCATGAGAAAAACACGGAAATCCAGATTTATTCCGCACACTCCAAAGGATTGACCTTGTGATTTGTTAATCATATAGCAAACGCCAAACGCATGAGGAACTGAATGCGCTTGAAGTCGAATGGAATATCAGTTGGAATCAGAGGAATTCTCGGAATTAGAGCATCTTCTCCTTTGAATTTGCCATTAATGATCGTCGCTTGAATCACGTTGTTCATCAGTTTATTCTCAGCCAATCACGTTCCGTTACACAATCTCGGATGGTTCAGATTACGTAGCATGATTATCACAGATTCTACCTACTCCAGGCAAATCAAGCGCATTAAAAAACTCGGTCGAAGGTTTTCTCGTCTTGATTGGTCACACAGTCAACGGATTTGTAACAAAGCATTTCCCCAGCGATTTGGTTTAGAATCAAGTAATTCAGACTGTTCCTTGTTCTTCGCTGCCAAAATCGCTAGTTTGCTGAGCCAATCGTGATTCATAAACAATTTCAGTGGATATGCGGAAACAGATTCGTGATAAGTTCTCACGATTTCATGCGTTGAGTTCATCTGTAGGTGTTGATCTCGGAATGGCAGGTAACGTTTGACGAAAATCGCTGGCCGGCAGAATCATCGCTCCACCAAAACGTCTTGAGTCACTTTGTAAATCCTTCATCGATGATTGAACGCTTCCAATGATCGTTTATATACCATCGTGCATTCGTCCCAGATGATGATTTTGAATTCTTAGAATACCGTGGCCATCGCCGAGTTCATGGCAATTGAGCACACTGACTTGTCATTCTTGTCAACTTGAGCGTAGAATGTGCCGAGAGTGTGAACTGCTCGATCGTACACTTGCTCTCGTTGCAATTCACGATTAAATGCATCGTACATCAAACGCATTGGTGCTGGCGTGTCCAATTTCGACAAATCACATCAACTGAACAAAGCTTCGTTGCGTATCTCGTCGTTCATTTTAAGCTCATAATTCGATGTTGCAGTGCAAACCCGATGCAAAATGTTATCAGCCATCTCGTCCTTGTATTTGTTCCAAAATTCCAATGCGTTCGATGGATGACACGTCGCTATGATGATCAAAACAAACAATGTACGAATTTGATTTGCCGGCGCAGAAACTAGTGACATCGGCGAATGTTGGGTCCCAATGTGAGTCGTTTTCCAGCAAATTCAGAGGTTTTCAAGCTACTCGATAAGTGACGCACAACACACATTCTATAGTACGAAGCGATTCGAACGAAGTAGGACCACGAACACGGAACAAAAGCAAACGTAAGATAGAAGCCTTCGTCTTGTCGTGGATGAACGGTGTACACACGGCCAAGCGCATCAGTCGAATACACATCGACGTATCCTGTAACCGTTTCACCTTTCTTTCGTCGTTGAAATTTCTTCGTCGATTGGTTCCAAGTATAATAGCGTATGGCATTTCCCAGTAAAACAATGCTCATGGGAACGGATCGCTTTGGCAAATTTCGAAGAAATTCGTAAGTGTTGTAGCTGATGGTCGCTCTGCTCGTTATGCTGCCTTAGCTTCAGTGAAATAAACACGTTGTCCATTCTCTAAGTGCACGCACAAATTTTTAACAGTGGGATGACGTTCATGTAATGCAAATGAGAAAATACACCAAAACGCCTCATAGCAACTGACATAACGGCCCAATTGGAATCCTAACACTTCGTCATTTACATCCGGAGCAGCAATACCGAACACTGCCTTTGTTCACGTATATTTCTAGACAAATTTCGATAGATGCAACACGGAGCGATCCAGTGATATCACGATATTTTTTCCTATCACCTCATTGTGACTGTTGTGCCACCATCTTCGCCACCATATTGGTTTGTGCATTTGTGCATTTCCCATCGGCCATACACGATGAATCTGGATTATGATTTCTGCACGGATCGTGAATCATGGTTGTTGCGACTACTAACTCTGGGTCTGCTTCTGGATCTGGTATTTCGGCGCTGATGATTGAATCGAGTTGATCTGGTCTGATTTTCTCAATTAACAATAGCAGAATGTGTGCATGTGGTAATCCGCGCTTCTGCCACTCTACTGAGTACATCCAACAACGTGGCTCTTCGAAAACCACCTGTTTAACGATGAAGTCCATTAGCGTTCTGAGTTTTTGTTTAAACACACGTGCGGTGATATCGTGGCGATCGCTGGAAGTTTGTGCTGGCATTAGATTACCGGTAATTTCAGGCCATTTTGGATTGCATGTGAACGTGATGAACAAATCTGATTCTCCGTAATGCTGCACATACGTCATAGCATTCTGCGCATATTCATGCATATGCCGTGGGCTGCCAACGTATGTTACTGGGAGAATGGTCAATTGACCGACGTTGGTTGCATCCCCGTCCGAAGCAGATGATTGTACTGCTCGGAACATAGTTTTAATTGATCGAAGCGGATGTAATTATAACGTTTCGTTTCGACCTTAACATACATTAAAATGCGATCTCTCATATTAACCATCTCCTGGCAATTGCGAATACAACAAAAAAAGATTGAGCCTAATAGGTTCAGACGTTCTCAACTGATGCGCAAGAAACGAAAAACTCAATTTTATTTTTCGGTTTTTTCCGGAATTTTTCGAGTTTTCCACTCAGATTTTACAATTTTTCTCTTCCATCTGGAATCCGATACTAACATCAAAAACATCATTTTTTGATATTCCGAATTTTCCGACTTTTCCGGTTGATTTTCCAATTTTCTTTCGTAAGAACTATCCCCTGGAAATTGGGAACACACCAAAAAAAGATTGAGCCAAATCAGTTCAGCCGAACTCAACTATGCGCAAGAAAAAAAAATCATACTTCTTCGGGTTTTTCTGGAAGCTTCCGAGTTTTTCACTCAGATTTTCCAATTTTTCTCTTCTAAAAGACCATCTTTTAGAAGAGAAAAATTGTAAAATCTCAGCTACGTGCGAAATCCTGTACAAAAACATCATTTTTCGACTTTTCCGGTGGATTTTTCCGAAATTTTCAATCGTAAGAACCGTCCATCTCCTGACTACTCCGAACACAATAAAAAAAGATTAAGCCAAATAATTTCAGCTGTTTTTATATATATAGCAAATTTAGATAAATAGATAAACTAGATCGGAAAAAAATATATACATATATATTAATTTGCATGCAGCCTTCGGTGGGAATCGAATGCACCTCCCAATCCAAGCGCCGAAGCTTTAACCACTACACCACATGTCTCATAAAAAATGTGCACACAAAATTCAAATGAAAATGGCTTTTTATTAGATTTTTCGGGTTTTCCGACTTTTCCGGTGGATTTTTTCAAAAAATTCTTTCGTAAGAACCATCTCCTGGTAATTGCGAACACAACAAAAAAAGATTGAGCCAAATCGGTTCAGTCGTTCTCAACTGATGCGCGCACATACTTTTTTTGCACCATTTTTATAGATATAGATATAGATATCTTAGTCCCATAGTTCAATTTTCAACATGAAATTATTCTTATTTATTTATTTAGGCGCTTACAATTGTTAACAACGTGTATCCTCTTCAACCAACACACCACCCCATTTTTAGCAAGAGCTCATTCATGCATGAGTGTGCGGTATAGTGAATATTTATTCAGATTAAATATTTTGAACATATAAGATAATTTTGTATTGTATACATTTCTGATTTTCTGCTGGCCCCTTGGTGTTTAATGTAGTCCAAATCGTCTGATGCTCCAGTTGACGGACTGTAAAGTTACTGCGATGCCTTTTAACTATGGTGTTTTAATCCTAAATCACCCGGGGTATGTTTTCAAACGAAAATGCTTACAATGGCAATTACAATTTACAAATTAAAACAATTTTAAATTCTTTGATAACATAAGCTTCATAAAGCTACCGCTCTTTATTGGCAATGCCTTTCAGTGAAAATAAAAATGCCAAAGATCAAATAAATAAAATCCCAAAACTAAAAATGATACGCGAAGTAGACAAAATGTCGCGAATGGCTTTAAGTTAATAAGCTCCAAGCGGTCGAGATAAGAAGGCAAGTTGTAAATGTCCATCCATGGAAATCCATGCAGAGCAAAGAGCAAAAGCTACGTTGTACAGCTGAAATTCTTCGTTTGTGCACTTTGTTGTATGGGTACCAAACATGACTAGCATACTCGAACACAGGCCGAACAAACGCCATATAAATAGTCCTCGTAACATAAGAGATCAACAATTCTTTAGACCGGCGTTTGACAAATCCAAGCGAAGAGTTTGTTCTGTTGATAATAAAATCGACGTGTTCTCTAAAGTTAATTTCGCGGTCACAATTAATTACTCTTAAGTCCTTGTTTGTCTAAAACTCTGTTAACAATATAGCTCTGTTCATATTATACTCTCGACTAATGGAATTTGCGCGTTTTATTGGGCATGTAATGGATTGGCATTTACTCACATTCAGATCAAGATTTTTTTTAGCACACCAAGTTATAAAGTTATTATATGACAAGTTACCATCGATGGAACTTGAAATTTGTCGGTAAATTTTCAAATCGTCTGCATAAATGGAAATTGAAGAGGTTTAAATCATAGGCCTAAGATGACTGCCTTGCGTAACCTCTGAAGTACTTATAAAACTAGCCAATATTGATGACCTATGGATCACCTAATATCTACGTTCCCTCAGATAAGAATCCACCCATAGTAAGAGTTGAGGTGCGAAACCAAGAGCACTGAGTTTAACAAGATTATACTATGGGAAACCGTGTCAACTGCCTTGATGAAATCCGTGGTAATAATATTAACTTCCTTTCCATCGTCCATATAACGTTCAAAGTATGAGATGTAAATTCGGTTAAATAGGTTGTAGTAGATCGTCTTCTAAAAAGCCATGCTGATTCATTGAAATAATGTTTTACATTGAACGTAAAGGGTATCATGTGCAATACTTTCAAATAACTTGGGAATACAGGATAATTTCGCAATTGCCCTATAATTGGTGACGTCAAATTTACATCCACTATTATGCGTTGGAATTATAAAGAGTCTTTCCATATTGATGAAAATATTCCGTGCGAGATGAAGTTTTGGAACAGCGTTGTAAGTGGCTGAGTTAAGTTACCAATATAGTTTTTTGCCTAGCGGAAAAATCATCTTTAAAGTTGTTACAGCATCAAGATCAATTTGATTAGAGACCGGAGAGGCTAGAGCGTTGTTTTAAATGTAACTGAAGCAGTCCGCATCGGGCACAATATCGCTGCTAGAGCAGGCCGATGGTAAGCCAACAATGGTTTTGGGCTCACCAGAACAATGATCATAGTAGAAAATATTCATCTGATTTCTCTCACTCACGCTCTTTCTTTCTTTCTCTCAAAAACTCGTACTTAGCGAGAATGGTATGATTGAATTTAAACATTACATTTTGCTTTTTTTACCAAGTAAAATAAAGTATAACTAACATGAAATTGACCTAAACATTTTTTCAGACCATTCGCTGTATCGCCGAAGCAACAAAAATTGTTTTTAAAGACTATGTGTTTGTGTATATTGTGTAGCCCCTCTCCAGCCCAGATGCAACTAAATCAAGGTGAAACTTTAGTTTTTTCAATAAAATGGTCCACCGGAAGTGGCCACTTCCAGAAAAGCTTTTCCGTTTTTCCAAATATTTTGAAAAGTGTATCATTTATGAGAAAGTGACTGTAAACTATAATATTCTAAATTAAATTTGCTACAGTATCGGTATACATCACTTCCCAAAATTTAAACGGAAATATCGATTTTTGATAAAAAAAAACTGTTTTACACAAATATTCCGCCTCTATACATCCATCTGGGGATTGCGTGATAAGAATGAAACTTTATCTTAAGTTTTTTTCATAAATTTAATAATCCTATAGTGATTTGTGGAGAGAATTTGCGCATTGGAAGTTTTTTTTTATAGTTTTCTAAATATTTTAAAAAATTATTTTAAACAAAAATATTTTAAATAAATTTGCTTTGAAATTGGTCATAAATTTTAGCGGAAATGTTTTTCAGACTAATTCACTGATCCGTATTAACTTTTCCAAGATTAAAGTGGAAATTGTGATTTTTGACCAGAAATAGCTTTTCAACAAAAATTCGACCTCTGTACAGCGCAGACAAATTGACTGATTTGGATGAAACTTCATATTTAAGTTTTTTTTTCATAAATTGGGTGGCCCTAATGATGTACGGCCGAAAAAGGGTTCACTGGAAGTGGAAACTTCCATAGAAGCGTTTTAATTGTTTGCCATATCTTGAAAAGTATATCATTTATGAGAAAAATGACTATGACCAAACGATTCTAAATTAAATTTGCAACAATATCAGTTAACATCAGCTTTCCAAAATTTAAGCGGACATGACGATTTTTGACGAAAAACTTTTACGCAAAACTTCGGCCTCACTACAGTCCAGGCGGATTGATTAATCAGGATGAAACTTCATAAATATCATTTTTATAAATAAATTCAACGATTCTAGCGATATGTGGAGAAAAGCTATCTACCGAAAATCTGTGGGAAGCGGCTCCTAAGGAAAGCTACGTCGATTTTATATTTTCCGCCAATATTTTAAAAATGAAATATATATACATATTATAAACGTCGTTTTTTCTTTCGCAATAGAATTTTTTAACATTCACACTGCCAGTTCATCTTCCAAACCAACAACGAGTTGTTTTTGAAGTAGATCATTAAGAAGAAACATTTTTGGCTGCGCGTATTGGAAAGACCAAGCTTGAATCTTAGTTTCTGTTTAACACGAAAGAAACAACTACACGAGTTCACCTTTACACCGATATCCCTTACAATTTGGTTTATAAGCAAGTTGTATATGTTTATGGCAGGAGCGACATAGAGGAGGCGAAAAGACAATAGCACGAATGTACGTGGTGAGCATTAAGGATGAAGAACGGTTCGATTACTGCTACTACATGTTTCTGGTGCAATATATTTTGAGATTTTGCGTACGGTAGATGAAAATTTATGCGAAACATCAAAGCGGCAGCGATGATGACTACTTGAGTCGGATAAAGAATGCGAGCGATGCTTGACAGACGGTGGAACATACTTGATATGCTTAAGCAATTGCGAGAGATGTTCGCTTACATTTGTATTTCTTGCCAACCCGCTCAATCCCTCAAATTATGGCAGGATCATCTATTAGAGATTATACTCGACTACATGCGACGACACAGTGAGTGTATATCGATCAACTCGGCTCTTCATCATATCAATTTTGTTCTCAAACAGCACGGAATGTCATGCGGTTTAGTTGGTTTGCCTGTTCCAAGCGGTAACCCACGCGAAGAAGATCAAATTTATGATCAAGAAGAAGAAGCACGATTGGCAGTTGAACAAATTGGAAAGCTGAATGAAGCCCAGCTTGCGACATACATCAAAATTATGATTGCATTTGAAAATAATCACGCACAATGTAAGCTCTTTTTTATCGATAGTCCCGGTGGCACAGACAAGACCTTCTTATACACAACTTTAATGGCAAACTTTCGAGGTGAAGGAAAAATTGTGCTGCCATTTGCAACAACCGGAATTGCAGCCACTTTGCGTAAGGGAGGACTTCCAGTGCCACTTCTTGATAATTCAATCTCATCAATGCGAATGACATCTGCAGCTTCTTGCAGTTTTGCGTGAGGCTGTTCTTATTGTTATCGATGAAATTACAATGCTTCCTAAGAATGGTCTCCGCTGCATTGATAGGCTCTTGCGAGAGGTGATAAAGTCGTTCAAAGAGGAAGGCGTACTGAAATCATCGAATGCTGCATTAAATCAAGCCCTATATGGAATCAGTTTTAACAATTTTCTTTGATCACCAACATGCGCAGCGAAGATCAACACGAGCACAAGGAATGGCATCTGGAAGTCGGATCAGGAACTTTGCCTGCAATACCTGGCATTTATTAGGAGAACACAATTCCAACCGAAATGATCTCAAGTCAAGATCTAATCAGTGTCATTTTTAATAATAATAATGAGCAAATGTCAACAGATGAGCTCTCAAAAAGAGTTATTGTTGCTCCAACGAATGCTCAGACGCTTGAGATGAACCGAAGAATAATCGATTTGATTCATGGTGATGCAGAAATTTACTACAGTGCAGATTTGTTAGTAAGCGAGGATCTTAACGATGCACTCAACTTTTCCGTTGAATTCCTCAATGAACAGAATCCATCCGGCATGCCCCTCACGTATTGTTTTTGAAAAAGGGTGTTTTCATAATGCTTTTACGAAATTTAAATCCTAAGAAAGGTATGTGTAATGGAACGCGTTTAATTGTTGAAGAGCTATCGCGAAACTTTATTAAGTCCAAACTCATTTCTGAGTGCAACAAAGACAGTACGGTTCTAACCTCTCGAACTGATTTGGCACCTTCTGAGACCAATCTACCATTTGTTTGGCGACGACTTTCCAATAATTCCGGCATACGCAATGACGATAAACAAGGCGCAAAGCCTGTCTTTTAATAATGTGGGAATTCATCTTCAAACGGCAGTGTTTTCCCATGGGCAATTGTATGATCCGCTTAAGAGATTCTCACCAAATGAAAATAAGAATCGAAGACAACTCACAGCAGGGAGAGCTTCTCAACGATGACCGTCAATTTTTTCGAAATGTTGTTTTTAAAGAAATCCTGTAGTTTAATTTTTAATAAATATTGTTCGTACAAATAATTACAGTTTTTTTTGATTTTGTAATCTCTCATGCGATCTAATTAAAAAATATTTAACTACACTTTGCTGGGAATAAACGGGCGCGAAGCGCCTCAGAACAAACTAGTCTCTATATATGTATATAAAAATGACGTTTGTGTTTTTAACACTAAAACTGAAGAACTGCTGCTGCGATTTTGATAAAAATTAGTGTATATGTTCTATGGGTTGTGAGAATGGTTTTTAGCTGAAAATGGTCCATCGGAAGTTGCGGCTTTCGAGCCATAGGAGCATTTCGATCGATAAACTCAAAAACTACTGCACCGATTTCCATAAAAATGTATATGTATGTTCTATATGGGTCGTGAGGAATGATACTGTAATTTTTGTGGCAGCTTCCATTGGAGCTTTTTCGATTTTTGCAATTATATTGAAAAGATATCATTTACTAGAGAAGTTACTAAGAACCAAAAGATTCTAAATTAATGTTGCAACGATACCGGTCCAGATCGGTTTTTTTAAATTTAAGCGGAAATGACAATTTTTGACAAGAAACTGTTCTCAACAAAAAATCGGCCTGTGATTTTGGTTTTCTTCAATGATGTTATATTTCGATTTTGATAAAAATTAGTATATGTTCTATGGGTCATAGAATGGTTCTGAGCCGATTATCGAAGTGTTTAAAGCTATCCCAGTATTTCATCCCAGAAAAATAAAAAATGTTAATCAGGCAATACTAGATATATCCCGTCCCAGGATTTTTAAATTGATCCCAGAATATTTTAAATTGACTCAAAATATGATAGTACTTGATATAAAGCGTTTATTCTTCAAATATCTATGATAAAATGATAAGAGAGGACAAGCCGTATGTTGAGTTAATAAATGCATTATTGGTTTAAATTAATGGTTTCCGGGGTTCACGAGTGTCGTGACCGATGTCTTCTGATTTCAAAAAGGCATCATATCCGCTATCCCAAATAAAATTCAAATAACAATCGGTAGGTTGAGCTTGGCGCTAAAGCATCCTGGGATGGTTTCCAGGGACCTAAAGTATCTTAACCGATCTCATTTGATAGCGATTGGACATAATGTGTGCTACCTTCGAATAAAAGTCCAAGACCAGCCGTATGTTAGGATTGGCGCTATGGGGTCGTGTTTGTAAATGGCCGAAGTCTTTTGCAAATGTTTTCCCAAGTAGACCTATTCAACAGAATTATTTAGACTTGTTTTATAAATTGTTAAATCGTTTTACACATAGTGGCTTACAGTTTATCGACCATTATATTTCTAATTTATATATCTAGATTTAATTGATTTAAAACACAATTTTAATTATCCCTGTAATTTTATTTATCCCCTTTTGCATTATCCCATTAGACACAAATTAGAAAATTATTCCCCCATATTTTCATTTCAAATACAATAAATAAATTTAATCATTCTCTTTTAGTTAATGTGTACAAGAAATTGTTCTTATATATATGTATAAGTAGTTTCGTATGGTCATTTTCTCCCTTCATATTTGTTATTTAAAAATCAACATTATTAATTTGTCAGCATAGATTTAATGTAATCCATATATGTCAAGACTACATGTACATTCTTTCCAATATGAGATCAAAAACCGATAACTTTACCCAATTTTTGCGATAAATCAATAAAACATCACCGAATTAATACCATACTAACTAATATTCGATATGTGTTTCGATAAATTCAATCATCCACTCTAGGCACGTATAAAAAAAAATGTAATTTCATTTTCCAATTTTCCGAATTTGTTTTGTTCTTATATGCCATACGAGAGCTGTTCTCTCATTTTTTACACGCACATATAAACACAAATACTCAAATTGATTGAATCAATATTTTCGTCAATATTCAATTAAAACAAATAGAACAAAATTAATTTAACAAAACATTTTTAATTGATGGAAGGAAAACTTTACGATTTTCCTTTCGCTAAAATACGCAAGAAGAAACCCAAAACTTAACAACAATGCAAAACAAACTTTTTTTTTAAATCCGAGTTAAACATAATTTTTTTTTTTTCTCTATTTTTAGGATAATACGGAAACGACAACAACACATTTTCATCGTAAGTAAATGCGCGGGAATCGAGCGTCATTCCGTCTAGAGAATTTCACAATAAAAGAAATCGCTTTTGAAAATAAGAAAAACTATTTCCTATTGTTGTCTTTAAAAATAAAACTCGTATAATACAAAAACAATCAAGAAAAGCATAATCGTAAAGTTTTTTAAGATTCTGTGTAATCCTATTTAAACCAGGGTGGGCATATTTTTTCCAAACGAAAAGGATAAAACAAAGCAACCAAAGTATTAAGGAGCAATTTAATTTCAGGTATGAAAATATTGATTATAATTTTGTAAAATTTTTTAGTTCTAACAGCTTTTGAAAAGGTGAAAAGTTTGTTTCTTGGAATACTAAAATAGATTACTGACATCTAAACTTCTTGCACGCAGGTACACATATAAAATGAGTACTAAAGATAGCAAAGTTTCAAACTGGTGCAAGTCTATAATATATTTGTCTATGCTAAAAGTGTGTTTTGTTATAACAACTTTAAGTATATGGAGGTGGCGGTAAAAACAGTTGGGAGTTATCACATCGATTCGTAAATAGTTTTATAAACAGATATAGCAAGTAAAAATTGTAGGGTAGGTTTATGTTTACATAATCAGACTGTATTACTTCGAAACTACCAACAAAACTACTGAACGGGCTGGGGATACGGGGTTGTATTTAAAAGAGTGTTTAAATGTTTGTAATTGTGGCATGAGTCATTTGTCCACTTTTTGATACAATACATACTCAATTTATTCAACAATCGCCTTATTTCACTTTATCTTTGAATTGATTGAACAACCAAACTCATTATGCCTCTAAATGAATTCTCTGTGTAATTAATTGCTTCCAATAGTAAAAGTCGGTCGAAATTGTCGAAATAGTTTTCATACAGTTAAATAGGAAAAAGTAATATAAATCAGTAACACTTCTGTAGCACTATTCCGAATTTCTAGTTGATTTTAAAATATTTACACAGCATTTTTGTCTGAATTATGTACCATATTGTCAAGGTTTATGCATGTGAAGTTAGACCTAACTAGAGTACAACTAATTTTAGGAATAGTTAGCACACATTTCACACGCCTGCGGAAGCTTTTGAAGTTAGAACTAAGTTAATCATAAATCAACAAACATAAATAAAGATAAGAATGTATTAATAAAACAATAACAACAATGACAATGAAATTTAGACGATTCAATAACATTAAATTGAAAGCTCTTATTAGAAAATTAATTACCTTAATATTTAACATATTTATCACACTAATTTAGTCCTTTCAGAAAATCATACAGACCTAGTATGATTTTCTGAAAGGACTAAATTAGAACTATCAACCTTATAGTTATTACCCAATGTTGATTAATACATTGTGGGGAGTATATTCGCGTTTTACCAAGACAAATAGTTTGAATAAATTTCGATGACAAAATATACATATGTATTATTTGGATCCTTAAATATTATTATACCTATATTATAGGATCAACGAATACGTCATTTGCTAATGCTAATAGTATGTCGACACTTACATATATTGCATCTGTATGTGATTCTTAACAAGGGGGCTGCGGCCCCCTGGTGGTCCGTAAGAAGTTTGCAGGGGGGCCGCCAAAGTTTGCAAAATTTCCTTCATAATATAAAAAGGAAAAAATTGATGTATGAGGTAAATGTACCAATTACTCACTAGTATAAGAATTTCGTTATTTTTTCCGATATTTTTTTCGGGTGAATTATTTTTATATAATATTACGTATAAATATAGTTTATAACATGAATAATATTATAAAAGTTAAGTTTTAAAGATTCATATTAATCAGAAAAATTAAATAATAATAATAAATAATAAAAATTAACTAATTTCATTGCATAAGATATTTAAGGCTGAAACAACAAAAGCTTAATTTTCAATAAAAGAAACTTTTATTTTTCGTATTTTTTAATAAAAGTTAAATGTTATAAAGAAATTATGTCCTTCTAATTTACAGCTAGGATATTAACTTTAGAAAATCAATCGAAAAATAATGAAACTAGACGATAAAAAAAATAAATCAGGTACTTAATAAACACATTTTTACTAACCACTTGTTTTTTATTTCGCAAAAACTGACGTGAGATAATTACTAAAAAAAAACCTAAGTAAAAATTGCGTGTGTATTAGTGGTTATACACGAAAAACAAACATTTAGGCGTAAATAATTTTTTCAAAATGTTTAGAAAACTCCACCATAAAGTAAACATAGTGCAAATTTTCAATACGTATATCTCCAAATTCTACCGTACCAATATGTTTAAAACACCATTAATTATAAAACAATTAATAAAGTGATATAAAACATTATGCTATATATCGTAACAAGATAAACTTAAAATTAAATTGAAGTTTGTGGAATTTTTAGATTTCATAGATACACTAGTCAAATTTTATTGAAATGCTCATCAATCTCGCCATGCATTTATGATACTAAAATCCAATAAACGTAAAGATTTTAAGAATTTTGTCATAGTTATGGCATGGGCAAATATGGCCCCGAAACGTGTGAATTATAATTTACAGTATTTTTGCCATTCAAACGATTAATAATCGAGATTTTGCCCGGTTCTCGGGACATTGGCATTTGATATATCTTTCTGGAAAACATAACGGGATCGTTGAGAACCGGGCAAAATCTCGATTAGTAATCGTTTGATTTTCAAAAATACTGTAAATTATAACTCACACGTTTCGGGGCCATATTTGCCCATGCCAGAACTATGACAAAATTCTGAAAATTAACATGGGCATTGGCATTTGATATATATTTCTGGAAAACATAACGGGATCGATGAGAACCAGGCAAAATCTCGATTAGTAATCGTTTGAATGGCAAAAATACTGTAAATTATAACTCACATGTTTCGGGGCCATATTTGCCCATGCCAGAACTATGACAAAATTCTGAAAATTAACATGGACATTGGTATTTAATATATCTTTCTGGAAAACATAACGGGATCGATGAGAACCGGGCAAAATCTTGATTAGTAATCGTTTGAACGGCAAAAATACTGTAAATTATAACTCACACGTTTCGGGGCAAAATTTGCCCATGCCAGAACTATGACAAAATTCTGAAAATTAACATGGGCATTGGCATTTGATATATCTTTCTGGAAAACATAACGGGATCGATGAGAACCGGGCAAAATCTTGATTAGTAATCGTTTGAATGGCAAAAATACTGTAAATTATAATCACACGTTTCGGGGCCATATTTACCCATGCCAGAACTATGACAAAATTCTGAAAATTAACTTGGGCATTGGCATTTGATATATCTTTCTGGAAAACATAACGGGATCGATGAGAACCGGGCAAAATCTCGATTAGTAATCGTTTGAATGGCAAAAATACTGTAAATTATAACTCACACGTTTCGGGGCCATATTTGCCCATGCCAGAACTATGACAAAATTCTGAAAATTAACATGGACATTGTCATTTTATATATCTTTCTACAATGTTTAATCTGTTGTTTGTTCTTATTTGGAAATGTAGTGTAAATTCTATCTAAATTAATATCGTACGAGTATATCATATCTGAGTGAACTTTTACTTCAGTTCTTCTCTTTCACCATCACCATATTTTATTTCCCCATTTGTAATTAGATGGTGGTTGATGATTCAATAATATTATTATATTGGTAAAAAGTAAAGTTGATGGTGGATGGTCAAAAAATTAAATTGACATTTTATACGGCTAACCGAGAAACATAGTGGAATTGATGAGTACTTGGCAAAATTTGCAGCAAAGTTTAGTTGTAGATGTTTTTTATGTTTAAATTTAATTTAAATATTTTAATTCGTTTGTATCAGCTAATTTCCATATTTTTTAATATATGAGTTTCCCTAAAATATCTTCTCGCATAAATGTTCGCTTTTAAAACTATTTTCACTAACTCTAGTATACATAGGATTTCGTTAGGAAATATTTCACGGCTGTGTGTAGGAGTGTGGAATTTTTCCTAAACCTTTCCTAAAAAAAATTTATACACTTAGTATTGATTTAGTAAACATTTCACGCACATTCGCAAAATTATTTTGAATATTTCAAAAAGTTTAAAAAATCACTCGATCGATTTCGACTTGTTAGGTCATGATCAAGAGTATTTACTGATTTGATCAGTAGATACTCCTGATGATGACCTAACAAGTCGAAATCGATCGAGTGATTTTTTAAACTTTTTGAAAATATTCAAAATAATTTTGCGAATTAAAAAACAAGTGGTTAATAAAAATGTGTTGATTAAGTATAAGAGTGTTTCGCCAAGTACCTACGGCAAATAGTGTAAAAAGTATTAAATCAGGTACTCTAGATAAGTAATAATTTTATTAAAATTAATTATAAATATTCTTTTGGAAAGCTTCGATTTCAGGAGCCGCATAAATTCCTCTGGCATTTAATAGAGAAGGTGGGCTGATAACGCTATATACTTCTTCCTCCTTATACTAAATAGCGTCGTCGCTCCAGTACAGACCCAAAGAAATACTCTCCTTCGTATGCAACTATGACATAATTGACATGACATTGTTTTTTTTTAATTTCTTTACACTCGATCCGCTATCTGTTTGAAAATTAATTTTATGATCTTGGTTGAAATTTCGTTTTATAAACTGTTCCGTTCTTTTCTCTTTTGCTTCTTTCAGTTTTTTCTGTTCCTGTTTCTGTTCTAGCCCGCGATAACTTTCCAGATAATGCCTTTTGTTTATCCATTTCAATTCTTTTTAAGTGTTCAAAATATTTATATGATGTAATTGCATCAAGAGTAATTTTCCTTTAGACAATTTTCTGCTAGTCAGTTTGAGCCTCCGGATAATAAAAAGATTTTTTGAATGCGGTGGGAAAATCCTCTTTAAATGACACAAATAAGAGCAACCCGATTGCTGCGTTATGTTATTGTTTTGATCAGCAATATTGTTAATTGGCGTACTCATAACTACTGCACTGGATGTAATTTGGGATTCAGAAACATTGTTCAAATCAAGATCTTCGTAAAGACGTACCGAGCCATCATTATCCACAATGCAATTTAAAGCATGATTTTCCGGCCATAAATTTACGTTTAGCGTTGTTTCATTGTCAATCAATGATTGAATTTGGCTTGTGTCTCCGCCTGCGAAATCCATTTCTTTTTTCAAATTTCGCCAAAATAAAAAGAGATTTTCATCTTTTATATCACCAGCCCGCACCTCACGACTTTCCTGATGATGATGATTAACAGTATTTTATTCAAAGTTTTGCCCATTTAGCTATACATTTCTCCCATTTTTCTGGCTGCAATGCGTGGATGGCACGCCAAAAAAGCTGTTCTTCTTCTGAGGCAAACCATAGTTATCGAGTCATTTTCGTACATTTTCATAGGAAGTAAAATGCTCCTCAGCAAGCCCGTTTTGCCCGAAGCAAAATCACTTTGTGTTATTTTTTATCGTATTCTGGTCGATTTTCAAGCAAATATCGATCTGATCCTACCAAATATGGAGCATTGTGTTTCGTTCGAAGCGATTTGGCCTTGCAGTCGATGTCAATGGTTGTCCAGGATCAACCCAAGACGCTTTGGATTCTCAAAATAGATCTGTTATTTATCGCCAGTCGCAATTCGATGGAGAAATAGCTTTCTTTTGTATATGGCGATCAACATTTTGCAAGTGGTTTTTCTATGTTCTTCTGATCTTTCATTCAGTTTATAAGGAACCCACTTTCCCAGTTTTTGGATCTTTCGCATGGCTTTTGAACGTATGGAGAAGACGGCTTCTCGTAACACATTCAATTGATCCGCGAGCTGGTTTTGCTTTTGAGCGTCATCCTCATTCAACAATTCTTGCAATTAATTCACTACCTTTAAACTTTTTTGATGATCTTCCACGTTCTTCGTTTCTCACGTCAAAATCACCACTTTTGATTTTATTAAACCAAGAGCATGCTCACCGTAAGCTTTGACAAGCATTCTATGTGATTCTGCAGCAGTTTTTTTCAAATAATAACAGAAAATCAATGTTGTCCCCAAATGGTAATATGTAGGCAAACAACTCGACATTTTTAACACGTAAAAAACATGCGTTATTGTATGAAACTTATAAGGTTATAAATTGGATGTTGTGGACAGATGTCAAAAGAAAACAATGGCACCGATGACGTGGTTTGTCGAAAGGTACATTGCAAATATAAAAAATGGGACCACAAAAAATTATGAATTATTTAGTGGGCCGCGAGTAAAAATAGGTTAAGAACCAACCACTAGCATAGATGATGCTATAAGAATAATAATCGTCTCAATAAAATTATAAGCTCTGACAATATTTGAACTCGCGATGAACTAAACTACAGGGCGGGCCATCTGGTAGTCCTTTTTCAATTGTAAACACACATTTTGGAATGAAAAGTCAAATTTTTTTATTGATAAGAAAAGCCACTGGGTAATTTTAAATGCCACTGGGTAATTTTAAATACTCCACATACACTAACTCCGATGCAGAGGCCTTTAATTCGAGTTTGAATGCTGTGCGCAATCCCAAAAACACGATTGGTACGGACTTTGTCCATTGAGGATCGTTATGGCACATAATCGCCGCTTTCAACGTGCGATGAAACCTTTCAATAATATGCCGTTGCACGCCGGATTATAAGCGGTCGTGCGTTTCTGCTTAAAACCAAGGGTCTGTACTGATGCTGCTTGGTACGCCAAAACGACACAACCAGTCCTTGAATAGTGCATTAGCCATGGTTTCGGCTTTAATGTCTGCCATCGGTATTACCTCCGGCCAACGTGTAAACCGATCGATTAACTTTAAGCAATACTTGTTTCCTTCAGACGGTGGCAATGGTCTTATAATATCTAAATGTATCTCATCGAATCGTTTACTGGGTAAGGGGTATGTAGCTATCGGTGATTGAACGTGTCTGGACTCCTTCGATTTTTGACACGCAATACATGCCCAGGCCATTCTGCCAATATCTTTGTTCATCTCATGCCACACAAATTTCATCTCATGCCACTAATTTGATAGATGCACGAATTCCTCGTCTACATTTTTCTGGATGTACGGTCTTGGTGCATCCTTAGATACGTCACAGAAAATCATGTTATCAGATCCGAATAAAGGAAGTTTCTGGAAAATAAGGGACTTATTCGATTCTTTTAATTCAGCTAATTTGGAATCTGATGATTGTTTCAGTGCTATATAGCATTGTAATCAATTGCCCCATTCAAGGTGGTGTCATTGATTCTCGATAGGGTGTCCACTACTACATTGTCTATCCCCGCGACATGTTGTAAATCTGAAGTAAACTACGCAATAAAATCTAAGTGCCACCGCTGACGTGAAGACGCCTTGTCAAGATTTTGTTTTAAAGCATAAACAAGTGGCTTATGGTCGGTAAACAACGTAAATAAACGCCCCTCTAGAATGTGCTTAAAATGTTTAACCGCGCTGTAAGCTGCCAAAAGCTCACGATCATAAGAGAAGTCCAGTCATCTGTTACTCGTTGTTGAATAACCGCGCCGATGACAATATCAGACGCATCAACCAAAAGTGCCAGTTCCGCTTCCGAAGAAGGGTGTGCTAAAATTGCAGCATCTCTTAGCTTTGCTATACATAATTCAAATGCGCTACTACTGTCTTCCGTCCAAATTACTTTCGCTTATCGTTCTTTTTACTTCCTTTAAGGAATTCGTTTAATATGGCCTGTGCGGCATTTGGAATAAATTGTATATATAGAAATTAATCTTGCCTAGGAAACTGCGTAATTCCTTGATCGTCTCGGGCTTGGGAATCTATGATATTGCCTCTACTTTTGTGAACGATGGCTTAATGCCGTCGCACGAAATTTCATACCTCAGGAATAAAACTTCTGGAACCGCAAACACATATTTATTAACATTTAAAATTAGACCAAATCCCTGCAACCGATCAAACACGATTTGGAGATGCTACAAGTGCTCAGTCATGGATCGAGACGCCACTAACAAATCGTCGATGTATGGAAAACAGAAATTCAATCCCCGTAGTACCGTGTAAATGCATCTCTGAAACGTTTGGGCCACATTTCTAAGGCCCAAGGTCATCTTTACGAACTCGAATAATCCGAACGGTGTGCAAATCACCGTTTTGGGCATATCTTCCTCATTTACTGGTATCTGGTGATAAGCTTTCACCAAGTCAATCGTGGAAAATATTTTACATCCGTTTAATTAACAAGAAAAATCAGTTAAAAAAGGAATAGGGTACCGATCCGGTTTTGTTTGAGCGTTTAGGGTAATCGGCAAACCTGGTTCGCGACACGTTAGAATCACTCAGCTGGGAAGTGCTACTTCATGCGGCTTACTCACCAGGCTTGGCTCGTTCCGATTACCATTTATATGCTTCGATGGGTCACGCACTTGCTGCGATTTGGTTAGTACAAAGAAACGATGGCTCGATGAATGGTTTGCAGCAAAAGCAGAAGATTTTTACTGGCGTGGAATTCATATATAGTATTGCCCGAATGATGGGAAAATATATAAGAAGCGATGGAGGTCACTTTGAATGAAGCACTTTTTATTATACTTTCAAGTTTAACATGTTTTTTAGTAAAAAAAAATTCACAGTTCATACTTGTATACCTGGTATATTTCTGTCTATAAGCCTTACAGTACCAATGGTTGGGTGGTGGTCTAAATACAATTTGTGATGCATATTCGTTATAATACTGACGTAAATATTTGTTCAATAATAAGTCGAGATAGTGCGGTTTTACAATTTACAAATAAACAAGAACTCATATTGACCTGTCAGATGTGTAAAATTGAACTTTGAACAACATGGCTGATGATGTTTTTATTTAGAAGATTAGATCTTCACATTCAGTTGTGGAAAAGTCTTTGTGTTGTTTCACGAAACATGAATTGAACCGAATCAGGGGTAAATTCGCGTTCCGGGAAAATATGTAAAGGAAATAATTCTTTCATTGGCCCTTTTGATTTCTTTAACGTAATTTAAAATTGCTATTTGTTAAATCAAAATTTCTGATGAACAATTCAAATTGTTAATGAAAAAAAAAACTTTTCCTCTTTATATTTTCACGGAACACGAATTTACCCTCAGTATAGCGATTCTGTGCATGTTTAGTATGAAAAATTCCAACTAACTATTAAAACTATAAGTTAAGCTTTTTAAAATCTTTCGCTCGAGAGTTGGAAAATTTTATTTGACTAGTCAGAATATTTTATTAAATTATTCAGTAAAATAATAACACAAATTTAGTCTTGTTCATTTCTACCAAATTTTACTAAATCTTTATGGAGGTCAAAAATCATTAAACGCGGCTTTTATAAACGTCAGTTATCGCATCCCAAAAAAAGATATTTTTTAATTTTGTCGGTGATTATTGTGGTTGCTTAAATGTGAATGCATTGGTTGCAGTTTAGGTCCGCTATTAGTTGCATGTTGATTGGTTACTCCATTGCAAATAGTTCATGAATCTCTTTGAGCGAGCCTGATTGAGGTGGAAAAATAATTTTACATTATAAGTAGGTGTAGTAATACATACTAACATCTGATGGAGTTACTTTCTACCGCATCACTAAACCAGGATTTGTTCATTGTTTATAATTTACGGTTAATATAATTTTGAAACCAATAAAGCAATTATTTACTATAACAATATAATTTAACATTTAAATGGTTCAAATCATGCAACTGCAATTTCACCATAACACATACCACAAAACAAAACAAAAGGCCAAAGTCGTAAAAAATATAAAAACAACTTTTAACTCATAAAACTCAAATTATCTGCAGTAAAACATACAAATATAGCAAAAGTTACCACCATTCAATCAAAATATATTCAATTCTTCGAATCCATCCAGTAAATAAAATGTTTTGACATATCGATCCATTATACCAATTTCACCGATTCACCTGTGTGTTCATCAACATTTTGTCAACGTCATACGGTACATAAATCATCAAAAAAATGTAAAGGATGAAAATATGTATATTGGAAAAAAAATGAAAAATAAAATAGAAAATTCGATTGGCGGAAAATTTATGGTAGACAATTTTAATGCGTAAATTTTGAGCTTTTTTATTATGTGGAAGATCATTGCCGTGTCATGACGAATTTAGATTTCAATTTTTTTGGGTTTGTGCCTTCGGTATTTGTGAAATGAAAATTCCAAAATTTATTAGATTTATTTAATAAGATTTTGTGTAAGGCATCCAAAGCATCTTAATGTTTTTTCATTGCAGCACGACTATACAAATAAATAATACTCAAACGGGAACAATTAATTAAAAATGAAATTAGAAATCAACATGTTCAAAGAAATTTGTTATTTTTAAATATTAATAAAAGTACGAGTAATGGCATGACTATCAAAGCAAGAAAATTACAAGCAAACAGACGTTAAAAAAATACTCAAGGAAATAAACAGAAATTTATTTTCTTCAATTGAAAAACTAATTTTCCAATTTCTGTTTAATTTCAATTGCAGTTTTATAATATAAATTTTGTAATTAACGTCACGGCAAACCTTATAAAGTGCAATGAGTTAGATTTCAATGGTTTTTATATTGGCCACCTAACATTTTTAGTTTTGTTTGTCGCGTCGTGTTTATCGATTTACACGTTAAAGACGACAGAAGAAAAATCATTCGGTTCTAATAACTCTTTATAATTTCAATATGACTTACGAGTATGATTAAAATTTTACTGACCCAATCGAGTATATTTAGCTTATGTTAAATAGAAAAATTATTAGTACTGTAAATTTAATGAACGACAAAAACGCCATCAATAAAAATTTTGATGAGAACTAATTAAGAAATTATACCTAATATGATCCGTTCAAGGCAGACTTATTCTCTATCAGGGCGAGATTTTTCATAAATGCCAGGCTTTTATCTCGGAAACGCTTACACCGTTAGCTGAAAACTACTAATAATGGAAATTGTTCAGTGTCAGGGAAAAGTTTAGTAGTGATCTTGAATGGCCGTGAAATTTATTAATTTGTCACCACCACTTGGTGTGGGCCTCGAAATGAAGAACGATGATTGGGAATGACTAATGTCGCACATCTAGATTACAGAGTGACTTCTTTCATGAATCGAATAGTAATACATTCAATTTGTATTGTATATTAAAGTCATAATGTAATGTACCACCATAAACTGTCATACTTGTATCTGTCATACTCGTATCAGAGCCATAAAATGAGTCTCAAGAGTAGCAAAAATGCAGGTCACTTTTCGGTTTTGATGGGTGCGGAATTTTTGAATATTTTAAGCCCCTTTAAGCCGAGACATAGATTGAAGAAAATTAGAATTATTTGCTCGTCTTATTTGAGATCAGAGTGTATCAAAAAACACATGTCGCAAGTAATGTCAGTGTATACAATCGTCTCGGGCTCACCCCATCTAGGAGATAAAATTAAAAATGATTTTTAAGTAATTTGTGGATTTTTTTAAATGATTTTTCTGACATTCTTGCGCAAAGTAATCCAATGCTAAGCGGCTTTTTGAGTTAAAACAAAAAAAACTTACGATTTCTTTTTTTAAGTAATAGCTGATGCCCGCGACTTCGCCCGCGTGGTCTACTGTATTAACAATATATTTTATTTATAGAAGGAACAACATCAAACCAAAAATTGAAAGTAAAAATACTGTTTACAAACTTTCTTTGTAAGCGATGTTTGGTGTGTTTTTCTTTTGTTCGGGCGTACTTTTGACCGTGCGAGAAATAGCTAGTCTTTTAATCGACACCAGCGACTCTAAGCGTCGGCCCCAGCGATTTGTTAATAGCCTTAGTGAGCAAATGAAGAAAACTGTCCAGGAAACAATATTCGTTTAAATTGGAACGGAAATTTATTGGGATTAGGTGGTATACGAGGTATAACTACCGTTTCACCTGCGCTATATCCCGATAAAATTACTTACTCAATTAAATTTTTTTTGTAATTTGATAACTTTAAATCTAATTTCATTACATAATATTGGAAAGGTTAAGTTTCGGAGAAGCATAATCGGGACACAGACTATAAGTACGATTGGGTGTTCATGAAGATCGTTTGCAGAGAGGGAATTTATAAATTCTATCGGATAATTAGTAGCATCATCTTGATCGACTACGTTGTTTATTAGAATGTATACTACTTCATTTCCTTCAATTGCGGCCAGAGTGTCTTGTTACAACGAACAATTTATTCATTAGTTCATCTATCATATAGGAACAATCTACCCTATTATTTCTGGTACTTTCACCTGGTTGTCCTCTTCTGGTAAAGTTCCTTCGCCAATTTTTACCAACACCTCAGAAAATGAATTTTTGAGCATGTGAATTACCGCCAAGTCCTCGTCAGCCCTGGCACTCTTAATCACAACTGATAGTGTTTCTTGGAAATCAGCACAAAATAGAACAGTGGGCTTATCCATAATCTGGCATTTCTGCGAATAATCAGTCTCAATTAGATGGCAATCTTAAAATACCCTCGCCTTGTCACTGGAAAGATATTTTTTACTACGGGATAACCGCTGTAAAAAATGTCTTTCCAGTCCCACCAGGACCACCGAGAAAAAAATATGTTTCCTTCAATTCGATTCACACTTTGGAGGATGGTTTCAGAGATCTGTCTTTGTTCTCATGTGAACTTCTGTACACAACCATTTACGAGTCAGTCGTCGTGCCTGAACTGATATTTATTTCATAGCTATTCTCACGATTCACATAGGCAATCCGGACTCAGTTAATAAATTAACACTAATGGAGATTGCAACGTCTTGGAGGGAAGATAGCTGTAATATATCTTAGAAAATAGAAATTTTCTGACAAATGATGCAGAATTATTTTCCATAATTCCAGTGGATTGGAAAATCCGCAGACCACCAATATGACAGCGAACAAGTGCCTCATGTGACTGAGACTGTCGCTGGCGCGGGCCTCCTGTTTTCAGCTAAAATTTTGTTCAGCGATGAGGCCCATTTCTGGTATAATGGCTACGTTATAAGCAAAATTACCGTATTTAGGCTGAACAGCAACCCGAAGCGGTTCAACAGCTACTATTATACTCAGACAAAACAATGGTTTGGTGTGGTTTATAGGTTGGTGGAATTATCGGTTCATATTTTTTAAAAAATGAGGCAGGCCGGAACGTAATTGTGAATTGCGCCCGTTATCGCGCTATGATAACGGACTCTTTGCTGCCTGTAATTGAAGTCCGTGATCGCGATCACATTTGTTTCAAAAACAAGATGACACTACTTGGACTTGCCACAGAGCCCGTAAAACCATGGCTTTATTACGAGAACAATTCGGTGAACAGTTAATTTCACGCTTTGGACCAGTGAATTGGCCTCCTAGATCATGTAATATCAAACTCTCAGAATTTTTCCTTTGGGGTTGCGTAAAATGCAAAGTCTACATGGATAAGGCGTTTACGATTAAGGAATTAGAAGCCAACATTACTCGTGCCAAATACCACTCGAAATGCCCAAACACAGTTCCGGGCAACATTTGAAAAAAATAATATTTAAAAAATAAATGTAAAGAAAGGTGCTTTTTTATGATAATAAAGATTACTCGATAAAATTGAATTATTTTATTTCTCAAAAAGTACCTCAAAATGAATCACTCATTATTTTATCCTTATTATCAAAATCCTCGAAAAGCGATTCTGCACAGTTTTTGCGGATTTAAAAAAATTCCCAGACACCATAAATGTCTTTCCATATTTCATCATAATCATAGCATCAAAATTACAATAACAACATAATCCAGAGGTGGAGTAAAGTTTTAAAAGTCGGGGTTTTTCATTTGTTATTTTATTTGGCTATTTCCTTTATTTTATGAATGATTTTGTGGCGTACCGGCGGAACGTGCCAACTTTTGCATGCGTGCCGCGTATTTACGATCAGTGGTTTACACCCTACCCATTACATTGTCCTTAAAAACTGCTGGGAGTGTTTCCACTGGACAACCACGTTGTAAGGCACTTCACGTTTAAATCGAACACTCGAGACATCAATGGAGGCAAAAATCATGCCTGTCGTGCGATTTCTGACCTTGCAAAATGCTCACAAGTAATTTAGGATACTAATGATTTGTGGGATGGTATAATAAATAAATGTGGCCATATTTTCGCACATATCGAAAAGCGTGTTGCGTGCATATATCGCGGACTTCTTATAAACATAGAAGGAATAATTACATTGTGCTAGTTGAAAAATGTGACAAGCTGGGCACCCAGGGGGTAAACCTAATTCGAGTACGCTGAGTTCAATGGTGCTAGTCCCATTTTAAAGTTAGTCCCCATTTTGAGATATCGCATTCGACATGTTTTGGCTCTGAGTCAAAATATACCCTCATTTTCACGTTGATATCTCTTTAACCATTAAGATTTTCGTTATGCTTCTTCAGCAAAGTTGTTGCGCATCAAGACCGAAAAACTAGAATCGACCGAATAAACATCGCATCGACAAATATAGGTACAATAGAAACTATTTAAAAGAAAGTTAAATCGATTCAGTTGATTTTATGGTGATTTTTCCTACAAAAAATTCCTAAAAAATTAACCTTTTTCTTCTCTTTGACAAAACAATGGCGTGCCGTTGCGATAGTGGATAAAAATCTTGGATTTTTCCATCCCATCGTTTTAACCAATTACATCACGTAAATTATACAACAGACACGCCACTTTGCATACAAAAAATGTTGTTGAAAAAAATTGAAAAATAATCTGGGATAGAAAAATCCGAGATTTTTATCCGTCGTATGATTCTGTGATTGAATGGCGCAGTGACATTTGATGGTTGATATATTGATGCAGATGTTTCTTAATTTACGTGTATAATTTACGTGATGTAACGGGTGGGGCAAAAGTTCCACTACCATTTTGATTGCGCTTTATCTTGGTTATGGGACGTTCAGCTCAGTTTCGCTTTAACCATTGTGTTGTGTGGACGCCCAAATTTTATAATGGATAAATATACGCCACAAGAACGAGCAGAAACAGTGACTATATTTATTGAAAGTAATCGTTCCATTATTGCCATTCAGCGGAAATTTCGTTATAAATATCCTAATCGTCCAGTGCCTCACAAAACCACAATTTATCGTTTACATGCGAATTTTCGACATTACGTTACGACAGCAGACAGACCTCGTTCTGGAAGACAACGGACGTCTCGTAACGCTGAAAATGTGGCTCTGGTGCGCGATAGTGTTGCAGAGTCTCCAGAAACATCAATTCAGAGACGTGGTTCCCAGTTACACATTTCTGAACGCAGTTTAAGGCGAATTTTGAAAACTGATTTGAAAATGTTCCCGTACAAAATTCAATTAGTCCATAAATTGCTACCGACAGATCAGAATTGATAGTCTAACTTGATAATGAGCGATGAAGCCCATTTTCTTCTCAGTGGCCACGTCAATAAACAGAACAGTCGGTTTTGGAGAACACACAATCCTCAATTAATTCATGAAATATCATTGCATCCACTAAAAACAACTGTATGGTGTGGTATTCATGCTGGAAACATTATTGGTCCCTATTTTTTTGAAAATAACCGAGGTGTTGAAGTTACTGTTACTGCTGAACGGTATCAAGACCAGATCCGAAATTTTCTTGTGCCTGAAATGGAACAACAAGGACTAGAGGACATGTGGTTTCAGCAAGATGGGGCCACAGCACACACAGCCCGTTCAACAATTCAATTATTGAATGACGTTTTTCCACGAAGACTAATTTCGCGATATGGCGATTTAGCATGGCCAGCGAGATCTACGGATTTAACAGCACCACACTTTTTCTTATGGAGGTTTTTAAAATCAAAAGTATATTGATTGATTGATTGATTGATTCTGAATGTACGACCAAGTTCTTACACAGGAGCTCCCGGGTGACGCCGGGCCCACCGTACACTCTTTTTTACACATAACAAAACCGAAGGATTGGATAGGTTAGTTAAGTGGGACAGAATCGGCCCGGTTACAGACACCTAGGTATAGCCGATAGTTAGTAACACAAAGACAACACAATACTAATCTACTTGAGGAAGGATAAAGGTTTAATTGGTTTTAATGGATAACGATGGTATTGGTCTTCAACAAATGAATCTCTAAATCAGCAACCTGAGGAAAATTTTTTATTATTTCACGTACATCTGGAAATTTTAATGAAAATTAATTCTAAATTAATGCTTCCCCGCTTCCTAAACAAAATTGATTGTTTAAAACAGCTAGAATACACCTAGATAAAGTCGATAGTTAGTAACACAATGACAACACAATTCTAGAATACACAATCAGCAATTAATAATTCAAAGAAACATTATTTGACCCGCATCTGTAGATTTCCTGAAATTAATTTCTAAATTAATATCTTCCGGCTTCCCAAATATAATACAAACAATAAATAATTATTAATTAATCATTAGGAAGCCGGTATTTTAATTTAAAACAAAATAATAATAATAATACGTGAGGCATCCCAAAGGCAATGATTCCTGGAAAACTATCAATGTTATGCAATGTCAGAATCACTTCCAGATTGGATATTTCAAATAAATTTAGATTTCGCTAAAAATTTTATTAATTTTGTTCACCAAAGAATATTCGATTAATTTCAATTATATTACCAATCTAAAAACAGTTAACATTAAAAGGCCGAAGGATATCACATCAAAGATTTAATTATCATTAAAAATGGAAATAAAAATTTAAAACCATTTTCCCTTTGCCATGCCGTAACACGCACACATAAGGTCTCACCCCTTACAAAAAAAAAAAAAAAAAAAAAAAAAAAAAAAATCTTGAATATTTACACATACACCCAAACCTGTTCCTCCACGGTGTTTTTTTACACGATCTTGAAATAACACGGTCAACAAAAATTAAATAGTCCTGTTTTTACTTTACTTTACTACTTAAATAACGAATGGTTACAAGGCTTTTTATGCAGACATGTCATTATTAATAATTTAAATTAGATGTGAAACCGCATCAGCGGATGCTGCAGCTACTACAGAATATCCTTCTACACTTGCCAAAAAAAAAACTGAAGACGGAGAATTGACGTCGATCAAATGTTGAACACGGACGAAACCGGCCTTTTCTGGAAGAAAATGCCAACCACTACATTTGTGCCTAGAACGGAAAAGGCTAGGAGATTCAAATTGGCAAGAGATCGCATTATGTTTTGGCTTTGGCTTCAGCAATGTCTCAGGAGATCGTATTTTAAAACCTCTCATAGTTAATCGATCACTCCGACTACGAGCATTAACACGTGTCAATGTACAGGAACTTACCGTTCATTAGATGACAAATAAGAAAGCCTGGATTATGAAGTCATTTATTCAATGAGTGTTTCGAAAAATGTTTTGACAAACAAATTTGAAGGAAAAAGGTGTGCCTTTTAAAGATCTGCGGTGTTGACCGCCAATGCCACAGGCCACATGCTTTTGTAATAGTCATCTTCTTGCCACCTAATACAACTTCTCTTCTGCAGTCACACTAGGGAATAATTACAACTTTTAGAGTATATTATGTAAGACGATCATTTAGGTATATTTTAAATAAAACGGACTTTATAAAACACGCAGTTTTGTCCGTGTCTGAAATAAGGCTATCTACTTGAATGCTCGATGGAAGAACGTTTGGGCCGATTGCGTTAAAACTGTACACATTGCTCCATCAAATGTGGCCGATGAAGTATACCGAAATAATCAGTCTCGCACAAGCAGGTGGCAGTAAGGGATTTTGCAAACTCACTATATTGATGATATAAATGAAGTAGTTGCCAACAGAGTGCTTAATAAAGAGGAGTTGCTAGAAATGCGCAAGAAACGATCAACGTAACGACAGCAGCGACGAGGATGAACCAATAGCTATATCTGCCAGTCTTATTATTGAAGGTCTCCAGTTGGAAACTAAATAAGAAATCCTTTCATGCTGAATGATCCAATGATGAAAGATCCACAAAATCTAAATCTGTTTTGAGTTCTTGTATGGTGCACTACAAAGTACTTTATAAAGTACTATCGAAAACCGGTAAACATCGAAATATTACAGAATGTGGTCTGAAAATTTCTCAAATTTATGAGAAAGTAAGTTGCCACAGAACACAAATGATACTGTTCAAACCATTTCCGATGAAATTTTCGTGTTATTTTCAAGTCTATGCTTCAATATAAGTCCAACCCACACAAATGTATGTAAAAAAAAAATATTACATATTGTAATGTCCTCCGGATTTTAACAAATCTTAGTTAAATCGGAATTATTTTTGAAAAAAACATTATAATTTGACAACATATAAATTATATAAAATATTAATTATTTGTTTTTGATAACAAATTATTTTACTATGTACTATCATAGTCATAGCGTTATTTTTCGGACGAAAACGAATTACGTAAATGGAATGCACAAATGTGTATGTTGATTCAAAATACATACAAAAATAAATTTTTGACATGATTCTTTTGCGTTACCCACGCAATTGTTATGGCAGGCAGGAAAAGGGATATTATGTTGTAGGAAATAAAATATGTATGTAAATCTACCTAGTAAAAATTAAATTTGTATTTTTTAGTAAATTTATTCATCTAAAAAACCCAATATCCGATAAAGCTGTTTACGTTATTTAGTTTTTACATGGTTTTTCACGATATTCTTTGGAACGTATCTACCGTGTAAACACAGGCTTGAGTGTATTAAACAATTGAATTAAATTCAAGCAATTAATTATAAACATAATACATTAAATAATATTAATATAATAAAATATTACATTAAATATTAAAATAATTATAAATAAAAACAATCAATCATATACACAAGTATATATATATAACATACACATATACACATGATCATACATCCACATATATTCATATATACATATATCCATTCCACCAAATATAATACTACACACGATGTACAGACAAGAAGGTGCAACATTGCGAATGTTAATGTGACGTTAGTGTGGACAAGAAGCATGTGATTTAGGTTTTTTATTATTTTCCCAAACAAATGGACAACAAACGCACTAATTCCAAAAAACTTATTTAGGTCTGATAAGTACAATTGAAGAAAATTTTTAATTATTTTTTGATTTTCAGTTAAAATCAAACGTTCTTTATTTAAATAAATAACTTAATAATCTCGAAATCCACCTTAACTAAGAAGAAATTGGGACCTGTTTCAATTTGTACCAAACCCATCAACTACATACATATATCTGATAAGAACACAAATATTTTACACTTCGTTTTTTAAAATGGCGGAAAACATAAAATAACAAATGAAATAAAATCGAGATTTAATTTTAATTTGTAATTTAAAGTACATCTCTTTAAATTAATGAATTCTTAAGAACACGAATATTTTGGAAAATTGTAAATCGAGAAACAGCTATATCTTTTACAATAATTTGTGGCTGAATTTCTTTATAAATATATACAGATATTTAGAAGTAAAAACTATTTCATAATAGCTATACAGACAGGCACATAATATTTAGTTAGTAAATATATGTATTAACAATTTTATAGTTTTATGTTATTTACTCAAAATTATTCTATCCCTTTTCTCCGTCGGCTTGAAAAATATATCTCGGAGGATTATTTTATTGTTTTTCGACCATAAAATGAAACATAAAGGGTAAACCACAAAAATGTGTTTAGTCAAGCGCGATTACATGATGAACAAATGTTGGGCAGCAAAAAAAGAAGAGTTTGGAATATTAAAATTTTCGTGTGTATGACAAGAAAAGAATACAATCGTGCAAAAATTTTGCTGTGCGTTTTTGTCTTTTTTTTTAGCAAATGCTGCCATCAAATAAAAATACCGCCATAAAATTTAATCGACCCGTGTATATTTTATGGCACCAAATATCATTTATGGCAGTTTATTCTCTATTCAACTAATGCGAAAAATTTTATATTCTGTGCAGCTCTAAACACACGGCAAATATTTTGCTGGGACAACATTCTTTCATCATGCAAACCGAGCTTAAACCTGAAAATTAATAAAATGAAAAAATCGTTTTTCAAAAAATTACGCCTACTGCAGATCCATTTAAACAATTATTCGAAAAATCGACAAATTCAATGTAAATTTCCGTTTTGTTGTCCACATTTGACGTAATGCACACAACACGACGAAAATGAAACATGGGAATATTTCACCTTCGTTCGGTAAAGCCGAACTAACACAAATAGAAATGAAAATAAAATTTAAAGCCATTTTTGAGATGTAGATTTTTATTTAAATTTTATTTTCGAGAGAGAAGAATAACACAATACAAAATTTGCTGTTTTAATACAAAACAAGTCTCAAACTAGCAATAAAAATCTGTTACGACCCAGTTTGAAGCCAGAAGCTGAAGTCGTGTATGGAACGGGCCGATAAGACAATTATCGTTGTGTGCAAATACAAAACGCATATAGAGAGCGAAGATAGCTTGACTGCCGGTTCATACGACGGATAAAAATCTCGGATCCTTCTATCCCAGCTTTTTGTTTAATTTTTTTCAACTTTTTTGTATGAAAAGAGGCGTGTCTGTTGTATAATTTACGTGATATAATTGGTTTAAATGATGGGATAGAAAAATCCGAGATTTTTATCCGTCGTATGAACTCGCTGTGAAAAAGAAATTTATAATTTACATACAAACAACATCCATACACACACAAACATCTTTAATTCTTCCTATAGTTAACTTACAGTAAAACTTCTACAAGTCGAGCCATAAGTTGCGAAAATACATAATATGCTGAGATAGAGAAAATTTGAGTAAAATACATGAAAAACCAATTTCACTCGAATTATCCGAGCATATATACACATATATGTGTACACAATTACACATAGATATTATATAAACTGGAAATTTACCGAAAAATGATCCAACCATAAATCGAAATTAGATTTTAGGAATACTTCAACTTACAGAAGCCTCACTGTATTTACACACACACCCACACACATAAATATATACAACATTTTATGTAAATAAATAAAAAATAGAAAAATATATTAAAAGGAAACTTCTCTGAATTCCGCTTCGCCGCTTCCATATGCATCCATATACATATACAGATATCGAAAAATTAAAACGACATATACTTCGCGTAGAAATATATCCCGTTATAAATAGTTCAACACGGTTTTATGTATATAAAAACATTTCTTCACCTGGACACCACACTTTAATTACACGTTAATTGAACCTCACGAATATTAAAAAATAAATAAACAAATTTGTATTATAATTCACTTTTATTTAATATAACACACTTTTCCACACTAAACTGAAATTTAATTATTTACTATAAATAATACACATCAAATTCACTATATTATCACGTTCATTATTTATTATAATTTTTATTATTTATTATGTATTAATACAAAACTACATAATATTATTAGTATTTAATTTAATTTAGTATTTAATATTTTTGTTTAGCACGAAGAAAGACAAAATACATCTTTCTCTTCCGACGATCAATCGCCCGGAGGTTTTTAAAATCAAAAGTATATGTGAATTAATCCCAAACGATTCAACATCTTAAAGACAATATTCGTCACGAAATTAAAGAAATTCAGCCTGAGATGTTGCAGGATGTCATGTAAAAAGATGCCTTAAAAAGAGCCGAAAGTTGCATTGCGAATCGCGGTCACCATTTAGCCGATATAATTTTCCAATCTTAACGAAGAAAAAATGTAAAGACCAAATAAACTTTTTATGAAAACCAAACTTACTTATCTTTTCTTTGAACAAAGATATAGGCAATCAAAATGGTAGCGGGACTTTTGCCCCACCCGTGTTTTGGTTAAAACGATGGGATGGAAAAATCCAAGATTTTTATCCACTATCGCAACGGCACGCCATTGTTTTTTTAAAGAGAAGAAAAATGTTAATTTTTTAGGAATTTTTTTTTAGGAAAAATCACCATAAATGAATCGATTTAACTTTCTTTTAAATAGTTTCTATTGTATCTATATTTGTCGATGCGATGTTTATTCGATCGATTCTACTCGAAAATGATAAAAAATGATAAAAACAGTGTTTTCGTCGAAATGAAAAGCAAAAAAAAGTTAGATGTGGTTTTTCGGTCTTGATATGTGCGGCAAAGTTGTTGGTCTTGACCTGCGCAACAACTTTGCTGAAGAAAGTATAACGAAAATCTTAATGGTTCAAGAGCTATCAACGTGAAAATGAGGGTATATTTTCGACTCAGGGCCAAAACATGTCGAATGCGATATCTCAAAAATGGGGACTAACTTTAAAATAGGACTAGTACCATTGAACTCAGCGTACTCGAATTAAGTTTACCCCCTGGGTGCCCAGCTTGTCACGAAAAAAAGTTTGCAATTCAGTGTTATCATCCTGCTTAAGCTACATAGCGTCCTCAAATAAATATAATTGTCTACTCATAACTGTTTTTGATGGGTCCAAATAAATATCAAACTGTTTCAATTTTAGCATATTGCTAAACTGATTGAAAAGTAAACGGTAGCGATGTAAATGCGATTATCATTCAAACGAAGCTGAATTGAATAACTATGATTTGGAACACCTGTAGCAGGTTCAACTAGTGTACACTGGGAAATTAAAGCAATCGACAAAATATAGGGTTTTCCAATAGGGACTTGTTAACTTTGAATTTAATTTGTGAACGCACCCTTTGACTAATCATTGAACCGTCACTGTCAGTTTATTCAGTAAACTCAACATTTTCATCATGGTAAAGTACACGAACGTACAACCTCTGCAAGTTATAAAAATTAACTACCGAAATTCGGAGTCGGTGACCGCAACTTTAAGAGCGTTAACTCCAATTTTCGGTCGTAATTCTCGCCCTAGTAGACAGGCAATAACAAGTTTAGTGCAAAAATTTGAGTCTACATATTCGTTGTGGGATGTTGCCGTGCCAGTCAGACAACGGGTTGGTCGAAGTGTCGAAAATATCGCTGCCGTTCAGGCGTCCGTAGCAAACAATCCAAAACATTCAATTCCACGGCGTTCTCATGAATTGGGGGGCATCGCTCAAACCACTTTATGGCGGTGAATTTTGGATAAGGATCTTGGTTTACACCCATACAAGATCAAGCTGACTCAAGAATTGAAGACGATGGACCATTTGAAGCGATGTACGTCCTCCGATTGGGCTCTGGAAAAGATGCGCCAAGATGATGAATTTCATCGCAAAATCATCTTCAGTGACGAAGCTCATTTTTGGCTCAATGAGTTCGTCAATAAGCAAAATATGCGTTCTTGGTCGGGTATATATATTATATATTTTTTCATCGACGATAACGATCATCACGTTACTGTGAATGGCCATCGTTATCGCGCCATGATTACCGATTATTTTCGGTCCGCATTGGAAGATATGGAGTTGAACGACATGTGGTTTCAACAGGACGGTGCCACAAGCCACACAGCACATGTTAAATCGATTTACTGAAAAGCAAGTTTGATGAGCGTCTTATCTCAAGAAACGGGACTATTTTCTTTGGGGCTACGTCAAGTCATTGGTCTATGCCAACAAGCCGACGACGTTAGAAGAGCCCAGAGCCAACATTGAACGAGAAATAGCGGCTGTTTCGGCCGAAATGTGTGGCCGAGTCATCGAAAATTGGGTCCAACGAATCGACCGGTGCAAACGTGCCCGCGGTGACCATATGAACGAAGTCGAGTTCCATTCATAAATGTTTTGATTGTACTTCAAACTGATAATAAAGTTTTTGAAATATCTCTAACTAGCTGACCTGTGATTGAATAATCAGTCAATTGAATTTTTGGTTAAGAAATGATTTAGAAGATTTGTTAAGATGTATATTTGATGCACTTTTATCAAAAATGTAAATTCATAAACGCGGATCCCATGAGACCACTCCATTAATACGTAGTAATCCAATACTCGCTAATTCAAATTCTCCCTTTGTGATAGACGGGTCCGTGCAGTGAAAAGAAGTACGGTTCGCCAGGGCGCTGTTCTTCGAGCTCCATTCTGGTGCTGACCATGGAGAGGGCGGAGTTAAATTCCGGATGTTAGTCTTATAGAACCGCGAGGTTAAGTTAGTTCCGAGAATCAGCTGATTGAGGTAGGGGAGATTGTGCAGTGCGGGGAGAAACACCTTTCCTTTACCACAGCAGCGAGTGAAGCCGAGACCAAGCCCCTCCTTATCTGCCCGGAAAAATAGCGCGTCAAAGAATTCGCAAGCCACGCCCATCGAACCTAAATAGTGGATTTAAATTTCCCGAGAGCACTTTGGGATGATGCCGTGCGCTTCTCATTGCCCGCCAGGTTTGAACCTTCGAGTGCACTCACAGGAACAAAAAGTCTCCTAAAAAGAAAAAAATTGCGAGTTTTCAAAAATAAAAACAAAATGGCGACAAACTTATATTAAAATCGAATTGATCTTGCTCCGCCTCTTCGTCTGGAACCTAATCCTCAAATATGAGGAAGGCGTCTGCTGGATATTCACTTGGAATGTTGAGCGCGTCTTGAGAGATCCATGGAAGGGTGGCTCCTGATGGCCCTGGGACCGGGTTGGCGTCTTGGGAGATCCATGGGGTGGTGTCACGTGATAATGATGAGACTGGTTCATGGCTTGAATTTGTGGATTGTGAATATCGATTTTGATCGTATATTTTTCGTTTTCGAGGGTCTCTTGATTTCCAAGGCATTTTGAAGAAAAATGAAGAGTTTTGTTCAAGACTCGTTGAGGTGAGAAATGGTAATGACTTACTCGCTGGACCGCTCGTTCAAAGTGGTTTTGATTTATACTCGAGGCTTGACTTGATGATTGACGGCTTTATATTTTGAATTTCTTTGACATTTCAGTATTAAAATCAGCAAAATAAAAATATTTTGATTTTTATTCGATTTAGTATGGATTTGAAAATCGCAAAATTGGTCGCTTGCGTCGTTTTTTACATTTCAATGCATTTTTATTACTATGTATTTGAAAATCGTTATTTTTGTCTTTTTTTACTTTAAAAAGTTAGTAGCTTGCTTTTTTAAAACAATTTCAATCCAGTTTTATTTGTATCCGCTACTTTAAATTTGAATCGCACGCCAACAATTTAACAACTTTGAATTTAAATCGCGCGTCAACCATTAAGCACTTTGAAATTGAATCGCGCGAAAACTGTTTTGAACTTTGAATCTAACTCGTATTCTGTATCTGAGTTTTTAAAATATATGCCAATACCAGTGTTGTGCCGTATTGTCTACACCACGTAGATAATTAATATTCTACACGTGTAGACAATGTATGTAGAAAATTAAGAAAAGGCGTCGACAATGTAGAGAATGTAGACAATATCGAAAATTATTATTTCTGTTAGCAATTATTAAAATTCATTCTTTCACATTGAAAAATATGATGTGGTAATGAAACATATTTACATATGTTTATGTTACGGTTAAAGTGCGAAATCGTTAAATGAACAAAGTTAAAATCGGTTTTAAATAGGGCCTATGTTGGGAGGATTAAATGATGCAAGAGAGGTGAAAGTTAGGTTGGCCGATAAACTTACATGGTAATTTGTCATACACTAGTGAACAATTCACTACAGATTTGACTAACAAATTTCGAGCGTCCTATTGAAAGACACTTTACAATGTTCAACATTATTACCATGCAATAAAATGATAAATCATAAAATAAATTTGAGACAAAAACTGACCATATTAGTACAAATTCCTCGGGTTCATAAAATAAATGCCAAAATATGACCGAAGGCTCACTTGATATTTTAAGCAATCTTTTTTCTCCTTATCTACAATTTAGGAGGACATGGTGTCTACTAAGCTGGACCGTCTAACGCTGTAGGGTTCTATTGCTTTGATTTCCACCCACGCATATACGATTTGTTTTGCTTCTGCTAGCATCGCTCGTTTCCATGTTAGAGCTGGTCGACGACTTTCCTTCTCTCTCCTGGGTTCCATTTCAGAAGACCTGCTTGTCATTTAATTCTGCGACTTTCTCAATGTAGGTCAGTATTCCATCTCAAGGAGATCAATATTTGTTGTTTTGTTGAGCCATCAGTATTCTTCTAAGGCATTTATTTACAAATACATGTAACGTATTCGATCGTATGTGTACGCTTCCAGGTTTCGCAACCGTACAGCAACACTGTTTTCACATACGAATTAAACATTCTTTGTTTAGTGTTTGCGGGATAGGATAGATGTGTTCCAGGCTTTGTTTAACATGTTCAATCTTATTCTAGCTTCCATTCATCAGACTGTTCAATGAAGAATCGTTTTGTTTTAATATAACGTTGGAGCAAATTCGCCCTGGTCTGGAGCCAGCTTGTTCCTTTCTTAATTTTAGATTAATTGTCGGTGAAATTCTATTGAGGATGACCATTGCTAATATCTTTATGGTTATGTTGAAGAGGGATATATATCGTGCCAATTTATACAAGCGCTTAGGTCACCATATTTTGATCCAGGGGGGTTGCGTCTGAATTCTTGGTACTCGACCCGAGTGCGTTGATAGCTGTTTCGGTATTGGTTTCTTAGATTTTTTCCACGTGTTTCCATGTGTTTCTTAATGCCCAGAATCTTTCAGTCTGCATATGTTTAAGTTTTTCCGACTTTGCTGCTTTTTATAGGTTTAATTTTGAATTATGGTATTTTGCCAGTTGGTGGTCATTGTAAATATCTGCGCCACTCACTCGTTGCCCTTTACGCACAGAGTCTATATTGCTTGTTTACCTATCCCCTTGTCTTATTTTGATCATTATCTTGTATGTCCTAGTTTTTGTGGCTTGTAGGTTCATAAAACTCATCCTTGGTGGTTCTATCTACGTCTTTTGTTGGATCGTATCAATATTAAATGTTGTGATTGTATTTTTGAGTGGAATCCTGTTAAGATGCTACGATTATTCGGCAGATTTCTATTCCATTAATGCGCTTTCTTTGCTTAGCTATTGTTAATATGTGTGCCCACGCCTTATTCATCGCGTTCAGCGAATATAATGTTAAGAAATATCGCTTGTCTTTATTTCGCCACTGTTTTATCTCACTGCACTATGGCCGAGAATTCCGTTTCGGTTTTTTCTCCAATTGTTGCTAAGCCTTCAGGTTTTCGTTAGAGTTTTGATGTTTCAATTTCTAATTCATGTTCGTGTACATAAACCGTGTGTCGGATATTTTCCGAATTGCATTATTTATTGTAGTATTGGCATCTGTAATCATTTTGAATACGGATCAATAAATGATTGATCCATTGAATCCTAGCCAGCTTCCAGGTCTTCTGCGTAAGGTATACTGGCCAGGAGATGGGGGGGATACGGTTCCATTCCATTTCATTATTCACTTGTTTTATCTAACTCTTCTACTCGCTCCCAATTTCAAGAAAGATTACACCAGTGAAAAAGGACCACGAAACCCAAACGTCGATTGATAATCAATTGGTATATTATGGGGACAAATGTAATCCTGAGCTAACCTCAGCCAAACGTATATCGCATACATTAAAATACCACCACCTGTATTCTTATTCAAGCCAAGATCATCATCACAAGCTATCAGAAAAAGCACACTTCATTGCAAATGAGTTCTGCACACCTCATTGCAAATGAGCAATCTTGCTCAAAATGTTGTGTGTAATTCACAAAATTGTTTGTGGTTTTGTATAGTTGGACTATGTCCGTAAATAAATAAATAAATCAGACAATTTTAGTTTCGAAAATCACATTATCTGTAAGAAACATCTCTCTTTTGTATTTAATTTTGATCAAAATATAACCAAAAACAGTAAATAATTACTAATTTGTGTTATAAGTTTTGTAGTATTACCAACCAGAACTACGTTGTTCAAAAACGGATGTTAAAATCATAAATGAAGTATTTGTTTCGAAAATGTTCATGACGGACGGTACATTTGGCACAGCGAAACTTTAGCCGAATTTAGCCTCGTAAAGCGCTTATGGTTGTACCAATATTGAAGACATCGATTGGCCAAGATTTTCAATCTAACCAATTTGTTCAATAAAAATTGAATTTCAACTGCCAAAATATAGAAAAATCCCAATTTAACCTGGAAAAGTAAAAGATGACACCTTCATATAGAAAAACAATGAAGAAAAACAACGAAAAAGTAATAATCTACATATTCTACGAATTGTCTACATATTCTACCACTTCTCGACATTGTCTACTCAAAAATCAATTGTCTACGCTATTTTCGACACCAACTTGTAGATAATTCGGAAATACGCGTAGACGCACAACACTGGTCAATACCTCCTTGGTAATTGTTTAGTGATCCATCCGTGTATATTTCGAAGTAATCGTTATGTTTGTTTATGAATTCTATGTAATTGGCCAAAATTTCAGTTTTATTTGTAGAGTTTATTTTATTGATGTTTTCATTATAGATTTTTAGATTGTTTGTAGAAATGATTGTTCTGTTATTTGATATTGCAATTTTTTCTAGAAATTTTTGCATTCTTATTAATATGTTTTGCTATGTATTTTAACGTTGTTAGTTTATTGTCTAAGTCTGCTGGTAAGGCGGCGGATTCTGCTAATAAAGTTGGCATCGGTGTGGTTTTTAACATTCCTATGCATATTCTTATATTTCTGTTTATAATTATTTGTTTAATTTTTATTGAATTTTTGATATTTATTGTAGTGATAATGTCCGTATATTTGGTTCTTGATTGCATTATAGCTTTGTGTATGTTTAAGGTTGTATATGGATATGCTCCTCCGTTTTTATAAGTGATCATTTTTAGTAAGTTTGTGGACTATTATTTATTTGTCTAGCTAGTATCTTGTAGTGTGGTAGGAGTGATAATTTATTATTTAAGGTGTCGCCTAGGATTTTTAAAATTCTTTCTTCTTTTATTGTATTGTTATCTATTTTGATCTCGAAGTCAGAAGATTTTTTAAATAATCTCATATAGAAACATTTTCTTGGATTTATTTTAAGTTCATGTTGTGATAATGTTACTTTAAGTCTATTTAAAATTATATCTGCTCTTATTTGTGTTTCTTCTTCGTTGAGCCCTTTGACCAAAATTACTATATCGTAGCAAATTGATATATGGTAGTATTTTCTTTTTGTAGGTTGTGAATTTCCTGCGTGTATATATTAAAAAGGCATGGACTCAAACAGCTTACTTGTGGTATTCCTTTGTTAGTCGTGTGGTTAACTGTTGATGTTCCATTATCGTATATAATTATCCTGTTTGTAAGGAATTGGTGAATCCAGTTTGTTATGTGATTAGGTGTTTCCATATTTAACGGTTGTGAAGTTTTTCCTAAAAAAAAAGTTATTCCTAAAACCAACAACAATAATAAAAAATATCTGTATGTATGTGTAAAATTCGTAATATCGAATAAAAAAATATATTCTTATAAACGGGTAAAATAAATATCAGCATAATCCTAAATAGCTAAATAATTTGACTAGGTAGGACCATTGAAGATCATGAAATTAACACAATTTCCAAAAATGAATTAAAATGAATGAATACGAGAACATACATAAACGAGGAAATATAAAATTGGGTTTTTAAAGTTTTCCGATATTACTAAACGGCGGTACCACTAGCGGAAAGTAGATTTGAGTTGGTCTAGGCCTGTGTAATTGGAAAATTATACTCATTTTCCAAAAAAAAGGGATTCTGGTAGTTAGGATTAAGGATATTTGAACACGTAACCGGGGTTAATAAATAAATTCGGTTTTTCCGAGTTTTCCGATATTACTAAACGGCGGTACCACTAGCGGAAAGTAGATTTGAGTTGGTCTAGGCCTGTGTAATTGGAAAATCATACTCATTTTCCAAAAAAAAGGGATTCTGGTAGTTAGGATTAAGGATATTTGAACACATAACCGGGGTTATTAAGTAAATTCGGTTTTTCCGAGTTTTCCGATATTACTAAACGGCGGGACCACTAGCGGAAAGTAGATTTGAGTTGGTCTAGACCTGTGTAATTGGAAAATTATACTCATTTTCCAAAAAAAAGGGATTCTGGTAGTTAGGATTAAGGATATTTGAACACATAACCGGGGTTATTAAATAAATTCGGTTTTTCCGAGTTTTCCGATATTACTAAACCGAATTTATTCGGAATCGGAAAAACCGAATTTATTTATTAACCCCGGTTATGTGTTCAAATATCCTTAATCCTAACTACCAGAATCCCTTTTTTTGGAAAATGAGTATGATTTTCCAATTACACAGGCCTAGACCAACTCAAATCTACTTTCCGCTAGTGGTCCCGCCGTTTAGTAATATCGGAAAACTCGGAAAAACCGAATTTATTTATTAACCCCGGTTATGTGTTCAAATATCCTTAATCCTAACTACCAGAATCCCTTTTTTTGAAAAATGAGTATGATTTTCCAATTACACAGGCCTAGACCAAATCAAATCTAGTTTTCGCTAGTGGTCCCGCCGTTTAGTAATATCGGAAAACTCGGAAAAACCGAATTTATTTATTAACCCCGATTATGTGTTCAAATATCCTTAATCCTAACTACCAGAATCCCTTTTTTTTTGGAAAATGAGTATGATTTTCCAATTACACAGGCCTAGACCAACTCAAATCTACTTTCCGCTAGTGGTCTCGCCGTTTAGTAATATCGGAAAACTCGGAAAAACCGAATTTATTTATTAACCCCGGTTATGTGTTCAAATATCCTTAATCCTAACTACCAGAATCCCTTTTTTTTGGAAAATGAGTATGATTTTCCAGTTACACAGCCCTAGACCAACTCAAATCTACTTTCCGCTAGTGGTCTCGCCGTTTAGTAATATCGGAAAACTCGGAAAAACCGAATTTATTTATTAACCCCGGTTATGTGTTCAAATATCCTTAATCCTAACTACCAGAATCCCTTTTTTTTGGAAAATGAGTATGATTTTCCAATTACACAGGCCTAGACCAACTCAAATCTACTTTCCGCTAGTAGTCCCGCCGTTTAGTAATATCGGTAAAATCGGAAAAACCGAATTTATTTAATAACCCCGGTTACGTGTTCAAATATCCTTAATCGTAACTACCATGTTGCACTGTTCCGGTAGTTCTCCGATGATAAGGAACAGGGGAAAGAATTTTTATGTTATTTCTGTTCATATTTTTTTTTTCCGGCCTACTGAGGAAAAAATTTAATGTAAATATTTATAAATTGGGCATAATTTTTCCTTATCTAAATTTTCCACAGCGAGTTCATACGAAGGATAAAAATAAACCAATTACATTACGTTAACCAATTACATTACGTAAATTATACAACAGACACGCCTCTTTTCATACAAAAAAGTTGAAAAAAATTAAACAAAAATCTGGGATAGAAAAATCCGAGATTTTTATCCGTCGTATGAACCGGCAGTGAATATTATTCCCAATTTAATTTTGTTTTAAAAAAATTTTACACTTTTTTTTTACCTCAGTAGTCCGGAAAAAAAATATTTGAACAGAAATTACATATAAATTCTTTCCCCTGTTCCTTATTCCCGGGGAATCACCAGAATAGTGCTACATAGGTGTTGTAGAACAATTCCGTAAATACTTTTATATATCAAACAAATTACTTTCCCAAACGATTTACATTGTCACGCAACGTAAAAACACGTACAAAAATAAATCGGAGAAGAAATTTCAAAATCTAAAAGAAAAACAATATTAAGAAATATCAAATACGGAAACCAAAGTTATTTTGCGTAACTTAAAACAAAATGTTTAAGAATAAATAGTACCAACACTTAAGATGCGTTGTTATTATGTTCAATAGGTATTGAAATTTAGTTTTTTATTTATTTTATTTTTTTTATTAAAATTAGAAAACAAATGTATAAAAACAGTAACTAACATAAATTAACCATATTTAACTACGTAATAATGAATAAATAGAATATTACATAATTGAATTTCTATTTAATATGGATTTTATATATTATTTACACTAACACATTCATGTTTATTTAGTACTAGGAAATACTTCACATTTCTTTACACACATGTGAATTTTTTCCTAAAAATATTCCTAAATTTTTTTTTTTGTTTTAGGAAATACTTCACGTACATCATATTTATTAATTTTAAATAATAATTAATAATTAACTAATGTTTTTATTTACGTTATCAAATGCTTTGGTTATGTCAGTTGTTATTAAAGTTTGTTATTTCCAGATATTTTTTCCTATATTTATTTCGTTGAATAGATTTATGAAGTAGTCCATGATGTTTACACCTTTTCTAAATCGGAAAGTATTATTTGATAGAATTTTTTTTGAATCCAGATGTTCGTATATTTCCTCCAGTATGACTTTATTAAATATTTTAACGAATATGTTTCAGCCTGTAACTCTATGTTTCGTATTCTTTTTCGTAACTCTCTGTTTCGTATTGTATATAATATTAAGATGATTCACTATTAGGTTTATTATGTTCGGGTTTATCTATTATATTAATACGCTTAATTTTTTCAAACTCAACGCTAAAATGAATCCTAAACATGATCTGATCCGTTTAAATTTTTTAGGGTAGGTCGACATAAATATAGCGGTGTGCCTTTGCTAGAAAAATCGGAAAAATTCCACCGGGAAATATCTGAAAGGGGTACCTCAGGTGTTTTCATCAAAATTTTGTCACGACGCCAGAATGTCATGACAAAATATTTTTATATTGAATCTATGATCATGCGCATTACACCGTGACAATGACAAAACTTATGTTTGTGATGACACACTGTGATGACAAAATGAGCAGAAAATTTGTAATTGAATCTCAATTAAACAAAACAGAGAACATAAAATGATTTTACATACATTTTGGTGTTAATAGTAGTTGTGGAGTGTAAAAATACAATTTTGTCATGACACTCTATCTATTTAAGATTTAAAAATTAACCGCGTATATGAATTTAATTTATTTTTGATAAAAGTGCATCAAATTTACATTTTAAAAATCTTCTTAATTATTTCTTAACCAAAAATTCAATAAATATATTCACGTGACTGATTATTCAGTCGCAGGTCAGCTTCTATCTATCGTCTATCTATCTATTATATTAATATTCTTAATTTTTTCATACTCAACCTACCCTCAACAACCTCAACCTATACCTACCTTTTCAGGGTAGGTCGACATAAATATTGCGCTGTGCATGGGCTAGAAAATTCGGAAAAATTCCACCGGAAAGTAACCGAAATGGGTACCTCAGGTGGTTTCAGAAAATTTACAAGTTTTTGTGCGCGTGAAATCTTGCAACATTTGAGAATTTTATGGGATGACCAAAAAGCAAATATTTTTGTTCAAATTAGTGGCGCGCGATTCAAATTCAAAGTTGTAAAACAGTTGGTATGCGATTCAGATTCGAAATTGCAACACTGTCGGCCCGCGAATCAATTTCAAAGTTGCTTAATGGTTAACGCGCGATTTAAATTAATAAGGTTAATCATGCCAGGAGCAGAGCTCACAATCATAGACGGGTAGTGCGTGTTCCATTAGCTGGGAAAATCATCCTCATGTGTGGTGACTACCTAGGCGGGACGCGCGCAAACTTGCGAATCGATCATCAAGTATAACCCGCTTTGTAAATTGGTAAATAAGTTTACACTCACCAAGAACATGCGCGTCGATGAAGGTGAGGACGAGTTTGCGCAATATTTGCTTTCTGTTGGACACGGCAATGCTCGAACCGACTCGATCACACTTTCGGCAGACATCCTCAAAGTGTGATCGATTTCGTGTATGGTGACATCAACACAACACCAGCCGATGGAACCATCGAGGAGCGCACCATCCTTGCACCCAATATGGATGACTGCGGGCTTACCAATCAGTAGGTGCTTGACCTGCTGCCAGACCAACAAGAAGTGAAACATAGTGCTGATAAACTTGAGAGTGACGACATGCATGAGAAACTCCGCCTACCCGTCGAGTTTCTCAATAAAATTGAAGGGTCGGGATTACCGCGCCATGCCATCCCACTAAAGGTAAACGCGATCGTTCGTTTCATGAGGAATCTAAACACTAGCAAGGGTTGATTTCGTACAATGAATCAATGAAACACGCATGCGCGTCGTAAAAATAAACCGCTACATTCTGGAATTTGAGGTGCTGACTGGATTCTCAAAAGACGAGCGCGTTCTCATCCCACGCATTAAGCTCTCACCCTTGGAAGGCATCTTCTCATTTAAAATGTCTCGCCTTCAATTTCTGGTTCAGCTCGCGTTCGCTATAACCATCAACAAGAGTCAGGGTTAAAGCTTGAAGAAGGTAGTGTACTTGCCGGGACCCGTATTTACGAATGATCAGATGTATGTGGCCTTTTCACGATGCCGCTCATTTGACGGACTCAAAGTGTTTATCGCTGAGACAAGCGATCAATCAGCTGATCGGAATGGGCGCATCACAACAAAGAATGTATATTTTGAAGAGATTCTGTGCATGTAAATTGTAATGTATTTTACTATTTTATTACCTACCTTCTACTACTATTTTATTATCTTTTTGTACATTTCTTATGAAATATTTAGATTATAGTTTTCCTCAGCAATTGTGTGCTTTTCCCTTTTGAGATTTTAATATTTAGTTTGGGTGCGTAAGTGATCATGTGATCCCGAGCGCGCGCTTCCTGTTTGAGATATGAATATTTGACTTGACACGTAAGTCATACTGTGTACATTTGAGCGCGTGCTTGCCGTTTAAGATTTAAAAATTAACCACGTATATGAATTTACTTTATTTTTGATAAAATTGCATCAAATTTACATCTTAAAAAATCTTCTTAATCATTTCTTAACCAAAAATTCAACAAAATGTATTCACGTGACTGATTATTCAGTCACAGGTCAGCTAGTTTTAATTATTTCTTTTAGTAATTTGTATGATACTTTGTTTTCTCCAGGTGCACTATTTTGTTTATTATTTATTATGTCTGTTATTGTTTTATTATTAAATTTGTTGTCTTTTATGATCGATATTTCTAATGGTAAATATTTGTGGAAATTTTTCGTTTATGAATTTTTTTCATCATATCATAATCGTAAGTTAAAACCTTTTTGTTTTTTAATTTGTTAATTTTGTTCCAAATTTGTTTAGTATTTTGTGTTGTATTTATTTCATTTACGAATCGTTCCCAGCTTTCTCGTTTTGCTTTTTTAATTTCACGTTTCAATATGGCAATTGATCTCAATACTTCTTGAGCTGTGTATACATTTTTTTGTCTTTTGTAACATTTCATTTTATTTTGTTTTATGATCCACAATTTTTGGAGTTTTTCATTCCACCATGGTTGTTGGAATGTTTTTGTTGTTAATCGTTAATCTTTTGGTGTTTTTTATTATTATTTCCTCCATTATGGATTCTATGTTTTTGTTTTGTCGTCTATGCTAGTTATATTTTCTAGTTCTTGTGTTACATTTTTCCACTTTATGATTTCTTTATAGGTATATCTGTTAGTATTTATTTTTATTATTATTGGTAAATGATCTGAACCAATGTTATCTTCTTGACAATCCCATGTAACTTTGTGAGTTATATCGTGTGTGCATAGCGCGATATCAATAGCTGATGTTGTGCTGTTTCTCAAATTTAATCTTGTTGATTTTTTGTTATTTAATATTTGTATTCTATTATTTATGATCAAATCTGCAATGTTTTCCCCAGTCTATTTTCTTTACTATTTTCTTCCCATAAACAGCTGTGTGCATTTATGTCTCCTGCTATTAGTGTTTTTTGTTTTTTTTTCTGATATTTTGATTATTTTTCTAAATTCTTCCGTTTTTTCTATTTTGTTTTCATTTGATGGAATGTAAAATACTATGATAGATAGATTTTCGTTTTCGTAATTTATTTTAATTTGTAGTGCTTCTATGTATGTTAGATTAATGTTGAAATCTGTAATTTTCGATCCTATATTATTTTTTATTAGGAATCTTACGCCTCCACATCCATCTGGTCTGTTTTTTGTAATGTGTTTATAATTTTTGAAGATTGGTAAGTTGTTTTTGTGTGTCCAAGTTTCGTTTAAAATTGCGATGCCTATTTTTGTTTATTTAGAAAAGTTTCAATCATGTGTTTATTACTTTTAAGGCTTCTTATATTAGATTGTAAAATATTAATTTGATTTAGCATTTAATTTATTTTTAAGTTTGGTTTAGATCTATTGTTAATAGATCAGATTCAGATGCAGCATATGCTCTATTACTTAATATTATGAATTTGCGAATTGCTATTTCCAAAGTTTCTATTTTTTCTCTTTGTTCTTTTATGATTATTTCGAGTGTGTTTGTTCTACTTATCCATGCGTTTATAATGTTCGTATCTGGATTATTGTTTAAAATTGGAAACTGTTGTAAATCTAGTTCGTTATAATATTTGTTTTGTTTAGGAAAAAGTTTATCAATTGTTTCTTTGTAAGTGGTTTTATTTTTGATCATGTGGATTTTAATTCTATTTTGTTTTTTCTTTTTGGTACATACTCTTGAATTTTTGTAATATTCAACACCTTCACAGAATCTACATTATGGTCTTTCTTGACAAATGTGTGTTTGGTCCGTAGTTTTTGGCTTTGCGCATATTGTGCATCTTATAATTTTTGAATGGCAAAATTTTCTAATGTGTCCGTAATTGAGGCATAAAGAACCAAATTTGAGATTTGGAATGTACTTATATGTTAACTTTAATATTTATATCATAGAATTCTATCACTTTGGGTAATTCGCTTGCTCTAAATTCTATTTTTAATAAATTAGTGTCTTTGATCATTTTCCTTTCTCTATCCCATGTTTTTAACGTTTCTATACTTGTTATTAGGTTTTCACTTTTTATGTTATCTATATTTTCTTTTAAATCGAACTCACCTAACAATCCTTTTAATATTCCCTCGACGTGAGTATACGCTTTTGGTATAAAGCATCTATATTCTTTTTTGTTTAATATTTTATGTATGGGATCATCCACGCGCACACATTTATTTGCCTTGTCCCAGGTTTCGAACTCCACTCTCACTATTTTTTTTGTTAATTTCATTTATATTTTTAGTTTTAATATTATAGTTTATGAACATTTTTGAAAGTATTATTGACATCATAACTTTTGGAGATTTTGATTCGATCATAACATACGAGTAGAATAGTCCTTTGTCCGTATTAGTGTATTTATTAATTGGAAATATTGTTTGATTATTTTGAATAGATGTGCTCGCTTCATTTTCACAATCCATGGGGGATTGTTGTGATTTGGGGTTGTTTCTATTTTATTTGTCATTATAAATTTTTTATAATGATTTATTTTTATTACTTTCACTTTTATCAATTTTAATTTCTAATTTTCTTTCAATTTTGAAAACTTTCTCTTCATATCCTTTAAAACCGTCCTCAATTGTTAAATTTGTTTCCAAATGCGAAAGGCTTGATGCCTCGCCATCTACCGAATTCATTCAGTTCATCAATAAACTTTACATAAAAAACGAATCACTGTTTGGTGTGTATTATGGTATGGTGATGTAATTAGCCCATATTTTTTTACAATGTAATTGTAAATGGTAATCGATATCGTGAGATCGTAACTGAATTTTTGCGGCTTAAATTGTACAATATTGAAGTGGAGGACATGTGGTTCCAACGAAATGGCGCTATATACGTCATTTTGTATAATAATGTTATTTGTCACCGTTTTCCTATTTTTTTTGGGGTTATATAAGCAGTCAAGTCTAGAAAAACAATTCACAACCGATTCATGAACTAAAGGATACAATTATTCGTGTCATTCGTGAGATAAAACCATAATTATGCCAACGCATCATTGAAAATCATGAGGTGTACATAACGAGGATTGAAGCAGTTCAACGTAGACTTTTTCGCTTTGCTTTACGCGGGCTACCAAGGGTGGACATTTCAACCTACCTCCATAACTGCTCGTGGTTTTCATTCATCAATTACTAACTGGCGGTGTCGATTCTCCTGTTCTAAAAAGATTAACCTACATGTAAATTCGTGTATCATAAGAACGGTACCTATCTTTCGAATCGACCCTCATAAAACTGAAAATGAAACAAATTTTACCACACAAATCAGGAATATATGAATTTGCTTTCTTAATCATTATCGATGACATATTTTAACAGCAGACCAAAGTTAATTTTTAGTATTTTTATTGTAAAATCAGTTTGGGATTGTCTATCATCCTACAAATTTTATATACACATAACGTAATTAAATGGTGTTTATTTTACAAGAGCTTCGTTCTAACATCTATACACTGCGTGGGTGTTTTTTTTTCATTTATCACCACTCTACACAAGCCCACACCTGTCTTCATATAATAAATGTCCTGGGCTTTGTATGTCCTGTACAATATGCAAACGACAGCCTTATAAATAAATTAAATTTAAATTTATTAACAACACAAATATCGTATCGCCTTAAGCTAAGCATTCTATTGATTTTATGCAGATTTCATTTTTCTTCCATTTCTGTTTTATATATTTCAATTCGATTAGATTGAAAAATACACCTATCGAATAAAATACACCGACCGATATGATAAAAGTAGATAAATACGTTTATTTTATAATATATATATAAGGATGAGATAAAGATATGATATCTCAGATCATCCTCAAAGGAATATTTTGTGTAGACTTTCATTTGAAAAATTTTCTACCTATTTTATAATATTACGAGTATACAAACTACAAAATACAACAACATGTTAAAATACATACCACCTATGCATCCTCATCATCTTGTGAATGAATGAATAAATTAAATTAAAATTTATTGTATTTAATTTTAAATTAACACCTTGCAGCTAAATGGAGTAACTTGGGTAATTCATCAGTGTGTTTAAGTTAGAACAGTAATCCATAATTAAATATTTAATCGACGCTGTAAAATAAATATATAGGATATTAAAATTTTTAATAATCGAATAAATACCAGGTGCTATTTATATAATGTATATTAACCTCGTCCGCCATTCTAATTATAATTTATATATTTTTTTTTTTGGTAATTCTGTTGCAATAAAATTATAAATATAAATAATTATTTCCTTTTTTAATCCTAAAAAACGCAAACAAATAACACAAATTTCCATTTTCCGCGTACTCCCATTACGTATAGACGTACATTTATATAATATTTATATAATTGTACATTCGTACATACATCAACTCATAAATCACGATACACGATACAAAAAATAGTAAGCAAACACTCATAAAAAATTTTATAAATCATTTCGTTGTATTTGATTTCAATTTCAATTATTATTTTTATTGTTTTTTTTTTGTAAAACATTAAATATTAACAAATACACCAAAAAAAATAATTAATAATTAAAAATAATAATTAAATTTAACTTTTTAACGAACTTAGCGCAAAACAATCAAAAATTTAAATATTGATAATTAAATAAAAAAAATAAAAAATATTTTAATAATGACAACGGCAATGAAATTAATATGTAATTATTCCACTGTTAATAATTTTGAAATAAAATAATAAAAATAAAACTTCGTTATCTATTATAATCAGTGGCATTAAGCATTTCGAATCGAGAGAAGCCCAATAGATCTGCTACCTAGTGTTGTCATTTCAAATATTCATACAAGAAACATATATTGTTACGTTTTTGCCTTCTCACTCAAGGTTCGAATCACTGGATTGTGAATAAATACAACTGCTTCAAATTTAAACTCACACAAATTTATTTACACGACACAATAATTATACAACACAAAATTAATAATTAATTATTCCAATTATAACACACTATTTAATTATCACTTTAATAATCACTCTATTTAACCTTCACTATATCGCGTTTAAAATAAGACTCAGCATTCCACGTCAACGTAGCCTTTATATACTAAAATATTTGTTTCATGAATAATCCTGAATGCTCTCCAAGAATCAAGCAAATATGTTAGTATACAAATGACGCCTAAATGTTGATCCGCATCACAAATACAATTGAACAATTAATGAAATAACTTATTCTACTCTAATCTAGGTGTCATCGTAACATTATTTATTGTTACGATTTTGCCTTGTCAATCAAGGTTCGAATCACTGGATTGTGAATAAATACACTGCTTCAATTTTAACTCACACAATTTTATTTACACAACACAATTTATTATACAACACAATTTTCACAATTAATTATTATAATTATAACACACTTTTTAATTATCACTTTAATAATCGCTTTAATAATCACTTTAATAATCCTTTTATTTAACCTTCACTGTATCACGTTTAAAATAATACTCAGCAATACACGTCAACGCGCGCCTTTATATACCAAAATATTTGTTTCTAGAATAATCCTAAATGCGCAGCAAATATGTTAGTATAGAAATACGCCTAAATGTTGAGTATAAATTATACACGTAATTGAACAATTAATGAAATTAACTTATTCTATTCTAATCTAGGTGTCACCGTAACACTACCCCCCACCTAAGCCTGTTCGTCCCGAACAGGATCCAGATCACCTCCTCTGTAGAGCGCCAAACGCTCTAAATGCACCACCTTTGGTTTACCTTTCCGTCCTTTCTGTATGCGATAAACCACGTCGTTCAACTTTTTAATGACAGTGTAAGGTCCTTCCCATGTGGGTTGCAACTTCGGTGATAATCCCTTGTGCCGTTGTGGGTTGTGAAGCCATACCAATTGCCCTTCCTCGAAGCCTTGATTATTTGCTCGTATGTCATATCGAGCTTTCATTCGATCACTTGATATTCGAATTTTCTCCCGTACAAATTGATGTATTTCATTAAGTTCCTCTTTCATTCGGTCGACGTATTCCTGTCCGCATAGAGCTGCTGATGGAACAGCCCCAAATTTTAAATCTCCTGGTAATCGCAGATTGTTCCCAAATATGGTTTTAGCTGGTGTCACTCCTGTTGTGTCATGTACCGCTGATCGGTAGGCCATCAGGAACATTGGTATATGTCGATCCCAGTTGCGTTGGTTCCTTTCCACAGCTTTTGCTAGATATTCCTCCAATGTACCATTGAATCTTTCCACCATACCGTCCGATTGTGGGTGTAAAGGCGTCGTTCTTGTTTTATTGATTCCAAGCATCTGACATATCTCCTGAAATACCACCGATTCGAAATTCCTTCCTTGATCCGTGTGAATTTCCATAGGTACACCAAATCTGCTAATCCAATTGTTAACCACGGCATCAGCTATTGTTGTTGTCTCCTGATTGGGTATGGGGTACACTTCCGGCCATTTGCTGAAATAATCCATTATTACTAGCACATATTTATTTCCGCTCTCGGTGGTCGGAAATGGCCCCGCCACGTCCATTGCAATTCTCTCAAATGGTGCCCCGACATTATATTGTTTCATGGTTCCACGGCTTTTTCGTGCTGGTCCCTTCACTGCCGCACATTGGTCACATCTTCGACACCATTCTACTACTGACTGTCTACATCCGGACCAATAGAAACGTTGTCGAATTTTGGCTAATGTTTTATTAATCCCTAGGTGACCTCCACTTGCTCCTCCGTGATACTCCTTGAGGATTTCCGCTATCCGACCTTTTGGCACCACTACCAACAATTGTTTTACTTTACCATCCGTGCTTTCCCACTTTCGTTTTAAACATCCATTTTCTATGTGGAGGCTATCCCATTGAGCCCAATATGCTTTTACAATGGGAGCTTTGTCAGCTATCTCACTCCATGTGGGCCGGTGTTCCTTTTCCTTATGTTTCATGATGAATGACAGGTCAGCATCCCGTAATTGCTCCTTCTTGATCATTTCATCAGTCCATTCCTCATCAGGTAGCACTTGCATAAGCCGAATATCGATGATGTTTTCCTTACCCTCCACACGCCCACAATGCTTGCATTCCACGGGACATGGCCTTCTTGATAATGCGTCGGCATTTCCATGTGCGGTTCCCTTCCGATGTTCAATTTGGAAATCGTAGCTTTGCAAACGTTCGATCCAACGTGCTACTTGTCCCTCTGGATTTTTGAATTGTAACAACCAGCGCAAAGCTCCATGATCCGTCCGTAGAAGAAATGTTTGGCCATAGAGGTACTTATGGAAGTGCTTAACACATTCCACTATAGCCAACAACTCTTTCCGTGTTACACAATAATTCCGTTCCAGTTTTGATAACATCTTGGAGTAATATGCAATAACTCGCTCCTCACCATTTATTGCCTGTGATAATACTCCTCCTATACCATCATTACTTGCATCGGTGTCCAAAATGAATTTAACGTTGGGTATAGGGTATGCGAGGATTGGTGCTTCGCATAATCGTCGTCTTAGTTCCACAAATGCCTCTTCTTGATCATCCTTCCATTCGAATGCCTTGTTCTTCCTGGTTAACTCGTGTAAACTCTTTGCAATATTGGCGAATCCTGGCACGAATCGTCTATAATAGGTACACAATCCAAGGAAGCTCCGTAATTCATGTAAGTTTTTAGGTCGTGGCCATTCCTTCACTGCTGCGATCTTGTCTTCATCGGTATGGATTCCATTGGTTGTTACCTTATGACCCAAATATTTTACTTCCGTTCTAAATAGTTTGCATTTCTTTGGGCTTAGCTTCAATCCGGCGGCTTGTATCCGATCCAAAACCTCTGCCAAATTCCTTAAATGCTCGTCGAAATCCTTGCCCATAACGATGATGTCGTCCAAATATACGAGGCACGTCCTCCAATGTAATCCCTTTAGCACGCGCTCCATTAGCCGTTCAAAAGTCGCAGGGGCGTTACATAATCCGAATGGCATAACGTTAAATTGCCATAATCCGTTACCCACACTGAATGCCGTTTTCTCGCGATCTTCCTCCTGGACTTCCACTTGCCAATAGCCGCTTTGCAGATCTAATGTCGAAAATATTCGAGCACCCGATAATGTGTCTAACGTGTCATCGATCCTTGGCAATGGGTAACTATCCTTTTTCGTCACAGCATTTAATTTTCGATAATCCACGCAGAATCTCATGCTACCATCCTTTTTCTCGACTAACACCACTGGTGAACTCCATGGACTGCTTGATGTTTCGATTACCCCTGCTGCTTGCATATCTTTTACCATTCGATCCACTTCTCCTTGCTTTGCCAATGGTAATCTCCTGGGTGGTTGTCGAATCGGCGTTTCTGCTCCTGTATCTATTCGATGTTTTACCATTGTGGTTCTCCCATTATTGTCCGATGTACTGCAGAATATTGGCATGTACCGCTCGAGCAATTGTTTTGCCAAACTTTTCTGTTCCATGGTAAGATCTTCGGTCCATTTCTCCATAAGTTGATCTATAATCTCTTTCTGCACTTGCGAGTTAGCCGTCTTAATCGGATTTTTCTGCTCGCACTTCACTATCGCCGATATTTCTTCACATTTTCCGATTATTGTCCCTTTCTTGATGGTTTTCGTCTTATCCGAGAGATTTAGAGTCCTAATTGGTACTCTATTATCGCTGTCTGGTTTCACTAAAACTTTCCCGATCATAATTTCTCTGGCTCCGCTCTCTGCTTCATTGGCTTCCACAACCCACAACCTGGGTGACCCAGAACCTCCTTCCAATCTTGCCCATACTATTGTTTCCGAGTTCGGTGGCAGCTTCTCCCGATGATCCATTATAATTTGCCTGGTTGTTTCTCCTATAACGGCGCTAACGTGAAGTGGCAACTCGATATTATCGTAGGTTAATACACCCCGTCCAACATCCACCACGAAGCCATTCGTTCTCATGAAGTCCATTCCCAAGATGACTTGGTCTACAATATCGGCAACCAGCACCTCGTGTTGAAAGTGATTTCGTCCAATCCTTATTTTTACGACCTTTTTCCCTTTTATTGCTGAATTTTCTCCAGTCGCCGTTCGTAATTTAATGCCATTAGCTGGTTCCATAATTCCATCAATAATATCCTCACGAACAATCGTATGTGTTGCTCCCGTATCCAGCGTGATCATGCATTTCTTCCCATCAATATCGGCTTCAATTGTTAAGCTGTCACCGTTCCTTGCTATTCTAGAAACATGGATGGAGGTTGTGGGGCAATCGGTTGTGGGAGCCAGCTTCTGCCCCTTCAAGCTGACTCTTTTTAGTTTAACGACTCCGCTGTCGTCTGACGCTCCTTTCTGGATTCTATCTGCTCTTCGTTTGGTCTACGCTTCATAGGAGATGGCGACCTTGCTCGTTTCTTCTTAATCTCCCAACAGTCCCGTGAGATGTGACCCATTCTATCACATACCCAGCATTTAATCCTGCCACTTCCATCTCTGAATCTTGGCGTAGCCCGTGCGGTGTCTATTCTGGAATCAATCTCCACTCGACGAATTTTCATTGCTGGTTTGATGATGGTTTGCGCAGTTTCGTTTGTTAACGCACAAGCGATGGTTTCCGTGAAAGTTGCCTTAGGTGACAACATCACCGCTCTGCGCGTCTCAGGATCTCGAATACCGTCAATGAATGCATCCATTTTAATTCGCTCCATGTATTCGGCCGACATATTTGAATGTACTAAATGCGCGAGCCGCTCAATTGCCGATGAAAATTCCTGTAGCGATTCTCCTGCTCTTTGGTATCGACTCTTCAATTCCATGCGATAGATTTCTCGTTTGTGGTCGCTTCCGTATTTTCGATCTAACGCCTTCATAATTCCCATGTAAACGTTCCGTTCCTGCTCGGGAATGATTTGTAATGTTTCTGCCGCTTCGCCTTTAAGAGCCACAATTAATGCTGCAACACATTGTTCTTCAGTCCACTGATTTTGCTTAATCGCAGTTTCGAATTGGAACTTAAAAATACTGAAGGAAGTTGTTCCATCAAATGTTGGTGGTTTTATCTTAACTGCGTTAACTGTCTGGATCACTTGACCTGTTGTTCCATTTGACTTGACATCTTGGAGCTCCTTCTCGAGACGTTTAACTTCCGTTTGAAAATCTTGTTTAACCGATTCAAATTTTTGTTGAACCGTCCCTTTAACATTTTGAATTTCTGCGTGTACTTCTGTTTGCAGTTTTTCCACTTTACCGTGTAGTGTAGAAGATAACTCCAGAAACTTCTCGTCCATTTTCTTTTGACCAACTTCTATTTGGTTTTTAATGTCCGCTCCTTGTTGCTCCATCTGTACAATCTTCTGTTTAATTTCTTGGTTCGATTGTTTAATGTCGGCCCCTTGTTGCTCCACTTGTAACATCTGCTGTTTCATTTGATGTTTAATGTCCGCCCCTTGTAGCTCCAACTGTTGTCCCATCATTTGATTCATAGCAGCCATCAACTGCGATAAATCGAAACTTCCGGATGGGTTTTGTGTTGTTCCGACCATCGTTTGTTCTTCCTTTTCTTTCTTGTCCACACTGATCTCATCCGTGTTGTCCTCCTCGAAATCATACACATCTGGATTTAAACCGTCCTTCTCCATGGCCTCACGTAGTCGCTCCACCAAACTAGCTTTTGTGCCTTCACTAGCCAAACCTCGCTGCTTCAGTTGCTCCTTTAATTGCGCAAGCTTTAATTCGTAGAGAATCATTTTCCTTATTATTCACAATCCCACCGCTGTCACCAATTGTTACGATTTTGCCTTGTCAATCAAGGTTCGAATCACTGGATTGTGAATAAATACACTGCTTCAATTTTAACTCACACAATTTTATTTACACAACACAATTTATTATACAACACAATTTTCACAATTAATTATTATAATTATAACACACTTTTTAATTATCACTTTAATAATCGCTTTAATAATCACTTTAATAATCCTTTTATTTAACCTTCACTGTATCACGTTTAAAATAATACTCAGCAATACACGTCAACGCGCGCCTTTATATACCAAAATATTTGTTTCTAGAATAATCCTAAATGCGCAGCAAATATGTTAGTATAGAAATACGCCTAAATGTTGAGTATAAATTATACACGTAATTGAACAATTAATGAAATTAACTTATTCTATTCTAATCTAGGTGTCACCGTAACATTATTAATCAAATATAAAAAAAAATCAAAATTCATTTTAAATTATACAAACTCAGTAAACTTAATTTTATAATTACACGCGTTTAGAGAAGATAATCTGGAAAATTAAAAATAATAATCATCATCAATTCTAAGATGATGATTGTTATTTTTAATTTTTCAGATTATATTCTCCATCAGTAAAATTGAAATTTCAATAAACTTTGTGTATCTGAAGGCTGCCAGCAAGTTTTGTTTCTCGCTATTAATTCTGTGGCAAACATTACATTTTCAACGATTTTAATGTTCAAACTGTTTCTCAAATTGCTTTTGATCAAGTTAAGCCTTGAAAATTTGCATTCTGCTGCTGCAGTACTATGTGGGACAGCACGTAATTTGAGCATGTAGTACGAAATTTCAGCAAATAATCGTTCATCCTGCATATTTTTATAGGATTTCAATTGTACCCACAACTCAACAACATCTCCAGAATTTTTATTTGCAATTTCGAGATTCCCAATTCGAAGTTAATCACCGAAATTCATTATTTAAAATTTCTGCGTCGCAATTACTGAACGGAAAGCATTTTAACAACAGCATAATTAAAGTTAGGCTTTTTTTTGATATTTAAATATTCATGTAGCTTGAGTTTGTTATCTTCTAAGTCAAATCTTTCTTTAATTTGTCAATTTAAGCTTTTCTATTTTTTCCTCGCCCATTGATTGCAATTGCAAGTTTAAAAACTCCTCAAAATCAATCCCAAAATGCATCGACGAAGGGGCAAGATGTAGGTCCGTACCGTGGGTCGATCTGATAGTACAGAATGGGAATTTCAGTTTTTTCTGACTGAAACATTTTATTTACATTATTTATAAGTTTTAGATCGTATGACATAAATAATAAATACAACTTATTGAGAGGGTCGGTTACCTCATAATTATAAAGCCCAAAATAATATTTTAAAGATTCAATTTGTTCTATGATTCTATTTACGACGCTTTCGTAGGAAAGCCATCGAGTGGAACATAGTTTTAACATTCTATGGTTCTTAATATTAAAATATTCTTGCAATTCCTTATAAGATCCTTGTCTTTTAGGGCTATGTGCGAAATGGTTGAATGTGTTCCTAATGTTTTTTTTTCAATCTTGTTTGGTAAATTTTTACAAGCCGCTGATGCAGATAGATGCAAAGAGTGGCATGCACTTCTTTAAAAAAAACAAATCTTTATGTATGAAATTTTGGGTTATTCTGGATTGATAGCCAGATAAGTACCCAAAATTTCATATAGAAATCGCATGTATGCGTTACAAAAAAAATTCGAGGTTACCAATCATTATAATTCGCTAAGGTATTGTGATTATACTTTGATTAGTTCAAAGTATTTTCAATATTTTTGTAGTTTGGTCACTGCAGTCTGATGAGATGACCGAATTTTTAATACAAAAAATTCAATGTTTCATTAGTTCGAAACCAAACTTACATCTTTTTGATAACCTCACTTTAAATTTTTATGTATGTTTAAAAATTTCGAGACCACTCCATTCAAATGCCCAGTCATAACGGATGCATTATCCACATAATGCATCCGTTATGACTGGGCATTTGAATGGAGTGGTGTTGTTGTGCGTTAGAATCAATTAGTTCGAGGAAGTCAAGAAAACAGTCAGAAATGCAGTTTTTCTTTACATCGAAGAAGCGCGCAACCGCCACTAAACATTTTGTCGCAGAGACGTCAGTAGTTTCGTCGATCATCAATAAAAACTGAGTTTTTAATTTTTCTGATATTTTTGTTATAGAATACGGTCCAATTACTTTATTGATGATCTCGGTCTCCTTCGTCTTTCCACATTTAATTTTTTTAGCCACTTGTGAATCATTGCACGTTCTTTGAACGAAAATTGGTAAAGATTCCATTTATTGGAAAGGTAGATCGTACTGAATTCAATACATCTCTCTCTCTCTCTAGCATTTACATCCCATGAAGGGATTTTGCCGCCCGCACTATGGTCCTCCATCCTTCTCGGTCCATCGCTCTCGTCCTCCAATTTCGACATCCTAATACGTCGGGGTCTTCCTCTACGACGTACTCCGGCTGGTTGTTGATGGAACACTTTGTAAACCATTCGTTGTTGTGGCGATCTTGCAACGTGGCCGAGCCATCTCACTCGATTAGATTTGATGAAGCCGATAATATCGCTACCTCCGAGAAGTTGCTTTATTTCGTGGTTCATGCGAATCCGGTATTCATTGTTCGCAACTTTAATAGGACCAAAAATTGAACGGATGACCTTCCTTTCGAAGGTAGATAATAATCTACAGTCGTTAGAGGTCATGGTCCAGCTCTCGCTTCCGAAAGTCAGCACAGGTCTTATCAGTGCTTTATAAAGTGCGAGCTTGCACGACTGCGATAGGTGTTTAGATCGCAATAATTTTGATTGCGCGTAGAAAACTCGTTGTCCGGCAGCGATTTGGGCTTTTATTTCTGCCTGCATGTCGTTTGATGATGTTATAAGTGACCCGAGGTATTTAAAATTTTCGACGCTATCAAAATTATGGTCGCCAATTTCGAGATTTGTCATAGAGATGTTCCTATGGGTGTTGTTAAAAATTTCGTTTTGGTACTGTTCACCTCCAAACCAAGTCTTCTTGCGCAGCGATTGAGCGGTATGAAACTGTCCTTGATGTCGCTAGGTCTTCGGCCAAGAAGCACGATATCATCTGCATAACCAAGAATTTGGCCTGATTTATTGAATATACAGCGCGAAGTTTCAATGTTGCTTTTCCTCACTACGTACTCAAGCGCCAAATTGAACAGCACAGGCGCGAGTGCATCTCCCTGTCGAACACCAGATGTTATTTGAAAAGAGTCTGACACAGATCCTTCAATTACAATTCTACATGCAGATCCAGACGTTGTTAATTTACACAGAGAAACAAGTTTCTCTCGAATACCTAGGCATATGAGCGCGGCCCAAAGGTTGTCGCGGTTTATACTGTCATATGCCTGCCGGAAGTCTATATATAATTGATGTATGGTTATGTTGTACTCCCAATATTTTTCCAAGATCATCCTCATGGTGAAACACTGGTCAGTGGTCGATCGGTTGGGACGAAAACCACACTGAGAGTCGCCAATGATGTTTTCGGCGAAAGGGATGAGTCTGGCAAGTACAACATTAGCCAACACTTTGTAAGCAGTGTTCAATAGAGCTATGCCACGAAAGTTTTCACATTTAAGACGGTCGCCTTTTTTATGCAACGGACATATGAGTACGGTCTTCCAATTCTCCGGCAACTCTTCTTGGTCCCAAATACAAACGACGAGATCGTATAAACTTGTTGCAAGATAGCGCCTCCGAGTTTGATTAATTCTGCGGGGATTCCATCGAGACCGGGTGCCTTGCGTTTTTCAATCGACTAATAGCTGCGTCTACTTCCTCTGCTGTGGGATATTCGACGAAGACCTCATCACCTGGAGGAGCTATTGCTCTAATGGGGGTCACTTCGTCATTCCGGTTTAGCAGACTTTGAAAGTAGGTTTGCCATACTGAGAGAACATCAACCACGTTTGTTCTCAATTCTCCATTCCCGTCTTTTATGGCTGTACTTCTTGGGTGGAAGTCTTTAGTGAGATTCCTGGCATTAGCAAAACAGTCCCTTGAATTTCCTACTTCCGCTTGGAAGCTGATGTTTTCGATGCATGACCTCATATGATCGCGTTTCTTTTGTCGAAGGAATTTAATCGTGGCTTTCCTAGCGCGTAGATATTCTGCCTGAGTGCTTCTCCTGTTGCGAGCCAACCATTTTTCACGAAGCTTTCGTTTATTTTCGACGACCAGGCGGCATTGATCATCGAACCAATCATTGCGGGATCTCGGCGGTCTTCTGCCGATAGTGTTTTGCGCCGCGGTGGTTATGGCTGACTGTATAGCGTGCCACTGCTGCTGGATATTAGGAGGAGCTCCTTCGTTGTCGCTGGGCCGCTCTAAATAGTTAGTGACAGCTGATTGGTAACTCTGCAGTGACGCTTGGTCTTTTAGAGCATCGACATTCCATCGAACGGTTTTTTGTGCTTGTCTATTGAAGGTTGATGACAGTTTGCACTTATATTTAAATATGACAAGCACATGATTGCTGTCCATATCTGCACCTCTGTAAGATCTAACATCAGATATGCTGGTGGAGTGTCTCTTGGACACCATGACGTGATCGATTTGGTTTTCCGTTCTTCCATCATTCGATCTCCACGTTATTTTGTGAATTCTCTTATGTGGAAAAAACGTACTTGATACAACTAAGTTGTACGTTATTGCCAGGTCGGTGACGCGTTGGCCGTTGTTGTTACTAGTTAGGTGCAGGCTGTTAGGACCGATGTGCGTTGTATTCAATTCATTTATTTAATTCAATACATCACGCATGAAAATTCCGCAGCACGTTTCTTATATGCTTCAGTGAATTGCTCGGCCGAAGAGTGGCATTACTATCGAGTAGGAATATCATTTTTAACGTTCATATTTCTGACGTGTGATTTGTTGTCCTTCTCTTGTCTAGTAAGGCTGCGGACCAATAGACTTGTAAATCGATTACTATGGTCAAAGTCGGTTTTAGTATACATTTTTCGATCCGCTGGTCATAGGGTTTTAATTGAATTTACCGAAAAAATTACTTACTTTCATTAGTCTAGTAACTTGAATTCAAGTAACTTGAAACTACTTGACCAATATGAACGTGGTATTTTACTTGAATTCAAATTAATTTTACTTTACTTCAAGTATCAAGTAAAGAAGAGAACCTTACAACTTTCATATATTCAAGTTGACATGAGCTTCATTATACAATAAGGTAGTGTGGAAATTGCTTTATAAAAAAGTGAGGTTAAAATTTTTAACATTTACAAGAATGAAGTGGAGTTGTGCAGAAATTATAAATTTTTTGGAAATTTACCAATGCTTTGAAGTTATGTGGAACATCGATTTAACTTTATATACGACAGAAATGCTCGAGATGAATATTTTAAAAATTTAATAACTAAAATGAAAGAGAAATAATTTTAGATTTTTTACGCAAACCCATCCCGGATGTAATATCTGACATTGATTGTTCAGCTTTCCCAGTAGTTTTTCGCCATTATTCTGGAATTATATAGCCTGTGCTATGGTCTTCCTCATCTAAGGATCATGCAGGTAAATATGCAGTTCCAGTTATGGTTCTAAGCCAACTATGAAAGGACTATATAGCCGCAGTAGCACTAAATCTACTATCTCTGGTAATAGTGAAATTGGCCTTTCAAATACATACTCTAAATTGTGATGTAAGTATCCCAAGCGATAATTGATTATCTTTTCTTTTAGAACGTGTGGTTTCTACTGTAAGATTTTAATAAATTTTTACCTAGGGGGAATGCGTCATCTCCGACTAATACACTATTTGGGAAATTTAAAGTATTATTTGTCAACACAATATTGGACTTGCTTTTTCTGAATATGGCACTATCATTAGCCCTGCTAATGTTTTTGACTTCTACGTATATAAAAGGATAATCTGCATCAACTACGCATAAAAGTACAATATTATAAGTACTCTTATAGTTATAAAATTTGGATCTGGTGTTAGGTGGTCGTTTAACAGTCACGTGTTTTCGATCTATGGATCAGCAGTCAGGAAAGTTTCATTTTGTTTCAAATGTTGTTTGGATGTAGTTCTACTCCTCAACGGTACGCGGAACCTGGAAAAATATATATTTGTTTATTATTACAGGGTACAATGGTCCAGACTCACCACTGGAAGAAATTAATAAATTTACGTTTAAGATTTACGTTTAACTTATCTTCATAAATGACTGCAACATCTTACAAATATCTGAAATAACTTCTGGTAGAAACGCAGATATTGTGTTTTTGTGACACGGAACAAATACTGCAGAGCAGTTAGGCTATCACCACTCGCTAAATAGCGCAGTGATTTCCAATTTTATTCTTGCCGAGCTTCGTTGTCTAAACCACGTTGACTTTCTCCGTATTCTCTGTTCAACCATACTAATGAGAACAAGGCTTGAAACTGATTTTTACCCGACTATTGGTAGGCAGCTTAAGATGTTATTTATTATTTGACAAAACTTTAAAGCAAACGTTGCAAAAGGCCTTCTCCTCAACTTTTCTGAGCCACGAAAAAGTTAATTCCCATTTCGGTTTATATTTTTGATTGTATTTTTTTGCGTTGGATAACCTCCTTATACTGAGGAATCTGAAGAAACGCTCGTATTCAAATTGGTTGTTATATTGCTAAAAAATTATTACACTAATTAATATAGCATAATTATTATTTGATATCATAAATTTTAGCCCTGTCACCTGTTCGAATTATTTTCCGGTATTTTCGATGATGGTTCATTTAGCCTAGAAGAGCCAGCACTAAAATAATTAAATGTTGTGTTAATAACGAAATTACAATTACGAAAAACATGACCTTTACTTAAATGTTTTTAGAAATCTCAGGAAAGCAACGTTTCATATTATCTACAAATCACATAAAAATTTAAAAATCTTCATTCAGAAAACCGTTTTTGTAATTCATGAATGGGAATGAAAAATTAAAAAAAAATATTTGCAATGAGTTCAGTTCAGTAGCTTCGAAAAGAAAACCACGTTTTTCTATTAAGTTAGCTACGATTGCTTAGCAATAACAGCTGTGTTTTTTATTTAAGTACATAGGTGCGGTGCGTTCATTTGGTACTTTACTTTATAGTGAATTTTGGATGCAGAATTTTAATCAAATCTAAGAATAACCGGAGTAGATTTTAATTAGCGGCCACTGAATTTTTAGAATCATCCAACTGTAGTATATTTACTACAATTGTAGTAAAGGGCAACCCTGCTCCTACGACAGGTGTTAAATAGCTCTCCTACCATAGTACCACGGTACGAAATACACCAAGCAAATAAATTATACTTAAAAATCGTTTTCGGGGTTTCTCTCTAAATTCGTAATCCACATCAACAAAGACACAATAGCGAAAAATGAGAAATTCAGAATGAAAAATACCTTAAAAATGAAAAACAGTTTATTAAAATTAAAGATCAATATAAGGAGAGTGAACATTCATTTTTCTGTCTCATTTACGAGATACAAATAAATAAAACCATGTGCCGTAACCATTCTTTATGTTTTCTAGAAGCCACCATAATTATGCGGTGGAGCAGTCATAGTTTTTTTTTTAATTTTAAAATTATGCTACAGTACGATGTGTTGTGGCGCTTCGATGTCAAAGCATCATAGAGATGTCTTAGTAAATCGGAGAATGATATCGTGTAGTACCATCCTTATCGCATCTTTTAATGGCCCTTCCAGACATAAATTGTCTATGTTGGAATCGTCAAAAATCGAAAAATTCAACCATTCGAAGGCCATTGAAGAGGCATCGTAGAATTCATTATTGATGGTAAATTCAAATGCTGGCGAAATCACGGCCGTATATTCAACCATTTGATTTCATCATGCAACCACGAGAATTCTTCTTCAATTCCTTTTCCTGGTAAATGAATGGCGTGGCAACAGCTGTATTCATATATTATAAGTTGAAAAAAAATTGTTTCCGATATAAATATTTATTTTTTCAGTATTTAGGAAAATTTCTGATTCTTGAATATATTGATTTAGCCCATTTGCGTTCCAGACTACTATTCTTGAGCCCGGTTACCCAGAAAAATGATTAACTCCGGTTAGTTGTGCGCCAATTAAACGTTTATATGAAATCTATTTTCGTTCTCGGAATTAAGCTTTGTAGCCAAAGCTCTATAGATCTCAGAGTCTGCAACATTAATTTTCCAAATGGGTTTGTACTCGGCTACCGTAACCGATTTCATAATCGATTGTATAGTGAAGAAATTTAATATCCCGACTACATTTTTGGGTGGAAGCTTTCTTTTATTTTCTCTTGAGTTATTCATTCTCTTTTTTCAAAATTGTAAATTTTTCTTTCAATTTAGTTGTAAATTCTTTTATTTTTCTTAAATTTTCACTGAGTTCAGAGTTTTTATTCTCGTACTGAAAGATGTTTTTAGTTGAAGATCTTGTAGATCTTGCTAATTTTGAGCTTCGTCCTAATAGTACATTCCGTATTTGTTTTACTCATTGCATGTTTTTGCAGTTATACCACTGACATTTTGTTCCCAGTAATATTTTGCTACTGCCGAAGCGGTACCCGCCCATGCGACATGCACATTTTAGCTAAATGTGCACAGAGACAGCCGAAGCCGTCTGGGTACTCTGGATTCCATTAATCTCGAAGATCTTACTATGTGTAAATTTGGTACACATTAAAATTAAAGAATATGCGGTTTAAGACGTCAAATTTCTGTAAAGCCAAATATTCGTTACAATGCTTGCTACACTATGGTTGATTCCAAGATTTTTGAATAAGGTGCATAAACACATACATACTTACATACATACATACATACGCACACCTACACGCACACAAACACACAGCCATACAAAATACTTTTGAAAACCTCTATTCCTGCAATCATTTAGAGATTGAATTTTTTCTGATATTTATATTTTATATAATATATTTATTTTATTTATTTTTAAAGACAGTAAAAACTGTTTTCTAATTAAAATTCTTATAAGATTTTTTATAAGTAGAATAAGAGCAGATGATGATGGCCTAACAAGCCAAAATCGATCGGGTGAATTTTTAAACTATTGAAAAAATTTTTTTTATTAAAATATTCAAAAATTTAATTTTTGCGAAACAGAAAGGAAGTGCTTATAAAATATGTTTACTAATATTAAGATTAAGGACAAGATTTTTAATTCCAAAATGCAATGACGTTGTGTTCACGAAAAATTTGTTGTTAACCCTTTAATTCACTTTAGCGCCGGTGAAAAATTGGTTTCTATAGAATATAATCGCAGTGGAAATAGTATCATTGAAAAGGTACCATTGGACCACTGTGCTTGAATTTCAAACTTTTTTTTTGTGACAAGCTGGGCACCCGGGGGGTAAACCTAATTCGAGTATGCTGAATTCAACGGTGCTAGTCCTATTTCAAAGTTAGTCCCCATTTTTTAGATATCGCTTTCGACATGTTTTTGCTCTGAGTCAGAATATACCCTCATTTTCACGTTGATAGCTCCTAAACCATTAAGTTTTACGTTATGTTTTTTTCAACAAAGATGTGGCGCAAGCCAAGACAATCAACTTTGCCGAACATGTCAAGACCGAAAAACCACATCTAATTTTTTTTTGCTTTTCATATCGACGAAAAACACGTTTTTATCATTTTTTGTCCATTTATTGAATTTAAACCGATCGAAAAAACACCTCATCGACAAATATAGATACAATAGAAACTATTTAAAAGAAAATTAAATTGATTCAGTTGATTTTATTGTGATTTTTCTCAATTTTTTCCTAAAAAATTAACATTTTTCTTAAATTTTAATTTTAATTTTCTGATTCGTTCGTGTCGTCTTCGGATTCTTCTTCCTCTTGCAAATTCCAACAAATATCACCCAAGAGTGCATCTAGCTATTTGCCGCTGTACCAATGTTCAAGCCTTGCCGTCACTTGGTGAAAACGCTCGCCATGCTCATCGGATTCGGCTGTTTCCATATGACAATGCAAAAAGTGTATTTTCAATGACATTCTAACGTTTAACTTGTGAAAAGCTGTCAGCATATTTTCAATATATCTGCGCCAATCATCTGATCGATTAATTCCGAGAATATTCTTAATAACCTCTTTTACACATTTCCATGCCACAAGCTCTCGTTCACTGAGAGAATTTTCAAATGCATCATCTTTCATCAGACGATGAATATCTGGACCAAGAAGTATTCCTGTAATAAAAAATAAGATGCGAGATGAAATTCATTTGATCAAAACTTACATTCGAAAAGATGTAAACACCAACCTAGAAAAGATGTAAACACCAACCTTCTTTTATTTTCATTCCACTTAACCGTGGAAAATTTGCGACGCAATTCGACGAACGCATTTCCATCTGAATTCAGCGCTTTTATAAAATGTTTAACTACTCCAAGCTTGATATGAAGTGGTGGTAGCAATATTTTTTTAATTGGCACAAGTGGAACCTCAACGATGCTGTCGTATCGCAATCTAATGTTCTGACGTAAAGCCCAGTTCCGTTCGTTGTATTGGTCGCCCTTAAAACGTATATCCCATAAGCACATAAAACAAATGTTTTTAGTGTAACCCAATTGCAAACCACTTAAAACAGCTATCACTTTTAAATCTGCACAAACTTTCCATTGATGGTCATTGTATTTAATCAAATCAATGATTTTTTTCATTGACGCAAAGGAAACCTTGTGTTTGTGCTGAGTGCAATTAAAATGGAATTCTTTGAGTTGGTACCGTGAAGAAGAACTGCTTTCAAGCTGTTTTTAGAGGAATCGATAAACAATCGCCAATCTTCGGGATTATATGCATTGTGGATACCAAACCTCGGATATCAGTGCAAAAAGCGAGTGAATTATTCTCAATTGATTTAAAAAAATTCGTAAAATGACGATGACGATTTATTGCTCCATATATCCGAACATTTGGAGCCAAAATGTTCACTTGTTTTAAATCTTTTGACAAAAGAATGGCTTGCCGCTGCGATAGTTTCAGGCGTCGTACCATAATATCCAAACGATTTTGCGAGATTTCAATGTAATTGCATGGCGCAGTGACAGTTGATGGTTGATATATTGATGCAGATATTTCTCCAGTATCACCTGATTCAAATGTTGTTGATAAATATTCCTCAGTTGGGTTTAATCTTTTCGGAACAGGTATTTCATCTAAATGCGGCAGCGGTAGCTGTCGTTGCAGTATATGTCAAACAACCAATTTTGTTTCTGTTTGTACCGAGAATATAATTCATGCACCCATAACATTGAACTGCATCATGTCCTTGTGGATCGATCCTTATCATCGGGACACCAAATGGCATTACGGCTCCAGTGTTTTGCCATCTATGCAGATGGGAAATGCATGTTGTACAAACAAAAGACGGCACCCAATTTACACCACTAATAACATTTTGTGAAAAGTATAGTCGATATAAATCAGCGGTTTCATCACTTATTTTGCGGCGATTACTCATAATTGTAAATTTTCCACACACATAACAAAAGCACTTGAGTATAAAACACTTATCCATATTACTTATTTCACCAGATTTCACAAGCCGATTTTCACTTTATTTTTTGTGTTCTTTTGTCACTTTATATATTTAGATAAAAAACTTTTTATTTTTAATTTTATATTACAATTTTTAGTTGTAACTTATTGTGCCAATTTTTTAACTTTTTTAGAAATATCGATTTTGAGAATAATCTCTTCTTCGGTTTATTTTTGCTACTGTTACATGATTTATTTTGAAGCCCTTTATATACTGTAGCTAGGCGCTGCTGTTAGGTACCTCCTTTGTTTTTAAGTTATGGATAATAGTTCGTAAATTTTATTGGTTTTTGTGTTGATTTTGTTCGGCAGGCCGAAGTCTTCTGTGAGAAGCTTTGCCAAAACTAACAAGATCCTGCCTTTTTGGAGAGCATGCGAGAAGGCTGGGTCTACAGACGAATGACTTTGTAGAAGTTGCATGGACGAAAAGGAAGAATAGACTTTAGATAACTTCCTATGCTCGTGTCCGGCACTATCATACAGAATGTATAGGTATTTGGGCGTGTACAGTATGGCCAGCCTTTCAGATCTTGCTGACTGTAGAGTGTGAGATATTTTGCGCTACGTACGGAGCTCCGAATGATTTTGAACACGGGTAAAGAGGAAATAGGTTCCTGTGGTATCACAACGGGCCACCACTGGGTCTCAGTGTGCGGAAGCAGCCACTCCAACCTAACTTTGGCCTAAGTAAAAAAAACATATTTGGTGGGTGTTGTTTTTCGGTCTTGATATGTTCGGCAAAGTTATTTGTCTTGACTTGCGCCACAACTTTGCTGAAGATAGCATAACGAAAATCTTAATGGTTTAGGAGCTATTAACGTGAAAATGAGGGTATCAGAGCAAAAACATGTCGAAAGCGATATCTCAAAAATGAGGACTAACTTTGAAATGGGACTAGCACCATTGAATTCAGCGTACTCGAATTAGGTTTACCCCCCGGGTGTCCAGCTTGTCACGTTTTTGAACTAGCACAGTGCATTGTGGCGTGGAACGTACATTTTTTCTTTATCCAAAAGGCATGCATCTTATCGTTTTAAAGGCATTGGAAAAGCATTAATTTTGTTTTAACTGTTTAACTTATACTTCGATATACTCGGATCAAAATCTCTCTAATATTTAAAATTACTCTTTTGGTGCTGGAAGTTGCATTTTTCATTCAGATATAATCATGTGGCAGATAGGTCGATAGGTCGTTAACCAAGCAATAGTTTACCAGCAATTTAATTCATGATTTCAGAAGCAAATCAGAACGGTTTTGCTTTTCTATCCCATTACACCCCCGTTTATTGTGGAGAAAGCTCCAATTTAGTATAATGACCAAAAAAAAAAAATTCTCAATGGAAATCTACAATATTTCCAAACTTTCCGTCATTTTATGACCGAAGTTCTGTGTACGTTGTGAGGTTTGTACCTCTTCTGCTCTTCCCGTTGTATTTTTACAATATTTTATTTATAAAACTATGAACGGCGTCCTTTCACGTTATTTACGACTCTTAGGTGTATTACACATTACTAAATTTCTGTATTAAGATAATGAAAATGAAGTGAAAAAAATTAAAATACAGAATTTAAATAAACTTTAGTAACACTCCAAATCAACTTCTTATTAGAAAAAAATGTGAATTAATACACTGCTATATATTTTTAATAGTGTATGATTCCAGTTTCTTAATAGCATTTTTTCCCCAACAAGTTTGAGTAATTTTTCAATTTATTGACCCCGTTTGAAAAATTTCTAACAATCCATTATCACAGATTTGGGCAAGCACTATATAGGGTTGATAGAGCCATCAATAAGGGACATTTAAAAAAAAGATTTTGCCGAATGGTGGATTTAAAGTTTGTAAACAATTTCCCACTTTTAGATGAAGAAATTTCAGTTTTCGCCTATAAATTTACAAATTTTAAGAAATGCTCCTCATTGACAATCTTATTCTGTATAGTGTACCCTTGTCCAAATCGCTGTTAATGGCTTATTATTTATGATAGGTAGTTTCAATACTTTTATTAATTTTTATTTTAGGAAAATTAATAGTGTAAATCACCAATTTAGTATTGGTGATTTACACTATTAATTTTCCTAAAATAAAAATTAATAAAAGTATTGAAACTACCTATCATAAATAATAATTCAATTTGGTGGCAATATAAATCAGTTTTTCTATCTTATTTTCAAATTGGGCCCGCGTAACATTACGAAATCTCGCATAGATTTTTCATTTTTTGGTTGTTAAAATTAACTAGCTGACCTGTGACTGAATAATCAGTCACTTGAATACATTTTGTTGAATTTTTGATAAGAAATGGTTAAGAAAATTTTTTAAAATGTAAATTTGATGCACTTCTATCAAAAATAAAGTAAATTCATATACGTGGTTAGTTTTTACATCTTTATTTATTTATTTATTTATTTATTTATTTAAAGAAATCTATTTTGTAATATACATGTATGATTTCAGATTATTTACAGTTATAGTTAAAATTATATTAAAACAACAAAAAACTTTAAAACAGAATAAAAAAAAAAAAATATAAACCAAATTTTGGTTTAAACAATTAAAAATTTAGAAAAAAGTCTTTAAGGATATTTTTAAAGTTGTCCTTTGATAAGTTGAAGTCAAATACATCGTCAATTAAGTTGAAAGATTTAGACATCCTATTAATTGGGTTGTTTTCTCCATAGTTGGTGGAATGGTGTTCAAGTGCTAAAAATTTATGGTTTCTAAATGTTCTGCATGGCACGTGAATTGATATGTTTTCCAAGATGTAAGCTGAATCTACGTGACCAAGCAAAACGTTACCAATAAAAGCTGCTCCCAAGAGAAGTCGTCTATTTTCAAGCGTGCATATTTTGTAATCTGTGCATCTTGTTGTGTATGGAGGTAAGCGAGCCACATTTTCATGGAATGGTAAGTTGTGGTCGTAATCCCAGTCACTCTTCTTTAACAAAAAAATCAGGAACTTCTTTTGAATGCTTTCAATTCTTTTTATGTGTACAGCATAGTATGGATTCCAGACCGTTACAGCGTATTCCAGTTGAGATCGAACATAAGCGAAATAGAGTGAACATAAGGTTTGGATATCCTTAAATTCACCTGTCCATCTTTTAACAAATCCGAACATGGCATTCGCTTTCGCAATACAATTTTCAATATGCCTATTGAAACTGAAGTTTTCGACAAATGTAACACCTAAGTCTATAACCTCATTGACTCTTTGCAGTACTTCGTTGTTGACTTTGTATGAAGTAATTATTGGATTTCGTTTACGATGGAAAGACATGATTTTGCATTTCTTAATATTTAAGTATAGTGAGTTCCGATCACACCACTCACTTAATCTATCTAAGTCTTCTTGAAGTTTCTCCGTATCTAACAATCCATTAATAGTACGAAAAATTTTCACATCATCTGCAAATATGAGCACGTCTGAGTTTTTGATTATCTCGGTTATTCGGTCTATGAAAACAATAAAAATCCAAGGCCCGAGGTGTGATCCTTGGGGAACACCAGATGTAACTTTAATACAGTTTGATTTTTCATTTCCCATTATCACAAATTGGCACCGGTTTGATAGATATGATTTAAACCAATTTATGTAATCGAGAGAAAACCCAAAATTGAATAAACTCTGGAGTGCTTTATGATGACAGATAGAATCAAATGCTTTACTAAAATCCGTGTACGCTACATCAACTTGACGGTGTTTTTCTATCTCGTTAATTAGTTTACTGGTGAATTCAACCAGATTAGTCGATGTGGATCGGCCAGGCATAAACCCATGCTGGTTTATTGATATATGACGTGCAATTGTGGATTTAAAACTGTTGCATAATACTAACTCAAATAATTTTGGAATTGATGATGTAGTTGATATTCCTCTGTAGCATGAGATATCCTCACGTTTACCCGATTTAAAAATTGGAGTAATTTTTGAAATTTTCCATTTTTCAGGAAACACGCCGGTGTTTAAGGAATGATTGAATAGATAACATAATGGAATTGTTAAAATTTCAGCGTACTCCTTCAGAATAGAGGAGGGAATATCGTCAAGACCGCAACCATCTCCAAACCCCCTTAAAGCCGATAAAATGTTGTCCTCAAAAATAATAGGAGGAGTTATTGATGTGTTGTTGTTGTTGGGTTGTTCGTACAATCCACTAGTAACGCTTGGTCTATAGACTGATTGAAAAAACGACGCGAACATGTTAGCTATATCTTTGGCGTTTGAAGAGCAGGTATTGTTGTACGTCATATTAGCAGGGTATCCTTCAATTTCGCGTTTATTCCTAAAGTATTTCCAAAATTGTTTTGGATTTACTTTAATTTTGTCTTGAATTTGATTAAGATACGACCTGTATTTAGATTTGAAATAAATTTCAAATTCATTACTATGTTGTAGAAACGTAGTTTTGTCCGCTTCTAACCCGCTTTTCAACATTTTTGCATACGCTTTCGACTTCCGATTTTTTAAGTTAACTAGTCTATCATCAAACCAATGAAGGTGAGCATTTTGTGGTTTACAGCACATAGGTACATACATTTCGAAGCCTTGAAGCATGATGTCATTAAATTTGTCCACATTTTCGTTTATATCATTGGAATTGAGAGTTATTTGCCAGTTGATGGATTCCAGGTAACTTTGTAGCCCCACACGGTTAGTTTTTTTAAAGTTGTATTTCATTGGTTGTAGGTGTTCTGATCTCGCCATTTTAGTTAAGTCAAATACAATATCCAAAGATTTGTGATTAACATCATTTATGACAAAAGGTAATAGGGATTCAGAAATTTTAAAGGTGTCAATGTCGTTGCTGAAGACAAGATCCAATAATCTATCACGATTATTAGCAATTGTGTTTATTTGGTTCAAATTATAACCAAGCATGGCGTCCACAAATAAAGATTCCGCATCTGTTGTTATATTGCAAGGTAAAATACAGTTTAGTTCTGGGTCCAAGTTCCAAGTTATATTTGGAAGATTAAAATCACCAAGCACAAGAACTAAATCTGACGAGTTTGTTGTATTAATAACTTCATCAATCGCATCGATGCAAGTTGCATAATGATCACTATTTGATTGAGGTGGTATATATGCTGCGTAGATGATTAGATTGGTTTGGTTAATTTTGATTTTTACACCGATCTGTTCGACTCTCGATGGGGCTAAAGTTACTGGAGCATTCCAGAGTTTAGAATGTACTGCTATCAGTACGCCACCACCCGATTTCTTTGAACTAGTTTCAGGAGACCGATCGCATCTATTTATAAACAACGTAGTCATGGCCAAAAAATTCGCTGCTCCGTATGTCTGGTTTTAATGAAGTTTCACAAATTACATAAATAAGGTAGTTTGATTTTAAAACGAATTTGTAGAATTTAGATGCTTTTGATGCCATTTTGTTTACGTTTTGATAGTAAATTGCACATTTCTCATATACCGATCTTTTTTTGGACTTTATGGGCTGATTTACCTTTTGAGTAATAGTATAAGTTCGAGCTTTCATTAAAAGTGAGTGTAGTCTATCATTGGCCACCGGAGAAAAATATTTAAATGCTTTTGTGTGTCTAGAGATTGCAACTATGGCATGCGGTACACTATCGAACAGCTCAAGAGGTTGAGAATTGGTTCTTATACATATTACATTTGGTGAGGTTAAACCTTGTGCTTCATGGATCGTCAAGACTTTACTGGTTTCTGGTATCTTAAGCTGAGAGATTAATTGTTTATCAGCTCTGGTAAAAGTTAGATAGAAAGCGTTCTCTAACACAGGTAATGATGATAGATTTGGTGGCAGGTTTATAAATTCGGCGGAACATTCCACTGTGTTCATACTAGTGATGTTAGGGTAGTATTCTTTGAGAGCAGAAGTAACATCAGCTGGGCATCGATACGTTACATTCAAGTATTCAGTCTTTGTTACAAAAGCACTTGCATCGGAAAATTTCATATTGACATGATGTAATCTGTCAATATATGGTATTTGATTTTTGTCACCTAGAAGATATATTTTAGAACATTTACTTTTGATAACCACAAGTCCTATATATCCAGCATGCACCATCATGTACTCATCAACAAAAACTGTATCGTAGGTCCGGTTACCATTTATTAGGTATGAGGCAATCGTTTTGTAGCTTAATTTGATGTTTTTAAAGTTAGTGTTTTTGTGCTCGCAACGTGATGTTACCTTTAATTTTATATCTGCAAGTCCTTCTTTTGTAGCACATAGAACAAGATCAGTGCCCAGATTATGGTTGTTTATAATCCATGTTGATTTACCACACCCAGGTACACCTTGAATATTTGTAATATCCGGCATCTTTATGTTTGTTTTAAGATAGATATTGTTTAACGAGTTGTAAGTCTGATGATCTAACATAATTACCGTACCCGATGAACAAAAAATGTATCTGTTTGGGGTAATAAATGTGTTTGTGTCTTCACACAGTTGCACCAGATTATTCCCATCGAAGCCAAACTGATGTTTTGTGTTCGGTTCTTCGAGATATTGTTTGGTAGCGTTGTCAAATATAAATATGTTTAATTGTCGTAAGGAAGCAGCGGAGAAAGGTAATAGATTTATGTTCTTAATGTAATGATCCTTTAAGTGGCTTTTTATTAGGCTGTTTGAGTGTTTCATGTAAAACATTATTTCTATGATCGAATTCTTATAGCTGGACTCTGCAGACAACACCTTGTGAAAAGTCGGAGATGTGGATGGAAAATCCGTACAGTTTCCATATGAGAACTTCGAGGGATCACCTGTAATCCAACGGGAAGATAACATTCTCTCATACTGCAGTGACATATTGAAAGGAATATTTAAAACCCATTTGATGTTGTTAAATGGAGAGTTTGTAACATAATCCAACACTGGCAAAACCTTGTAGACATGATGGCTAACATCCAAGGTAATTATGAAAGGCTCATTTTTTCGATGCTGCAAGTATGATGTTAAAGTTTCTAAAGCGTAGATTAGGTCACTGCAATCAGTTTTAGATTGATGAGTAACTACAATAACGTAGTTACCTCCGATTTTATAAACTTTTGTAACTTCATTAACTGATTTAATGTAGAAGTTATGTAGTATAAGTCCATTTCGGGATAGATATTTTTTAAGATTGCAATTATCCAATTTTTCTTCAAAAGCAACACAAATAAAAATAGATGATTTTATTAAGTGTTTGCCATTTAGCCAGGTTGAAATCTGTGGTTCGGCATGCATGAATTTTTCAGATGGGATATTTTTAACAAACTCATATCCGTTTATATAATCTTCTTGGTGGTTGTTACTTATGCTTCTTGTTAACATAAGTGTAAATTTAAATGAGGAGATGATTGATTTGTTGTATGTTGATTTGATGTCAATATCAGTTTGAGTTTCGCAGTGTTTAGATGTGCACTTATTACCCAGTCTTGGAGTCTTTGAGTAGTTTTCTGAAGATGAAAAATGAAATAAGCCTCCATTTGAATCGCACACAGCATCTCTCATTTTGATGGTTTTAACTCTCGCTGTCTTGACGAGGTTTTCATAGCGTGAAAAATTCATCAAGTCAGCATTGACTTCATCAACCTCATTCATAGTACGTATATTAAAACCACCATTGAAGTTGCAGGCAGAGTTGCTCGTTTTGGAAGTTTTTAAGTTATTTGGTTGTGGTTTATTGAATTCCGAAAATCCGATTGCTTTTTTGGAAACTTAAGTTCATGTTCAGAAAGGTTGGTGATTGGTGCCATAAGTCGAAAATTTTGGCGACGTCGTTTCCATTCAAATTCTTTAACCAGTAGTCCAGAAGGCCACAACGTGGAATGTAATGCAGTTAAAAATTGATTTGCTGGTAAACTAACACGGAATGATGTATAGTCATACATATGACCGTTTTCCTGGTTGCGGGAAATTTTGATACACACGGCGTTATCCAGGTTCATTTTAGTTTTTAGAAAGTCTTCGAATTTTTCTTTCGTCACAGAGTTTTCAATTCTACTAACGAAGAGCCATCGTCGAGGTTCTACAGCTTTTATTTCATCAGATGCTGACTGATATGACTGTTCATGTGTAAGATGTGAGTTTAATGAAGCTGCAGTTGTGGTTACTGATGATATAGGCTTTAAGTGCGATGATTCCGTTGGCGATACAAATGTTGTTTTTGGAGATATCGCTGATGAAGGTGTTGATAAAGAGTGAGATGTTTGAGGTAGCGGGTCTGTGGTCTTCGATACAGACGGTATCAGGATATCAGTAGATAAAGTTTTCGAAGAGGCAGTTTGTGGTATTGTGTCATTTTCCCGTTGAGTTTTTGATTGGGATCGTGTTACTCTGCGGTTCTCAACAGTTTCATTAGAAACCTCGTTCACTGTATGAGTATCATTGTTCGAATTATCATTTCCTTGCACGATTTCTTTTGATGTGACAAGCGAGTTAGAATGCAATACTTTCATGTTAGTTAGACATTCAGAGCAAAACCAACTCAAACCGGGCAATCCATCAAATATAAATTTCATGGCCTTCTTGACGTCATTGGGAAATTTAGTCATTAGCTTTTTGGCGTTAGATGTTGCACACGTGTAACTAATGACTCTATCGCACATAAATCCCTTACATGCAAGAAACCATTCATCCATAATTATGACGGAACACTCAACACATTTTTTTTCTACAGACATTTCACTGGTTCAGTTTATTTTAGTTTGTAAAACACTTTTTTATGACCGTAACACAAATACACTTAATATAGGTCAAGATTTAGTTTATTATTTTATGCACTACACACAGTATTATACATTCAATTTAAATTTTTACAGAAAAATGAAAAAATAGTTACTTGAGTATAATTGATTTGTCAGGAAAAAAGTAACAACAATAAAATACGTAACAATAAATAACAATAAGTTACAAAAAAATATACAAAAAATTTATTGTATATGACAATTAAAAAAACACGTCCGATTTGGGCGATTGTTAATGTTGAACGGCAAGCACGCGCTCAAATGTACACAGTATGACTTACGTGTCAAGTCAAATATTCATATCTCAAACAGGAAGCGCGCGCTCGGGATCACATGATCACTTACGCACCCAAACTAAATATTAAAATCTCAAAAGGGAAAAGCACACAATTGCTGAGGCAAACTTTAATCTAAATATTTCATAAGAAATGTACAAAAGGATAATAAAATAGTAGTAAAAGGTAGAGATAATAAAATAGTAAAATAAATTACAATTCGCATGCACATAATCTCTTCGAAAAATACATTCTTTGTTGTGATGCGCCCATCCCGATCAGCTGATTGATCGCTTGTCTCAACGATAAACACCTTGAGTCCGTCAAATGAGCGGCATCGTGAAAAGGCCACATACATCTGATCATGCGTAAATACGGGGGCCGGCAAGTACACTACTACCTTCTTCAAGCTTTTACCCTGACTCTTGTTGATGGTCATGGCGAGCGCGAGCTGAACCGGAAATTGAAGGCGAGACATTTTAAATGAGAAGATACCTTCCGAGGGTGAGAGTTTAATGCGTGGGATGAGAACGCGCTCGCCTTTTGAGAAGCCAATCAGCACCTCACATTTCAGAATGTAACGGTTTATTTTTGCGACTCACATGCGTGTTTCATTGATAAGACTCTTCCTAGTGTTTAGATTCCTCATCAAACGAACGATCGCGTTTACTTTTAGCAGGATGGCAAGGCGCAGCAATCCGGACCCTTCAATCTTGTTGAGAAACTCGACGGGTAGGCGGAGTTTCTCATGCATGTCGTCACTCTCAACTTTATCAGCACTATGTTTGACTTCTTTGTTCGTCGGGCAGAAGGTCAAGCACCTGCTGATTGGTTAGCGCGCAATAATCATTCTTGGGTGCAAGGATGGCGCGCTCCTCGATGGTTCCCTCGGCTGGTGTTGTGTTGATGTCACCAAACACGAAATCGATCACACTTTAAGGAAGTCTGCCGGAAGTGTGATCGAGTCGGTTCGAGCATTGCCGTTTCCAACAGGAAGCAAATATTATGCAAACTCGTCTTCACCTTCATCGACGCACATGTTCTTGGTGAGTGTAAACTTATTTACCAATTTCCAAAGCGGGTTCAACTTGATGGTCGATTCGCAAGTTCGCGCGCGTCCCGCCTTCAGGTAGTCACCACACATGAAGATGATTCTCCCAGCTAATGGAACACCCGCTACACGTCTATGATTGTGAGCTCTGCTCCTGGCATGATTAACTTTGAATTTAAATCGCGCGTCAACCATTAAGCAACTTTGAAATTGATTCGCGCGCCGACAGTGTTGCAACTTCGAATCTGAATCGCGTACAAACTGTTTTACAACTTTGAATTTGAATCGCGCGCCACTAATTTGAACAAAAATTTGAACAAAAATATCTGCTTTTTGGTCGTCCCATAAATTTGTCAAATTGTTGCAAAATTTAACGCGCACAAAAACTTTCTGAAACCGCCTGAGGTACCCATTTCGGGTACTTTCCGGTGGAATTTTACTGATTTTTCTAGCCCACGCACAGCGCAATATTTATGTCAACCTACACTTAAAAAATCTAACGGATCGGATCGTGGTTAGTGGTCATTTTAGGGTTTAGTTTGAAAAAATTATTAAGAATATTAATATAATAGAAGATAGATAGATAGAAGATAGATAAGATAGAAGATAGATAGAAGCTGACCTTCGACTGAATAATCAGTCACGTGAATACATTTTATTGAATTTTTGATTAAGAAATAATTAAGAAGATTTTTTAAGATGTAAATTTGATGCATTTTTATCAAAAATAAAGTAAATTCATATACGCGGTTAATTTTTAAATATTAAATAGATAGAGTGTCATGACAAAATTGTATTTTTACACTCACAACTATTAACACCAAAATGTATGTAAAATCATTTTATGTTCTCTGTTTTGTTTAATTGAGATTCAATTACAAATTTTCTACTCATTTTGTCATCACAGTGTGTCATTACAAAAACATCGGCATTTTAATAAATTTTGTCATTGTCACGGTGTAATACGCATGACTTCGGATTCAATATAAACATATTTTGTCATGGCATTCTGGCGTCGTGACAAAATTTTGCTGAAAACACCTGAGGTACCCGTTTCAGGTACTTCCCGGTGGAATTTTTCCAAAAAAAAAAATTTAAACGGATCGGATCATGTTTAGAGGTCATTTTAGCGTTGAGTTTGAAAAAATTAAGCGTATTAATATAATAGATAGATTTCAATCTCATCCATTAGTCGGTATCACTAAGCAAAAACTAATATCTACTCTACTCTCTCTACTATACTTTAAGCAAAGCGATTCATCGGAGTATCAGTATATGCAAAAAATTGTACCATAATTGTTCATTTACCATTTTCCTTTTGTTTTTCTCAACACTTATAACTTATAATAAAATTATTAGTGCTGCTAGCAAGTAAATGGATTTCCCATTACTATATGTTTCCGCATATTATACACAGTACATATTACAAAACGTGCTTGAATATGCCACGACAATACGACAAAACCGCAATAAATAATAATTAGGAGCAATTACCAAACACCATTTCAATTATTTAATTAGAGAATTAAAAAATTATAATAAATGCAAATACGGAAGGTGTTAAGGTGAGAAAATCTATTTAATAAATCCAATAATTTATTGAATTGGCAAAATAATAATTAAATTCCGCTCTACCGGAATTTAATTTACATTATTTGTAGAATTAATTTACACAATCAATTCTAAACCGGCTGGGTGATTTATAATTTTAAATTTTATGCTTATATGCCATAACATACTCACATATAACGATAAGCTTTTAATAAAGTTGAATATAGAAAAATAGCCGAGACCTAGAGTCATATATATTTATATGAAGTACAACAACAACCCAACAAACACAATTGAACAAAATGCTGAAGTTTTCCATATATAATTTCGAAGAATTTATCTTTCGTAAATAATTACTTAACCACTTAAAAACAGTTAAATGAATTTATTATTTTAACGGTTCGCTGAATATTAGAATATTTTCATCAGATTTCAGTTAATATTTTGTTCTTGTAGCGACGAGAACAAGGATTTTTTTTTGTTCATAATATGATGATGCTTATATATTTGGAAGTTGGAAATTTTTTTTGTTCGTCTTCTCTTCATGTGATGTTGTGGTTAATTATTTTTCATGAAAATTAGCTGAATTTTGTGTTTTAATTTGGAATTTTAAGATAATAAATTTTTATGACACATGAAGATGATTTGTTGGTTAAATGCAACGAACCTCATAATATTTTATGTATAGGGTTATATGAAATACAATATTTGGTATATGGAGAGTTAGAGCTTAATTAACTCATGCCTCAATAAAATTGTAACACGTTCAGCGCCCATATCATGCGGGTGAGTCACAGTTTATTAATATTAAATATTTAAATATTTTGCTAGCACCATTTACCCACACCTAAAAATGAAGAGGATGCTGTAAACTGTAAAATAAAAAGTCATGTTCATTTTATAAATTTATTTCTAACAATTAGATTGGTCGTAATTATATTAAAAAGCTTTTAGTCACTACACAGAGAAAAAATTTCATTTTATTTTTACAGAAAAGGACTAATAGTGTTTTCGTCGCTGTAGCGAAAGTGCTATTAACGGTTTTATTTAGACTTTTAAACAATTAAATTTTAAATGAAACGTCGCTACGAGAGGGTTGTACAAAATAAGAATTGCACATTAATTTAATTTAATTCCGTTATGTGTTGGCTATTTGCTGGAAAATGAAATTATTTTAAAAATCATAATCTTGAGGATCTGGTGGAATGGGTGGTGTATCTTTATCGATTTCAACTCCATAAGCGTCGAGCAGTCTTAACTTTATTTCCATTGATACCAATGTATCTAGATCCTTCATACTTTGATCGCTAAACATTTCCTTTTTTAAAAGAATAGATAAACCATCGACCCAACAATTTTGAGTAAATTCATCATTCGCTATAAATTCTAATGGTTCGCACGGTTGTAGTGATTGATCTAAGTATACGATTGCAAATAAGCATTTTAAAATAGATTGCCCCTTTCTTTTTGCAATTGGGCAATCCTTTCCAACTAAGAAGTCTCTTATATCGGCCACATTAATTTGTGAACTTAACTCGTCCACTTCCGGAATTGAGTGCTCAGCACAGTTTCCATAATGTAGTATTTTATGGTTTGGACATAGACGTGCATACCAAAATTTATCTTTAATCCGTTGACCTGCCTTATATTGATGGAAACAGGAACCTAAAAGAAGAAATATATCAAATGAGTAAATAAAATTGAATATATAATTTAAAAATACCTTGAACCAAATTGTCAAGTCGCTGCTTTTTTATGATCTTTAAAATATATGGTGTTAATTTGTTTTTAAGTCCAGAAATTGCCGATACAGTAGATTCAAATTCTTCACGTGAGGCTCGTTCCTGTTCACGTATCTTCGTAATGTTAGCATACGTTAAACTTCTCATATTTTTATTAACATCATTTAAAGTTAATTGTGGACTACTTAATGCTCGTGTAATTTGTTCCTTGGCCACGGATAAAACTTTATTAAAATCATTCCTTGTTGCCTTCATATCTCTCCACGTGTGATTTACGACCTCAATACAAATGCAAAAAAATTCGTATAGTGGTTGATCGTCCGAGAAAAATAGTTGATGGAATGTATCACCTTGGTCACTTGGTGGATCACCAATATGGAACAAATCGCAAATTATTTTCGTCAACTCAATTGCAATCTCACCAAGTGGAAAACCATATTCTTCATTCGTAGAATTAATTTCAGCTATAATATTTTTGAAGCTCATCATATGATTTTGCGCAAAATATTCCAAACAGTCGAGTGGTAATAGGCCCGGTGGAATCGTTGTAAACGAATCTTCAATATTTTCTTCTGAGTTGAATCCTAATCTATTTCGAATTTTTGTTGATGTTTTAGTAGGCCGACGTTTCATTGTGTCTATTTCTCTTACAGTGACACTGAAATCCAGAAATGCGATACGTTTTAAATCTTTTATTTTATTTATTGCATTAAGCTCATCAGATACGAGTGGCGTTATCATTCGCTTACCATACAAATCAAGATACATAGTTTGCCATATATATAATTGATACTTTAATTCGGTCCCCATAGTACTTTGAATAACTTTAGAATCTAAAATATCACGGAACTTTTTCGAACTAAATTCATAAGCAATTTGAGATTTACGTGGCTCATCCGATACCCGGTATATTGAATTTATTAAAGCAATTGTGTTATGTTGTATAGCCTCGTTTGAAGTAGAATTTTCTAAAATCCGTACAAGGGTTTCAAATTTGATATCAATCGATTCAGGATTTTCACTATTTTCAACAATATTATAAAGAATCTCTAACGCCAATTTTATAATTTCTGGTTCGCTTTTGTGCGTTGTAAATCGAATGATTCGCGCAATAATCAATTTTTCGATGGTTTGCCATAACACAATACCGTGCTCCATAAGCTCAATGAACGTTGTGAGTACATATTGTAGTGTATCATCTGTATATTTATCAGTGTTAATAATCCTTATCAGTATATCTAAACCTCTAAGTTTGATAAATTCGGTTGCGAATATAAAATCTTTCGATGAAGTGCATAATTTTTGTAAACAATAGCTTTTCTCGTGTGGTAAACCTGAAAAATTTATAAATACTCTTAAATAAAACAAAACATATTAAAGATATTTTGTATTTACCAGTTTCTAAAACTTTCACAGTATCAGTACTAACGCTTACAGCCGAAGAAGTTAAAATTAGAATATCACCATTTTTTATAAGCTTACGATTCTCTTCGGTCACATATTTATTTGTGGATTGATATTGCAAACCATAATTACTGGAATTTGCAATATTCCAATCGGGAAATCTGCATAATTCTTCAATAATTTCGTCTAGCGATTGCGCCTTATTACAATCAATTAATTGTGCTGTGCCTTCAAATTTTACAGCAATTTTCACAATATTAGAATCTTTTAGTGTGCCAACATTTTTCTTACATTTTGGATACATTATATCCTTTAGTTACAAATCTACGCACTATATTTGAACTAATTTCACTGAATATTCGTAAAAACTAGATTGTATGTTGAGTTTTAAATTTATGCTCCACACAATATGCAGATAAAAAATGACGGTGTGCGTTGTGAAATTTTCAAGAGAACTGTGTGATAACCAACCAGCACATATACGTAAATATTTATAAATAATTCATAAAACTTATCTATAACACTCTAATTTGTAATGAACTGATTAAATCGTGTAACTAAAATTTTAAATCTGCATAAATATTTTATAGAAGAGATAAATTCAAAGTAATACTGGATTGTTTTCTTTTCTATTTACTCACCAAATTTATCTTGCAGATATTGAAACATTTTAATGATTTTTGAATACTAATACCAGAGACAACCTAAAAGAGATATTTCATCCTATGTAAACGTAAAAATGTAATATGCGATTTTATTTTCTGTAAATAGCCGCATACATACAAAAATAGTTTGTTTTTTCGCGTATTTAACGAAAGCAGCAGTTTAACGAAAAATCACAGATACAACGATGACATTGGAATTATCAGAAGTATATTTTGTTTTCATTTTTTAGTTCAAATGAAAAATCTAATCTGATTGTCTGTGCTAATACTTTGATCTAAAAATTTTAATCATAAAAATTTTGTTGTACAATATATTAAAACGAATCCCGAGAGATAGTTTATTTCCACCTGTGTTCATGAATTTGGGATGAAAAACAAATTGCAATTTTCTAATTTTAAAACAACCTAGCTAGATTAATCCTAACTGAATTCGAAGATGTGACAATCTTGTAACGTATTTTCAAAGTTTAATCAGTATAGCGGATATTTGAATGATTTTTTAATGAAATTTTAGCAATTTGATTTCATAGAAATGTGTTAACATATTGCGGGGTTATATACAGCTGTCTAAACTTAAAATCTCATGTTGGTTCGTGGAAGAGATTCTAGAGGTCTTGTAAAACTTCTAAATTTCAAGTACACCGAAGAGAACAATCAATATTTCTGTAGTTGAATTTGAAATCGTGTAGTGACGCACATCGTGGTAGTTCATTTTTGCTGGAATTGGTTCGTTTTCCGGTAGCAAATGATTCCTGGCCTTATCATCGACAAATGTTAGACTAGAAGCAGGTAAATATGAGGACTTTACTTCATTCGTGTTATATACGTGTTGTAATTTAATGTGAAAGTAAAGCTGCCGGTCCTCTATTACAGAAGATGTCGAAAGGTGTTCCTTCTATAGAAATAAAATCCATTTGCTTGATTCCCAAGTTAAGATCGACATCTTGCTAGCTTCAGACGTCACTAATTTGCTGCTGGGATCAATGTATGTATTGTGTTGTAGGAAATTGAGTTCATATGCACTGACCAACGATTCTTTTTTGTTTAGGGGAGACCCCGCATACGTACTGATTTTGTTGCTGAAGTCTTGTTTGAATTAAGTACATGTTGACTAATTAAGTACATCGTTCTCTTTGTTTGATTAGTGCTAAATATCTCGTAGAAAGACTGATCCATTTTAACGCGTTTTTTTTAAACACAGGGACGGGTAATTTATTGAAAAGATGAAAGTTTTCTATACCGGGTGATTTTGTTTTAAAAATATCCGAATAACTTGGAAATTCTTACCTGTAGAAATGTAATTGGTTGGTGAATAGACTAGATTCAGCGTAACCCAGGAACAACGACGTGGACGTATATACTTTCTGTTCCCTTCGGGGTGCTTGATTAACGTGAGTCCATAGTGCTTGATGTACAGGGTCCCCTCGTCTTATCATCTTTTAATTAAACTAAGTGCTCAAAATGATGGCCTTCGACTTCAATGCACTTATTAATCCGCATTTCAAATGAATGTACTCAACTGAGAAGCGTGTCTGCTTGAATTTCGGCACAATCATTTCTGATTCGCTCAATCATATTCTCACGTGTTGTTGGTGTTTGTTGGTAAACTTTGTCTTTGAGATAGCCTCACAATCTGGCAAAATAAGATCTGGTGATCTGGCAGGCCAATTTACCAGACCAGATCTTCCGATCCAGCGACCATTGAAATCACGATCAACTACATCACGTGCTACCGACGAATAGTGTGCTGGACAACCATCATATTGAAACCACATGTTCTGTCGCAGTTCTATGCTGGAGTCTTCAAATAATGTTGGCAGTTCATTTTCCAAAATGTCTCGGTCCATTTGACCATTGAAGTTGCCCTCAATAATGTGCGGGCCGACGAGTTAATTGCCAATTATTCCATACCACACGTTGACGGTCCAGAGGTGCTGATGTTCAACGTGGCAAAGCCAGTGCGGATTTTCAACACTCCAGTAAGACGACTCGTCAGAGAACAATTCGTAGCGAAAAAAATGGCATTTTGCTGTATTTGTCCACGTGTCCACTATCAAAAAGTTACCCGATTTTAGAAATCAACGCCATGAAGATCTTGGTGTAAAGACTGATGATACGGATACTTATATGACGTTTTAAAATTTTCTAAATACTAGTTTGGGACAATCCGGAATAGCTAGGTATTTCTCGTGTATTAATATGCGTTTTATGAGTTACTGCAGCCATTACAGCAATTTCCTTACTTTCCTCAGTGACTGTTGTTCGACGAGTCCTTTTTTTGGTTGAACACTTCCATCAGTAGTAAATTATTTAACAGTCCGGTAAAATGAAGCACATGACCGAATCCTATCCGGAAAACGCGAAGCGTAGAGAGACGTCATTATCACGACTAAGGCCAGCTTCTCCATAAACCAGGACTATTTCAATTTTTCTTGAACAGTTAAATACTACATTTTGAATTGTATTAGTAGCCAAAAAATATCATTTATTTGAAACCCTATTTAATCGCATGTTCCTGGGTTACGACAATAGTTAATTTTAGTTCGAAAACATTTTAATATAAGTTTAATTTAACAGCGCTATCTGCGCCATCTATCATGAATTGAAAACAATGTTTCAGAGAAATCCTCCGTACTTTAAGCCGTATAATCCGAATCTGCAATAAAAAATAGGGGTTTCTGTTGTAATTTCAGATTTACCACCGCCCCAGGGGGTGGGGCGGAGGAGTACTATTTTTAGCACTAATTAATGTATGTCCCTCCCGGAATGATTGAATTTTGATAATGGAAATTTTTTTCGTAGAGTACTTATTTTCCGAAATATTTGAAAGTTAAAAATATTTCGGTATACGTACACCACCTGTACTTGAATGATAAATACGATCCTACTATCAGTGATCCTGTATTTTATGCTCATTCTGCTGTATATATCTGCGAAGTTGTTGAGATTATTTCTTCGGAAATTGTTTTGCTGGAGCAATATGTTCTAATATATTTCGCAGATCCTCTTCTAGTTGCTGCGGTGTGAGAAGTAACGTATGCATTTTACCAAGTTGCAAGTGGGCTAGTACATTGATTATTGCATTCTGAGTGACATGCAATGCTTGATCATGACAAGCATGATTTGAAACGTAAGAATAGTTATTGATTGAATTTTGTTATGCCAAAAATGACGACTTGTGGCCCGAATTCTGCTAGTTCCAATTGGAATTTTAAAACCTTTCTATATAGTTGTGTGGAGTACACCTTTTATGATTTTTAATTTTCGAAATTGTCAATGAAAAGGTAAATATTATGTTTAATTTTATATTATTTTACTTAGTTTAGAAAACATAGAACACATTTTTAAATAAATTACAAAATTTGTACATAATTTTTATTCAAAACAGTGCAATAAATGACAAGCAAGATAAAAACTAGGGAGAGATATATATTCATTGAATTGACAATATTTAAAAAACATGCATATCAAGATAAGTTTAAGGAAATCAAGCAAATTTTAACAGTACATTTAATAGACGTATATCAAATTGTTTTAATTAAAATTGCATCTTATAACTAAAGTAAAAATTAAAATTTTATTTGATAAATTACGAAGAAAAAAAAATATTATTGTTACATAACCATAAATGTGTAACCAAAATTGTAAACTAAAACAGTATGGACGTAAACCAAATATAGTAAAATCAAACCAATTATGAATTTCCCATTGATTTCTAATACGATTTTTCCAGAGATTAAACAAATATACCAAATCAAATTTGAGTAAAAATGGCATCATACCGAGAATATCAAAATTCGTAGCAAAATAAATCCGAAGTCTAGCATTATTATAGCATTAGGTAGTTTTGGTTAGGTGACCCAATGAACAACAATGTGTACCACCCAGACGTGAATTAGTTATCCAAATTTGAGTAAAAATTACATAAGTACGCCGAGAAGATCAAAGTTCGTAGCATTAAACCCGAAGTAGAGCATTATTAGTTAATAATCAAATGACTAAATGACCAACTTTGCGTACTAGCCAAATCTGAATCACGATCTCGGGAAATGGCCGAAAAATTACATAAGTACGCCGAGAAGGATAAAATTCGTAGCATTGTTAGCACTAGGTGGTTTCGGTTAAATGACCCAATGACCAACATTGTTTACTAGTCAGACCTGAATCACGATCTCTGGGAATGACCGATAATGGTCATCCAAATCTATATATATAAAACGAAGTCGGGTTAGTTACACCATTTATAACTCAAGAACGGCTGGACCGATTTTTATGATATTTGTTTTGTTGGATTTGTCTTCACACCGAATAGCATATTAACTATTAAAACATTGGAAAAATTGACCAAAAAAAATTTATTAAGGAAATTCATTTTCTCATACATTTTGTACGGATTTCGATGATTTTTTTTTATTTTGTTCGTCTCAATACAGTGGTGGTTTAGGAAAAAAAGAAAAGTCGGAAAAACTCAAAAGGAAAACCCAGTTGTATGTGTAGTTTGTGTGTGACTAGTGGTGCAGTGGTTAAAGCTTCGGCGCTTGGGCCGCAATGTACTGGATTCGAATCCGACTGGAGGGTGCATGCAAATTAGTATTTTATTTTTTTTATCCAATCTTTTTATTTTATCTACTTAGCTATATAATTCATGATAAAAATGGTGGATTATTTTTCTTCGATGCGCCCGGTGGAACTGGGAAGGCATTTCTCATGTCATTGATTTTGGCCAATGTTCGTGCGAGATCCAATATTGCTGTAGCAGTTGCTCAGCGTTGAAATTGTCGTTAAACCTTCAATCGGCCGAAAACCCGACTTGCAACATTACGAAACACTCAGCAATGGCGAAAGTTTTGCTAGCAAGTAAAATCATCATCGATTATAAATTTATAATGGCGCACAAATGCGCATTGGAAGCACTCAATCGAACTATGAAAGATGCAAGACTCAAGATGTTTTGGAGGCGCAATGATTCAACTGTCCGGCGATTTCCGTCAAAAAATACCAGTAATTCCAAGATTGACCGCTGTCGATGAAATAAACGCTTGCCTCAAATCATCGACTCTGCGTCGACTCTGCAGAGACAACCTAAAAGAGATATTTCATCCTATGTAAACGTAAAAATTTAAACTGCGAGTTCATTTTCTGTAAATAGCCGCAAACAACCAAAAATATTTTTTTTTATTGCGTATAAGTATACGCAGTTTAACGAAAACTCACAGATCCAACGATGACATTGGAATTATCAGAAATATATTTTGTTTTGATTTTTTAGCACGAACGACAAATTTAGTTTGATTGTCTGTGGTAAACGATCCATCTGCCGAAGATTTCTCCAAGCAATTGCTGACTATTGGCAATGGCCGTGTTCCGGTCGACGAATCGAACAGATTGATTTCATTTCCTCAGAACTTTTGCAATTTTGTCTCAACGAAGGACGAGCTCATCAACAAAGTGTTCCCGAACATCATTACTAACTACAAAAATCACAATTGGGTGAATAAACGAGTAATTATTGCGGCAAAGAACAAAGATGTGGATCACTTAAATTTCACAATTAAATCTAATTGTCGGTCCACTTCATTTCTTCAAATCTATCCACTGTGTGACAAACGAAGACGAAGCAACCAACTATCCAACTGAATTTTTAAACTCATTGGATCTGGCTGGCTTGCCACCGCATAATTTACAACTAAAAGGTGGTGTGGTAATCATCATGCTACGAAACCTGAATCAACCAAAACTATATAACGGAACGCGTTTGGTTTTGAGAAAACTCAAGGAAAGTTCAAAGGTGAGGAAGTTCTCATTCCGAGAATTCCGATGATCCCAACCGATATGCCATTCGAGTTTAAACGAATTCAATTTCCGATTCGCCTTGCATTCGTTCGCCATGACGATCAACAAATCACAAGGCCCATCCTTGAGTGTTTGTGGCCTGAATCTAGAAAATGAATGTTTCTCTCGTGGCCAATTGTACGTAGCATGTTCACGTGTCGGCAAACCATCCGCTTTGTTCGTTCTCGCACCTGACAATAAAACAAAAAATGTCGTATATCACAAGATGTTTTACTGAAGGGAATCGACCCTATAGCAACCCACCCAGCAAATAGTTGAAAAGAAATTAGTGCTACAATGCTTCGCGAATCATTTCGAATCAATTCAATAAAACGAAAGCCTTGCTGCCACGTGAATAACATTCATTTCAATGTTATTAAAATATAATTCATTTTGATTGAATTTAATTAATTTGGAGTATTAATTTTATCCGCCCCGGAGGTCTCGGGTTCGATGCCCGGTAGTGACAAGGAAAAAATTACACAGCTGGTTTAGGATCAATGAATTAATCACTCATTAGTCATTATCCGAAATGAAAATATGATTATGAAACCTCATTTGAGGCGGCCAAATCCCTTGATGGGATATAGTGCCAGAGAGAGAGAGAGGGAGAGAGAGAGAGAGAGAGAGAGAGAGAGAGAGAGAGAGAGAGAGAGAGAGAGAGAGAGAGAGAGAGAGAGAGAGAGAGAAATTCATTTTATCTTAATACAAAACTCAATTCAATTAAGCTATAATAACTTTAAACAACATTTATTGATTTTGAGGCGGTACGAAGTTCGCCGGGTCAGCTAGTTTGAAATAAAATGACATCAGTATACCGAGAATATAAAAATTCGTAGAAATAAACCCGAAGTCGTGCATTATTTGCACATGGTGGTTTCGGTTAGGTGACTCGCCGATAATGGCCATCCAAATTAGAGTAAAAATTACATAAATACGCCGAGAAGATCAAAATTCGTAACAATAAACCCGAAGTCGTGCATCATTAGCGCTGGGTGGTTTTAGCTGTGACTCAATGACCAACATCGTGTGATAGCCAGACCTGAATCACGGTCTCTTAGAATGGCCGACAATAGCCATCCAAATTTGAGTAAAAATGACATCAATCCACCGAGAATATCAAAATTCGTAGCAATAAATCGGAAGTCGAGCATTATTAGCCCTAGAGATAGTGATTCAGATCTGCGTAGTAAAAGAAGTTGGCCATTGAGTCAGCTAACCAAAACAACCTACCTAGTGCTAATGCACGACTTCGGATTTACTGCTACGAATTTTGATATTCTCAGTGTACTGATGTTATTTTACACAAATTTGGATGGCCATTATCGGCCATTCAAAGAGATCGTGATTCAGATCTGGCTAGTACACCAAGTTGGTCATTGAGTCACCTAACCAAAACTATTTAGTGCTAAAATTTCCAGTACGATTCATTTATTACCTATTTTAATTTGAATAAACCGTGTACTCATACATACATAACATTTATAGAAAGTCTGGAATACTTCACACCCGTGACGACTTGTGGTTCTAACAAGATGGCACTACATGCCACACAGCATATACCAAGGTGGACATTCTGCACGAGCCATTTGAGGATGGACGGTTATATCGCGCGGCGACGACGTGAACTGGTCTACGAAATTGTACGATTTAACGCCGATTTAACTTTAGACTTCGTTCTTTGAGGCTATCTTACATCGCAGATCTGTGCAAATAAACCACAAACAATTAATGCCCTCAAAGTCAACATAACGAATGCCATCCAGCAAATTCAACCAGATTTAAGTAACAAAGTCACCGAAAAATGGAGCCCATCGAACGCTCATATTATATATCTTCATATACAGTACGCCAAACCCAACTTTTTTGTCACAGTTAAATCCGTATCAATATTTCAAATAATTAAAATACATATTTCTGTCTTTTATTTTTAAATAAATGTAATTAACTAAATTAAGAATTAGGCACGTAAAGTTCATTCTGACTAAATATTTGTATGGAACTTTTCGAAACAACGAGTCGCATGTAAGCAATATAAGATTTCTTGCATTTTGTGGTTTTATCAAAGAGAATAAGCCATCCAGAGAGGTATTATGTATGATCAAAATGTGTATGAACAAATTTAATTACTTTTGTTTTTAAGTGCACGAGGCAAATATAAAAGTTGGCCATATTTTGAGATCCAACGAGCACAAAGTTTCATCAAGTACACTATATTTTACATGGGTGGTACTGTATTTTCCGTTAAGGTCGTACCAACATTTAATCCTGATGGAATTCATTTATCACAATCACAGTTGGGCATTTTACATGTAAAAAACGTTTTCTACATTTTATATGTAAGAAACGTAAATTACAAAAAAAATCTTGTATTTTACAAAAATATGTAAAATATACTTATAAAACGTGAAAACTGTACATGTTTCAGTGGTTGACACTTAGGCCATTTTTGGCCCATTGTGATACCACGCATTCACGCCACATCATTAACCCATTCACCTATTCACCTACTCACACAACTACAGTATACCACCTGCACATTGCAAGCTCCGCGCTGAAGGCAAGGTCGGCGCTGAATTCTGCACTCCATCAGAGGGTCTTAGTTGTGTTTATTAACATCACTGATTGTAATCGGTGATGAAAATTCGATTTGCAAAAGCATGTGCAAAAGCCACACTCTATGGAAAGTACTATATAAAGTGCACGAAAATCTAGTAGTACGCCAAATACAAGTGTCACAAAAGTTCCAGTGTGGGTCTGAATCCCAACTAAAAAAAGAAAAAACTAAATTAGAAATTAGATGGAATTTCGTCGGAAATTCGGGTTTATTCCATATATTTTCCATACTAATTGCACACAGTTTCCTGCATACTACTAGAGCAGATTTGCATAGTTCCTTTCACGTTGTGGTTTTAGCGCTCGCTCTTGCGAGCAAGTTTATACCATAGACAAAGGACAATAAGACTTATAAACCAATGGAAAATTTATGTTTAAATCAAATTCTCGATGTCGTTACAAATGGAAAAATATTTCTAGCGGCTGTTAGTAGAAATATTAGTTAATAGTCAAACCCTATTTTGGTCTACATTATGAGCGCAATACATATTTCTCGCTCAATATATTTTTTCAATACGCGCGCGGCAAATAAAAAATTTTATATTTGTGTATACAGTAAAAAAGAAACAAACGAAAAATAACAAATTCCAACTTATTTTTTATTTTCGTTTGAAAGTATCCTTTCTCTTTTATTTTAATAAAACAGAATGAAATGAAGCTAAAACGCACGTAGTATGCATATACATACTCGTATATACATATGTACTATTTAAAATAATGTTTGTGCACGATCGATAATTTCTTGTTTAGATATATAGAATTTAAACACGTGGTGACCATGAAAAGGAAGAGGATCTATTTTAGATGTAAGTATGTAGCTACGATGATTGCTTTGGTGTGCTGCATGAAATATAATTTAAAAAACAGATATTTTGAGGAGATGATAAGAAACACCAAAAATTTATGAACGAAAGGGAAAAATATTATAATTAAATGGTTTTTTAATGATCGCAGAAAACAATTACATATACATATGTATTACATATTTGTGTTTGGTTACATTATGTATATTTTATATGCATATCTATGTATAATGGTTTGTCCAAATTAAATACATTCATGATTTAATTTTCCCTAAGTGTACTATTAAGGATGATGCATGATTTAAATTCAATAATTTTAAAATACCTAATAGTTTTATAAATGATTTTATTTTTGAGAAAATGAAGAAAATCAGCTTATACCGGAAAGACGTCTTTGGGAAAATGTACTAAGTTTTTGGATTTGTCTCCAATAGGTCAAGCATACAAATGTTTGTTAACGTTTTCCCCTTATTCCAAATTATCTGAAGCATGGTAGGACTTGATTTGTTTCAACTAGCTTTTGCAAATATTTTAAGACATCGAAAATAAAAGCTAGTTTTTGATTTTAACTAAATTTGCAAAAACATTAATATTTCGATGGCGGTTGTGGTATATACATATATAGAATTATGAGTATACACAATATCCGTGCAATTCCATTTTGGATCTGCTAACCCCAAATTAAAATCACCCTAAGGTTTTAAAATGACAATATATAAATATTTCGTTGTTCGTTGTTGTCAATTGATTTACAAGCTCACATTAAAAGTACACTGCAATTTTTCAGATACCAACCACCCCTTATCATGGAAACTACCCCAAATTTCTCTAGAATAAATGACCACTTCTTTGAAAATTTCAAAAATAGACTATTCAATATCGGATAATGTGTATCGCTTTATAATCCTCATCACAAATGCAATTCGATGTTTAAGTTGTAACTTTAAATCATGGACACAAATTTATTAGCCACCCACTTTATTTATTAGGTGTATAGCTTAATTTCTACAGATTTTTTCTTCGCGCTTAAAATTATATTTAAAATAGAAATATTTTCACGGTATTTTGTGATTTTTACAGGATCGTGAGTTACATAACCTCTCAGAATAGCAGAGTTTACAATGACAACTGATAAACAGCACATTCGGCACTGCATTCTATACGAATTCCAATAAGGAAAAAATGCTTCTAAAGCTCGGGAATCAATTTGTAGTGTTCTTGGTGCCGACCTTGTGTCTTATGTAATTATTGGTACAAACATTTTAGAAGTGGTGATTTCGATCTTAGCGACAGCCTCGAAAGTTTGAAGATGTTCGAGCTAACCTGGAAACTACAACAGCAACAGGCATAACTCAGAAAAAACCTAATACCTAAATAAAAAAATGAGTGAGTCGATTAGTACTCTCAAGGAGATGTGTAAACATGGCGTGTGTATAGTGCGAGTGTACAGTTTACTTTGAAGGAAGAAGGAATGCAATTTTACTAACCAGAATTTTTCATTTGTTTATTATCGCAAAATTGGTCTATTACTCTTTCGGTATAATCGACGTAATTGGATTATGGGAGCTAAAATAAGATACATATATATTGTCGACTCTAACTTTTCTAATTTCCATTGAAAAACTGCACAATGGTCGTCTCATATCTCGTGTAGATATATTTCGATCTGAGTTCATGTGCAAATCGAATTCGTCTCATAGGAAGTTTGTAAGTGGTTCAGCTTGAGGAACAGAAAAATTAATATTGAAATCCCCGCTCATAATCATCGACAAAAGATGATAGTCTCCTTGGAGAATTTTTGAAATTCTTTATAAATATGGAGCAAGGACGAAATATATGAACTTCATTATGTCTTCGACAGATTTATTCGGCGAGGTGAATACAACTACAGAAAGCATCTTCATCAATGGGTTGTGTTGTTACGCTCATACCGTCCGACGATGATTTCCTTATGCGAGGCGACTTGTATTTTTACATACTGCTACTCCGGCAGCCTACTGACCATCTCTCTTGAATTGAACGCTAAACCATTCAAAATTAGTAATATTAACAGGCTCGTCATTGCGTAGCCATATCTCAGAAAACAAGAAAATGGAGCATCCCTGAGTGACTGTATCAGTTAGGTCGAGGTTATGTGACCTGAGACTCTGGCAGATCAATGTTCAAATCAGTTATGATAATAATGATGGCAGTTCAAAACAGACGTCATTATTATCTCGTACAAAATTCGCCATTACAACCTGAGCTATACTTAGCGGATTTGTAGTGAAGCGCGATAGCTCATTTTGAAGAAGACCCATTGTGGTCACATTTTTACATACATGGTAGAAGACATGATCATCGATAGCCGACGTGATGAACAGTCCTTCGAGACTTGTTAGTCTTGATAAAGCAATATACTATATATTGATAAAGCAAGTAGTGGACTGTGGTTTTAATCGTAAGAGCATCTAATTTCTTATCGTAATTTTTTTTTTGATTCTTCTGATCGATGGAAATGTCGATGGTTTCTATTTCAGTTTTTAAATTAGTTTTTTGTTTTTCCTACTTTTATACATATACATACAAGCATGCCATGTATAGTACAAAATTATTTTTATTGAGTTTGTTGCTTTGTTTTCAAACGAAGTAGGTACCTCATTTCCGCTCGTTTCATTTACAAGTTTACTCTAATACAAAAATTTTTGGTAGCCGCGAATAAAGATGTTTACACATCAATAATGCGTAATAATTGGATTCACATTAGTTTTCAATTCCTTTAAAAATCATAAACATATTTGATAGTTTAAATTCTCCTAAACTTCTGAAAATTTAAATGAATTGTAAGAAATATGTTCTATGCACTTGAAGGATATAAAAATTAACTAAATAGAGTAAAATATTTTCTGGACAGTTATTTTTCAGTAATTATCTTCTCCTGTACTAAATATTAATTTATTGCATTAATATGCCCAGTACCAAGTGAATTTTTTTAAAACTGGTGATGTAAATGTATTTAATTAATGTGTAGTAATCCATCACCATTAGTCATACATACTTTAATCGTATATAGTCCAATGAGTTGTCACAGATTTTAGTGAGGCCTCATTAAACCTTATATGAAACATGTCTTTGTTTTCGGTAAGACTTCAGTGGGCTGAACTTGCTCGACATGTTTAAAGAGTTCGTAGTATAAATATTTTTTGTATATAAAATCAATAAGGACTTCGGCCTGATGACCTAAATCAAGGACAGGATCACGAACGCTGCACGGAAGTCCCAGAAAATATTCGAACCCAATTCAAACAAGATTTATTATAAACGGAACACACAATCTAAATTTAATAAAATAAAAAAGTTTACGCGCTAACATAAAAGGTGTTTTTTTAGAGGTTCACAATTTAGAATTAAAATAGAACAAAGAAAAATATTTTGAATATCAGTGAAACTAGCTTTATTGGATAGATAATTTTATGCCATTAATGCTTGAATATGATGATTTCGGCCATGTGGCTACAGCGTCTGGCGCGTAGATGGCGCAATTTGGATGACCAATTTTTATACACTTTTCGCAGCAATTCGTAATTTTTCTTTTCGCCGGATGTTGTGTTCCAAGTGTACAATCCTCTCTGGTTTACCAGCGTCTACAAGTGACTTAACATATCCCCAAAGAAAATAATCTAATGGAGTTAGATCACACGATCTCGGTGACCAATTAACAGGCCTATTACGTGAAATTAGTCTTTTATCAAATATTCCGCACTGTGTGGTATGTGGCACCGTCCTGTTGGAGCCACATATCAGCAATATTTATGGCAGCCAATTGGGGCACAACAATGTTAGAAATCATGTCCCTATACCGTTCACTGTAACATTCTGCCCTTCATCGTTTTTGAAGCCATGTAGACCAATGAATCCGACAGCCCATAAAGCGCACCAAATAGTGATTGTCTATGGATGTAATAGACTCGGCAAATACTTGTGGATTACAATGACAATTTTTACAGAAATTATAATGTAAACATTTGTTTTTAGCTTACCAAAATATGGAGAATTGAAAAAGCAATGGTTGACAGCAATTGGCTTCGGTGAGCAAGATGTACTAAGTGCATGATTATTCCATGCCGCAGACAAAAGAGAATCAGAGGAGTTTTTTTAAGAAAATCAGCCATTCTGATCTTGTTCATTGACGAATCAACGTGTGGATTTGACGTCATTGAAAATTATCTTAAAAATACATGCTCCCAATATTAATCAAACCGTAATTTCATGTCATACTGAAAAAAAAACATGGTTGTTTGAAAATTTGTTTCCCAAGACGTTTATCCAACTTCTATAAATGATGCTAACGATATTATTGGGGATAATTTTGAAGTTTCTTCTCAAGTTGAGGAAGATCCAATCTATGCTTTGAACTTATTAAGTGATATGGCAATCAAGTCGTTGTGTTTAAATAAAAATAATAAAGACCATGACCAGGATTATTTACTACCAGTTGACGAAGTACCTGAACTGATGGTATTCGGAACTAATATAGATTTTATAATCGTGAATTGATAAAAATTTTTAATGATGACAATATATCCGGTTTAAACAAAAGACGGTGCCACATGCCACACAGTGCGGAATATTTGATAAAAGACTAATTTCACGTAATGGTCCTGTTAATTGGTCACCGAGATCGTGTGATCTAACTCCATTAGATTATTTTCTTTGGGGATATATTAAGTCACTTGTCAACGCTGGTAAACCAGAGACGATTGTACTCTTGGAACACAACATCCGGCGAAAAGAAAAATTGTGAATTGCTGCGAAAAGTGTCTAAAAATTGAACATCCAGATTGCGCCATCTACGCGCCAGACGCTGTGGCCACATGGCCGAAATCATATTCAAGCATTAATGGCATAAAATTATCTATCCAATAAAGCTAGTTTCACTGATATTCAAAATATTTTTCTTTGTTCTATTTTAATTCTAAATTGTGAACCTCTAAAAAACACCTTTTATGTTAGCACGAAATGTTTTTTATTTTATTAAATTTAGATTGTGTGTTCCGTTTATAATTAATTTTGTTTGAATTGGGTTCGAATATTTTCTGGGACTTCTGTGCGGCGTTCGTGATCCTGTCCTTGATTTAGCTCATCAGGCAGAAGTCCTTATTGATTTTATATACAAAAAATATTTATACTACGAACTCTTTAAACATGTCGAGCAAGTTCAGCCCACTGAAGTCTTACCGAAAACAAAGACATGTTTCATATAAGGTTTAATGAGGCCTCACTAAAATCTGTGACAACTCATTGGACTATATACGATTAAAGTATGTATGACTAATGATGATGGATTATTACACATTAATTAAATACATTTACATAACCAGTTTTAGAAAATTCACTTGGTACTGGGCATATTAATGCAATAAATTAATATTTAGTACTGGAGAAGATACTTACTGAAAAATAACTGTCCAGAAAATATTTTACTCTATTTAGTTAATTTTTATATCTTTCAAGTCCATTGTACATATTTCTTACAATTCATTTAAATTTTCAGAAGTTTAGGAGAATTTAAACTATCAAATGTTTATCATTTTTATGGAATTGAAAACTAATGTGAATCCAATTATTACACATTATTTTATTTAGGTATTAGGTTTTTTCTGAGTTATGTCTATTTCTGTTGTAGATTCCAGGTTAGCTCGAACATCTTCAAACTTTCGAGGCTGTCGCTAAGATCGAAATCATCACTTCTAAAATGTTTGTACCAATAATTACATAAGACACAAGGTCGGCACCAAGAACACTACAAATTGATTCCCGTGCTTTAGAAGCTTTTTTTCCTTATTGGAATTCGTATAGAATGCAGTGCCGAATGTGCTGTTTATCAGTTGCCATTGTAAATTCTGCTATTCTGAGAGGTAATGTAACTCACGATCCTGTAAAAATATTTCTATTTGAAATATAATTTTAAGCGCGAAGAAAAAATCTGTAGAAATTGTTATACACCTAATAAATAAAGTGGGTGGCTAAATAAATTTGTGTCCATGATTTAAAGTTACAACTTAAACATCGAATTGCATTTCTGATGAGGATTATAAAGCGATACACATTATCCGATATTGAATAGTCTATTTTTGAAATTTTCAAAGAAGTGGTCATTTATTCTAGAGAAATTTGGGGTAGTTTTCATGATAAGGGGTGGTTGGTATCTGGAAAATTGCAGTGAACTTTTAATGTGAGCTTGTAAATCAATTGACAACAACGAACAACGAAATATTTATATATTGTCATTTTAAAACCTTAGGATGATTTTAATTTGGGGTTAGCAGATTAAAAATAGAATTATTGCACGGATATTGTGTATACTCATAATTAAATATGTATATACCACAACCGCAATCGAAATATTAATGTTTTTGCAAATTTAGTTAAAATCAAAAACTAGCTTTTATTTTCGACGTCTTAAAATATTTGCAAAAGCTAGTTGAAACAAACCAAGTCCTACCATGCTTCAGATAATATGGAATAAGTGGAAAACGTTAACAAAAATTTGTATGCTTGACCAATTTTTTGGAGATAAATCCAAATACATAGTACATTTTCCCAAAGACGTCTTTCCGGTGTAAGCTGATTTTATTCATTTTCTCAAAAATAAAATCATTTATAAAATTATTAGGTATTTTAAAATTATTGAATTTAAATCATGCATCATCCTTAATAGTACACTTAGGGAAAATTAAATCATGAATGTATTTAATTTGGACACACCAGTATAGATATGCATATAAAATATACATAATGTAACCAAACACAAATATGTAATACATATGTATATGTAATTGCTTTCTGTGATCATTAAAAAACCATTTAATTATAATATTTTTCCCTTTCGTTCATAAATTTTTGATGTTTCTTATCATCTCCTCCAAATATTCGTTTTTTAAATTATACTTCATGCAGCACACCAAAACAATCATCGTAGCTACATACTTACATCTAAAATAGATCCTCTTCCTTTTTATGGTCACCACGTGTTTTAAATTCTTAATATCTAAACAAGAATTATCGATCGTGCATAAACATTATTTTAAATAGTACATATGTATATACGAGTATGTATATACATAATACGTGCGTTTTAGTTTCATTTCATTCTGTTTTATTAAAATATAAATCATACATATATATTAGAATAAGAGAAAAGATACTTTCAAACGAAAATAAAAAATAAGTTGAATTTGTTATTTTTCCGTTTGTTTCTTTTTTTACTGTATACACAAATATAAAATTTTTTATTTGTCGCGCGCTTATTGAAAAAATATATTGAGCGAGAAATATGTATTGCGCTCATAATGTAGACCAAAATAGGGTTTGAGTATTAACTAATATTTCTACTAACAGCCGCTAGAAAAGTTTTTCCATTTGTAACGACATCGAGAATTTGATTTAAACATACATTTTCCATTGGTTTAGAGATCTTTATTCATTTATTTGTCTATGTTTATACAAAGACTTAGGCCGTCTGTCTGTTGGCACTATCACAGCAAAAACTATACATACCAGAGAGCTCAAAACAGAGATAGATACTACTCTAAAAAGATCACATTTAAAATTTGGGAACTCTAGGTCAAGTAGTTTTCGAGATATTCAACTTTTTCTAAAAATAGAGGTCATACAGATGCGGATGTCTACTTTTTTTTTAAATTTTCAATTATTATTCTAAGCAGACTTTTATCTATAATAAAAAGAGTGTTATTTCAAAACTAGTTTCTGTAATTTTTTTTGATTTGCTTAAAATTTTATTCATTTTTTGTCTATTGGGCTAATTTGTTGTATTAGCACCTTAGGTCGTGTTTTAATTGGTTTAAATACCGCATAAAAAGTTAAAAAGTTACAAATTTATTTGTGGTAAATTTTTTTTAACTTTTTAAATTTTTATCCCCAACTAGCCATAAAAGAAAATTGTATGTATAATGTATGCATACCTTGTCACTGTAAGTATAGTCATGTGTGCACACATTTCAGGTTAAAATCGCTTGATGTACGCGATGTGGGGAATGATTGTGTGCAAAATCTGTATGCACAATGTATGCAATTTTTGTAACCGTATGCAATCATTTGTTACTAATATCCAACTGTAGTTAAACCCCTCATTTTAGTTATTCTAGATATACATTTGGTTATAATCATCTACGCTGTATGCATACACAACACCAATTATGAACCATTGACGATTTGCAAACACTATATATCGACTGTCACCTAATTATTTATATAATAATATTATATATATATATATATATATATATATATATATATATATATATATATATATATACATATATATATATATATATATATATATATATATATATATATATATATATATATATATATATAATTTAATAAATAATATGAATGTTAACAATCAATGTTATATTTTTTTTGTAATTAGAATATTTATATAATATAAATTTAGCTTATTTGAAGTACATAAAACACATGCGATTTCGGATTTATGGTGAAAGTAAACGTTACACCCCTAAAAAAAATGAAGCAATTGAAAATTGGAAATTATTTAAAAATAATAAAAAAAAATTTAGTCAAATTTTCTTTTTTATGCTCTCGATGTCTCGTGCATATATGAAAAAATGGCTTAAGCAACACAATAAAATGGCGATAACGCATCGGTTTTTTATGCACGCATTTTGCAAGCAAATTTTCAAAAACGTGCAAAATGAGACCGTGTTATGTGCTTAACGTGGCAATTTTTTGATAAAAAAGCGTATTTCTATTTCTACCACTTTATGCTCACAATTCGGCTCACATTTCGGTGGCAAATTTTAGCTAAGAACATGAAATGATACTGTACTGTGTGCCTAAGGAGACAATTTTGCATAAAGAGATTTTTTCTCTATTATGAATATATTTCGGTGACCAATTTTCAAAACGTGTATAAAATGATACTGTAATGTGTGCATAAGATGACCATTTTGTAATAAGAAACTTTTTTCTTTTTTTACTACATTGTGCACACATTTCGGTGATAAATTTCCAAAAATAATACAAAATGATACTGTTTTGTGTGCTTATGGTGACAATTTTACGTAATGATATTTTTACTACCGTACGCACACATTTCAGTTGAAAATTATCATAAATAATACTAAATAATACTGTATTGTGTGCTTAGGGTGGCTATTTTGCAAAAATAACCGTATTTCTTTGGAATGGAATACATTTTGTAGACCATTTTTCAATCCGTTGTACCAAAATTTACCACTACCCATTGACATAATTAGAATTGATCTTTGTGTTTTCAACAAACTGTGGCTATCCCGTGGCAACCATGAAAACCAATATGTTCTCAATATTTCTAACAAAGCGTTTAATGCAATGTGAGTTATGCGATACGTGACAGCCCACTTTCTCAGTTTTTCCGCAGTTGAAAATTTTTTTCCTTCTTCAAAAAGATCCGATCGATGACTAAATTCAAATTGATGATTTTTTGCATTTATATCGAGAAATAAATCGTTCGCGGCATTGCCATCGTTTAGTGCATCTTCGAAGCTAGCATTTTGTACTATTTTGTGGAAAAGTGCGATTCATGCCATGAACTGAGTTTTCTTTTATGGATATACAACAATTATCATCCTGTTGCATTTGCTTTAAATACATTTCTCTTTGAATACTCAATTGCTGTTTTACTTTTCTGTAGTATTTGTTTGTAAACTTAAATCGTTTCACGACAATTACCATTTCAAATTTTTTGATAACAATTTTTCGCAGTTTTTTTAGCTAGTCTTGTACAAATTGACAGCTGTAATGATATGATCACATTTTGGTAATAAAGTGTGTAATGTGCGTGCATAACTCTTTATTTGATATTTAATTTCCATAAGCGATTATTTTCTGCGAAGTCCCAACCAAATTGTAATCTTATGGTTCTATTTCAGTATAACTTTTTGATAGGTTACCAAAAGTACGCTTCTTGGTGACGATGTAACCGTACATTTTGGTTGCGATGCGACAATATATACGTGCTGTTTTAGCAATACTAAATGTGTGCGCCTTGCGACTTAACACACCTTTATGCATTTGCAAGATAACATTTTGTTACCACAAAGTCACCGAGTATGCTTATTGAAAGCAAAATATTACTATGTCCGTAAAATTTTGTGTGCAAATGTACGGGTTTGGCTAGTTGGGTCTGTTTCAACTGGTTAAAAATTTTGACAATAACATGGTTGCTTATTTTATGTGTAATTGTGAACATATATAGCAAATTTAAATATGAAAACATGTAAAATAAATAGTTTTTAAATATATATTAGTCAATTATGGTCAGTTTACATATTTATCATTGCAAAATTCTCAAAATTTTTACATGGAAAATTTTTGTTTACAAACAAATATTTTTGTCAGCCAAATGTTTTTTCTATATACAAATTTTATCAGCTCTTGAAGCGGATAAAAAGTTGACATTTTTATTCACCACAATTTTTAACTTTTTAACTTTTATGCGGCATTTAAACCAATTGAAACACGCTCTTAGTTGTTTCAGAGATTTAACACTTCTGTCCGTCTGTCTATTGCATTTTTCTTATTTTATCGAGCGCTTATCGGACAATTTCAATTGTCCGCTTCTACTAGTTATTTTGAAATTAAAGAAATTTTTATTGCATTTTTTTGTAAAATTTATTTATTTCAAATTTTTATTATACAATACACATTATAATTTTTTAATTTTAATTTAATAAGTCTCGCCCATGTATTTACATCGTTTACTCGCCATTCATCTTAAAAAAAACAACACATAAGAATCGTCAGTATCAAAATTATATCTATGTCGTAAATTTGTACATAATGACTGAAATTCAATTTTATTATCTGTTTAGTCCTATGTTGTGATTGCGATGATGGCGATCGAGCATAATCAGAAAACTCTTAAAATTATACAATAAAATTTTACGTTAATACTTAAAAAACATTTTAAATAAACACAACATTTCGAAAATAAATCAAAAAGTTTTATAAATAATAAGATCCAGTAACTGCACTGCGTACATGTTCATTCTTCGACGTGTCACAAGAAACTGAAGATATATCTTCAGTTTCGTGTGACACGTCAAAATTCTTAGAAAACATAAAAAATGAAAACCAGAAAGAGAAAGAAAATTATTTTGTCTCAAAATCGGGTTTTTTATGTCTTTGGTAATTTGTAGTACGGATTTTAGTGCGGAATTGGAGTTGATTTGTCCACACTTACTTTGCAGTATGAAACGACAAACTCTCTGAATCTAAAATCACACTCTTATAAACTGAATTATCGGAACAGTATAATTACAATTTCAAAATATCCGAAATTGTCCGTTCTAATTTTTTAAACTCACTCCACCTGCAGCTATTTTTACTTTAATGTTGTGATGTGTTGTTGATATCATCTTCATGTAGTCATTATTCCTCAGCATAGTAAACATTTCCTACGTTTTTAGTTATTCTTATGAAAATCTATTTGAATTGATCCGATAAAGCAATCCGATTCCTTGAAGCAGAATTCCTACCATGTTCAAATTTTTATGTTTTTCATCTGCTCACAGTTATTACAGTAGGTTAAACCAATTATTAAATACTCGTATATGCAAATTAAAATCATAATCCTTCTAATCATTATCAAAAGTGGCGGTAACCAGCCAATATAATTTTATGTTCAGCTATAGCACAACACCCCTTTTGCGTTGTTGTATAATGATGTGTTTTACCACCCTTTTTCTTTTCCAAAACAAACTCGAAATCGCTTTACAGCGCATCCCCAATGCAAAAAACTTTTTCCTTTAACTTTTTCCTTTAACTTTTTCCTTATGAAGAGCATACCCAATGAATAGGAAAAAGTCAAAGTAAAGCTAACTTCATTTTACAAAATTATTTTTTGTTTACCTGTTATTTTATATTATTATATTATATATTATTTATTAGTTTTTCACAGGACACAAAATACAACACTAATTGTTAAAATACAAATATGCATTCAATATTTTGTAATTTGTGACAAGCAGAAAAACAACAACAGCAACCAATTTTGCAAATGCGGTTTACTTCATTGTATGTCTCATAAGGAAAAAGTTAAAAGTTTGATAACATTTTTCATAAGGAAATCACCAACCTAACAAAAAAAAAATTTTTTTTTCTCAAATTTTTTTTCATACTTTTCTGTAAGGAAAAAGTTAAAGGAATTTCATTGGGGATGCAGTGTTAATCCTAAATACGTTTTAACTATTTAAAAATAAAAGTACAAATTTTTCCCTTCTTATTTGGCTTCGTTATTTTGATTTTAAATATGGATGACAGATGAAAATTGCTATGTATTTTACCCCTTTCAATGTAATAATGTACACAAAGATAAATATATTTCTACATGTTGCGAGGTTCAAAATGTTAACTGTTAATGTTTTAGCAATGTATTTTGGATGAAATTCTATTTTTGTAATTAATTTAGGACTTCGTAGTCAAAAGAAATTTGAGACAAATTTTTAATTGCGAATAATTGTGACATTGATATGAGACGACAGCGAGAGTAACGTTTATCAAAAAGTATTAGACTCACAATATGACATACGCAAGTAACATAAAGGTTTCGTTACAAATTTTTGATTAATATTAAGTATTAATTTTTTTTGTAATATATAGCGCAAATTCCACATATGTCATGTACTTAATATGATTTGAATTAATAGTAGACAATCTGTAGACAGATATTGTTCATATACATATATTACATACACAATTGTGATCAACGTTCAGTAATATAATTATAATACCATAAACACTTCTATTTGTAAATCCATCATTCGTTATGTGAGTTACTATTATATTTATGTACATACATTGTACGATATAATCATACTTTTCAACCATAATGTTTAACTATCATTAAAATAGAAACATAAAATTCATGCTATCATTACTAGAGGTGATATTAATCTTTCACATTGTAACTGTATTTTTTGTATAATAAAATAATTTCTTGTTCAACATGGATTCTGTTGCCTTTTCAAAGTCAATTCAAGTTGAATTTTGTATACGTATACAGTGTATAATATACAATTTTAATATTGTGTGCTGTCATTTTGTATCGATGTGTGTGTGTCAAATCCACATGAAATTTCGCCAAAATGTCGACCCGATTTTATAAATGATACTATCGGTAGAGAAACAATACATTTCCTCTGCTCGCGAGCAAAGGAAAAAATGACAGATGATAAGAAAATAGTTTCGATTCAAATTTTTGTTTTGTGAATTATGAATTTATATTTAGATAAAACTTAAATAAAATAAATTTTATTATTGTTTTTATTAAATTTAATATTCCCTAGTTTAATTGTATATTGATCTATATTTGTATGTGTTATTTTTGCAAATAATATTGAGAAGCAAAAGTTTAATAAATTATAAAGTTTATAAACTGTGGAAATATGAATGATCATGAAATTACTTATAGATTTATTTACTAGGAACTAGATTAAATTATTTAGGAAATTAACACAACACTTTATTAATTTAAATAGTATGGTGAAATTTAATAAATTCACAAACTATCTACCATGCATATAATTTTGTGTTTTTAAATGACGTCAAAAACACAAAACAAAAAAAACACATTCTCCCTTGTCGATCACATCGATGTTATTTTTTGTTATTTGTTTAGTTAGTAGAAATATAGAAATGATGGAAGGAAGGCGAACAAATGCATAAAAAAAAATTATTTTTACTTTTGAATGTATGAAAATAATTTTTTAATGGTAATGAATTTACTTTTAGATTTATTTACTAGGAATTGTATGGAACACTTTATTAATTTAAATGGTATAGTGAAATTTAATAAATTCATAAATTTGGTACCTAACATATTATTTTGTGTTCTTAAATGACGTCAAAAACACAAATCAAAAAAAAGACACGTATACTAATATGCACACCACTACAATGACGTTTCGGTAAAATTCAAGTTGAATTGTAAAAAGGCAACAGAATCCATGCACAGAATAGTAACAAACAGTTATCAGTACATGGATTTTGTTGCCTTTTCAAAATCAATTCAAGTTGAATTTTGTGTACGTATACAGTGTATAATATACACTTTTAATATTGTGTGCTGTCATTTTGTATCATTGTGTGTGTGCAAATCCACATGAAATTTCGCCAAAATGTTGACCCGATTTTATAAATGATACTATCGGTAGAGGAAACAATACATTTCCTCTGCTCGCGAGCAAAGGAAAAAATGACAGATGATAAGAAAATAGTTTCGATTCAAATTTTTGTTTTGTGAATTTTGAATTTATATTTAGATAAAACTTAAATAAAATAAATTTTATTATTGTTTTTATTAAATTTAATATTCCCTTGTTTAATTGTATATTTATCTATATTTGTATGTGTTATTTTTCGAAATAATATTGAGAAGCAAAAGTTTAATAAATTATAAAGTGGATAAACTGTGGAAATATGAATGATCATGAAATTACTTTTAGATTTATTTACTAGGAACTAGATTAAATTATTTAGGAAATTAACACAACACTTTATTAATTTAAATAGTATGGTGAAATTTAATAAATTCACAAACTATCTACCATGCATATAATTTTGTGTTCTTAAACGCGGGTTCACGTATGTGATCAAAAAATGATTCGCGAATCAAGCCAATCAAATCGTTGGAATTTCCCCGCCTGAGATGAAATATTTTTATCTTTGGGCAAATTTTTGATCGCAAGCATCCAACATAGAAAAAACAAAAAACAAATTATGAGCAACAATGACGCTCATTATATCCCTTTTTCTACAAAAAAAAAACGCTAAATTTAAGTCCAAACCACACAAATGTGTAAGTAAAAAAACTACGTAATGGCTTTTTGATAAAAAATTTTGGTTAATTTGAAGTACAATCAACACAATTGTGTGAAAGGAATGTACAAATGTGTAAGTTGGTTCAAAACACACACAAAACATGATAATTTGGTCTTACCCACACCATTGTGTGTAAGTGGGAAAGGGTTAAATAATTTTGCTATTTTTCTGACATTTCTATATGACTCACGTCAATATCAAAAACAAACAAAACACACGCCATTTTCACTGTCGGCATTTGGTGTTTTAAATTTTGTCGTGCGTTTACATAATTAATTAATTTTAATATTTAATAAATGTATTAAAATTGTTTTCACAAATTTGTAATTTTGTGCGACGTATTTTCAAAATAACTTGTGTACTAAAATGTTGTGTAATTGCGGAATTATTACATTGAATAAAATTCGGAAATAGGACAGCCGCGATCACTTACCATTTCAAGCGATTCTGTGCCACATCGCTAATATTACAGTAAAACAGGATAATCATAAACGTAAATTAGATGTGCTTGAAAACTTAATTTTAAATATGCGTTTGACGGCTGTAGTCATGTGAGTAGATCGTTTGTTTAAATCACTAAATTATCTCCATTTAACTTTTGAATGAATATTACAGCAATAATTTAAGCGATTTGGACGTACTACGAAGGATTCGAAAGGTGCAGATATAGGCTGGTACAAATGAATTTAACTAGCCACCGTAAAATAATCACTCAGATGCACGGCACCAACTGTAATCCCTTACCACAATAAGCAGAAGAGTGAAGGGTAGAGTAATAAATAATTTGATTGACTAGATCCGACAAGACTGAATTAAATACATTTTTTTTCCACTTTTGTCTTTATTTTATGAAAAATGAAATACATATTTTATTTTATATTTATACTATCGCATATTGTTCGTATAATAATTATACGCCCATTCAAACCGTTTTCTATTAAATCGCGAGCAAAATTCCCAGGCGAGGTACGATTCGTTAGAATAATGCTGTTGTTAGAATTTGAAGCTCAATGGGTTCACGTACGTGATCAAAAAAATTTGATCACAATATGAAGTTAGAAACAAAAGCTATTGCTCTAAATATTAAGCTATTTTACTTGACGTTTCATTTGTCATTTTCAACCATTTTAATTTGTGTGTTGTGTGTGGCTGTGGTGACGACTGACAATTAAATAAAATAAAATAAAAACATTCATTTCATTTTTCATCAACATTCGTTTATGGTTGAGTTTGCTAATTCACAAATCGAATGAATGAGTGATAAATTGATGAAAAGTTTTGAAGATGCCCGTAACAATCCGTTTCAATTTCGGCATTTGCAGTTGTGTCACAATTTGGCGGATTTAAGTAAAGTTCCGAGCCCAAAGATCGTGTTAGCTTCTACTTCCGATATTGAATGTGGATAAGCACGTGATTTGTTTGTACATTGAGATTCAAATTTTAACAATAGCATTATTCTAACGAATCGTACCTCGCCTGGGACTTGCTCTCGATTTAATAGAAAACGGTTTGAATGGGCGTAAAATTATTATACGAACAATATGCGATAGTATAAATATAAAATAAAATATGTATTTCATTTTTCATAAAATAAAGACAAAAGTGGAAAAAAATTGATTTAATTCAGTCTTGTCCGATTTAGCCAATCTAATTATTTATTACTCTACCCTTCACTCTTCTGCTTATTGTGGTAAGGGATTACAATTGGCGCCGTGCATCGGTGTGATCATTTTATGGTGGCTAGTTAAATTCATTTGTACCAGCTGGTCGCCTATATCTGCACCTTTCGAATCCTTCGTAGTACGTCCAAATCGCTTAAATTATTGCTGTAATATTCATTCAAAAGTTAAATTGAGATAATTTAGTGATTTAAACAAACGATCTTCTCACATGACTACAGCCGTCAAACGCTTATTTAAAATTAAGTTTTTTTTTTTTTTTTTTTTTTTTATTTCATTTGCTTAGGTCGACTAGCACTTATAGCTGTATATGACCAATATATATTTATTATTATATTATTTATTATTATTTATTTTATGTGTATCCAGTCGTAACTTTTTCGTTACCATCGGGAATCGAACCCGAGACCATCTATACACACAGCAAGCGTTCTACCCACTGTGTTACAGAGGGCGACAAAATTAAGTTTTCAAGCACATCTAATTTACGTTTATGATTATCCTGTTTTACTGTAATATTAGCGATGTGGCACAGAATCGCTTGAAATGGTAAGTGATCGCATCGGCTGTCCTATTTCCGAATTTTATTCAATGTAATAATTCCGCAATTACACAACATTTTAGTACACAAGTTATTTTGAAAATACGTCGCACAAAATTACAAATTGTTTTCACAATTTTAATACATTTATTAAATATTAAAATTAATTAATTATGTAAACGCACGACAAAATTTAAAACACCAAATGCCGACAGTGAAAATGGCGTGTGTTTTGTTTGTTTTTGATATTGACGTGAGTCATATAGAAATGTCAGAAAAATAGCAAAATTATTTAACCCTTTCCCACTTACCCACACAATGGTGTGGGTAAGACCAAATTATCATGTTTTGTGTGTGTTTTGAACCAACTTACACATTTGTACATTCCTTTCACACAATTGTGTTGATTGTACTTCAAATTAACCAAAATTTTTTATCAAAAAGCCATTACGTAGTTTTTTTACTTACACATTTGTGTGGTTTGGACTTAAATTTAGCGTTTTTTTTTTGTAGAAAAAGGGATATAATGAGCGTCATTGTTGCTCATAATTTGTTTTTTCTATGTTGGATGCTTACGATCAAAAATTTGCCCAAAGATAAAAATATTTCATCTCAGGCGGGGAAATTCCAACGATTTGATTGGCTTGATTCGCGAATCATTTTTTGATCACGTACGTGAACCCGCGTTTAGTTAGTAGAAATATGGAAATGATGGAAGGAAGGCGAACAAATGTATAAAAAAAAAATTATTTTTGTTTTTGAATATATGAAAATAATTTTTTAATGGTAATAAATTTACTTTTAGATTTATTTACTAGGAATTGTGTGGAACACTTTATTAATTTAAATGGTAAGGTGACATTTATTAAATTCATAAATTATGTACCTAACATATTTTGTGTTCTTAAATGACGTCAAAAAAACAAAACAAAAAAAAAAACACGTATACTAATATGCACACCACTACAATGACGTTTCGGTAAAATTCAAGTTGAATTGTAAAAAGGCAACAGAATCAATGCACAGGTTTGTTTATAAACCCGGTTTGAATTTGGAGGTTGAAATAACATTGATCAAACTGCGAGTACATGGTTCCTTAGCACTTCGTGTCTCTAACTTTTGAAAAAAAGTAAAAAAACGAATTCAGTTACCAATAATAGCTTAAATTGTACTCAGTTTGGTCTGCTTCTTATCAAGAAGCTAAGAGAGTTCTTATTTATTATTGTCGGAAGTTTAACTATCTGTAACGGTTTCGTTATAATAATCACAATAGTGTCAGAGTTTTAAATAAACACAACATTTCGAAAATAAAACATAAAAAAGTTTTATAAGTAAAAAAACCCGTAACGGCGTACATGTTCTTTGCGGCGTACATTGTAAGAATTTTGACGTAGCACACGAAACTGAAGATACATCTTCAGTTTCGTGTGCCACGTTAGAATTCTTAGAAAACATAAAAAATGAAAATCAGAAAGAGAAAGAAATTCTAAATTCCATATTCTAAGTTCTAAATTATAAGTTCTATATTCTTTTGAATTCGAAATTCTAAAATCTAAATTCTAAATTTTTAATTCTGAGTTACAATTCTAAATTCTAAAATCTCAATTTAAAATTCTAAATTTTTAATTCTAAATTATAATTCTAAATTCTTATATCTTAACACTAAAGTCTAGCTTCTAAATTCTAAATGCTAAATTCTGAAATCAAAATTCTAAAATCTCAATTCTAAATTTTTAATTCTAAATTCTAAATTCTAAATTCTAAATTCTAAATTCTAAATTCTAAATTCTAAACTCTAAATTCTAAATTCTAAATTCTAAATTCTAAATTCTAAATTCTAAATTCTAAATTCTAAATTCTAAATTCTAAATTCTAAATTCTAAATTCTAAATTCTAAATTCTAAATTCTAAATTCTAAATTCTAAATTCTAAATTCTAAATTCTAAATTCTAAATTCTAAATTCTAAATTCTAAATTCTAAATTCTAAATTCTAAATTCTAAATTCTTAATTCTTAATTCTAAATTCTAAATTCTAAATTCTAAATTCTAAATTCTAAATTCTAAATTCTAAATTCTAAATTCTAAATTCTAAATTCTAAATTCTTAATTCTTAATTCTTAATTCTAAATTCTAAATTCTAAATTCTACATTTTAAATTCTACATTCTTAATTCTAAATTCTAAATTCTAAATTCTAAATTCTAAATTCTAAATTCTAAATTCTAAATTCTAAATTCTAAATTCTAAATTCTAAATTCTAAATTCTAAATTCTAAATTCTAAATTCTAAATTCTAAATTCTAAATTCTAAATTCTAAATTCTAAATTCTAAATTCTAAATTCTAAATTCTAAATTCTAAATTCTAAATTCTAAATTCTAAATTCTAAATTCTAAATTCTAAATTCTAAATTCTAAATTCTAAATTCTAAATTCTAAATTCTAAATTCTAAATTCTAAATTCTAAATTCAAAATTCTAAATTCTTAATTCTAAATTCTAAATTCTAAATTCTAAATTCTAAATTCTAAATTCTAAATTCTAAATTCTAAATTCTAAATTCTAAATTCTAAATTCTAAATTCTAAATTCTAAATTCTAAATACTAAATTCTAAATTATTAATTCTAAATTCTTAACTCTAAATTCTAAATTCTAAATTCTAAATTCTAAATTCTAAATTCTAAATTCTAAATTCTAAATTCTAAATTCTAAATTCTAAATTCTAAATTCTAAATTTTAAATTCTAAATTCTTAATTCTAAATTCTAAATTCTAAATTCTAAATTCTAAATTCTAAATTCTAAATTCTACATTTTAAATTCTAAATTCTAAATTCTAAATTCTAAATTCTAAATTCTAAATTCTAAATTCTAAATTCTAAATTCTAAATTCTAAATTCTAAATTCTAAATTCTAAATTCTAAATTCTAAATTCTAAATTCTAAATTCTAAATTCTAAATTCTAAATTCTAAATTCTAAATTCTAAATTCTAAATTCTAAATTCTAAATTCTAAATTCTAAATTCTAAATTCTAAATTCTAAATTCTAAATTCTAAATTCTAAATTCTAAATTCTAAATTCTAAATTCTAAATTCTAAATTCTAAATTCTAAATTCTAAATTCCAAATTCTACATTCTAAATTATAAGTTCTATATTCTAAATTCTAAATTATAAATTCCAAATTCTAAATTCTAAATTCCAAATTCTAAATTCTAAATTCCAAATTCTACATTATAAGTTCTATATTCTAAATGCTTAATTCTAAATTCTAAATAATCTCAATTCTAAATTTTTAATTCTGAGTTAAAATTCTAAATTCTTTAAATTCATATTTTAAAATCTCAATTCTAAATTCTAAAATCTAGCTTTTAAATTCTAATTTCTAACTACTAAATTCTAAATTCTAAATTCTAAATTTTTAAATCTTAATTATAATTTTAAAATCTTACATCTTAAATCTAAAATCTCAATTCTAAACTTTAACTACTAAATTCTTAAATCTAAAGTCTAAATTCTAAATATTATATTTTAAATTCTAAATTTTAAAATCTAAATTCTCTATTCTAAATTCTATATTGTAAATTCTCAATCCTAAATTCTTAACAATATATCCTACATTTTTTAATTTCTTAACTTCTAAATTTATATATATATTTATCTATTTTGGGGTTTTTAAATTTTTTAATTTGTATATTTCTTATTTTCTCAATTTCTTCATTTCTAAATTTCTAAATACTAAATTCTAAATTATTAATTCTAAATTCTAAATTCTAAATTCTAAATTCTATATTCTAAATTCTAAATTCTAAATTCTAAATTCTAAATTCTAAATTCTAAATTCTAAATTCTAAATTCTAAATTCTAAATTCTAAATTCTAAATTCTAAATTCTAAATTCTAAATTCTAAATTCTAAATTCTAAATTCTAAATTCTAAATTCTAAATTCTAAATTCTAAATTCTAAATTCTAAATTCTAAATTCTAAATTCTAAATTCTAAATTCTAAATTCTAAATTCTAAATTCTAAATTCTAAATTCTAAATTCTAAATTCTAAATTCTGAATTCTAAATTCTAAATTCTAAATTCTAAATTCTAAATTCTAAATTCTAAATTCTAAATTCTAAATTCTAAATTCTAAATTCTAAATTCTAAATTCTAAATTCTAAATTCTAAATTCTAAATTCTAAATTCTAAATTCTAAATTCTAAATTCTAAATTCTAAATTCTAAATTCTAAATTCTAAATTCTAAATTCTAAATTCTAAATTCTAAATTCTAAATTCTAAATTCTAAATTCTAAATTCTAAATTCTAAATTCTAAATTCTAAATTCTAAATTCTAAATTCTAAATTCTAAATTCTAAATTCTAAATTCTAAATTCTAAATTCTAAATTCTAAATTCTAAATTCTAAATTCTTAATTCTAAATTCTAAATTCTAAATTCTAAATTCTTAATTCTTAATTCTAAATTCTAAATTCTAAATTCTAAATTCTAAATTCTAAATTCTAAATTCTAAATTCTAAATTCTAAATTCTAAATTCTAAATTCTAAATTCTAAATTCTAAATTCTAAATTCTAAATTCTAAATTCTAAATTCTAAATTCTAAATTCTAAATTCTAAATTCTAAATTCTAAATTCTAAATTCTAAATTCTAAATTCTAAATTCTAAATTCTAAATTCTAAATTCTAAATTCTAAATTCTTAATTCTAAATTCTAAATTCTAAATTCTAAATTCTAAATTCTAAATTCTAAATTCTAATTCTAAATTCTAAATTCTAAATTCTAAATTCTTAGTTCTAAATTCTTAATTTAATTCTTAACACGAATTCAAAAATTTTTTATTTTCTTAATTTCTAAATTTCTCAATTTCTAAATTTTTAAATGTCGAAATCTTTAAATTTTAAAATTTATTAAATTCTAAATTTTTATTTTTCTAAATTTAAAAATTTTTAAAACTATAAAATTTTAAAATTCTACAATTCTAAAATTGTTATAGTCTAAAACCTTAAATATTCAATATTCTTAAACTCACAAATTCAAATTTAAATTCTATAATTCATCAACTGTGTAATCTGCAATCCTACAATTCTACAAATTAACAATTTTAAAATTCTTCAAAAATTGTAAATTGAAAATTGTCAAAATTGTAAAATTGCAAACTTGTAAAATTTTAAAATTTTAAAATTCTAAAATTGTAAATTCTAAAACAATAGATGATTTTATTGCTATTATTTGTACGAGAATATGTTTTATGTCATGTGCAATATACCGCTGTGTTCGCGTAAAATATAAAATAATGATAAGTAAAACGTGCCCATAATTTTTTAATCACATTAAGCTATAAATGATTGCTCAATCGCTACTTACCCAGATCGCAATACACATCATTTGCATTTACATTTTCGTTCGTATATAGTGATGCAATCTACAGTGAGTAAGTTCAGAGATGAAAACATTATTAAAATTGCTGTACAATTTAAAAACTATCCGGCTCAACTAATTGAATTTGATCAACGGGAATCACTTAGTGAAATTGTTCAACGCTTATGCAGTTTTCCAGGTTGGAACTGCAGCCCACCATCTGTTAAATATGCTTTGCAATATTTCGAATCAAATTGTAAAAATTATGTGACCGAAGAAAATCGGACCTTCGTAAAAAATGGTTCGATATTACTTTTGACATATTCAGCGTTAAAATGTGCAAGTGATATTATCAAAGCGTTAAAAACAGGTAAATATTTTTAACAAATTGTTTTGAATAGAGTTCATTAACTATATTTCTACGTAAATCAAACAGACTCATTAAAAGCTAAAGTTAACAATTTAAAAAAGTTGAGGTATGTGGCCAAAGATTTAGTTTTCGCAGTCGAATTTATTAAAATGGACGGATTAGATTTACTAGTTGAGTTTATTAATTCTGGCAACGTCACGGGTGAAATGTTAAAATATGTACTTATATCGTTCGCTGAGCTCATGAGGCATGAAATTGTTTTATGGAAATCTGTGAAATCATTGATCATCGGACGTATTATTTATTTTCTAGATCATGAGCAAAGTATTATCGAATGTATTTTAGACGTTCTAGATAGTTTAATACGAAACAATTCGGATCTGCAATCAATTATCGATATAAAGTTTGACAGTTTATTACTAATTTTGGAACAATCAGCGAGTGATGATGCAGTAAAACAAAAATTGATTTCTTTAATAAACTCACTATTACAAGTGGCAAACGAAGTACAAAAAACTAAAATTGCAGACGCATTCAGAACCAAAAAATATCGTGACGTTATAAATATATCGGTAATGAAAATGGAATCTATGCCAAATGAATTAAATTATCAACTGTATGTGTTTCAAACATTGATGTTATCACTGATCGGAAAACGTATGAGAACATCATTCAGTGAAAATGATGATAACGCAATAAATAGCATACGGGTTTTAAAACAAATAGCATTTGACGAAAATCAATCAGAACATTGTCAAACTGGTAACATGGAGCGATTATATAAATCACAATCGAAAATGCGTGACAATCTGGGATTTAAATCGAACGTAACTATCGAACAGTCGTTTTCGGTTGTACCTCCTGGTGTCCTACCTCTTGACTGTTTGAAATATTTTGCAGAAAACTATTCAGCGGTTTATAAAATTATGGTATCCAATCTGAATCAAACCGTCAACGATAACTATCGGTTTCCGCTTGGGGAGGTTGCGATTGAACTGGTAAAATTATTATGCAATTTGTTTAAAATTGAGGAACCACCTTGCGAACAGACCGGTAAATTCCATCCAATATTTTTTGCTCATGAGCATCCTTTCTTCGAATTATTCTGCGTTTGCATGGAGGTATTACACCGCAATTGGAAAGAGATGAGGGCATCAAAACATGATTTTATAAAAGTGTTCTCGGTGACTGAAGATCAAATCTTACGAACTTTAAATGTTCGACCATTGAACTTTAGGGAATTCAGGCGAACTATAAAAACGTTTCCATATAGTCAAATAAACATGTTTCGGGAACTAGAACGTGCTGCAAATGAAGAATATGAGTCAACGGTACCGGTTGTAAATCTCAAACAAAAGCTTACACCAAAAATTATAGATTTGGTTAAAAAACAACGGCTTAAATTTTTGGTCACCGGTAATTATTAAAAATGTATATTTAAATTTTACTAGAATATTATTAAAGTTAGTTATAATATGTTTTAGGATCGAGATTCTATGAATACACCAAAACGGGTCAACGAGTAAAAAATCAAATTTGGTATGCTCGTCTTTCGGCGAATCATAAAATATTACACTATGATCATTGTGACGAGGAAAATACTCCAACCGTGGACGAGTTGCACAAGCAAATTTCTGTTACGAATATGAAAGAGATATTAGTTGGAAAAGAATGTCCAGGATACCACAAACGTAAAAACCAAATAATAAATAGTTGCTCATTTGCAATTTTCTATTTAGATCAGTCATCACAGCCATGTGCTACTCCATTAGAATTTATCGCACCCGATGAGGTTACACAAAACTATTGGGTTGATGGTTTGAGAATCCTGCTAGATTTAGAAATGACAAGCACTCGTTATAATGAGGATATTGATACATTATTAGCAATGGAAATAAAATTGAGACTTCTCGATACAACAGGAGTTGGTATTAACAAAGATACACAACCCATACCGCCTGATCCAAAGGACTATAATTTTTAAATCCTAATCAATCCTTTCTCATACGTCAAAATCATACAAAATTATCTACTTTAATTAATTTACTGTACAAGTTTGAAATAAAACGTCTGAAAGAAGTTTTTTTCCTATGTCAAATTAGTAAACATCACTCACAAATTGGAAATTGAATTACATAAATATATATAAAAAACATCCCTTATACAATTTCTTGTATATACATGAATAAGTGTGTTGTCAATTAGATTAAATTGTTAAAGCAAGACAAACAGGGACCATTGAAATTAAGATTTTGGTGTGTGCGGATTTAACATTTTCTGTTTGTGACGTTTTAATGAGTGACTGAACTCCTTATTTGAAAAACTGTCATTGAAGATTACACATAGCCACGCGAGTGAATAAACCGTTAATTCCTTGATGTGCAGGAGTAATCAAGTGTCAAAATTATTTTTAGTTTATTTACGTATTTCGAAAACATTTTAAATATGACTCATGCATAAAATAAATATCTATGGATCTAGGTACGCAGACATTGTGGAGATACTATACGACACCAAAATATAATTTACGAATGCAAAAATTTTCCATTTTCATTAAAAAATCAAAAACAAAAATTCTAGTTTTAATTTTCATTGAAAGCGGGGCGAAAATTTTATGTTTTTTTGCTTTTTGGTGGTGGCGAAGTTCCCTGCATTCCCGTTTAAGAATGAGAATTAATCTACCGGCTAGACTCTTGTCATATGTTGTTTTTTGTTTGATAGTTACATTTTTATATGGAAAAGAGGAATATTTAAATTGAAAATTACAAAAACAATCTGGATGCTGTGAAAAAAGTAAAAATTAAAAAAAGTTTACACAAGTTGGACAAGCATGCGAAAGTGAATGTGTCCAGATTGGACAAGTCTAATACATAATGGATGGATATACATATATGGAAATTTGTATGACGAATTTTTTCGATGCAAAAAATGTTGTGGTGACTGTTCTCTGTATTTAACTATTTATAGTGTTTTTTTTTTATCTTGGATGCAGGCAATTAATCGTTAGTTTATATTTGCTCAGTCTGTTTTAATAGTTTACGTTATTAAATATCCATACATTTTTAGATCTATTCTTTAATAAATTAACCCTGCCGTTTAAATGTAGAGTAAAAATGATCCCAAACAATAACAATAGTAAAAAGCTACTAAAATCTGCCGCGTCATAAAACCAAATTCTGTATAACTGATAACCCTTACTCACAGTAAAGTGTCATTCATATACCAATGACGTTCACAAAAAAAATTAAATAAATAATAAATAAGGAAAACAAATTTCAATTTTATTTACATGTTTTGACATCCATTCCGGAAGGAAATCTGGGGATATCTATTCACTTTCAGTCTCATTCCAAAAATTTGTGATTTCTTATGTTTTATGGATCAACAGAGAAAGCCTGCAAAACGTGGGTTTGAAAGATAACCCAAAGAAATAAATTTTTGATAAATAAAAAAAATAGAAGGGGACATTTGTTATAAGATAACACAATATCTTAGCCTCTTTTAATAACACACCCTGACATCTTGAACGTACTATTGATATAGTTTCCACCGATTTAGTTTAACAGAATTCTTAAAACTGTCATATCGAATTATAAGATTTCGAAATAACTGCTGATTGCAAAATTTTTACCCTTCGCGCGAATAATTTTCGTCCCCCTTTAGTACCACTTGTTACTGACTGACTATATATACCATATATTTCAGATCAATTTTCTTCTTGTTTATTTATTTAAATCTCGTAAGATAATATTGTCACTGATTTCAATCAGAATACACTTTACAATAGAGTTAAGAAAAATAAAATATAAAAAAATAGAGCCGGAAAAATACTAAGGGAAATGTGAATTGATTTTTCAACTGGAGATGATAATAAATTATCGTAAAGTGAATAAATGTCAGAGTTATCAATTACGTATAGTGTGTTATAATGTAAGAATAGTAAAATATTGGGGATGGGCAAAAACGGATGCGACTGTCTATAGATAAGATGCTGTTATGTAGTTTTTTTTGTGTCTCGAGATGAGATTTTTAACATGCATAATATAACAATTTTTCTGTTGTCATCTGTTATTTAAACACTTTTCAGTTTTTCACCCTATTTGTGTATATGGTATACGATTTTATATTTGTATGTTAGATCGCAAGATATTAAAGTGAGAGTACCGTTTTAAAGGTTATTCTTTCTTTGTTTGCCCTCTTGCAAATTAATATTTTTTGATATTTAGTAAATAGGTATTCGAGGCGGTGTTGTGTCATATAACCAACTACGCCGCGTAATTAATTAATATTCTGCATGCCTATACAATGTATGTAAATAATTAATCAGGCTGTGTCGACAATGTAAAGAATATAGACAATGTCGAAAATTATTGATTTTATAATTTATTTGTTAACGGAAACATTTTAAGCTGTACAATAACGTACATATACGTACTATGCGTTATTGTGCTCATAAAACAGAATTATTAGTAGAAAAGGCTATTTCTTGTATGCTTCTGCTATTTCCGGAGACGAAAATCGACACGTGAAAGTAGACCGTTTTGGACAGTTAATTGAAACCAAATAGAGAGCTGTCAAAATGTCATGTACTATACAATGAATGAAATTTAAATCTTATTAAGGATCGATTCGAACCGAAGTTGAAATTACTATTTTCAATAGAGGCACGCGCTTAATGCAGACAGTTGCTTTGCTAATACTTTTATTTTCCTGATTCATTGCTAAAGGATTATACGAATGGGGTTACATCACGGCGCCTGCTTAGTATGAATACTAGAAATAATGGATCAGAAAATTTTAAAGGATAGTGTTGAATGACTGCGGTCAACATTACAGGAGATTCCAATGTTCGGTAATCTACTGAGTGATGTAAGAGGACTAATTTTTAATCCCACTCCTATGAGTACACGAAAAGATATGTTAGACAAAGTCTTGCTCAAAACACTAAGTATTGTAAGTAAATTATACATTAAGGATTGACGCGGATACGGACCTTAGGCAAATGAATTTTGTAATTAGAAACATTTTCTTTAGCGACCTCCTGTAAAATTTGGATAAATATTTAGATAATTCAGACATATTTATTCCATTGATCTTCGTTGGATTTAAATTTTTATGTATAATTCTTCTTAGAATTTCTGTATTTAATTCCAGCAAGCTGACATGGTATCTGTAGCAGAATGTATACGGTTTCTCGTAAGCGTAAACTTCTTTGCCGTTTTTAAATACCAGTTTTGCCTTGAATGAATTTATGAGGCCCACAGTAATTTATGAGGTCTGTAGAATCTTCCGCAGCATTGTGATTTGTTCCTTCAATGGTCAACCGGTTCACTTCTAGCTCCAAACTTTATAGGACGTCGTGCAACCAAATTCGTAAACGAGTTTGTAGTTATATTCTTCCTTGCGCGTCTTCTATTTCTTCAGTTTGGCGTTATTATTTCTGTTGCTAAAAGCACACGTGAAAGTTGGTGGTTTGTAAGTATTTTGTTTTTCTTCGCTCCGAATAAATTGTTTGTGAAATCCGCGGTTCCACACATTGATTCTTTCGTCGTGTTTCTTTCCTCGTTTTTTCATCTTTACCTACAAACTGTTTTTAGTTTGTAGATGAAGGGGAAGGAAACGAGGAAAGAATCATGACGAAATAATTAAAGTGTAGAATGGCGGATTGAGCATATTCAAAATGATCGCCTACATTTCTTTTTGTTGACTGTAGAATAACAGTCTATCTTTACCGACATCTCTCTGTGATATAGTAGGGTATCTATTGCCATATCTGAGGCGTATGCAGTGTGGATGGAGGGATTATTGCAATCAGTAAGTATCAGTATTTTCTATGATGACAGCGGCTCTTTAATATGACGAAGCGCTAGAATTTGCCTTTGATCCATGTTGATTTTTAACACCATTAACTGGCTCCCTTTAATTTGACTATTTTCGCCATTTTTCGGCCTGGTAAGGTTTGTCAACTGTTTCACCAACTTCGGAAAGTCCCTAATGAAAGAACCTACAGTGTGATGCCAGGCCGTAGAATGATTTTAACACCTTCAGCAGCCACTTTTTTGAGATCTTTCCTAATGTCTTGATTCATTACAGTATCTGCATAACCTTAGAATTCAGTTTTCGTTTTCCAGTTTTCCATCTTATTCAGGTTGACACCTTGGTTGGTTTTTTCAATTTTAGAGAATATTTTAGTAGTCTTGAAATTGTATACTTCTCAATCATTGTTAGAATATGTTCTTTATTATGTAGGATTGCTTCATTTTGATCTGGTGGAATCCAAAGGTAAGATTGATTGTGGTGATTGTGGTAAAAAACTTTGAATTGCCAAGGTTTGCAATCATGTTGTAGATGTCTAAATTTGAGTAGGTGTCTCAGCTGGTGCAATTAGACGTTTGAAACCAATAACCTTTTAGTATTTTTGTGTGATTTATTCTTCCCTATCCATTAGGGAGCCATATGAGCTCTTCGAAGTCAGTATGATTCCATTTCCCAGAAATCGGCCAATTTGTTTTCTATCTCTATTCTCATACTGATTGGACAGGAGTAGGATTTTGGGTAGATTGGTTCATCTATGATTGATTTGATATCAGCAATCACTCTAGTATCGTTTGGTGTTACGCTGTTTGCAGGACCAAACAGCGTTTTGTATTTGGGTAGCATTATTAGGAGATTCCGTTCACTTCCGGTGAAAGGTGGTTATCTCAAATATCTATGTTATTTATCTAAGTTGCTTGATTTTCGTGAAGTGGTTGAAGTGGCTAAAATATAGAGTAAATCACCAACAGATGTACGTATATATATATACGCAAATAACACGACGAGCATGAAACCAAAAGTCGCAACATAACTTGCGCTCACCACTATCATGCCATATCGCCATTGCATATGGTGGTAATTTTAATGAAAATTATATATAAAATAAATTCAATAATCTAAATAAAATAAATATAAATTTAAGTTAATAAATAATAAACATAAAACTCGAACGCTTACATTATTTTAATATGTCAGACAAGTGTCGGGATGTTGTTTTTTCAACCAATAACGGCCGTCGAACGTGTTTAGTCCTGGCAGAACAATAAATTCTATGGCTATATACAGAATATCCTTGATACCTCTTTGGTGAAAACAATTTTAATTTAGCAAAACTTGATAATTTTTGAAAATAATAGAAATTTATTAATGTCAAATTTAATTATTTATTCAGCTTTAGTAACAAAATGATTCACGGGATCTATGCCCACTAGAACGTTACTTTCTGCTAATTCAAATTTAACAGACTAAAGTAATTTTACGCTACAAACTGGTACAAAATCCAATTCTGAAAACCGAACAAGATCTACTGGCATGCACATATAAATGAACCTTAATTAAATGTACCGTATAATTATTTCTAAAATAATGTTGGTCTCAGCTAGTTTTTGATAAAGCTTTACCAGCTTTACTAAAACCAGTTTTTAGTCTCATGTATACAGTTAAAGACAATTTTGAACTCGGCTTGTTTTGAGGTATTGATTTGCGTTCTAAATTGGATTTTCGAACATTGTGTCGTTTTGATTTCTGCTATCTTTATAATAGTAAACCTCTTGTCTTTCTTAAATGAGCGAAACCCAAATGTGACTTTTAATTATTCACATTCAGTTTTGGTCCGATTTTCGATTTGGATTCTGCTAGGTTTAAGTGACCAATTCCAGGTTTGATCCAAAGAGTTAAACCCAAAAACAACCTAAATTAAATTTTGTAGCAGTTTTTCGATTTGGATTATCCGAGCTGAAAATTAAAAACCCGAATTAATTTTCTTATTTTTTTTTTCTTTCATTTGGCTTCAAATCGTTTTCGTCGGAGTAATTAGTCTAGAATTTTTAATAGTCTATTGTAGTGACTGCTAATAAGGCTGACGTTGTATAGAAACGAACTCGATCTAATCAAAAAAAAAAAAAATGAAAGGGAATTATTTTCTAAAACAAAAATAAAAAAATATTTAGGAAAATGTTTAGGAAAAAATTCACATGGGTCTAAAGTAAATTATAAAATTGGACAAATTCTAAATGTTGTTCCGTCAAATTTAGAAATATATTCAGATTTTAGTTAATATTTTTAAGAAGGTAAAGCATAGAAATGTTCTATTAAAAATTATATTTTATTATAAAAAGTTATATTTATGATGGCCTTGGTACAGTTGTTGCACGAAACTTCAATAAAAAATTTTATTCTACAGAACTCAGTAGTGCCAGAAATAGACATGGTTTTTATGATGACCTTTGTATGTACTTTAGTACAAAAATGCCAAATTGTCGGTCCTTGGGTTCCAATAACAGCAACAGTTGTTGCATGAAACTTCAATGAAAAATTTTGTTATACCGAAGTCAAAAGTACCATAGGTTAGGTTAGGTTAGAGTGGCTGCTATCGCACACTTAGGCCCACAGGATCCTATCTCCTCTTTACTCCCGCTAAAACCATCCACAGCTACATATGTAGCGTAAAATATCTCGCACTCCACAGACCGCGAGTTTCGAAAGGCTGTCCATACCGAACACACCTAAATACTTATGCCTTCTGCATGATAGTGCCGGACACGAGCATAGGAAGTGATCTAACGTCTCTTCCTCCTTTTCGTCTAAACAACTTCTACAAAATTCAATTGTCTGTAGACCTAGCCTTCTCGCATGTTCTTCAATAGGCAGTGTCCTGTCAGTATCCCTACGACCAATACTGCCTCTCGTTTTCCCAGGGATACTAGTGCTTTGGAGTGCTATAGGTCCAGTTTTGGCCAAACCTGTTTTGCTACCCTGCACGTGAGGGTGTTGGTCCACCTCTCGTTTGTCAAGGCGATGATATTTTATTTAACGCTGATTTGAGCGCTGCTATAGGCCTCCCCAGACCTGCCCTTTCCGGCTGCATCTGGAGAGCCGTACCATGACGTCCGAGTGACCAGGGACCCAGATTATCTGGATGCTGAAATACTCACTCATCTCGTTAAGAGATGTACGAAAATTCAGCGCCATCCGTGACTTCGCAGACAAATCGCCTCTAGTAACCTGACCGCCGCCTGACTGTCCACATAAATCGCGATATCCCTCACGGATACCACGTTATGCTTCAATTATGTCCCGACTTCGCCTATCGCCACCACTTCAGCTTGGTACACGATGCAGTAGTCAGGGAGACGAACAGAAATATTAACATTAAGCTTCTCACAGAAGACTCCGGCTCTTACCTTGCCGTCTAGCTTAGAACCGTTCGTGAAAAATTGCAGTCCCTCGTTTTCCAGTATTGATCCTTTCCTCCAGGATTCTCTCGAAGGACAGATGGTCCGGAAATCTTTATCGAAGCACAACGTTGGTTTAATATAATCTAGATTTGCCAGTTCTTCCCTTAGCGATTTAACTGTCGTTGAGAGTCCCGTCTGAAGACACTTCTAGACTTGAGAGACAGTCGAGAGTCTCGTAGCCACATTGGCTGCCATCTGTTTAACAAAAAATTCGATTGGAATAAGGTGGAACATAACCTCTAAAGCGCGTGTAGGGGTTGACCTAAGCGCCCCGCTTATAATCGTGCAGGCCGTTCTTTGCACCTTTTCCATCATCTTGCTATATGTTACCTTCTCCAGAGGTGGCCACCACATGCCCACCCCATATATCAGCACAGGTCTTACCACTGCCGTATAGCGCCAGTGTACCAGCTCTGGTTTCAGACCCCATCTCTTCCTTATGGAGTTCTTACACGAGTAAATGGCTACATTTGCCTTATTCACCAATTCAACAATGTTAGGCTTCCAGCTGAGCTTATTGTCCAAGATTATGCCCAAAAATCTCGTTCTGTCAGCAAAAGCCAGTCTAATGCCGTTCAATGTAGGAGGATTAACTACCAGAATTTTATATTTCTTAGTAAATAATACCATTTCTGTCTTGGAAGGGTTGATCCGTAATCCACATTTGCTGGCAAATTTCGTAACGATCAGGAGTGCATTCTGCATAACATCCCTAATCGTATCCAGATGTTTGCCTGAGACAGCTATCGCTCCATCATACGCATACGCTACAACCCCTATCCCCTCTCTCTCTAGTTCCAAGAGAAATCCATTCATCACAACACTCCAAAGAAAGGGGGACATTATACCTCTTTGCGGGCTTTTTCTAACCACCCGCCTTCTAATGGTTGCCTCCCGCAGTTTCGAGGTAATAATCCTGGTTACCAGCATCTGATTTATCAACCTACTTATGGGGTAGTCTACATTCAAAAATAACAATCCTTCCATAATCGCTTGCGTTTTTACATTATTAAAGGCACCGTCAATGTCGAGAAATGGTACCATACAGAACTCTTGCGAGTAAATTGACTTCTCAATCATGCGCACCAGATCGTGCAGAACTGTGTCTACCTACTTCTCCTTACTGTACGCATGCTACAACATTGCCCAACTCATGGGCTCAATTTTTGATCGAATACCAATATCTACCAACATTTCCAGTTTCAGACATCCCCTGATGATACCTTCCAGCCAGGAGAGGATGATTGCCGAGTTCCTCTGGATATCTGCTGGTATAATCCAATCCGGGACCACCGATTTATAAGGCTTAAACCCGTTCAGCTCCAGGCTCCATCGAGTCATCAAAGCTTCCCGGAAAATGGGTCTCGATGAGGAGCTCCAATGACTCCACACTTGAAGCTGTCCAGTCTAATTAAATAACTAGGACTGGTTGGGTTACTAGCTAAAATTTTTCTAAGGCGAGAAGTCTCAGAAACCTCCTCCATCCTACAACAGAGGAGTCTCTGAGATCCCCTTTGTGCCATCCTCAACTCTTTTTTTGTACTTTCTTAGGTCCTCCTTATAGGAGTCCCAATCCCGAACCTCCCTTGTGTTCTTAGCTTTATTAAAAGCGGTTCTACACACTCTCCGATTCAAAACTCCTTGGTCCACCATATCGGTTTCTGCCTGTCCCTAGGCTTTGTTAGGGGCACGCAGCATTAAATAAAAAATTGCATGCTTTTATGATAATATCAACCATGCGGTCCAATTCTTTTACCGTTGCCGGAGGTCCAGAGACCTCCAGCGGCAATAATTCGTCCAACACCTCCCCATATTTGTTCCAGTTTCTCCTTATGGGATTCCTGAAGGTTTTCCGGGCAACAGGTTTAATGTCGAGGTTATATGTTATATATCGATGATCAGAGAATGAGTGCACCTTCGCCAAGGTGACATCTAAAATCTCCTGTCGATTTTTAACAATAAATGTCGGTTTTCGTCCAATATTTCAAACTAAAAGGTTGGTATTTAATAAATAATCAAAAATAACTCACCCCTCTCGTTGATGTATGTGCTTCCCTAGATTGTGTGATACGCGTTTGCATCACATCCGAGTATAACATCATCTCATTTTTGATATGCTTCCCGGATCAGCTCCCCATGTTATCCAATGGAACCTCCTTCTCTAGCCATAGTTTTTCATAGGCAACCTCAGCACTCACCGCTGTAACGTCCCAGCTACTAAATTGTGGAAGAAGAAAAATATTCAAATTATTTTTCGCTAAAACACACCATCTGATTTTTTCAGAGTTGCTTGAGTATAGTAATTTATACTCTTTCATTCTGAGGCTACAGAATCTAAGGTTCTTGGATTAACACCAAGTTCTCAACTGACTTAGTCAGTCTGAGCACGAGAGCTGCCGAGGCAGCCTTCGTGTGATGTAGGTTTATTTGTACAATGCCCACCATTGTGGTCGACCTTACTCACCTCTTCCTGCACTCCCTGCATCGGGATAGTACCTGTATGTGGAAAAAAGTGGTCGTGATGAAAAATCCGCCAATTAATAAAAATGGATGAAAAGCCAGTTGATGAGTTGCTGCAAAACTATTGTGGTTGACGATGGCTAGAGTTGAATTTTAATTATGGAGCGAACAAGTTGTACTATTGCGTTAAACTACACACACTGAATGAAAACTTTGAACCAAACTATTGTAAAAAGTACTTTATTTAAATTATTAACACACTGTACTTATTATTTTTATAAAATTATAACTTTTCTGTTCACCAGATTATAAAGGAATGAAATTTTTATTTCTTAAAAACTAAATCGTCATTTTAATATGTAAACCAAAAATGTAGAAAAAAATAGATTTATAGTGAAAAAGCTTTCTTTAATCTTTAAATAGAAAACTTAAATTTCCCGGTATTATAGCAAATTTAAAATTATATTACGTTTGCGCACAATGAACCGATTTGTACCGCAAAATTCTATTACGTTTTGATTTACATAGAAATTACATTTAATGACAGGTTTGTTTATAATTTTTTTTGTTGACATTTGTGTAAATAGTATTTAAGAAGGTAAGTACAAATTAATAGTTATAAATTCAATATTAACTGTAACAAAATCTAATAACATTATTATTTTTCAGGTAATTAAAACTATGTGCCTTAGGGGCTTAATAAATCGCAGTGGATTATGGTAAGTAACATTTTATTTCATTAATGTATGATTTATTTTATTTTAGGTGGACGCCAATGTTGGTGAGACATTTCCATGGAAATACGAAATGTCAATTAAATGACCAAGTGTTTTAATTTTTAAAATAATAAATTTTATGAACGAAAGTTGTGTAGTGTTTGTTTTAAAATTCTCACCAACAGTACCATCTTGTTGTTCCGGCCGCTATCTTCCTCTCGTCGAGAGCCTGACAGGATGTCTTCATCAGACTCCAGAGAGAGAAGGCTACCTCTTACTATACTCCCCACGTCCGAAGCATCATTCTCCTGGCCGTCCTCAGCCCGCTTGACCGTCTCCTGCTGAGTCGGTTCGTCGTCACTCCAGGCTGGTCTTTCGCAGTTGCATCGGCCTCGTCCTTTTTATATATTTTAAGCGAGATCGACCCGAACCCGAGGTTGATTACTCCCTTCAATTTTGCAAGAGAAACCAGGGATTCTTTATTGATCAGCATGATTGCCAATTTAAAGCCTCCCTTAGCTTCCTCTCCCTTTACAATCCTCCCGTCTCCCGTTGGAAGATCGAGATTGCTGGCCCGAATGATCTGGAGAATCTCTTCTGGATTATCCGGCTCGGTTGGTAGCCAAAAACGTGCCCTCGGCCTGCTCGGAATTTCCTCACTGCAGACTGCCTCAAGCCTCGCGCCCTGCCACACCTCGCCTACTTCGGCCACTGTCCTTTTATTAAGGTTGACCGATCTCTGGTCCGAGCACGCAGTCAACTTTACGCGCCGCTGGTACCATCCCGCATCTCTGCAGGAAGAGGGGGATCCCGGATTTTTTCTCAATATCCGCAGAAAAATGGAGTTTAGTGCATTTGCACTACCCTCCAGTTCTCTGACGTGATGCTCCCAAAAATCAATACCGAGGTAAAGCGGTTGGCTTAATCTCGGAGCGATATGAATGCGGAGAGGTCTCGTTTTGCCGCCGTATGAGACTTTCGCAACAAAATGTCCTACTACTCGTTGTTTTTCCCCACTAGCTGTCAACAGTGTTGATGGAAGGCAATTAAGTTTTAAATTATTGGCACTTAAGAATTCTTCTGCATTGCATCCCAACACAGACACGTTTGCCCCACTATCGAGTAGTCCTTTACATGGTACACCGTTGATCAGAACATTAGCGTATGGTCTTGAATCGGTATTTGTTGAAATAAATGAACCACTCACCATTTTCTGCATCGTTCTTATCAGTTTGAAATAATGTAAAGGACGATTCAATCTGGTTGTTCTGATAGAAGGTGTCTGTGTGGATTTTGAATTGACCGTTACTATTGCTTTTTTGGTATATCCGGTCTCCGCTGCAAGATTTGGTAAAATTCGGGATCCGTGTTTGTCGCTACCTCCTCTAGGGTGTTTCTGGGCGGTATGTTCATCACTGTTTAGGGATTCAGAACCCCAGTATTCGTGAAATCCCTCTTTCCGTTTCCCTGTCGAACATTTTTGCACCGATTACATTGAGACTTTAATATGTTTTAAGTCCCGCAACCAAAACAAAACCTATGTTTAATTGGATGAATACAATCTTTAAAGAAATGCCCAACTGCAAAACAGTTCCAACAGACATTAGGCATTTGTAAGTTATAGAAAGATGATCTCTGTTGACTACATGACGCATTCGGTTCAGTTGGGGTGACTACTGAACACACAGAATCAAAAGGTTGGGGCTGCTCAGAAAATGTATTATTAAAGGCACCACCCTGTTCACGGTCATTGATCACTTCCAGCTCACTGACCTTTCGTACGTTTGACTGATATATCTCTGGAGTCCAACCTAATCGGGTCCAGGTGTCCTCTATCGTCACACATCGGTTGATCATTTCTGGGATTTGGAAAAATTGATATTCAGCAAATTTCGCTTGTAAACCTGCCCTCATATTCCTAGTCAAGAGGTGAATTAATTCTATGACCGGTATGGGCCTCATTAAAGAAAGAGACAGACTGCGAACAGCTTGGTAAAAATCTAGAAATGATTCATTTGATCTTTGTTTGCGTCTTTCCATGGCTGCCCTAATATCATTGTCCGTTTTCCTGATTTTGAAACGTTGAGTCATAGCTTCACTGAGGGTCTTCCAATCCACTGCGCCATAAGTTTCCTGGTACTCCCAGTACCAATTCAAAGCTCAACCTTTTTTTTTTTTTTACAAAAAGAAAGTATTAATCATCCAATGGATTTAATGTCCTTTTAAGGTTAATTTATACTCCCCTTTTCATTCCCGCACTCACCCACCCATTCACCTACTCACACATTTACAGTATACCACCTGCACATTGCAAGCTCCTGCACACTGACATGAACGGTGGGTCGGCGCTGAATTCTGCACACCAACAGAGGGTCTAAATTGTGTTTATTAACATCACCGATTGTAATCGATGAAGAAAATTCGCTTTACATCCTGCCTCTGGTGGGATTCGAACCCAGTACGTCCCGGTCCAAGTGCCGAAGCTTTAACCACCGCCACTTGTACGGTACCTTTGAGAAGAACACTAAAATTCGCGGCCAATCTCTGCTCCCTTAGACCATTGTCAATAGCCATACGCTGTACTCGGTATAAGAACCATTCTACTGGAAGTTCGTCTCTTTCATCTCCATTATAGACCAGTTTCCAGTTATACATTTCTAAATATTCTTTGACCTTACGATTGGTTGAGCTTGGTGCGGTCGGATTTGCATTTACATTATGTTCAGGCTGCTTTTGATTACTTTCTTGACGGTTGTCGTGCACTTCCTGCTCTTTTTCGTTCTCGTCAGTTTGGTCTTAAATATTTTCCACTATTATTATATTATCCTTATGTACTCCATTAAATTCATCAAAAACTTGTTTCAATTAATTCAATTAATTTTCCATTTCCTCTGATACTTCCATTGCTGTCTGAATGTCTTGCAAACAAGTTAACAATTTGTGACAGCTGTTTATCATTTTTGTTGAAATTTCGTTAACAGATTTTGAGCTATTGATTCTACTTAGTCTGTCGCCTACATGTAAAGTACCTGTAATTAACTCAGTCATTTTTTCTTCTGGAACTTCAGTCTTATATTTATATGTCTTGTAACTGACTTTCAATATTCTTCAGTTTGGAATTGGAAACCTGTATCGCACGTTTCGGAGATTTGAGTGCAGCGTGGTGTGCTCGCACTGGTGGCTCCATTTAGTGTGCCATTTCCTTTTCCAGAACTTCTTGCAACATAGCCATCTTCCTCGAGACGGTACCCGCAATATTTCTTATCGCACATTCTATTGCGAGTTCATCACAATCTAGATATTCTACGTTCATTTTGATGTTCAGTAAGGACGTATTTCTAAGATTATGGTCAAATTACACTGTGATTTCAGATAATTCTCGTTATAGAAATTTGAAATTATGATTTAACAAAAAAAAATTTTAGATAACAATTCAATAATTATGTTCACTTAACGAAAGTATATTAATTTGATTTGAATATTAGTTGTAATTGGATCAGTAGTTATGGGCTAACACCTCAATGCATAAAATTGGCTGTAACAAATCTATAGTCTGATAAAATTAACTAAATAACAAAATGCACGTACACTGTTCCATAATTTTAAAGTGGACTCGAACCACAGTTCATGTGATAGTGAAATCATGCTGAATGAAACTATTCAACAACACCTATTGGTGGAGTTCACCACCTGAACGGGTTACAAAAAAAAACAAAACAAAAAAAAATATATTTACTTGATTAGAACCGACAATGTAATCATAACCTACTATGGTGAATGACACTGTGAACCAAAGTAAATAAATAAATCTAACAGAAACTACTAAAAAAACGATATAAAAAATATGCCTAAAATCACGATTGATAATGCAATCAACATTTCTTACAAATGGAAATTAGCAAAATATATCGTCCTATATGAATTGTTTGATGATCCGGATCATTTACAAACATTGCAATCAAAACCCTAAAAGAGGAAAACAACGCGATAACCCAGAACTTCGAACTTGTAAATAATTAAATTGGAGATAGCAATTAACAACTGAAACTATAAATACAATTATCGTCAATTGGAGTCTTTTAATTTCCCTAATACATATGAGAAGACTAGGATAATGATCTAAATAACTAATATACTCCGATTGGGCGCCACTGTATCGAATGGGTGTTCTTTTGTTTGTATAACCTCCATTTCGTTAACAGAATCCCTCTATAATATAAATAAGTGACTGCAGCACGTTTGCCGGCCAGGTAACAGCGATGGGTCAGGTTCTTGTCACTTGTTGTATAGAGGGCTCGATGTGCTGCACTGCCAATTGACGAACAAAAAAAAAATTTATTAATAAATATGGAACATAATGAGTTTTAGTATTGCACACTTTTACACGGATCTTAGAAAGAAAAATAAAATTAATAGGTAGTATATAACAAAACTTCACATTTCACGTTAAACAAACTGATAGTTAGCACCCTAAAAAAAAGAAACTGTCACAGCCAATTTATGAAGGGTGGTCAAGATGATGGACCACTTGCGCGCCTCCCGCCCCACTGGCATTATCATGTGCATTTATTTAGTTAAGCCCCTGTATCATTTTGGGTTAACCCATACTATCCAATCACTTTTAAAGCCACTATTCACTCATAACGTGTTGTTTTAAATCCCTCATCCTGGGCCATAGTCCAAGATATTAATACGGCCACTAAATTTGTGTATTCACAATTATATACAATACACAGTACAACTTTTATTAATTTGTTTGTATGGGCACTAAACACTACTCCACTGTTTATTTACGGCCGATGCCAAAAATTGGAATGAATAAATAAAACAAAAATTTTTGTTACCTGTAATAATATTTCTGTGCGTTTGTTGTTGTTGTTGGTTGCAATTAATTAGATAAAACAAAAAGGTAACAGATGTAAATGATCAACCCCATCTATCAGAGAATTACCTATACGCAAATTTATGTAAATCGATAACAATCAATTATTCGTTGGCCACATCTCATCCGTGTACGATTTCAAACTAACCCCGCGAAGAATTTTATTGTGAATTAATTTTATTTATTTATTATGATTTTTTTTTTCTCACGATATCGTCAACTCAAATCAAAAGAACAAACCTGATCATTCAATTCTGAGCACCTGTATAGAAGAAGTAAAGCCTGCAACATAGTTAAAATGTTACAACTGTAAAGGTAACCATTATTGGGCGCTTTCAGGTCCCCTATCATGATTAGTAAAATCATCGCCAATTTGATTTATAAATTTCATAGTGCTAAACATTTTCATAGCGTTGGTCGCGATTTTACTCAACATGTTGCCAACTGTTGGGTGCCTTGAAAGCGCCCATTATATTAGAATTCTTACTACATAAAATATGCAGTAGGCGGGTTTAATAAAAACACTGTGCTAGTTGAAAAATGTGACAAGCTGGGCACCCAGGGGGTAAACCTAATTCGAGTATGCTGAATTCAACGGTGCTGGTCCCATTCAAAGTTAGTCCCCATTTTTGAGATATCGCATTCGACATTTTTTGGCTCTGAGTCAAAATATACCCTCATTTTCACGTTTATAGCTATTGAACCATTAAGATTGTCATTATACTTTTTTCAGCAAAGTTGTTGCGCAGGTCAAGACCAACAACTTTGCCGAACATATCAAGACCGAAAAACCACATCTAATTTTTTTTTGCTTTTCATTTCGACGAAAAACACTGTTTTTATCAGTTTTTATCATTTTGTTGAATTTAAATCGAGTAGAATCGATCAAATAAACATTGCATCGACAAATATAGATACAATAGAAACTATTTAAAAGAAAGTTAAATTGATTCTGTTGATTTTATGGTGATTTTTCCTAAAAAAAATTCCTAAAAAATTAACATTTTTCTTCTCTTTGACAAAACAATGGCGTGCCGTTGCGATAGTGGATAAAAATCCTGAATTTTTTCATTTCATCGTTTTTAACAATTACATCACGTAAATTATCACTTTGGACGGCAGTCCAATCGAGTGACGCAAGCACCTACTGTGCTGGAAGTCAAACTCGTATATACGAGTTCGAGTTCCAAAAAATTAGTTTTTCAGGTATAACTGCCCCAAAAAATGCCTCAATTATTTTTTAAATAGTAAGTTATGATTGTAGACATCGATACCAATTCAACGACACCTCAAACGCCCAAAATGGATGATTTTGACCAAAGTTATGACATTTGGAAATTTTTCTATGACGTCACGATATAATCTTGCTTTGGTATATATGCTTGTTTATCCGTACTTCTTTCATTTGATCTCATATTTTCAGGGTTTGTAGTACTTGAAAAACTGAGCAACTTTTGTTCTACAAGTTTTTGATTTAGCCGCCATATTGGCCGCGGCCAGCCTCTGAAACGCCATTTTTGGCCATTAAAGCCACGCCCACAGCGCTGAACTTATTTGACATACCTCGGACATATGCATATCGTTAAAAAGGTAATTGACAACTATCAAATAGCATATAAAAAAATTTCAAAAAATTAAGGTTGAAGGTCATTTTGGCCAAAAAACTGAAAAATGCCAAATCGGTCGGCCATATTCGGCCAAATTGCTAAAAAATTAGCCCAAAACTTTTGGATCATATATTTTCAGGATTATTAGCCACAAACCTCACCTACAATATGACATCAACCGTTTGTCTCAGAAAACTAGTATATTTTAGATATTGACCTCCATAACTTAAAATCTACCCTAATTTTTTGCAAAATTTCATTTTTTGGCTCAAATGCACCCCAATATCGGTCCGTTGCGGTTCATAATGATTGTGAATCAACGTATTACAATGAAACAAATATAAATACATCATATTATTATCATTGCTAAGAGAATTTTTACTAATGACACTTTTTTCATAACAAAAAAAAAAATGAAAAACTGACAAATTGATGTGATTGAAAAAATCACCAAAAACATTGAACATTTGACAGTTTCCTTGCATAATATCGAATTTTTTTTAATCTTTATGGTGATTTCTTTAAAAAAGAGATCTTATCTTCCCTCCCATCGCATGAAGATGGACTATAAGCGAGAGGGTAGCTACCATTAATTTTTGTTTCCAACTAACACATTAAAATATGTACATTTTGTTGTATTGTTTAAGGAATCAAAAATGAATTACTATCGAGTGTGTGTGAACTGTTTTGACTGACAACAATAAAACGAATCGCAATCAATTCTTTTTCAATTTGCCGTGCCAAAATCATTGATATCAAATAAAAAACCTCTTAACGAGGTAAATGTTCGAGTGACGAAGTCGAATTCAATTCACAAAATCTCTGATATCAAATTTGTGCCGAAATTTTACATTTTTCTTTCTAGCTGTCTAAAACAACAATTTGTCAACGATTTTTCGGAATGTTAAACAACAACGCGCTGAATGCACTAACATTCCGAAAAATCGTTGACAAATCGAATGCAATTGTTTTTTCGGCACAAATTTAATATCAGAAATTTATTGAATTGAATTCGGCTTTCATCACTCGAACATTTACCTCGTACAACAGACATGCCACTTTGCATACAAAAAAGTGGAAAAAATGGAAAAATAATCTGGGATAGAAAAATCCGAGATTTTTATCCGTCGTATGTTTCTGTGATTGAATGGCGCAGTGACATTTGATGGTTGGTATATTGATGCAGATGTTTCTTAATTTACGTGTGTAATTTACGTGATGTAATTGGTTAAAACGATGGGATGGAAAAATTCAGGATTTTTATCCACTATCGCAACGGCACGCCATTGTTTTGTCAAAGAGAAGAAAAATGTTAATTTTTTAGGAATTTTTTTTTTAGGAAAAATCACCATAAAATCAACAGAATCTATTTAACTTTCTTTTAAATAGTTTCTATTGTATCTATATTTGTCGATGCAATGTTTATTTGATCGATTCTACTCGATTTAAATTCAACTAAATGATTAAAAATAAAAAATTAAGTGTGCTTTAGACCACACTACTGAAGTAAAACTTCTAATATATATTTAATATTTATAATATAATATAGAAAAATTATAATATTGGAAAAAAAATTGGTTACCCTTTGCGTTCTCGAGTGTCACCTAGCCGTTTATGTCTGATGCCACAAGAGGTAACCTTGTAACTTGGTAACTTTTTCAAGGCCAACTAGTCGTAATAGACAATGTTTATGTATGTGTCACAAAATGGACAAAAAAACCATTTTTGAAATCTCTTCGCATAGTAAAAATGGCCTTGAAATATTTTTTATTTCATTTATGTATAACCACAGTACATCATGTGGTTTCATCGAAAATATGTTTAAGTCGCATTAAAACCTGTATCATAGGCAATCGGGGAAAGAAACGAAGAAAGAATCGGTTTCTGCGATACCTCGTGTGAAATGGAGCTATAATATAGAAAAAATACATTTATAAAATATATCACACGGACGAATTTTTTTTGGCCACCCTGTGCGTTCTGGAGTGAGTAAGTTAGTGAGTGACATAGATGTTATAATATAGAAAAAAAAAAAATTTTTGGTCACCCTGTGCGTTCTCGAGTGAGTCAGTCAGTGACATAGAAGTCTATATTATGACTTTCCAATTTTCCTGTTTTTCAATTTTCCAATTTACAAATTTTCCAATTTTCCAATTTACCAACTTTCAAAATTTCCTATTTTCATATTTTTCATTTTCCTATCTTGCAATTTTGCAATTTTTCAATTTTTCAATTTTTCAATTTTCCAATTTTCCAATTGTCCAATTTTCCAATTTTCGAATTTTTCAATTTTCCAATTTTCCAATTTACCAGTTTTCCAATTTACCAATTTTCCAATTTTCATATTTTCATATCATCATATTATCATATTTTCATATTTTCATATTTTCATATTTTCATATTTTCATATTTTCATATTTTCATATTTTCATATTTTCATATTTCCATATTTTCATATTTTCATATTTTCATATTTTCATATTTTCATATTTTCATATTTTCATATTTTCATATTTTCATATTTTCATATTTTCATATTTTCATATTTTCATATTTTCATATTTTCATATTTTCATATTTTCATATTTTCATATTTTCATATTTTCATATTTTCATATTTTCATATTTTCATATTTTCATATTTTCATATTTTCATATTTTCATATTTTCATATTTTCATATTTTCATATTTTCATATTTTCATATTTTCATATTTTCATATTTTCATATATTCCTATTTTCCAATTTTCCATTTACCTGTTTTCCAATTTTCTAATTTTCCAATTTTAAAATTTTCCAATTTTCCAATTTTCCAATTTACAAATTTTCAAAATTTCCAATTTTGCAAATTTCGAAATTTCCAATTTTCCAATTTTTCCAATTTTCCATTTACCAATTTTCCAATTTTCTTATTTTCTTATTATCCCATTTTTTTAACCAATGATTAAAATAAAATGGTATCAACTAATGTTCCACCTAGGGATTTATGAATTGTCATGGCACATCCTGATACTAAAGGAAAATGATTTCGTTTTGCGTCTATTGTTTCGTTCGCCTCGTTCGATTACACTTTTCGTAACGCATTTGCTAGCTTTCCCCAAGTCAAGCGTGCCTAAAGAAGTTTTACTTCAATAAAAACAGTGTTTTTCGTCGAAATGAAAAGCAAAAAAAAATTAGATGTGGTTTTTCGGTCTTGATATGTTCGGCAAAGTTGTTGGTCTTGACCTGCGCAACAACTTTGCTGAAGAAAGTATAATAAAAATCTTAATGGTTCAAGAGCGTGAAAATGAGGGTATATTTTACTCAGAGCCAAAAAATGTCGAATGCGATATCTCAAAAATGGGGACTAACTTTGAAATGGGACTAGCACCGTTGAATTCAGCATACTCGAATTAGGTTTACCCCCTGGGTGCCCAGCTTGTCACGGAAAAAGTTCGCAATTCAAGCACAGTTAAATTAGTACGCTGGTGGTAGTTTTTAAACCTAAATTTTTAAAACGAGAACATTAAAAATCCTCATCATCGGGTAGGCCGAATATTAAATATATTCTTTTGTTTATTTGTACTCAGTTATAATATTTGTGATTGGTGTACATTACCTCGAATTGGACATGTTTATTTATAGATTTGACACAAAGATAAGAAAATTACAGTGATAAATAATTTATGGATATATTTTCCGTATAAAACTTATCTTCTTTTGTACAACGTTTTTGTTGTAATAACCCCAATATACATAATATTCTCGTATGTATACGGGTACAATACTTACTTTGTATAGTATAAACAATTCAAGATTTACGTTATAATCAAAACAAAATCTCCTGGAGTATTCCTTCTCACCTCCTTCCACCCTTCCGTAAAAAAAACAGTGACAAAAACTATAAAACAGTATACATACATAGGTTATGCTGAAGGGTGGATATGTTACGAGTGTGTACACCAGAAACCAAAAAAACTGAATTCATTACATTTCAATTATTTATTTTTAGTTTCACACAATTCTATAGTAAAACTACCCCCTTAGATACACTTCCGTTTCTGTGTACATATCGTTATAGCAGGGTTATTTGGCAACATTATAATGAATTTAGTTTTGGTGTAGATAAATTGAACCAAATTTAATGTTGCATTTAGTTTTTTCATAGTTCGGTAGGTTTATATAAATGATAATGATCTTAAATAATTTTTGGTTGGTGTGCGGTAGTTTTTGAATTTAGTCGAATCTGTTCAAAAAAAAAAATAAAAATAAAAGGAAATTATAATTTTTAATTAACGTCATTTAAATTCAATTAAGATAAACAATTTACATAAAATTGAAATTTATATACATTTTTTAGCATCAGGTTTAAGTTTTACTCGTACTCGTATATCTCAAGGTTTATTGTTACTGCCAGACAAAATATTGTGGCGTTGCTTATAAATTGGTAAATTTTCTATAAAGAGTGAACAATTTTTTATTATCTACAAATATGGTTATTATTGCAACAAATACTTGCAACACTGTAATTAACTGTACTCGCTCGTACGCTATATAACAACTGAATATCACATAAAAACTGGCAAAAAACTTTTTCAGTTGGAAATAACTTTTCATTAATTATATTAACGCAGATACGGAGTAATGAACATCAGAAATACGAAGAAACATGATTTTTTCGTTTTATTTGGTTCAATTTTTGTTGATGTATACGATGAATGCCATATAGTTCTGGCTGGCAATCGTAATGGCTACACAGTATAAATGGATACGTGACTCATTAAATTGTAATGTAATTATGGCTAGTTGTTAAGATTATTATGAACAATGGTGTAACTCAACAAAGTTATATTTTATAGTTGAGTTTTCTAGATAAGAACAAAGTAGAGTGATGCGGTAGTTGTGGTGGTGGATGTTTTTATGCAATTTACCCTTAAACATATTGATTTTCGATTAGTACGGTTTGTTCGGCATAATTAATTGAAATTGTTTAGTGACTAGGACATTAATAGGCTCGTCGGAGTATTGTTAGGTCGTTAAATACAAGAAATAATAAATTTCGAACTTTACTTAAATTTTAAATTGATGCAGTAATCCTGTTCTTGCCAATATTTCCCGTCATTCGCTCTATTACTTAATTCCTTAATCTGGATGACGGTCGCAATATCTACCAAAACGCTTGGTGTTAAATGTTAAATGATGGCTACTTTTATTAAGTACTAGCTACACCCTACACGCTTTGCCGGTCGTGTCATCATTCATACATTATTTTTATTTGATAAATTTTATTAAATTATAATTAAAATGAAATTGATTGGTTTATTCCAATGATCTTTCGTATACAACATTTATTGTTGTTCCTTCAAGTGCAAACATATATAATGTTGATGGTTTTCCTAGACGTGAGCATCCAACCGTATGAGAAGCATGGATATTTCAAATTAAAACCACAAACTTGAGTTGACTGACCTTGTGGTTTGTTTTTGACCAAAAAGACGTGTTGTGTGAAAATTGTATTCTTTTAAAATTAAATGTCATTTCTGATGGAATTATAGGACTGCGTGGGATTAAAACATCTTCCCTTTTGTATTTGCCAGATAATATGGTTGCTCCAATTAAATTTGTCTAATTTTTTAACAGAAAGTCGTGTACCATTTGAAAGTTTTGGTTGGTTAATACTTCGTATTAAAATGATTGGCACCAATTTTTAATTGAAGACTAGTGGTGGTACTCCGGGCAAATCTAATGAATTTAAAAATTCTGTAGGATAATTTACCACTTCATTTTGACCTATAATACAATCAATAATGTCATTGTTTTATTTGCTGATTCATTGTTTTATTTTTATATTAATTTCTAAAGAAATCTATTCTGTGAGTATACATGTATGATTTCAAACTAGAACCGAGCATTCAGTTTAAAAGAAAGATTAAATTAAAATTGCCGGCTACAACTCAAGGAAAAGTGCTATGGGTCGTGGGGTTTGAGGCTTGAATGGCTCCTGGCCTACACCGTGATTACAGATAGTTGAATAAAAAAAAAAACGCAAATAATAAATAATAATAAACCCGGAGTTCCGCCGAAATTCGTCGGCCGAAATTTGGGGAACCGAACAACTTATTAAAACCGAGTGAGGTGCCTTGGTGTGCGCATCCTTTCGAATTTAAACAGAGCAAAGCCCTGGCTTCGAAATCGGATGCGGGCACCGAGGGACGGCAAACACTACCCCGACACAGAATGAGAGTCCCTCCCTCACCATAACAAACCCGGAAAATTATTAGTAATTCATTTTATCTTTTATTCCCCGCCGAGGAGACGAATACCAAACACCCGTAAGAAACAAAAAACAAAAGTCAAAAAAAGAAAAGAACAACGAAGAAAATTTTTGAGGCGAGACCAATGTGCGCCAAGATCAAGAGCACTATCACCGCAAGTTGGGGTGCTCGATTACAAAATAAAAAAATTTAAAAATTTAAAAATAAAAATAAAATAAAACAACCAAAAAAAATCGTACCTTAATATTATTGACCGTTGTGGCCTTGTGTGATAGTCATGCCACAGGCACCCCTGCCCGGACCGTTGCGGCTTGACTGTGCCGTCCCACGCTTCACTTCACCGTTCCGGCCATTCCGCCGGTTAACTTCAAAGAATACGGCTGGCCTCAACTAACCGCCGTAATTGAATATTGGGCGTTGTCTCGCCTCCGTTGGTAGCTATCCCGGCTTTACCGTAACTATATCCCCGAAAACGTGGGAACTTTTTTCACCCCACTCAACGCTGCCGCTGTGCCCGACTGACACAGGTGCTACTCGAACAATTGCCCCGATGGGCCACCTGTTGCGGTGTCTTCCCACCAATATCAAAAACTGCGAATGGCCTTGTGGTTGACAATCCGTTTAAAAGTGGTTACGGCACCCTTCAAAAATATGCGGCTTCCGCTAACTTGATGTACCTTTAAAACCAGGTGGTACCCGTTGAAATGCTGACCGGCCTCGGTCCCACTTGACATTCTTTGCAGTGTTGTTGCAGTTAATTTATCAACACCAACAAAATGTTATGTATGGTATAAAGTATGGTTGTGTACACTAGTTGTTCCCCCAAAGATTCTTAAATAACAGTCGCCTCGTTTGTCAATATTATACTTGTCACTTAGCGATAAGTTCGAACACACTCTGTCCGTACGAGCTAGTGTTTTATTTCATACGAAAAATTAAAACAAACCCCATTCACGAAAATCGTATTTTTCTTCAAAACTATAATTTTCACTCTCTTCCCGTATTTATTTTATATTTCGGTATAATCTTATAAGTCCACTCAGAAAAAATTAATAAAACACCAGATGAAATGTTATTAATTAAGTTGTTTTGTTTCCAAAAAACTTTTCTTTAATTTTTATCACTCAATTACAAATATTTACTTCGAAAAGAAAGTCGTACACATCAACTTTCATGTCAATTATATTTTTTTTTTTTTTTTAATAGAGTTTATTACAAACCAAAAAAACTTATGCAGACTTTTTCTTTCAAAAACCGACACAAACGAGATTTTATTTTTTACTCAAAAATCCAATCAAGACTAAATTAACAGAAATTTTCGCACCACCAACGCCAAAGCGCTCTAGAAGAATCGTTTTTCTTCTCTGTCTCTCGTTTGTATCAATTTACATTGATACAAATGAGAAACATATAACAAAAAATATTCCTCTAGAGCGCATTGCTTCGCGCACACACCCGATGCACATTGGTCTCGCTCTCATCATCTATGTCGCCATCGCGCCATTCGACAAAAAGTACGCAAAACCCAAGCCACCACGGAGTGCGTTCAAACGCCAACAATCGACCGCTAAAACAAAGCAAAGACAGAAACCCAACCGATTAACAAGAAACAAGATAAGAAAAAGATAAGAAAAAAATGGTTATGAGAGGCTTCGGATTTTTATGTAAATAAATATTTTTTGTGAATTAAGATAAAACAAAATAAGTAACAGAGTTTTGCGAATCATAAATATTCGAAAACATTTAGCCATATTTGTTACCACATATTTTTACATTTTTCTGAATGAATACATATTTTTAAATATTTTCCAATTGTAGCACATATTTTCTCTATAAATACATATTGTACTAAATATTTTAATAATTACCTATATGCAGATCACAGAAAATCATTTTAAGGCTGCGGGCCAATAGTCGGGTAAATCATTTACTATGGTAAAAATCGGATTTAGAACAGACTTTTCGATTAGTTTGCCATAGAGTTTTTGAAAAATAAATGAATTTACCGAAAAATTTACTTAAAATTGACTTTTACCCGACTATTGGCCCGCAGCCTAAGTTTTATAAACGAAATACAGCTGTATATTCTCGATGTGTCTATGCGTTACTATTATTTTCACTAGATGCCACTAATATTCCTTTGAAGTAAAAATTTAACTGCGAATCAGACACCTCTATGGTATATTTTATTATTTCCTCTATTTTTGGTGTTTCATCGCAGATCACTTCAAGTATATAGATATTTAGAAAATTTGACAATTCATTTTTCTGTATGATCCAGACGTCTTGTGTTTTATTTGCGGATTATTCTTTAAAAACAGCCTTGAATATTTATAAAATGCCGAAAATTAAACAAAGTTTCAGTGGTAAAGCTAAACATATAGTACAAAAATACGGTGATGTATTTAAGACAGACGGGACAGTTTTATACTGTAAAGTATATGAAAAAACCGTATCGATGAACCAAAAATCTCTTGTCCACCAACACGTGAAGAGTAAAAAACATAAAGAACTGGAAGAAAAACAAACGAAAAAATATTCTCAGCCATTTTTTCAAGAAACAGTGGCTGGCTCAAGTTACTCGATATTCAACGAAGAGCTTTGTATGGCAATGGTAGCTGCCGATATCCCTTTGGCAAAATTGAACAACACTGTATTTTCTTCGTTTCTAAAAAATTATACCAACCTCATTATACCGGATGAATCAACTTTACGAAAACGGTATATTAAAGCGCTTTACGACAAAAAAATTAACGAAATAAAAATAGCAACATAAAATAATTATGTATGGGTTTCAATCGATGAAACTACTGATCGTACTGGACGTTATATTGCCAATGTGATTATTGAATATAGCGGACCTCGACAAAACTAACCATTCAACAATTGCCCGTTTATTCGACGACTCTATGAAGTTATTAGGAGAAAGCTTCGAGCGGGAAAAATTTTTACTATTTATTTCCAATGCGGCGCCTTATATGGTAAAAGCCGCACAATCCATTCAGGTATTTTATCCCAAAATTTTGCATGTGACCTGTGTAGTTCATGGATTACACAGAGTTTGCGAAACACTTCGGTCAAATTTTAGCGATTAAATCAACTGGTTTTGACGGTTAAAAATATTTTTTTGAAAGCACCATCTCGGACAGCGCTTTTTAAAAACAAATTTCCTAATCTTTCGCTGCCGCCTCAACCAATAGTTACTCGCTGGGGAACCTGGCTAAATGCGGTGACATATTATAACGAAAATTTTGAAAAAATAAAAGAAATAATTTTCGAACTAAACGACGACGAATCTATGTACATTAAAATTCCTAAGACAATATTAGAAAAGGTCACTTTAAAAAATGATTTGGCTTATATAACTAGCAATTATAGCCATCTAACAACGACAATAGAAAGACTAGAGTCTTCAAATAAAACTTTAGTAGAACAAATGAACCTATTTCTGGAAGCTAATAAGCATGTTGAAGCAATAAGTGGAGCTGTCGGTGAACTTATTAAAAATAAATTGAAAAGTGTCGTGTCCAAAAATAATGGATTCAATATTTTACGAAACATTAAAACTACATTTAAAGATCCTGGAAGTTCGAATCAAATTGAACAATTCACAGTATCAGAAATATCAGCATTTAAATATGCCCCAATCACATCAGTTGATGTAGAAAGATCGTTTTCCATGTCTAAAAATATTTTACGTCCTAACCGGGAAAAATTTTTGTTTGAAAATTTGAAGATGTACTTTGTTGTATATTGCAATGCAGCACTGAATGAAAACTAGATGCTTGTTCATTTAATTTTGCAATTATGAATTTTCTTGTGATACGGATGATTTTTCTGTAATTTTAAAATACACACCTACTAAATGAAGTAAATTAATTTTTGTTATTTTGATTTTGTAAAATATTATTTATTAAATAAATATCTTATACTAGAGTGTGTTTGTTGGTTTTTTTCTCCATATTTTTTATTTTTGACCACATATTTTTCATTTTACTTGCATATTTCTTCTTTTTAAGCACATATTTGAGGTACATATTTTTGATTTTTTAGTACATATAAATCCTAAGCCTCAGTCGTAACAAATTTAAACATAAAAAATTAAACAAAAAATGGAAATGACATTTAAAAATTTTAAAAATAATTTTTCAGGATTTTTTCGAGTTATTCTTAGATAAATTAAAGTGAAATAGATCATCGAAGATGTTGAATGATTTAGACAACCTGTGTGGGGGGGGGGGGGGGGGTGTTTGGATTGTTTGCAAGTATTGCAATTGAACACGCATATTTGTTGCTAAATTTCATTTTTGAACGTTTCTCCATAAATTAGAGGATTTTAAACACGTATTTATTACATCAGCTGAAGTTGATCGTGTTAAAACAGGTAGTGTCTGTCTAAAATCATCTGATAATAAAATTGTTGCACCACCAAATATCTGTTGGTTATTGCGTAAATCTTGTAATGTTTTGTGTAATGCTTTTAATGATTTTTTACGCGTCGTTGTGCATTCCTCCCAGATTATTATTTTGCATTGTCGTAATGTTTTTGATATGCGCTACATGTTAATGTTTTAATTATTTGCATATTTAATGAGGTCTTAGTACACTGAATCAATCTAATAATGTTGCTGTTATACCTGAAGAAGTAATTGCTAATGATGTTATGTTGTTTAGAGATCTTATATTGGCCAAAAAGTAATGATATGACAAATGTTTTTCCAGTTCTCCCTGTCGCCCTATTTTGGTAGTTCCCTGGAAATAGGGAAAGATTGTACATAGCTTTTATCTATAAAACAGTTTTTTCTGGCCTACTGGGAAAATAGTTTGATGTAAATATTTGTAAATTGGGCATAATGTTTCCGTAGCAAAGTTACCAGGGCAAGTTATTCCCAATTTTATTTTGTTTTCAAAAAATTACAATTAACTTTTTACCTTAATATGCCAGAAAAAATTATTTAAATCGAATTTCTATGTAAAATCTTTCCCCAGTTCCCTATTCCCAGGAAATTACCAGAATAGGGCCACTGGAGCATCTAAACAATATAATCCAACTCTTTGATCATTAATAGGTGACATAATTGTACTATAAAAATAATTTTGTTGTTGATTAATTTTTTGTAAATGTTCTTGTAAATATTCATTTAATAAATTTCATAATATATATGGGTTTTGCAAACACGTTGAAGTCTATCATTTCTGCGATGTAGTTTAATGTCACGTGATTCAAATGAGCATCTAGCAATGACTATTGCAACTTCATTAATTGTTAGGGCATTTAATCTCGCAGAGTGCTCTCCAGCAGCAGATGGAATTTTTTCAATTGATGTTTTAAATAATTTAATTAATTCATTATGTTGATGAAATGATAAACACATTTTACACTTAAAAAACACATTATATTAAACACTTGTTTTTCTATTTTGCAAAAAATTAGATTTTTGAATATTTTAGTTAAAAAATTTGTTCAAAAAGTTTAAAAAATCACTCGATCGATTTCGACTTGTTAGGTCATCATCAGGAGCGCATCTACTGATTTGTAAAAGTAAAAATTTAGTTATATATAGTAGAAAAAAGGTAATAAAGAAGGAGGGACTGAAAATAGGCAATAAAAATTAATCTATTGATCGTCCCAACCACCTGTTGTTTATACGGAAATTTATTGCCTCTTTTTGTCTCCCCTTCTTCTTTTCCTTTTTTCTACAATACTATTATATAGCTAACTAAATTTTTACGAATCAGTAGATACTTCTGATGATGACCTATAACAAGTCGAAATCGATCGAGTGATTTTTTAAACTTTTTAAACAAATTTTTTAATTAAATTATTCAAAAATTTAATTTTTTGCGAAATAGAAAAACAAGAGTTTGACAAAATGTGTTTATTAAGTGTAAGTGTGTTTCGCCAAGTGCCTAGGCAAATAGTGTAAAAAATTGATGAAATAAATTTTGTAATGATTCTATTATTTCTCTTTTTGTTAATGAATTAATTTCACAACGTAATATTATTCGTCTTCAGAATTTCCAATAAAATAAATTTGTTGAAATTTATGTGTATCATCTATAAGTGGAAATAAAGAACCTGCTGAGTGGTAAGTTTGGCCCTGAACCTTAAATTTTGGCCTCAACTTAACAGTTATATGATTTATAGCACCAAAAGAAGTCATTTGAAAAGAGTTATTAGTGGAATTTCATTTGACCAAGGAATTGAAATTGGTATTCAATTCAATTTTTGGTCAAAAGAAGCAATCAATGAATTCTCGTGATTTTTTTATGAAAGTTGGTAGTGTTTGACATTTCGATAATTGCTTGCCGGTAGTGTTTGACATTTGCGATTATTATTTTTTGTATGACTTAACGTCAATACAAAACAGTTGTCAATAGTATGTATCAAATTGGTGGAAAACGTCAAAAAACCAAAATAGAATATACAAGATGGCAACATTTAGAACAAAAACATTGATTTGGGAAAGTGACAAGTACAGTAACTAAAAAATAGAATTGGAATTTCAATACCATCAACTCTATAGGAATTCAACGAATTCCAAATTGGCATTGACTACATAGCATTGTTGTTGTAAATTTGCAAATGAAATATCTGTACTATATTTTTGAATGTTTGATAAAAAATGATTTGATTGTTGTATTTTTCCCGAAATTAATATTGGGGTAGATACTCGATTGGTTAGCAAGCAAGCAACTTGCTAGCCGAAATCCTGACTACTCAATCAATTTTACCAAAGAAATTTTAATTTCAAATTATATTTTCAATAGGCACAGTAAAACAACACAAAAACTTGCTGTTTAATTTTAGAAGTCGTAAATTTTACTATAACATCGCAAAAATAAACAAAAATTTTATGATAAATGTATTTTGAAATTTAAATTTCCTTGGTATAATTGATTGAGTAGGCAGGATTTCAGCTAGCAAATTGCTTGTTCCAAGTTGTTATACATAATTCTACAAAGTTACAAAATTTACATAGATATATAAATATTAAAAAACCAAAGATAACTAAGATTTAGTTCCAAATTAATAGAATATTTGATTTAAAATAATTTTTAATACTTTTTTTAAATTGTAAGTAGATTTCAGATTCCTTTATAAATTCAGGTACTTGATTATAAATAAATGGGCCCATAAACGTGATCGATTTTCTTCCAAATTCAGTTCTAATATGATGCGAATCAATTCCGTTACAATTTCGAGTTGAATACACATGATGAGTGTAATTAAAGTTTATATTAGACATAAATGAAGATACATTTAGGCTTTTGTACATATAAAGGGTTAATTGAAACTTATATAAGACATTTATGGGCAATATCATAATTTCATCTTTGCTATATAATAACCTAGTGGAAAATAGAATTGGCAATCTGTATACTGCTTTTACGCTTTTATTTTGCATAACTTGCAATTTCTTCAGCCTGGTTAAGGTAGCTGTTTCGTATACGATAAGGCCATAACTAAGTCGCGAATGAATAAACGAAAAATAAATCATAAGCAATACCTCGGTAGGAACAAATAAAGATAATTTTCTGAGTAACCCAACAAGTGGAGCAATTATGTTACTTGTGATATAAATGTGATCATCCCAAAACGTATGTTCATCAAATGTAACTCCCAAATATTTGAATTCGAAACACCATACATTTGGTTTTAGATATATTGAGAGCTATTAAATTGGAATTAAAATATTTTAAAAGTATAGTAAGGTCATGTTTCATATCAATAAATATACTGTCAATATCATGGGTTTCATTAGATAAAGCAATATCATCTGCAAATATTCTAATATGACCCTTGAGCGGCAAATAGGAAATATGATTAATATAAATGAGGAACAAAAGTCGTCCAAAAACACTACCCTGGGGGACACCACATTTGATATCTAACATTTCACTTCCTACTCCATTTATCATCAGATACTGTTTTCGATTTGATAAATAACTTTTCAATAAATTGTAAGGAATTCCACGTACGCCGTAACAGTATAATTTATTTAGAAGTAACTGATGATCAATACAATCAAATGCTTTCTGTAAATCCTGTCATCATCGTATCAAAAACGACACCTGCGCCCCTACGTCTCGATTTACTTAAAACATCCAATAAAGTAATCAGTATTCCGAAAATTACCCCCAGTAACAAAAACCTCCATCTCGACTTGCGAAAAATGAAACTCAGTAACTAGTAACCAGAGTAATGTAATCAGTACCTCCGAAATTGACACCCACATTGGCGTTGTTAGTGTAGTAGGGCACCAAATAAGACACCATCTCATGTACGGAAAAGAGTCAGAGAAAAATAGTGCAGGGCGGCCTTCATCAAAAGCCCTTTTACCAAAAGTGTTAAGAAGGCTTATTCGCCAATAAGCCTTTACGATCAAATGGGATATGAAATACCCAAAATGCACATCAGAAACTCGTGTTTTGTATGAAATGCGAAATCAGTTTATGTAACTCACCAACTAAACTGGTTTCTTCGATTTACTTAAGCCGGTTAAGTAAAATTTCTGTTTATTGCAAATATTTTATTTTAATATTTTTTTTGTATTCTGAATAAATTACAATAGACTGTGAGTACAATGATAATAAAAAAGATAATTCACCTAAATTAACAAACAATAAAACCAATTGGGATCTATTCAAGAAATTAGTGGAAGATCGAACAAATCTCGGCGCCGAAGGTGCAGCTGGAAGATGAACTAGAAATATTTAATAACAATATCCAACAAGCGGCTTAGGAAAGTTCACCGATTTTTCATACTAACACTACAATGAAACATAACTATCCCTTTGAAGTTAGAGAGCTACTTGAAGAGAAACGGAACGCTCGCAAAATTTGGCAGCACTTTCGTGTACCGCAACACAAAACTATTCTTAATTTTTTGTGCAATAAATTGAAACAACTAATAAAGGAAATAAAGAACGAAAGCATAGCAAAGCGACTTCGAGGTCTTTCTGAACTAAATGATAACGATTACTCGCATTGGAAAGCAACGAATGGACTAAAAAGATCCAAAATGCATGTACCGCCTATCAAAAACGATGACGGATCCTAGGCTAAAAGTGAGAAACAGAAAGTCTCTCTATTTGCTGCTTATTTAGAAGAAACTTTTCAAAACGTTGCCGAGACAATCAGCAAATGAAAATACAACCGTCGTAAACAAAGTATATGATCTTAACATAAGGCATGTGACCTTATTGGGCCTTATTTTATGACTGAATTACTGGGCAAACTGTGAAAGCCGTTCCCGAGAAAGGTTTGCGTAAAGTAAATCAAATAATTAATCCAGCCTTCAGATTGACATATGTTCCACGACAATTGAAGGTAGCCGAAGTAATAATGATTCATAAACCAGGTAAACCACGAAACGATAAAAAATCATATAGACTGATATCACTACTTCCAGTCATATCAAAAATATTTGAAAAACTGTTGCTTAAAAAACTCAAACCTATAATAGAAGAGAGGTGCTTAATTCTACCACACCAATTTGGGTTTAGAGAAAATCACTCTACAGTTGAACAAGTTCACAGAATAACGGATGTCATTGAGGATGTACTTGAGAATAAGAAAATATGCTCCAGTATTTTCTTAGATGTAACTCAAGCTTTTGACAAAGTTTGGCACCAAGGGCTTCAATTTAAACTGCATCGAGACCTGCCTAAGCAATTTTATCAAATTCTGAAATCCTACGTAGCTGATCGACACTTTAGAATCAAATTTGAAAATGAGTACTCTGAAATAAAAAGTATATCAGCAGGTATACCACAAGATAGCGTACTTGGACCTATTCTGTTTATTCTTTACACGAGAGACCTACCGAATATAGAAGGCACTGCAGTAGCAACATTTGCAGACGATACAGTTATTCTAGCAGTGGGAAAAGATATTTCGGAAGCAAACTTCAAAATGCCGTTAACACGGTGAGCAACTGGACTAAAAAGTGGCGCATCTTATTAAATGAAGCCAAATCAGTAAATGTCAACTTTACATATCAAAATGTAAACTGTATTCCCGTGGTTCTCAATTCAAACCATATGCAAATTCCATATGCAAATACAGCCAAATACCTTGGCATGACCCTCGAAGCTAAGCTAAGATGAAAAAAACACATCAAGAAGAAAACAGAAAAGGTAAACATCAAATATAACAAAATTTACTGGTTCTTGGGTAGAAATTCTTAGCTATAACAACAAACTATACACAACAAATTGCTTATATACAGTCAAATGCTAAAACCAGTATGTACCTATGGTATCCAAATTTGGGGTTGTGCCAAGAAGACCAATGTACAAATGATACAATGCTTCCAAAATCAAGTGCTATGAGAGATTGTGAATGCCCCATGGCACATTAGGAACGAAATCTTCATAGAGACTTGAAGATGGAATATGTCACCGATGAAATAAAGAACTAAGCAAGAAAACATGTCCAGCGCTTACCTATACACGAAAATGCAGATATCCGTCGTATGTTAGATACCACTAACGGAATGAGGAGACTCCAAAGACAGAAACCGCAGACTCCAAAGACAGAAATAGCTGGGCAGTTTGAATTGGATTAAGAGAGTATTATAAAATAAATTACCAATAGGTTACTCATCTTAATCCGCGAAACTAATTTAAGATAGGTAAATTACTAGATAATCTCTGAATCAGTTGTAATATTCTATAAATAAATAAATAAATTTATTAAAATTTTAAAAAAAAAAAAAAAAAAAGATAGATAAATTGTATACATAGTTTGATTAGTGGTTTATTCCAAATAAATCTATTTATTCGAAATTTAAGTTTACGTTTTTCTTATTGTATAAGCTTGAAGTAGATAAAAATAATGTATGCTCATACCTGAAGTATTAACTCTGATTTATTTAGTTTACTGCGATGCACATAAGGGTTTTAAGTAGTGTTTAGTCCCAAAAATGTCTAGAGCCTAGAAAAATGCACCAAATTGAGTATTTTTTTTAAATACTCTTTATGAAATTCTTAAAAGATCCCTCATGAGTATTTTGTCTGAAATTTTTTTGTTTGCATCAGTTACATACTCAGAAAAAGAAATCAGTACATACTCAGATATTTGTTTAAAAACATCACTTTTTTTCTTAACCCTTATTTTTTTCTAAAATTTGGTACACTTTTTTTTTGCGGTCGCTACGTTCAAATATGGAGTTAGATTTTCGATATTGACAGTTGACAGCTGTCAATTAGCAGTCAAATCACTTTCACTTGTTATAAATCTTGAATTTATTCTCATTTAGTACGTTTCTTGGGTCTGAGTATGTACTGATTTCTATGCATACAAAAAAATTTCACACAAAATATTCATGAGGGATCTTTTAAGAATCTCATAAAGAGTATTTAAAAAAAATACTCAATTTGGTGCATTTTTCTAGGCTCTAGACAGTTTTGGGACTAAAAACTACTTAAAACCCTTATGTGCGATGGTATGATGAGCATCTATAAACATTTAAAGTGCTGAAACAAAATCACGCTATACTAGTGACGACTGAGCCCTTCATCGGACGCCCCTGTTTCGTTTTAGAGCGCGTGTTCGAGTTTGCAACAATCAGTAGAACACATTTTAAAAGTTAGTGCACGTTCATCTATTTGAGAAGTACAGTATTACATTATATTTTACACTTATTTTACACGGTAACAAAGAAAGGCATACGTGCCGCATTTGTTGTATTTAATACTGGCATAATTATTTTGTTTTATTTGCGGTTAATTTCAACCCGCTGCTATGCTTGAAATAATTTATCCATACAAAATTCCTATTATACAAACCTATTAAGGTTTCACCTCCTATTAAGACAATAAAAAATTGACAATAAATATTTGAGTCTCAAGCGGACCGCGAAGCGGCACTATGACTGTATCGAAGATGTACTGTCACGCTTTTAGAAACGCTTAAGCTGCCGAAGTTTAATCATATACGTAAATTTTATTTAGAAATTGAAATTGTAATTATTATGCGTCAAGTGAGCCTTAATGTACTGAGATAGTCGGCGGGCAAGTCGCTTATTTAAAGAAATTCATGTTAAATTTATCGGAATCAATGTTAAACTGTTTTCAAATTAATAATTCATGACTCTTCAAAATATATAATTATAATTACTTTTCTAATTGTACAGCTTTGTGTATTTGATATCCTTGATTATGCATGCACATAATAATATAAAATTACCTTTTTTGCAATACACGATACCATTATTTTGAACATCAATCAAATTCAAAATTTGTTTTTCATCTTTTAAAGCTCCTTTGGCCTTGCCAAGGATGGTTTTCTTCAATTATCTTGTTTAATGATTTTTTGAATTTTTGACTAAACAACGTAGATAAAAGCGCATCATTACCAAAATATGTGTATGTATATATGTATATTGAAAATGAAATAAAATAACAGAACATTTTATTTACCCTTAAGCTTTTTTTGGCGGGAAGAAATATATAAACTTTTTATATGAGCTTTTTAAATTTGAAATATTTTTTTGTTATATTTTTCATATATTATACAAAAGAAAATCCTTTTGATAATTTTCATTCTATTTTTCATTAATTGAATACATTTTGAGCTTTTAATTTATTTTTCCCCCGTTTATAAGTTTTATATCGTTGTTATCCTTAAGGTATCTGTTTACGGTAATAAAATGATATACAAATAATACCCGGTAATTTTTATATATCAAAAAAAGAAAAAGGATTGTGCTGTTGCAGTGATTTTAAAAAACAATTTTATGTCAAACGAATTATTAGTTGAAATGTTGTTGTGCCAGATAAACGATTTTTTTTTAAATTTCACCCCTCTTAATATTCGTTTTTGATTCGAATTCGATTTAATAAAGGGTAATAAATAATCGATTTAGTGGTAATACATTACTTACATATTATATATTCTAGCATTCAACAATTTATAGTTTTTGAGTGGGATCTAATCACTTTGAGCTGCGGATTTGTGACATTTACAATAAATCACATACGCAAATTTATATTTGTAGTTGTAAGCTATCAAAATAGAAAACAACTCAAACCCGAAAACTTTTTCGAAATAAATAATAAATGGTAAAAATTGATGAAATCGTAATTGAAGACAATAATGTCGACGACAACGAGAAATAAAGCACTGACTTATGTCTATTAATCAAACAGAATAAAAAACAAAAATCAAAATGATTAATAAAAAGAAATATCAGAGATAATCGCTATAAGATTGGTTTGATAAAAGAAATCATAATAAAATGTATGTAGAATAGTGAACTTTGATAAAATAAGCTTAATCTTTCAATTTTGCTCGTCTCAAGATTTTTTGATATCTAAAGCTTTTCAAGTTTTCATGTATATTATAATAGATGAAAATACAAAGTTTTCGGCTTCTTATTTCTCTACTTTTTCCATTTACGGTTCTGTGTTTCAACAAAAAATGTAAATACTTATAAAACTTAGATGAAGCTACTGGTTCAAGCTTTTAATCTTTTCATGTTATGATTACGTTGATGTTTTTCTGCTTATTGTGAATATTTTGAATGAGCGACAGAAAGTTTTCTGAGAATTATATTCATATAACATTTCGCCGCTAATTCGGAAATGAATGCATCTCAATAAGCAGAGTTAAAATGTTGTAATTTGGATTTATAATTTTAAAAAAACATATTCAAAATTTCATCAAACCCTGTAAACATCATTCAAAATATGGGTCAGTACGTGTAGTTTAGGAGTGGGCGAAGGATGAGTGCACCCGCATAAAATTCAAATGACCGAAGAATCTTTTTTACGTTTTTGTTAGGATTGAGAATATAGGGATCATAATTATAACCTATTTTGCCTGAATTAAGTATTGTCAAATTGCAATATAAGAATACATTTAGTGATTCGAGAGGATCAAACTGTATTCTAAGCCAATAGTTCACAAAATTTGTGCTGATAGGAATGCACTTGAGGTAGAAACGAGAATATTATGATTATAATAAAACTAATAGCGTTGGAATTAAGCTTAATCAAGCAGCAATATAAGAATTACTATATTAATTTGAGATTACAATTCCGATTTTTGAGATTTTAATTCACATTTAAACATTTAAATTCATAAACTTTGAGCGGATAAAGTTCCATTTTAGAAGGAAAATTATATTAAGATGAGACTAAAATTCACAATTTCATTTTATAAGGCAATGAATTAGTTCTTGTTTTATGTTTTAAGAATAAACTAATATTTTTTGAGTATTCAATTTTCCAATTAAGTAAATAAAATTCGTTATTAATTTTATAAAATAAATTTTTATTTATTATTTAATGAAAAATATGGTTTACAATATTATTTACGATTTTTATATAAAATATGTATTTCCAGTCAATTCTGTTTATTTATCAATATTTTTAACACTAGAAATACGAACCGGTCAAAATGACCGGTTGCATCATTTATTTATAACATTTCCTCTTTGTCTTATTTAATATTTTACGATAATGTCATGATTTTTATTAAAGCGGAAATGTTATAAATAAATGATGCAACCGGCCATTTTGACCGGTTAGTAGTTCTAGTGTTAATCTTCACATCTTTTATGTACTTCATTAGCAAATTTTCAATTATATTTACCAAATGGTTCCCATTTAGTTAGTAGTAACGTACTTTTTTCTGGATATGCAGATTCAAAATCAATATCAACCTGAAATAGAAAAATAATATTTTGTTAGTGCCATTTTGGTGATACTAGATACATTTAGAACTTACTAATCAGCACCCATTGTTGATGGGTGCTGATATGTTGAGCCGGTTTAAAAATGCTCCACTCGTTCATGAATGTTGTTATTTTATTTGTGGAAGAAGCTAAATTATTTAATTCAATTCTTCTGTCTGGAAAAGTTGATTGCCATTTAAGTTCGTCAGCATCCCATATTTCACGAAAATAACTAAGCCATCTTTTATCAGATTCGTGGTTAATCGGAAAAGTGGTATCAACAGCGCTGGTTGTTTTGTCTGAAAAGACAATGGATATTGATTTAAAAAATATATTAGTCGTTCTTAAGAAAGTAGCATTTTACCTGAAGTTTTTGTACTCTTGCAGCGTTTACGACTAGTAAATATTCCCTTATTTCGCAAGTGGCTCAAGCAATTTTTGTATTTTGTGAATAAACTCCCAACTGCGTTTTTTTGTCTCTCGTTTGGCGGAACGTAGTAGTAATCCTTTGTGAAATATAGAAAATCAAACATTTATTCTTAGTAATAACGAAGTTTTATAGCTTCAAGCGAGATAAGTCTCTGAATTAAAAGACTGAATTAAAAATAGAACATCAACTCGCTTGAGTTTTAGCTTTCCAGAAATGTTAAGTATAATAACTTACAGCTTCTTCCGATGGAAACGTTTCCGTAATGTTTCTTGTAATTTCTCTAAAATCAGCAGGTATCATGCATACGTCTTTTGACTTAAACTCCTGGACTACTGAATTCACAAGGTATTGACGCACTTCATTGGTTAGTTTGGGAGGATTTTCTCTATTATACAGATTTACAATTTTTCTTCCATATGTAGTATTCAGGAATGTTGAGAAGATCTAGGTTTATGATTGTAATATAGAAACAATGTTTGTAACTCGAAATAAATTAATAATAAATATAAAAGATTATAGAAAAAGAAATATGCAATTCCCGTAACATTCAATGCCTAAAAATTTACTTTTATCTATTAAGATAATTAGTTTAAAGAAAAGTGGGTGCATTTCCAAAAATAAATTTATTTATTGAATCTAAGCCTGGGTGTCTTTTAGCATAATCAACACTTACAAATGGTGCTCTACTGTTTGACTCATCGGTTGCATAAGTGCTAGTATTTGGTGAATTATCGTAGGTTGAGCTTGAAGGTATCGGTTTATATGAGGTTTCGTGTAATGATCAGTAATTCTGTAAAATATAAATTAACATTATAGATCATATTTGACTTTGTATTATATTTACGATGCAACGTAATATAGTATTCAATCAAATATTATATTTAATAATTAATATCTGTATATGTAATTCCATGGGTCAAACGATTTTGAAAATTTATTACTGAAATATTATTTAAGTATTCAGACTGAAAGATTTTTTTTTAAATTGATAAAAATTCATCTATGAAATTTAATAGTAAAGTTGCTTTGTAAACTAAAGTCTGGGTGTCGAATTTAATTTTCTTCAATAATACACTAACATTTCTTTCTGGAAATATAAGATTTAAATTACAATTACAACATATGTATTTTTAAGGGTATATTCTAAAATTTTGTTAAAAATTCGATTTGAGTATGATGGATACGTTAATGTGATGATTTTGTGCTGTGGTATTATGTTAATCTAGGCGTCAACACGGGATGTCAAGAACTGGTTTCCATCTTCGTTTCTTTTCTCTTTTACTTTAAATGGGAAGAATCGATGATTGAATTGAACTTCATTACATCCCGTGTGGGCGCGTAGAATTGATTTTCTTACACATATGGAAGTAAAATATGGGTTGATTTTAGTTAGAAATATTTTCATACATTTTGTTTACGCCATTCGTCCAGCTTGCCGCGAAATAAAATTTTAAAACCAAGTTCCTCTACACTGCTGAATATTGTATTTATATCATCTACGTTCATGTAAGGCAATGCTTCGGCCGAAATATTTAATCCTTTAAGAACATAAGGTTTCAATCAATATAAGCAATTTTATGAATTAAATAATAGCAAAATAATACTTATTAATTTTTCATGTAAATTAGACAACCCCCAACTTTGTAAAATGGTATACAATTCATCAGGAACGGAAGTTTCTATACTGGCATCCAAAATAATATTCTCAGTTTGTGTTTGATCATTTGTACCCCAATTACCAAATCAAACAAATAATCATAATTGGAAGAATCCATTTTGTGATGTTGTTTTATTCGGAATGCACCTTCTGAGATTATTATATATAACATATATAACATAAATATAACATATATGTTATATATGTTATATATATATATATGTATATATATATATATATATATATATATATATATATATATATATATATATATATATATATATATATATATATATACCTTATATAAATACAATTTCACTTTTATATATATTTTATAACACACAACGTTATCGTATAAAGTTTCAAGACGAACTGAGGAAAACGATTGAAATAAAATACAATTTGGGATATCTTCCTTTTTAAGTATTATTGTACAACTACCTAGAAAAGTATTCTCCAAATCGTGATATTATAAAACATGAAATCAAACATTGTAATCTTAAATGGAGAAGTAGAAATAAAAATATAAACAAATCTTGAATTTATTCTGATATTGAGATTTATAATCTAAAATAAAGCATTATACATTTAATTTATAGATCTAATTTGTGACAATGTACACTTGGATTGAAAATATAATCCACAAATTGAGAATCAATACAAATGTTAAAATTTACCGTTAGTTGTGTTGTTAAGCTTATTAAGCATGGATTATGAATTAAATTCTTTATTTTATTGTAACTATATGAATAAATATTATATGAAAATATAATTATTGTATTTGATTTATAATGAAAAATTAAAAATTTAATTTAATTTATAATTTAAACAAAATTCTAATAATTATAATTGTACATATTATATATTATATGTACATAAATCCCTACTAAACTGTTTCAACGGTCCAACAAGATTTAGAACACCTCCCAAGACAAGTATGTACATTGTAGTTACATAGACAAAGGTTGTAAGACATAAATATAAATTCATGTTACTAAAAGTTCTGAATATATTTCGTCCTCGGCTATACTATGAAATGTAATTTTATGTAATATATTTACAGTCAATTCTGTCTGCCTCAGTTCCAAGGGACCGAAAAAAAAATCGAGATAGAAAGAGGATTGGGTTTAATTCAATGTACGTATGTATAATTAAAATTGCAGAGCCGCTAACTCACATAACTGTTTATTTTTGTCCCTGCAATAATCTTACTTAAATCGGAGGATCCATTTGTTTACGTGAATATCTACATCCGAAAAATTTCGCCGTTTGTATTGACTCCGTATTATCTTAAGCAATTATGATGGGATTGTGTATGTTAGATGGAAATGGGATTTTTAAACGATTTTTGGAAGACTCTCTGAAATATGACCAATTGAGGCGGAACTCGGTATTTTCTTAACCGATTAACGTTCGCCAGAAAGCTCGATATATCGAATAGGCTATTTCCTTCCAGAAATATTGTACGTATTCACGTCATATGTCTGTACACGTGGTACAGACACCCACTTTATTTTTTGTTACTTTTCATTATTCTTACTAGTTAGTATTAAAAATAACGCTGGTCGATCAGTAAAGAGTGAATAATACAATTTAACGAGTGAATTTTTAAACCCTGAACAAAATGGATTCGCCGATTTAAGTAAATTTATTGCAAACAAAAAAGGAAATTAAAATAAGGGATTGCCGAATTAAGTAAATCTATTGGAAACAGAAAAGGGAATTAAAAAGAGAGTGTCTGTACCAAGTGTCATACGTACAATGTTTCTGGAAGGAAATAACCTACGCGATACATCTAGAATTCTGGCTAACGTTAATCGGTTACGAAAATACAGGGTTCCGTCCCAGGTGGTCATATTCCAGAACTTATTTCAAAAATCATTTAAGGATCCCATTTCCATCTAACATACCCAATCCCATATAATTGCTTAAGATAATACGGAGTCAATACGGCGAAATTTTTCGGATGTAGATGATAGGTATATAGCTGCTGCATCAAACTGCATTCCCCGATTTTGTTATCAGTTTTCAATTCATAATATTAGATTACGATTTCTCTCAGTGTGTATATATATATATATATATATATATATATATATATATATATATATATATATATATATATATATATATATATATATTGCATCTAAATAGAGAGACGAGCCCAATTCTTAACAATAGGTTTTAAAACCGGAAAACGATGGCTAAGGAAAAATCTGCGGCCTAGTATATTAAAAATCAGGTATTTTCTAAATATTACAACTGAGTAAACTTGCTTTAATTTGCATTTTTGATATTCATACTCTAAAATATAGAAATAAAATATGTATTATGTTTTAGGAAAACCCTTCACGCACTTTCAATTAAATTACTTTATGGATTTCTTTCTTTATCCTTTAATATTGTGTCATTAATTTTTATTTGCACATACTCGTAGACACTTTGTTACAGATAGGTGCGTGTGAATACGTACCGTTTATTTGATACGTATAGAAAATTACGCACCGTGCCGTGCATAGCAGATTGTAGTATGTAATGTGATATAATCATTAAAAAATCCAACCTCTTAACCGTTATTTAATTATATAAAAAAAGTACTTATGATCTTAAATATAATTTTCTGGTAACTGCATTTCAAACAGGGAAACTTGCCATATGTGTTGAGACAGTACACACGTATAGGAAAATTCTTGTTAAAATATAAAACGTGAAGTTACGTTGTTTTATTTACGCAAAGGGTTGACATTATTGTAATTATTTTCGAAATTCTTGAAACAATTTTGCTATTTTTATTCTTTTTATAGTAAAAAGAAAAAAAAACTTTTGCTTTTAAACATATTATGTTTGTATTATGGAAAGCTCCCTTACATAATCATAATAATATCCACATTATGCTTTGTGCTTATAATTCCACTTTGGCATTCAGCGTTGAAAAGTAAAATGAAAAACGCAAAATAGCTCCGTTTTTTGGCTTTGTAAAAAGTTTTGCGTTCTTTGTTCGGTGTGTACGATTTGCTTTACTTATATATCCTCTGAAGTAATAATCTCTACTGTACTTAATTTTTTTTTAATATTTAAAGATTTAAACTATTTATTTTTTGTGACTATATATATAAATATGTATGGGCTGTTGACTATGACACAAAATGTGTAGAAGGGTGCATAAACAAAAAGGGGAAAGTCATCCTTCGTTTTCTTCTCCCTGAAACAAACAACCATATTTGAAAGGAAAACTTTTTTCCTTGGCTTTTTATGCTCATTAAAATTTTTGGTGTAATTATTCGCATGAGTTGTAAGTTTATGGTGTTTGAAATAAAATGTTTATGCTTTTCCGTATAAGATTTTATTACAATTTTTCTTCTCTTCTTACGTGCATTATTATCTTTTTATAAATGACATTAGATTAGGTATACATGTTATCTGAGATTTTGCTGTAATACTTGTACCTACAATGCCTGCATGTGTGTTTTAATACCTTAGGTTCTACTAGCACATGTAGGTAGCTTTGTATGCCTTATCATAAAATAATATGTATGAAATGATATGGTGCAGGTTATAAAATTTTGAGTTGAATTATTATGACATTATCATGATAATGGTGTGGATTATCACACACAGAATATATAAAGAAGACTTATTGGCACATAGCATATAAGATCTTTCTTAAATGTAGGTGTTTTAATATATTGAGCTTGTTTAATACATAATTGGCTTAAATAAGATGAACACGCGAGAAAATTAACCTACAAATCGGACAAATAAGCAAAATAAGAATTTTGACGTTTCAAACACTCAGGTGAAATAGACAAATTGAATCGATGAAAACTGGCTAAACATTTTTTGCGAATATTGTAACAAGTTCTTCAATATAATTTTTTTTATCGGTCAAATATATATGGAACCTGCATTATATATTACACTAAGTGCTGCCCGCGTTTTAATGCACGTGGTCAATTTACGAGTACGAGCATTTGGCAAGCGCTGCAATGCCACTCAACAATATTAAATATGTTTTTTACACGAATAATTAAGATGAGTTTCCTACACGTGAGTAGGCCATATACAGCTAGCCATGTGAGAAATCCACACACGTGTAGCGATTGTCTCTGACTTTGTTGATGATAATTGCAAATGTGAGTCGCACCGGATACTGCAAAAGTTTGAATTCGAATGGCATATCTGTCTGAATCATTGAGATGCATGGTAACAGTAGAACTTCTTCTTAAAGTTTTTAGGTATACGCCAATCTTTAATGTTTAAACGTGTAGTGTGTGGTATCCTTGGTAAATCAAGTGATTTCAAGAATAGTTGGATAATTGACAACTTCGTATTGATTCATTTCAGTACTGGTCTACATAGCCGTTTCGTCTAGTGTTTCGTTTTGAATTTTGAAATTGATGACATTGACATCGTTGTTTTGGGTGCTAATATAGCACGTGCACTGAGCTACTGATGATTTTTGTAATTCTGTGCGATATTTGGGAAAACTTTGTGAATCAATTCGCTTTTGGTTGCTGGGCAATTCAAGATTAATGCATGCTTCAACTAAAAAAATCGCACCCAGTCTGCTGAGCCATAGGCGAGCTTATCTAGTCCACCAATGAAGTCTCTGCATGAATAATATTTTTCTGATTTAGATCTAGGCAGATTCTAAGTTCCGAAATAGAATAGATCACATGCCTGTTCTCTGAGATCGTTACACATTTTCGTGGTGCTGGTAGTTCCAAACAAACTTTTACATTATTTATAGACTGTAATTACCACTTTGACTCATAAAATAGTTTATAATTTAATAGTATTATATATTTTTTATAATTTTAATTTACTGCAATGAAATTAGATCTTTGTCATTCGACTACAGCTACAACTTCGGTGGATTAATTTTTTAAAAGGTTTTAGTTACTAATTTTCTATCAAGCTAGTGCGATACTTAGCGGGTTATTGATTGATGAATTATAACTTTATAACTCTTAGGAGCACGGTTAAATTCACATTTAATCGCAAAAATAAATCTCAAAGGGAAATTTCCTTCGACTTAATCAGTGTTGGCGTCTGCGCGTATTTTGGAATTGTCTATACTTGTTGGTATCGAAAATAGAGTAGTAGACAATAGTAGACAATTGATCTTTGCGTAAACAATGTCGATAATTGGTGAGTATGTCGACAACTTGTAGCTGTTCTCTTTTCAGCACGAGGCTGCTACCTTAAGGGCCAACCATATACAAATTTTGAAATTAAAATTTTTTACGAAACCAATTTTCTTTGATGTCCCAACCATACTCACCGTCAAATTCGTTATTCTGTTTGACATCTATTTACTGTTTATTTTAGATACTTATTTATTTATTGCTTACTTATTTCCAATCATGCAATACAATTAATTCATGTTTAGGTGTAACAAAAAAAAATACATGGAATAAATAAATAAAATTAAGTAATCATCACTGATTTCCATACCTTCTAAAAAAATAATGAAATTCATACTTAGAGTAATTTCTTTAATAATAAAAATAAAAATTAAACTAAAATAAAATAATTTTAAATTTAAAAAATGTTAAATATAAAAATTGAGCAATAAAACTTCATAAAAGAAAAATTTTAGAACTTAAACCAAAAAAGAGAAAACTTATATCACGTTTTTCAAAAAACCACTCCTTAACAGCACTTAAAAATGATCTCGAATTTATTTGTTGTCTAACAATAGACGGAAGCTGGTTGAGAATAGAAGGTGCACTTACCAATAAATACTTTCAAAACTGCTCAAAAAAGAAATGAGGGACTTCAAAAATAAACTGATCATTAACTCTAAAATTGTAACGTGGATTAAGTCTCATGCTTCGATATCCACTTCACAAATAAAATACACGCAAGACTTTATAAACACAAAGATATTTCAAAGGTAAAATCCTCAAACCCATAAAATGCGGCCAACTCGCACAACACAACGATTTGAAACAAATAATTCGAATAGCAACTTTCTGAGCATAAATAAAAATTTTTAATGTGTTATACAGCAACCTCCCCAACAAACCAGCGCATACTATAATCTGGAGTTAATATATGCGTAATAGGATTTTAGTATAACAGATCGTGGAGCTACCTGTTTGACGAAATATAAGGTCAGTAAAGCATTATTAATAGATCTCTTAACCTTAGCAACCTGCAATTTCCAATTGAGATTACTATCAAGAATAATTTCAAAATATTTGGAGCTTTCCACGGTTTCAATTTTTAAACACGAATTTGAACAATTACTTGAGAAACATGAGGTAGCATGATAGAAAGTATTGGTGGATTAAAACTGCTGTTACCAAATTTAAAATACATTATTTATTTTTTTCACTTAAAATTAATATATGATAATCAAACCATTTCCTAAGAACCAAGAGATTACCATTAATCTTTAGACTTACATCAAACAAAGAAGACCCGTGATAGCTGAGACCAATCTCATCAGCAAAAGCTACAAGCTTTCTATGTAAGTTAATACCAAAACAGAAACCTGAGGAACACCACTGCCTAGATCTTAAGGAATACTTTTAAAACCATTAACCACTACAATGTGCTTACGATTCTCTTAATATGATTTAAACCAATTATAAATGTTTCATCTGAATCTTATTCTGTATAACTTATGCTCCACCACATCAAATGCCTTTTATATATCAACAAATAGTCCTGCGCAAGAGTCAGAACTGTTTAGGGACACATGGACAGAATTTAGCAATTCAATTAATGCTGACTTAGTAGAAAAATTGTTTCTGAAACCATGCTGACAGCTACTAATAAAATTATGCCTCGCTAAAAACATTCATTCAGAATTTCATAAGTTGTTCCATTACTTTGTAAGGCAATTGGCCGATAATTATTTAATCACTTCGTAGTCATTTTAATGTAAAGATAGTACAATAGCCGTCTACACAGATTAAACATATCCACTAGTACCGGACTAATTATACCAACAACTTGATTTAACAAATTATTGCACATACCAAAAATATCATTAGAAAAACTCGATTTCAAAGAAAGAATAGCTCTAGCCATTTCAAAATTATCAATTGGATGGTAAATGAACGACTCATTTACACAGCTCGAATCAAATTCTATACACTCACTAGTTACAATTGGCACATTTCTTTTTAGATCGTGGGCAATACCACCAAAATAACTACTAAACTCATTAGCAATATCACATTAGTTATCATATTGCTATTAGCATTGACAGTAGAACTAATATGTTTTGCATCATATAAAGTGGAACACAACATTTCATTAACAGCGCGCCATATATGCTTAGAATCATATCTTTTATAAATGGTTGCTCTATAGCAATCTCAATTTTATTGCTAACCTTATCTACATAACTGCGAACATATTTCTGACATATTTCATTCGTTTAGTCGTTTTTAATAGCCACTTCTTCCATTTGATCATTTTAAAGAAAAATCTCAGGAACCCAAGGTTTAGTGTAACGGTTAATATGCGTTCTCTTTAGCTGTATAAGCTAAAACCAGATTATTCCACAAATCAATAAAATCTTTAGTAGCAACCGCATGATCATTGGACATATACACAGAGGAAAAGTCAATCCCACATATTAACTCTAAAAATTCCTCTACATCAACTTTTGGTCTATCCCGCCCTATACATTTTTAGTTTTTATGCGATCTAAATAATTCGAAAATTCATCAATAAACAAGCCTTCAGAACACAGCCTTCAGAACAGATTGAAGTCAAAAAACACACACAAAAACATACAAACATCGACCAAATAATTTAAATCACTTTTGTAAAAAACTGCCACACCACCAGAATGATAACCATTGTTACAACAATAAACAAAATGATAATCAACTAACTGGTAAAAAGATACCTCATTGTCAATCCAAACGTCGCTTAAAAATATTAAATCAGGCAACCATTGAATAAATCGAATGAGCCATGAATATCATGATCTTTAAATTTATCTTTTAAGTTTAGACGCAAAATTTCATTGCAATATTTTTGTTTAAGTGACAATTGATATTAGACTAAGCTTCGTAGACAATTTTAAATTAAATTAATTTTTTATAGTCGAAAGCACATAAATGACATTTATCGCAATCTTAATTTTTTTAAAGTTACGTTTATATAAAAGTCATATTTAAATTTTTGTATGGTACCATTTTATCAAATTGACGTTCTCCAAAATTTTGGATGTTAATATTTAATTTTTACAACACAAATGTATGAGAATATTACGTGTAAAATATTTTAATATTTTTTTTTTTTTAATTTATTCTTAACGCAATCTGTTTTAGTCTTAATCACGGATTCCACGCAGCGACATTCGCGATAATTTATTCGCGTTGCTGTGCTAGGCTTGGCTTGGTTTAATTTTGTTATTTTTTACATATATAAATTAAAAATAATAAAGGTTTTATATAATTAGTGATTTTGTCTGCATATCGATCATTACACATGTAATTTTTTGTAGTTAAGTTAGTTTCAATCTGCTTCACCAACGGCGCTTTTCTAACTTTTTTCAAACGTCAATTAAAGGACAAAAACAGTTGATAGATGTCACTATAATTAATTAATTTCTTTTCGAAAATGATAATCTCAAAAAAAATATTCCATCTAAACTAAACCAAAAATACAAGCTCCAGCATTTTTAAATAAAACTATCTTATACAATTTTTATGGGAGATTAATAAGTAGAATTTAGTAAAATACCAATACTTAAACCCATTAATTATTCTGTCGGGTTAGATCTGTTTAAAAATTTTAAATCTTTCTTATTTGTTGAATCGTTCAAAAGTTTTGGGTATAATAGTGTGGCGCTACTCTCAATACTAATTTAGTTTCGATATCGAGCACTTGTACGCGATCTCTTAAATAATTTTCATGGAATCACTGTGTACTAAAATTTATTTGCGTCCATTGATTGTGCATCTGAAACAAGCTAAAACAGACACCGTTACATATGTTAAGTTACCCCTGGATCTTATCCCTTGAAATTAAAAAAAAAATAATCAGGCAACACTAACATAATTATATCCCTCTAACTCTTGTGTGAAGTAACTGAACTGAAACAAATTAGCTTGAGCTTAATGCGGAGGGTATTAGCATGGAGTGGAATTGTTTTTTTGAAAAAAAAAATCTTGAGTTTTTATGCCTATTGGAAGTATTTTGTTGGTAATTTATAATGCATACGTGCTTTCCTTTACCAAAATTGTTATGCTAATGAACAAATAAATAAAAGAAAATGTTTATTCAAATTATTTTAATTCGCAAAACACACAAAATAAATGTAATAATTTTATAAAGCGAAGTAAAATAATTTTTAAATTTGCTCTTAAATTTGTCAGATTATGATAATTTGGTTATAAGACGAAAAACACATATGTCACATTTTGGAAAACACGAAAAAACCGTACCGTTGCAACCTAGCGAAATTAGGTCCGAAACAAAATATTTAAATGTAACTCATTTTTCACCAAAAATAACATTTTAATTTGGCATGTAAAAAGAATTCTGTAAAAGTATCCATTAAAACAATACGTTTTCAAATTAAAATATTATTTTGGATCAAAAAAGAATTAATCTAGGATTGAAACCGGATTGAGACCACAAATTTTCGTATCGCTGACATATCAAGCGAAGGTGTTCTATGCTTTGGATAGGGACCGATATAATTTCGTTTCTGATTGATTGAAATGACTTACGTTCAAACGATTTTTATGGATTTCAATATCTAGTATAAAGTCTGCTATCGTTTCTTTAAAGGTGTTCATCCTTTTAAATACGTATCTTCGAGTCTCAGTTTCTTCTTCTGGGTTCGTAAACCACGACAACAGCGCCTGTATAATTTGAGGCCACCGAGGATTCGGGTAGTTTCGGATATAATTCCACAAAAAGGTGTCGGCTTGGCACGATACATAATCGTAGATGTGGCGGTCTAAGGTCTCGAAATCATGACCATTCCGCCTGACCATTGTCTCGAACCGAAAGATAAAATCATTAATACTGTTGCTACCCTTTGTTTTAGATCCATCAAAATTCAAATTACGCCACGTAGAAAATTTGCCAACAGGCTCGTTTAGATTAGTTTGGAAACCTGGAGTAGCATTCTTAACGTTCGCTTTATAAGACAAACGAGGAAAAGTATTTATTGACCCACAGATCGGAAGATCTATCTGTGTCTGCATATTCCTGCCAGTACTTTGACTGTTGTTGTTGATCCCTCCAAAGTAAGGGTTTGCGCTATAATTAAAACTTGTGTTTGAATTCGGTTCGGTAATATTCATATATGGATCGGACTCCGTAGGTATGTTAAATCGAACTTGAGAATTTGCGATGGTTGATTGAAATTTCTTGAACCCAGTATCGCCCGAGATCTACTACTTTCATGAGTAGGATTTTATTCGCGATCGTCTAGCTTTCATTTGAGAATGAAACCCTTGGGTTGTTTGGCGGTTATATGCATCGAGGATCCAAATTAAATTTGACAGTTTTTTGAAATGAAGAATCTGAATGCTGCTTTTACACGTTGGTTTCAGCGTTATTGTTGTCCATACTACTACTTGTATTTGGTTTAACCAGCGATAAATTTTTAAAACTTGTTTCGGGCAATTGTAGCGGAGTTTCAATTTCACGGGAACATTCAGGTTTTCTTGTTTTCGATTTTGGTATGGCTCCTGTTACAATTATTTGTGGGGTTAAAACAGGATTATTTTTAACTTCTTTATGTTGTCTAAGCCTCTGTATGATCCGTCGGAGGGCTCCGATAGCCTGCGAAACTATTCCTATGTCACCATATGCCAACTTAAGAAGTTTGGCCCGATCATCATAATATATTGCATGATACAATAATCTTGTTAAGGCTTCAAGGGATTAATGCTCGTTTAATTTATTAGCTGCGGCTTGAATCGCAACAATCATTTCACCGCAAGTGCGAGCTTCTAAGTCTAGCGATATTGGAATCTGAGTTAGAACTAGTTTCAATTTCTTATCTGCCTGCTCAGATTGGGTTTATAGTTTTGACATGAAGGTGAAACAGTCCAATATAGTTAAGTTTTGAGGTGAAACAGTCCAATATAGTTAAATTTGTCCTGACTGACTTTCAGATAAAATTATGTTTAATAAGTTAGACGTATAACAAGAAGGGTGAGCGGTCACGAATAGAAAAGAGTTCCCCTCGATGAGAAAAATTGATTAGTTTCTCCGTTACTTTATTCGATTATGTTTTTTCTATATATCTTTCCAAGTTTTCATTTATTTAATATTATTATAGTTTTGAAAAGAAAAAAGATTGAAAAGTTTATTGATTTTTTTTGCATTTTGAAATTGTCTGTTTTTGTCCTCCATGGTCGGTGTTATACGTATCTAATTGACTTAACTAATAACACCGGTTACTAAGAATTACGAAATCACCGATAAAATCAGAACAAGTAACCATGTGCTGTTACTAGCTATACAAATAAAAATTTAATTAGTTTAAACGAACAGAGTGATTGGCCTAGTTAAAAATGGAAAAATGGAATCACCATAATAATCAACCTCTTTTATCTAAGGAAATCAATTCCCGAAGACTGAACCATATATCCGGCTAAATGTTTCTTTCTATACAAACCCACTACGAAGGAAGAAAATTTCGAAAATATAAATATAAACAAAAACCTTGGTGGGAAGAGCTTTACCAATTTAACCACAATGAGAGTAAGCAGAATCACTACTAAAATTTAGATCGTTATTGTCTTACTGGCTCTACTTAATCACATTAAATTATCGGATTCTAAATGAAACAAAAAATTAATTCCAAAAAAAATTAACGAAAGCAAGGTTTGTGAAAGAAAAACTTTATTCATTTGTAAACTACAAGAGTTAGCAGAATTATAACTAAAATCTTAATTACAAATGCATCATGGACTACGTTCAAACTACCGATATATTAGAGCTTTAATGAAAGAAGGGAAAAATAATTAACTGAAAAACTGAATCTAAAAAAAAAAATGGAAGATGTCAATCGCTAGTGGAAATTTTACGGAATTGTTAAGCGAATTATGTGACCTTCTGATAACAGTTAAGGAGAGAGGCACCTTGGATACCTTTTTAGGGTTACCATGTGAAAAAACTAAGTAACCTTCAGATTATGTTATTTTAACGGATAAACAGTATGACCTTCAGGTCCCTGCTGGCGATTTTATAGTCCTTCCGACCACGTGGTACTTTGTACCGGGTTTGCTCGCCTTCGGGGGTTCTTTTGATCTGACCACTATGAAAACCACGATTATTGTCGTACCACAAAAAATATAGAAATTAATTCTTATTATCATACCATGATCATCTTTACACACATCTTAATTAAGTTTAATAAGAAATATTAAAACGTAGCACATGTATAAACAAGTGAAAACTACACACAGTTGAAAATATTTGCATCCAAGAACAATAAATCACACTGCAGAAGGCGATACGGTGACAACCTATAACTACGTACTTACGGTTTCCTAGTTCCCCCAAGGCCTTGAAGTATCCTATGAAACATACGCGATGACTTTAAACCAATGGCGGTTATCGAGCACGACACCCTTATGACTACTACCAGCTCGGTTGATTTATTCATACCAACTGGATCTTGCACTATTAGGTTAATTAATTTATTATAAGTATACTAAGAGTATAACTACCGATTACACGTTCAGCGATAAATACATGTACATATCTATATAGAATAAAGTATTCGGAGATTACCCTAATCACTAAGTGGTATAATTAATTCTAAAAAAACACTAAATAAAATAATATAATAGCCGTGGCACGGTGGCTCTAGTTAACGGATTGTTGGAGCAACGGAATCTATCACACGCAAATTACTCAATGCGTGTTTTGTTCTTGATTTTCTCGTATAGAGAAACAGTAAAACCCCGGCCACGGGTAAATAAATATCCAAACCAATATTTAAGGCGGTGTCTAAAATGTTTGCCGGTTCTAACGGAACCACACCGATGAATTTGCAGGCCTTCTCTGATCAACAGATTCTTGGCTAAATATGGATATATAGGTATGTTTCAACTTATAATTTATATGAATCAGCTCTTCGTATCACCTGTTGGTCGAATCTTCAATTTATGATCCGTATTTGGGCTAATTATTTACTTAGCACCGTTACCACCGTATTTCTAACAAAAGAATTATATTATTTATACTATTTTTAATTTTATTATTATTATTTTGCACTTTTATTGTATGCCACTTGCTTACACCAATTTTTAATTTGAAAATGAACAAACATCGATTAAAGTCGTAAACAACCCAACACAAAGATGTACCAGAATTACGAAACAATTATAGCCTGTAACCTTATGTCATAACCATCGATATGTGTTCTCTCTACAATTCTCAACGATTTAACCTAGTCGCAGCTAGGACTCTACAATAAAATAAAAATCGGGGCTAACTTCACATATCAAGTGTATTTTGATTAAAATATAATATAAAATGGGGCGGGCTAACTTCACACAATCATGACAATTTCTCTAGAATATTTGCACTGGGTCGGGATCCTTTACCAGCTCTTCAAAGCTTGATTTTAAAATCCCGCTTTACACAATCAAGCTTTTCAAAATCGCGATTTTGATGTTAGAAAGTATTATTTTAATAGTTTGTTTCAAGACAAGTACAATATGCTGAAAATGCATAAAATAATTGATCGATCCGATTCAAGATGAATTGAAATTCGATCAGAAACGTTTGCCAACAATAGTACAGTAACCTAGCATTCTATTTAGAAATTTAAAAGTGAAAAACGTTTTGAAAACTGCGTGTGCTGTGGCTGTAGCTTAAACATGAACAAAATTAATTATTAGCAGATTTTAATTATTTAACAATAATAAAATAAACGAATATGTAAACGTACACATGTGACATTATATGAATAAAAATAATTTTTTTTGTTCATTTATTTAACTATTTAGATAAAAGTTATTAATATGCCATCGCCAGGTAATATATAAATGTATATAATTTACCTTTTGACATACCAAATAGAGAAATGAAATTCAAAAATAACAACGAAACCACGAACAGAATTTTAGGTTACCGCACACACAAAAAATATATATAACCAATCAAATCACAAAAACACCAACAGACACATCAGATTGTGCATTTTACTATATATATATATTATCAGGTTTTTCATATTGGGTTACCTATCACCATAAATATATGTACGTACATATTATATTATACCCCATACGGTTTTTTGTGATATAATATGTTAAAAGGAAATAAAGACAACTACTACTGTGCACAGGATATTATCTCAATAATTTTGTTGTTGCCAATATTTTTCAATACATATGTGGATGTATAAGTACACATACCGATCCCCATTTTCAGGATTCATAAATTGAATCGATTTTCATTTTTGTACCATTTCATAACTACCATACTATTACTGTTTTTACCACCTCTCATCCTGATAAATGTTTTATGATTTATCAACAGGAATATAAAAACCGATGAAGAATGGTAATTTAATAGGAGACTAAAGATAGAATTTTTAAAAGTCCCTTTTTTGTTTTGGCAGGGAATGCAGTAATATCAGACTGTAAGGACCCCATTCAATTTTGTCGGGCTACCACCAAATAATAATAACAGTAATCGTAATAATGTATTTGAAAATGAAAAATTGAGTTATTTTTGTAAAAAAAAAATCGGAAAATTGCTGTGGGGTGGAAAATGGGTGTATTTTATATAGAGAGTCATCAAAGTAGTTTTAGTAAATTTGGGGTGCGAGTACAATTTTTATTTAAAAGAAACAGCATGATTAATTGAAACATTAAAAAACTGACTTTGAAGTATGGTATTGGCAGTTTTTAATATAGAACGCATGCAAGTTCATAATGGGCATAACTAAACATATCCATATGCATGTACAGGTTCCCGTGCGAACTATAATACATAATTTTAATGTTAGACAATATAATCCGGTGTCTGTTGTATATACATAAATTAGAACATTGCAACCGAACATGATATTATGAATAATAGAAAATGTAATCCACACCCATAAGCAATATGTTTATAATAAACAGGATAATGCTTTAGATAAACCAACAATATAACCGCAGCACACCATATTGCAAAAGAATTATTGCCATCAGCAATAACCAAGGTGAATCTTAATTTTAAACAGTTTATAGAATTTCCCACAGAGATTATTAAACCAAAAACAAAACAATTCTATACAACTGTTTAAAGTTTTCAAGCAAAAGCATATAGAAGAAATAAACACAAAAACAAGAAAAGCTTTAAATAGTTTTTCACTATACTGATTTTCATTTTATGTTTATATTTCATTCTATTTTACAGTGTTTTCACCATTTCAAAACTATACACAAAGAATACAAAATGAACAAGTAAGTTGCTTTTATCTAATAAATCTAATCTGACAAATACATTAACTTAAACTTGAATATGTGTATGTGTATATGAGTGTATGTATATGTTTGTGTACGCCGGTTGGTTTTGTTGCTTTATTACTATTTTATACATTGTTTACTAGTCGTACGGTACCGGGTTGGTTGAAAAACTAACGTAAAAAAATAAATATCGGATGGTAAAATTAAGATTTTGTATATTGTTCCAAAATTACTGTGCAACAACAATAACAATCTTTACATTTCCTTGCACTATATAATAAAACCAAAATCGTTATGCTACATCAAGCTTCCCAAGTAATAAATTTTGTTTTTTCGAAAAATTTTCAGAATTTCTATTTTCTAGTTAAAAAAATCTTGACATTTTAGATTTTTGCATTTTTTTATTTTATTTTACTTCTGCTTGTGTAACATTTGGAACTGAAATTTTGGTTCAAATGCCGTACACAAATGGGATGTTTATGGTTGGGAACAAATAGATGTTCATAATTGAATTTGTGAAGTAAATTTTGGAAAACGTGTCAACGTTAACAAATAAATTATTTTATGTTATGTCTATTAATATATTACAATGTGTAAGATAATTCTAAATTTTCAGTGTTTTCTGCTCAAATTGTATCATTAATTATAATTATTGGTGGCTAGACATATTTGACATTTCAATCAAATTCCCAGATAAATGACCTAAACACTTGGTTGCAAACCGATGAAGAGCATGCAAAAAGACCGCTTTCCAATTTTATATATTTTTTATGGACGAATGCAGTTTAGAATTATTACATAAGCTTATTCGTTTTCATTATGATCATTTTCCACTCCAAATACGGAGTAAAATTGGGGTAGCATTCCGAAAATATTCCGAACATTTCAATAATATGGATTGCAAAATTTAAAAAATTATAAATTTAGTTGACTAATGATCACAAATTACGTATATCAAACAAAATTACATAGATCAATATTACTTTAATTGATGTTTTGTAATAGTTATTTAAAAAATTAGTACATAAATTAATCACCGAAATAACAAAGAAACTAAAATTCTGACAATTTTTATTTTCGTCCTTCTGATTTTCTTTTCATTTAATTTTGTAAACCTGACTTTAACTTCTTTCATTGTATTTGGTCCTAAAAGTGAGCGTCACTAAACGAAATAACATCATAAAAATAAACTTACCATAATTTTTTTTTTTAAAATAAGTTTCAGAATATCGCAACCAGCAACTCTCTACTCGTATATATTTTTTTCTTATTTCACACCAACTGCTTCAAATAATTCCAAATCAGTTCGCCAACTCGAATTTTTTACTGTTTACATTTAAACTGTTTAATTTTAAAATAAAATGACTTAATTTTTAACATTTTAATCGGACAATCCAAAAACAAATTGTAGCGTTTCTTTAAATTAAATAAATTAGTACGCCGTTAGTAAGCACCCATTTTACAGCACCCAGATGTTGCAAAAGATTTATCAAAATGAAGTGCTGACGTTGTGCAAGAAACATGGGAAGATTTGAAAGATCAGTTAAATTCGCTAGGGCCGCTAGGTAGATTTTTTTTGGTTAAGTAGAAATTAAGGCTTTGAGTGATCACAAGCGAGAGCTAAAAAGTACTGGAGACGGGGGCGGTAGTAATAGGCAAGTTGTTTCTCTCCTCTGGAAGAAGAAGTTATATAACTTGATTGTTTCAGAGACAGTGTCGAAGGACTGATAAAGTCACAAAAGTTTGGTATTCTTCGCAAACGTATACATATACTAAATCGGACAGTTCCAATTCCACCTACATTAAGCGAAGATGAAACCAATCCTGAAGGCGAACGGAAAATGAAAATTGAAACACCGATTAAAACGTCGCAATCCAAAAGGCCGACATCATTAAAAATGCAGGAAAAGAAAGTATTGATTCAACAAAAACTGTTGGAAAATATTGATACCTAGATTAAAAATCAAAAATAACTAAGGAAAGAAGGTAATGCAAATCAAAAAAGAGATATATTGGCAACTAACATTGAACAACGAGAGGATGGAAGAATTGGCTCTCGAAAAAAATAAAATTAAGAGGCAAATTGTAGAAATTGAAATTAGAAAAAACGATCGAGTTTTAAATTATATGTAGTTCAATAAGTGATTCCGATTAACTCGCACGATGAAATTACAGGTGAAATCCGGAAAATGTTGTTGAATAACTGGATTGTACAGCTGTTTGTTAGGTTATATGCATACAAAAACGCGACGAATATGAATCAGAGCCAACTAGTTTTATGAACTGTACATAGCGAACATGTCTAGCGAGCATGCCTTGGTAACGGCGCGGTTTGCAGATCGTTTATAAAAAAATTTTATGATTGAGCCAATGCAAACTTCGGTATTTGCAATTTTTACTGGGTGTTCATTTTTTTTTTTTTATTTTTTTATTTTTTTTTTAAAGCACGCAGGCTTATCATTTATTTTCCATACGATTTTTTGTCACATATAATAATAATAATATACAAAATGAAAATAAATTAGTAGGGTAATCATCACCGATTTAACGGCAGTATTGATCTACCCTTTAACAAGAAAAATTATGAAAAAAAATTATGAATATTACAATTAAAAATTTAAAAATAAAAATATAAAAAAGATAAACAATTGAAACTAAAATTAAACTGCATCAGACTAAAACTCTAAATTGGAATTCGATATTAGGGTGCTCAAAAAGCCAAACTTTAAGTAATTGGAGAAATGATTTTGAATTTATTTGTTGGCGTATGCTTAGTGGAAGTTGGTTAAATAAGTAACTAGCAGTTACCAGGAAATATTTTCTAAAATGTTTACTTAACAAATGTGGAACAACAAATAAGAACTGATCATTGTTCCTAATGTTGTATCGCACATTTGATCTCAATAATCGGTGCCCACTTCGCAAATAAAATAAACGTAAAACCTTATAAAAATATAGATGTTGTAATGGTAAAACTTTAAAACTTAAAAATAATGGCCATGCAGAAACCCGCGAAGACTTAAAACACATGATACGAATAGCACATTTCTGAACAATAATGAAAATTTTTAAAGTTGAATGATAGCAACCACCCCAACACGATAAAGCATATTCGAGCCTAGAGTTAATGCAGGCATAGTAGAATTTTAGCAATACCGATTTAGGAGCTACAGGTCTTAATAGATATAAAGTTCGTAATGCATGCTGAGAGACTTTTTTAATTTATCGACATGATGCTTCCAACTCAGATTACAATCAACAATAATTCCAAGATACTTGAAACTCTCAACAGCTTCAATGGAAAAGCACAAGCTGGAGCAATTAACGGCATTACAAAAACTGGAATGATACGTTAACGGTGAATGTAAAATACTGCCACACAAACTAAAATGCATAATCTTAGTTTTGTCACTTAAAATTAAGAAATGCTGGTCAAACCATTTCCTTAAAACTAAAAGGTCCGCTGCAATTTTACGGCAAACATCAGTTTGTGAGGACCCACGATAACATAAGCTCATATCGTCTGCAAAGGCAACAATCGCGCCTGCCAAACTTGTACTAAAAATTGAGTTTATGTAAATCAAAAATAAAAGGGGTCCCAAGACGGAACCTTGAGGAACACCAATGTTTAAAACATAAGGACAGCTCATAGTTCCATTCACCTTAACAACATGATTACGATTTGCAAGATATGATTTAAACCAATTATTAATGTTTCTTCTGAAACCGATTTTAGAAAGCTTATGTAATAGAAGATTATGATCAACCATGTCAAAGGCTTTTTTTATGTCTACAAAAAGCCCAGCGCAAGAGTCGGAATTATTTAGCGATGCATGCACGCCATTTAAAAATTCAGTTAAAGCAGACTCAGTGGAAAACCCATTGCGAAAACCGTGCTGATAACAACTTATAACACCATGCTTCTCTAAAAATACCACCATTCTAAATTTAATAATTTTTTCCATTATTTTTAACAAAACTGGTTGTAGTGCGATCGGTCGGAAATTATTTAAATCGCATCTGGAACCATTTTTATGAAGAGGTAGTACAATTGCTGACTTCAAAATTTCAGGAACAATACCGGTTTCAAAACAACAATTAAAAATATGACATAAAGGAGGATATATAAGAAAGAAGACTTGGTTTGGAGGTGAACAGCAGTAAAACCAAATATTTAGTAACACCTAGGAACTTCTCTACGGCAAATCTCGGAATTGGCGACCACAACTTTGATAGCGTCGAAAAATTTAAATACCTCGGGTCAGTTATAACATCGTCGAATGATATGCAGGCAGAAATAAAAGCCCGAATCGCTGCCGGACAACGAGTTTTCTACGCCAAATCAAGATTATTGCGATCGAAACATCTATCGCAGTCGTGCAAGCTCGCACTTTATAAAGCACTTATAAGACCTGTGCTGGCTTTCGGAAACGAGAGCTGGACCATGACCTCTAACGATTGTAGATTATTATCTACCTTCGAAAGGAAGGTTGTCCGTTCAATCTTTGGTCCAATTAAAGTTGCGAACAACGAATATCGGATTCGTATGAATCACGAAATAAAGCAACTCCTCGGAGGCAGCGATATTATCGGATTCATCAAATCCAATCGAGATGAGATGGCTCGGCCACGTTACAAGGTCTCCACGACAACGGATGATAAATAAAGTGTTCCACCAACAACCAGCCGGAGTACGTCGTAGAGGAAGACCCCGACTACGCTGGCGCGACGACATCGAACAAAACCTACTCGTATTAGGATGTCGAAACTGGAGGACGAGAGCGGTGGATCGAGATGGATGGAAGGCCTTAGTGCAGGCGGCGAAATCCCTTCATGGGATGTGAAAGCCAGAGAGAGAGAGAGAGAGGATATATAAGACTAATGGAATTTTTAATTAAGTTATTGCTAAAACCGAACATATCGTAAGAGTTGCTTGATTTTAAAGAAGTAATTGCTTTAGAAACTTCAAGATCGTCAATAGGGTGGGAAAAAACGATTGCTCAACGTAATCGCCGTCACGCTCCATAGAACTCCTATAAATAAATGGAAGACTAGACTTCAAATTTGAAGCAATACTTCCGAAATAATTGCTGAACTCATTGGCAATATCAGAGGCATCAGTTAATAAATCATTATTGGAAACGTTAATTGTTTCTAGCATATTTTGCTTTTCTCAATAACTATTTTTTTCGTTTAATCATGTTTAATAATACCTCAGAGATCCATGGTTTAATAGGACGATTACTACGTGACTTTAGTGAATCTAAGCTAGCTGAGAAAACATCATTCCAAAGCGTTAGAAATACATCAACAGCTGCACACGGATCATTAATAGCATAAATAGGAGAAAAATTAACATTACTTAACAGTTCCAAAAATTTAGATAGAATGATTTTTGGCTTAACAGGTAATCCATCATTACTTTTCACCTGATTAATCTCGATCACAACATGCATCAAATGATGGTCAGTAATCATATAATTAAATAATTCAACCTTGACGCGAGATAAATTATTGTTACGTAATCTGCAAAAGAAGTGATCAATACAGGTAGAAGTAGTATCGGTTACTCTAGTTGGATCATTAATAAGCGATGCTAGACCTACGGAAGACATCATGCAAATATAATTATCGGACACGGAAGAGCAAGATAAAATATCAATATTAATATCACCCAGAACAAAAAGGTTTTTACCGTTTATATGTCGTAAATATTCAGAAAACTCATCGAGAAAGACAATTTCCGTCCTGAAGCCGATAAACGCAAATCAAAATAAACGTTTCATTGCCAATTACAAGCTTTACCTTCACAACATCCGCAGAAACAAGGTTAAAATATTCAATAAAACAATAATAATTTAATAATCAATATTATTAAATTTATTATTAATTTATTTATTAATTTATTTATTTTTCAATAATTTAAGTTACTTTTATAAAATACCAACACCAGCACGATAACTATTGATACAACAACAAACAAGATGATAGTCATTTAACTGATAGAATTCGATTTCATCATCATTAATCCAAATTTCACTTAAGAAAATTAAATCAGGTAAACTAGTAAATGAATCAAGATGTGCCGAAAAAAGATTAAAATTTTTTCTTAGACTTCTAATATTCTGATTAACAATTTGAACACCCATACAATCATCTAAAACCAAACTATCTGAAATTCGATTATTGGTGGAAGTATCAACAAAGCTATCAACACCACTAATTTGATTATAGGAATTTGTCATAACAAAAACAATAAAAAAATAATTTAAGAATAAAAATGTGAATGCGAGATAGTTTGTCCTCAATCACCAAAAATCTAATATAATATAATAGAAATTTCAAATAATAGAATATAAAATTATATACTTTAAGAATACATTTATAAATAATAGGTTTTGAAAGCTTATGATTAGTAAGAATAACACATTTATAATGTTTTTTATATAAAACAAATGTTAAGGAAAAGATAAAATAAAAAAGTTTAGGAATAACTGAAGCGAAAAAGTTGAATACTAAAACGTATATGTATATGTCACATTTATAAAGTTTTAAAAATTTATCAATAAAAAAATTTAAAAATAATAGTTCTAGAATGCCTAATAATAATAAATAATAACAAATAATAACATTATGTAATAAAAGAATAACATTTTTAATTTTCCTACGATAATAAGAATAAAATAATAAACTTAGGTAATAAAAATAAAAATTGGTAACAGAGTTATATGCAGGTGTTATAATAGCTGTTACCTTACAGTTAAGCAATAAAAAACTAGAATTTGAAATTGTACTACCACAATTGACCATAATTAAAAACATAGAATTTTTAATTGTTCTACTACAATAGAAAATAACCATAAAATTAGTTGCTATACATAAAAAATAAAATTTTTGACAAAATAGAAAGATGATATGTAAACAAATAAACGATAATAATAAAAATTAATTAGTTTTTTGATATAGTAGAGAGTTTTTAATTTGATCAATGTTATTATGTGATCGAATATAAAATACTTGCGATGTATGATTTTGACGTAGCATGATTATCCCATTCCGAACCCACAGGAAACGAAATTTTTTTTCGCGTTTAATGACGTTGGCCGCTTTGTACAATTTGGATTGAAGTGGTGATAAGTGATGCATGATAAATATTCTGCTCCTTACATGATGCTATCGATGTTGGTATCGATCTGCTAATATCTCTCCGTAGCTCGGTTTCCAATGGTAAATAGGATGAGTTGTATGTCTAGTTGATAATTTCCCGTTCGTGTTTCGAAATGAGGGTTGATTATGTTTTACTGTAATTGGATGTGTCAGCAAATCTGTCTTCACTTTAGTGTTGAGATCGGTATAATCTATAAAAGGTTTCGATGCATGTGACCTATTAACATCGTTTGGCCGATAATACATTTTGTGTTTTGATTGGATGTTGATTACTGATTGTATGATCCTGCGATTAACCAACCAAATTTGGAAGACTGCAGGATTGGGAATCCTCTTTGGTTGTATCGCTCCGGGTTTAGTATTTTAAAAAATACATCAGCTGCAAGTACTAGGTCGACGTTTTGCGGCCTGAAGAATTGTGGGTCTGCAAACTCTAAACCCATAATTTTTTTAAAATTAACAAGAGTTCTGGGTAACTTCGATGATATATTGTCTATGATATGAGCTGTAATATTAATTTTGTAGTGATCTTCTACACGAGAGAAAATGGTCATATCGATTTTTCCCTTCGTTGTTCCAGCTGAAGTGTTTGCTAGGCCGTAGATTGATTCGGAAGATTGCCTTCGCTTGAGGCCTAGGCTAACTCCACAGGGTTCTGTCACTAATGATGATTGTAAGCCTGAATCGAGGAGTGCTTGGAATGGCTGAAGTTCTCCGGCACGTGTTCTAATGTTTATGATGGCTGTTGGAAGTACCGTGGTTGGCGAACAATAAGTTGTGTTTGGTGAATTCTGTGCTGACTCAATTGGTGGCGTGCTTTCTGTTAATGCTATGGCATTGAATGTATTTTCCAGTGAGGATGATATTCCTTGAGAATTTTGATCTTCATTATTTGATTGACTGTTTGATCTTTACTGTGTTTCAGCTGAAACTGGATGGAGTAACGTATGGTGTCGCTTATTACAAATAAGACAGGAAGATTTAGTCAAACATTCACAAGTTTTATTCTTTAATAAACGGTTTTGTTTTTAAATATGAGACATTTAAATAACGGGTGATGCTGATTGCAGCCTATGCATTCAAATGTCTTAATTGGGTTTAAAATGCCACAGGATTTGGTAGATTTCACGTTATTTCTCATGCTTGTTGCGTCACAAATTTCTAATGCTTCACATCTTCGGTTTAAAATCTGTAACAGTATTTCGAATGTTGGGAATTCGTTGGTTACTGATTCATTCACCCACATTAATCTTGATTCGTCATCTATTTTATTTAGCAGCAAGTGTATCAGCCACGGTTCACGAACTTCCGCATTTGAACCTACAGCACGAAGTCCCCTTATGATCTCATCTGCTGTTTCGGTTACACGGCGTAGTTCCCTTCTAGTACCATCTGCTGTTCAAGAAAGACTTGTATCAAATTTGAAATGATTGGTGTCGTTTTGTTGCAGCGTGTGCATAACTTTCCAGGCTTCTGCGTAATTATTTTCTGTAACTGGAATAAGAGCTGCTGCGTCATCAGAAAGTTGACTTTAAAGCATCTATAATTTATGAACCTCGCTAATGTGTTGATTATCATGAACTGTAGTTTTGAACAGATCATAAAATGACGGCCAATATTTATAGTCTCCAGAAAACCTTTCGATATTAAGTTTAGGAAGACGCACGGATGTTGATACATTAACGCTTCTATAGAACGATTTTTGTTGTTCGATGAACTGTCCCAGAGTGGTATTTAAATCATGGGAGCTATTCACGTGCGTACCACGACAACTTGATTTTAATAACAATGCCCGTGTGTTATAATATACGTCATCAACCTTTCTTCAAGCGCTTCGAGTCGAGTAGTAATTTTCACCAAATTCGTATCTTTAGTTATTGTGTTGTGTGTCCAGACCGATTTTTTGCTGAAAAACGGTTTTACGTTAAAACAAGTAAATTTCGCTTAAATTTGTTTTCCTAACTGAAATCTCCCAATTTATGGAAAAAGATTAAGCATATTGTCTTTTTTGCTTAAATTATGAAAAACTGGACCGGTATTGTTGCAAAATTAATTTAGAAACTTTTTGTTCTTAATCATTTTTCTAGTAATTGATATATTTTTCAAAATATGTACATGCTAAAAACGTAAAAGTTTCATTGAAGTTTTCACTTCCGGTGGAAAAATGAAAACGCTTCTATGGAAGCTGTCACATACTGTGGCCAAAATTCACTGGGATCTCCTAATTTGTGAAAAAAAACCTTAGGTATGAAGATTCATCCCAATCAACCAATCCCTCTGGGCAGTACATGCCCAGATTAACACTAACACACTTATTATTATTATTAACACACCAGTCCGGGTCGTTTTTGTTGTTGAACAATAGTTTTTTTATCAAAAAAACGTCATTTTCGCTTAAATTGTAGAAAAACGACCCGGACTGGTGTGTTAATAATTTAATTAAGAAGTTTTTAGTTCATAATCGTCTTTCTCGTAAATGATATGCACACTTTATAAATACTTGCAAAAAACGAAAAGCTGCCACTGGAGGTGGACCAATTTTAGTCAGAAATCGTTTTCCTAATTTATAGTAGACGTGGCACCACATACACACACATGGATTTTTTATACTACTATTCGTACTGGTAAATCTGCAAAAATCTCGAGGTTGATATTGTTCATGATTGCTATACGAAAAACAGTTTTTTGTCAAAAAAACGTCACTCCCGTTTAAATTTTGGAAAAAAGTTCTTAGCCATATTCATAACCGCTTTTCTGGTTAATGATATACATTTCAAAATGTGTGCAAAACACAAAAGCGCTTCTAAGGAGGTTGCCAGTTGCCACTTCCTGTATACCAACTTCAACCAAGTAACATTGGGATCTCACAATTTATGAGAAAAGCTTTATTATGAGCTTTCATCCTTATCAGTCAATCCGTCTTGGTTATAGAGAACCAACAGACATCTTTTAATGGAATCTTTCCCAAGCGATAGATTATCGATAACAACAAGCACTTTCGAGATTTTACTGAAGATAAAAATTTAGTTCGTGTTCCAATTATTAGACGTTTTCTAGACGTTATGTTAGAACAAATTTCACAAAACTATTTTGTTCACTATCAGATCAGCGTTATATTTACAAGCGCTACAAAATTACTATCACTGATCATTGCACATCGCTTAATAAAATGTTTTTAAGAATCTCAATTTGTTCTTTGCACGAGCCACACTTAGCACGGACATCATGGCAGTAACCAATACTGGTATTGCTTACCGCCATGATGTCCTTGCTAATCGTGCGATCTTATTTAATTTACATAGTTTATTATTATCGAGATTTCTTCGAAATTTGAATAACAAATTTTGTATGATTTTAATAAGTTTTGGAAAGAATTAGTCACTACTAATAAGTTGAGGGATATAGTTCTGTACTACAAAATTGGACGAAGCGAAAAACAGTTTGAATGCCATTTTACTGATTATAATACAGTTGTAATACAATTTACATGAAGCAATAAAATAAACACTTTGGATTATATTTGGTGGTGTGTGATTACATAGAACACAAATTTCAATGATTATTTTAATTATTGTGACATGCACATAATGAAAACCAACATATTCAACCCTTTTATTATGTATACAACTATATGCATAGAATTGTGCAACAAAATTGTAAATGGTGCTCAAACCAAAACCTGGATTATGGGTTAAAATTATCTCGGCATTCATCAGAATATTTGTTTTAATTTCAACCCAACAATACAAAAAAAATAAAACTTTCAACCAGCATTCAATGTTTCAATGTCCTCTTCCATGTTTTTATGGTCAATTTTAATTTTGATTGCGAATTTTTACAATAGCCATTATGCACATTTTTGCAAGGGTTGAATGTAATTATTATCCGACCACAAATTTTAGGTGGTTTATACGAGTTTGCATGTGGCAGATCATACCAATATTCTGTATAACTACCCTTGATTGTTAAATTATTTGCAAAGTTCTAAACTCTAACAAAATTGTCATAATTCACCACACTCACCACATGGTACAATATAGAAATGCTAATATCTCTTATATGTATCTAAATCAGAATCCTTTTGTATTCCGAACATAAACCAATAAAATATATACCTTAAAGCTACCTCTTTTTTGTTGTCAAACATTTTTTCGTTTTTGTATAATAAAATAGAAATAATTTAATTATAACTCAAATAAATAAATTTTTTGTTTTTGAAATTTTATTAAATATTTAATGAATTGCATCTTTTATGATTTTTCATTACTTTTATTATTTATTATTTTTATTATTGGTTTGGGAATTGAATATTTTCTAAATGATATTTTTGTGCTGTTTTGTCGTTCCTTATATGCAAATTTTTCTCCATCCTATCTGATTCAGTACAACATACAGTCGTACATACAACATTTGCTTAGATATAATAAATTTTGTTGTGATTTTTATTTAAGCAGATTTAAAGTTTGCAACTAAATGATGTATACGTACGTTTGCACATAATTCTGTTTAGATTGCTGCCAATGATAATCCATTTGTGAATCATTTTGTGCGTAACATGTTATCTGCTTTTGAAATTTTAAAGCATGTGCGAGGCGAATTTATTTAATCCCATTAAATAAAAATTTCAACAGCAGTATGTTGTTGGTGTACGCGATTTAAAAATTTAATCACGTATTTAAAAGGGTGACTACAAAAAAAATGTATTAATTAGGATCGTACAAATTATGTTAAATAGTAATTTGCTTGGTTTATTTCATGGTCTTCGTCGTTAAATCTAGCATTTGGTTCATATTTAAAAGAAAACTTCAACAATCGTATTGGGTTATGATGGAGTTTTTGTTTTCATAGAAATTTTTTCTAAATTTGGAGATGTCAGAATTAATATAAGTGGAATTGGGTCACTTAAATATTAAATTTCAATTTTGGAATCTGTTGTACAAAATCTTTCTTAGAATTTTAAACAGCATAAATTGTATGTTTTTTTGTAGATATTTATCAAAAATTCATATTAGCATTATATTACAAATGGTGGAAATTTAATTAGCAAAAATGATATTTTTGTTTATGTACATGAAATTATCTTTCTTGTACTCGGTATATATTGTATAAAAGCTTAATCGGTGTCTTAATATTACCGTTAATATTTATTGTATTGATATTTTATTTTGTCAGCTCTATCCAGCTTGAATTGTATTGGCTATCAGGGATGATAACCGAAGTGAATATTTTAACAAAAAGTGTAGCTTCATTATCGAAAGAATTAACTATTAAAAGTGTAGCAATGAGAAAGTGCTACATGTTCGCATATGACATACAGTTAGGAAGGTATGACATGCAATTAGGTTCTACGCAAGCTTTGATCCGTGCAGTTTCATAAAAACTTAAAAGTTTGTCCAACTACGTAATATACTATGATTGATTCCAGGAATCTCATAGATGTTATCAAATGTAGGCATATGTTTTTTAATAGTAAACGAATTAAGGTGTTCAAGACAGTTAACAAAATTAAAAGATTTCGGGTAGCTCCACGATATTTTATAATCAAGTAAATTTAATAAAAATTTAAATATTCGCTAAAAAACATGAAAAACTATGTCTGATTCCAGGAATTTTAGAGAAGCTACCAAGTGAGACCTTTATCCTCTAATAGTGAACAAATTAACGAGAGAAAGATTTAGGGTGGCTCCACATAATACTTAATGCGACAAATTAATAAACACCCATATGTTCATCAAACTACTTGCTACACTATGGCCGATTCCGGGATTGTCAGAGATGTTACCAATAGTGGGCATAGTATATCGCTGAATAGCGGACGGATTTAGTTGTTCGGAACAGTTAACCTCATTAACTCTAATCAACATGGGTCTCTCGGACTCAAAAGCATTTTAAAAGAAAATTCAAAAAAAATTTAATGTTAATTTTTTTTTATAAAATTCAACAACAACAGAATAATATTTTATAAAAACTGAGGTCAACTAGAAAATTAATTATTTATTGACGCAGCCCTTACAGACAGTCACTTTTTCTGAGTGTTCATTACAAACATTCTTTTGGCAGATGTTACAAAGCTGGCGGTTCATTCGTTCAAGGGGTGGATTACACATGTAGCACTCACGCTTTTTTATATTATTGTATGTTTGTTCAGCTTCACCCGGTTGCTGCTCTGAAGTACAAGATGAAAGAACTTGCGTCATTAACCTCTTTGTAACGGCAGATAGACGTGCAGTGCTACGTCTTTGGATGTTGGACATAGCCTGGAATTAGTTAAGGCTTTGTAAAGGCTTGTATAAGTCTCTCTATAAACAATTGGCGGCGAGTATTTTTTTAGCATTAAAGTCGGAATAAATATGCAACCATATTATTTTCGATTCAACTCCAGTTAGGGTAAAGTGGGGCAGATTCATCAGTTTTTCTTAAAATCAATGTAAAAGAAATGTCAAAGATTTTTTCTGAAATCGGTTAATTGCAGTGGATAATTTGATATTTTGCGAATAAAACGAGGACTTCTAGATTTTTGGTTAAGAGTTAGAAATGGAGTTTTTTTAATTTCTATTGGCAAGCAACAAAAAGACGGAACTGCCCCATGTTGGGGCAGTTTCGCCAATTGAAGGGGCACTTTCATCATATAGTTACTAATTCGGTTATAAGATGGGCAATTCTAATATATTGTTAAAGAAACCAACATTTTTAACTAAAAATTAAAAAACGTATATTTTATTCATTCAAGATAATAAAAAAATATAAAAAAAAATATGTAAAAAATAAAAATTGTATAAATGTAATTCAGTCTTCAGTCTTTAATTATTTAACGCTCTAGCTTTAGTAGTAGGAACATATCAGGCAAAGTATCTTATTATCGAATGTTGTATTTAGATAAATCAACCGAAAAAATATATTTTTTTGCTGATCGAGATGTTCCCGGAGGATGCTCGGGCATTGGCAGCTTCATTATAATATCACTCCGTAGAACATAGGAAATATCTTCCTTTATCGGCTCCAAAAACAATTGGGTAGAGTCGTGCTTCTTCAAAAAACTTATAATATAATTGTCACTTGCTTTTATTTTTTTGATTTGACCCACGTAACACATTACGGTTGTCTTTACCTTAAACTTAACTAGTACAAACGTCCCTTTATCGATTATATCTGAGTCTATGATAAGCCTTTCTGGGATCTCTTCATTTGATATTCCTTCATCTGAAAAGGCGCCAACCGATTTGTCAGATTCGGCATAAGAAGTTCTGTCGGAATCTTCTTCTGATGGCGAAAACTCAATAATTTTTTTGGTTTTTTTCGATAATAATGTTGATTTAGCGTTTCTATTTTTAGTAGTCGTAATTTTATTGGTTTTGTTATTTAAAACTTCTTCAATTCTGTTTTTTTCTGGTGTAGAAGTATAAATGCGCGATTTACCTTCTCTATATGTTTGATTTTTTTTTTGTTATTCTTGAAATAGGACGAACTTCTTCGGGAGTTTTCATATTCTGGGTGCTTTTGTTTTTTATATGTATATTAGGCATTTCGTCCTCTAAGCCACCACCGTCTAATGCAATTTCATCTGAAAATAAAATATTTGAGAAAGTACATAACTAATTTAACAAAAAATGTATAGGTAGGTAGGTATCTACCTACCTAATTAATTATTTAATTTATAACTACCTTCAACAACAAAATCGCTATCAGTAAAAATCATGCTGTTGTAAGGGCAAATTCCTGTAGCGGAAAACCCCTTTAAAATATTTTCTGTGGAGAATGCTCTTAGAAATGGTATTTTTGTTAATTGAGCGACTTCGTATATGCTAATAACTTTTCCCGGATTAGTGGTCAGGTAATCATTATAAGATGTTCTGCAAAACTTTTTAAATGGCCCAAAAACGGAAACATCTAGCGGTTGTAGTTTATGGGACGTATGAGGAGGGAATGATAACATGATAATGCCGTTTTCGCGGCCGTATATAATCGATTCTATGGAACAATGCGAAACGTGGTTATCCATTAGCAATAAAATTGGGTCATTAGTGGTGCATTTTGTGTAGTTCTTAATGTGCCGCAATATATTTACAAAAATTTCTGTATTAATCCACCCACTTTATGAATTAAACGCTACAGACCCTGTAATACTACCAATCGAAACCCTTTCATTGAACCGCATACGGGGATATATGTAAGCTGGGGGAATATGAGTCCCTGAGGCATTTATAATTCCTACGATTGTAATAAGCGATCCACGTTCTCCTGATACTGCTTGAGAAACACTGCGTTGTCCCTTTTCTGCAATAATCTATAAAAAAACACAAATTTCAAAACAGAATTATATGTTACAAAGTTGAATAGATGTACTTACTTTTGGAGGATCTACAACAGTGCTGATTCCTGTCTCATCCAAATTGTAAATATCTTTCGCAGTGGAACTATATTTTAGCAAACATTGTTGTAAATTATCAAAAAAATCGTTAATGGCTGTTTTGTTAAATCCCCTAAGTCGTGCGACACTAGTTTTTTCGGCCTTCCTTAAAGAAAGGGAGCTATTTCCTTTAAGAAATCCATATAACCAATCTTTTCCTGCATTTTTATTTGCATCCCAAGCTAATGGGTGTTGAATTTGGTTCATCACAGCGAACTGGTAAGCAAAGCTCAAAGCAGCTTTATTGCTTAATCCGTATAGGAGTTTTGCACATTTTTTCATATAATTTGCAATTTCCTGCTCTAGGATTGCAGTAAAAACTTGGCAAACAGTGTATTTGGAAGATAATTTTTGATTAATATGGTCGCTCATCTCATTTCCCGAATCAGAATCAGAATGTAGTGCCAGAGGGTCGACCGGATAAAGTTTTTTAATTCTCGAGTTTAGAGTACTTCTTTTTATATTATATTTATAAGAAGCGCTACTCGGCGTTTCAATTTTTTTCAAAACATCCGATATGGCTAATTTTAAGTTTTCCTCATTGATGTAGGCTCTATCAGTTTTTTTTATAATTTCGCACCATTTTCGATATCTATTACAACAAAATAAAATATAAACTTTTTTTTAAATATATGGGCCACATTCGCCATTACTATGGGGCACTTTCGTCAGTGTTGAAACTGCCCCGTATTGTTTTGGCGAATGTGCCCCACTTTCAAATTATTATACTAAAACAAAAACAAAAATTTGTCATCTTATTCTGATTATTTACTCTATAAACACTTAAAAGAACAATTATTTTGCAAATAAAATTCACCGGAAAACTTACCAAAATTAAACATTCACTTATTCAAAAATGTTATCTAGTACTAACCGATTATTATATAAAAAATGGGAAAAACACAAATTTACGATGATCTTTTAAACGTTTCGCTTGACGACTGACAAACTTTAGGGATGCGTTCGGAAAAACAAAACGAATATTCAGTGCTTTTTTTAGAATTTTTTAACGTTTAGAAAGTGATGTAAACCCTTTTGGCGAATATGCCCCATTGGCGAATCTGCCCCACTTTACCCTACATCTATATTATATTAAAAAATTGAGCAAGTGATCATCGGTTGGTTTTCTTTTTGGAGGTAAATGCGTGACATAGCTGGTCCAAAGTATAAACTCATCCTTTCGTTGAACTATAATGTAAATTAATATCCGATTTGTTATGGTTTTTTGCTTCTATTTTATCATCATGGTACATGTATGACAGTAAAAGCACAGCCCGATTTGTTAGGAATATAACTGGCAATTGTCAAACTTTTTCGATATCCAAAAATATTTGATTCTGTTAAACGTTGACGATTAGGTAAACAATTTGGGGGAATACAAGTTTTATTTTTATGAAGTATGCCAGCTCATGTCAATCCAACACTCAGTAGTCGTTGCGGAAAATTCAAAACTTTCGTTTTAGTTATCAAATAGGACGTTTCTATTGCTGTAGAAAAATGGTGTGAGTTCGTTCGTTCGACGCCAAATTCCTCTTTGATGACCCTCCTTTCCTAAATATGGAATACCTTTTAGAAGGCAGCTATTCGAACTATCGTAGATCCACCATATTTTTATCCCATATTTGTTCGGTTTGGACAGAATGTATTGTTTGAAGGATACTCTCCCGCGGAAATGCCAACTGTTGGTCAATTGTAACGTTTTCCACCGGAATATAATATTTTAATAAATAAGTATTTATTATTTTCCAAATTTCACGGAAACTGGCTAATTTATCGCGATTTCTTCCGGCTGATCTTGTTGATTTATCATCAAATCTTAAATACTGAAAAAGAGACTAGAATCGGTTACAAAACAGGCTTACTCTAAACAAAACATTTCCAAACAGAAGGTGCCAATATTCTAGGAGGTGTGACTCACCTTGCTTGTTGACACCAGCAATAATCAATAATCCGATAAAACAGCATATCTCAAATGCATCTGTTGCTTCCAAAATGTTCTGCGTTTTTCAGAACCATGCAAATTGAAACTTTCCACTATTATTTCAATCACTTGGTCGGTTATAAAAAAAAACAAAGCATCGAGCATCGATTCGATATGCTTTCCAGGTGGAAGTTTGACTTTGCTAATATTATATATGATCAAATTACGTGCCAAATTAAATTAAATAAATCAAAATGAAAAATATTTATATATTTATTGTGAAAATACACAGTGATTCTCTAAGGCTCATCGCATGCTTTAGTGTTTGTTTTTCTAAAATGGTTCAGTTAGGAATATATTTATAAAAAAATTAAAAATTATGATTATGTCATCTGAATCGTAAATAGTTGATCTTGGAATACATACCGCATAATTCACATAGAAATAATTTTTTAAATGCTTTTTGAGCAGAAAAATTTAAAATGAGTCTCCGAGACTCAACCCTTGCTGATTAAAAATATTTGTAGTGGTCCGTACGAGTTTTGACTCGACAAATTTTTGAAAAATCCAAATATTCGTCAAATTAAACCATTACAGTAAGTCCTCGACTTACGTGATTAATTCGTTCTGAAGGTTTTCGCATAAGTCGAAAAATCGCGTAAGTCGAACAAACCTTAAATTCAGCGTACATAGGTACATTAAAGTACATAGAACCTACTTATAAAAGAACTGTAAGCATCATTCACTTTTTTGAAACTTCGCGAATCGTTCTGGATCAGGATGTTGAGCGTCGAAGCCATCTAAATCATTCTCTTTTACTGCCACTCTCACTATCGCATGAAAATAATAGTGTGTGTAAACAAACTTAACTGCAGAGAACTTAGAAATAAAGCGCAGCTTTAAAAAACTTTTTAATAAAAAATTAAAAAACCTACTCATTTCATCAAAAAAACTCAAAATCCCATTTTTTTAAAATCACGTAAGTACGAATTCACGTAAGTCGAAGTCGCGTAAGTCGAGGACTTACTGTATATGAATAATGTCCATCACAGTGGACATAATTCACTTTGTCCGCAGGGATGGACTTAACGTTTCAATCGCAGTTAAATATAATATTTTTGTTACAGGAAACACTAAACTTCCAAATTTCCATTTTTTTTATTGTAAGATTTAAAGTATGTCTCGGAGAGATCAGATGAATCGGAAATGGATGAATTGGTTTTAAATATAGAATCTTAAATAAACCGCACATTGCCCCGCACTCAGAATCGAAAGAGAACAAATGAAGGATGACATAAACCATCAGTAGAATGCAGAATGTTAGCTTGATGATACTGATTCTTCTATCAAATATTGCAACACTTGATGGAGATATCATGAAGAACAACGACGTAAATAAAGAAATATTTGATTTAACGAAAGCTGAAACCCATATGAGCCTTACTAGTAAGAACGACATACAATGGCCAAAAAATCAGATAGTGTTGAAATCCGTTACGAACTAAAACCACAAATTGAAGATGTTAGAGACGAGATACATAATTGGCGAATACTAACCAATGTCATATTTCCAAAGATAATTTAATAATACACTTTTTTGAAGTATGGAATTTAATACCAATTTATACGCCATGCAATACAATCAGGCTTTTAAACCAAAAGATGAAATTGAAATCATGCGATTAATGAGAATACATTAAATCATTGGTGCAAGAGGGATGCCCCAACGTAGATTCTACTGGAATCACAAGATGGGAATGGACTTTGTGTAAAATGCAATGACAACCGATCACGTTTTTCAACTAAGGTCCAATCTGCATTATATAAATGTGTTAGATAGCTACCAGCCCTAAAAATATGTTGAATAAAGTTTAATGTCAGTTTGATTGGCATAATCAAGCAGAACATAAAATATCGTAAGTAAAGCGGTTTTCTAAAATCGCTGATTATGGTGGTTATCAAAATTAATATATTACAGTAAACACACCAATTAATAAAGTTGCAAACAAAGAGACCCCTTGATAAAAAAATGCAACAACTACGATCCTCCCCAGACCTCCGATGTGTTAACATAACCACAAGTAATTATTTACGTTAAAGGGGTTTTAAATAATAAAAATCTTCTAAACAAATATGATATGATGATATGATATGATAGAGGCGTACAGGCCAGCCATAACGGCGATCCTAGGTACGTTACCATAATCCTGAAATATCCACAATCAAATAACAAATTATATCTGAATGCGAATAATATTTCAGCATCATGCGGGCCCAGGCCCTGCCTGCATCCTTAACAGATAAGGTTATTTAGGAAAGGATGTTAGTCTCAGAAACGACTAGGGCGAACCGCAGCAAAGTCATTTTCTAACTACTTAAATATATTAAAATGTTAGTCTCAATTAAATTCACACTCTAGATTAGATTTTGTTAGTTTTTTAATTTGGGTTAGTTGTGGTTGAGGTAAAGGATACTAATATTCATCATATGTATTCCGCATCAGTCGTAAAAGACTGGTTAGGTTATTTAATTCACATCTACGGGTCATCTCATCATATGCTGTTTGTAACCTTATTTGTGCCCTATCATCCCACCCAACACCATCTAACCGAGGGACTTCACGTTCGTAATATGACTCGACAGCATTATCATACATATGATGACCTAAATATTCCATTTATATTGTAAAAAATTAAATTTAAATTCGGTATTGTCATTTAGCTACCTATATTTAAATTCATCCAACTAAAAGCAGGGTTGATTTATATGTAACATTCACACAACTACACTAAAACATAACCTGAATTCAACCAGAAAGATCGTCGAAAAACAACATTCCATAGCAAAAGGTCTTTGTATCCATTAACATATTTAATTGTATTGAGTTTATTCTCAAAGGGTAAGTAATTAAACAGACCCCCTGATCAAGAATGTTACAATCACGATCTTCCCTGACCTTCCGGTATGTTAAAAAAAAAAATAATGAATAAAATTAATAATAAAATAAATTGAATTATATTTGCCGACAACTTCATTGTTTAAAGTCAGGACTTTCGACAAAATTTCAATTTACAGAATTGTTAAAGAAAACCACTAAAATATTATTTTCAATGTTTTCGAAATAGTAAACGGGATATCAAGAAAACGATCATTTTGTGCCTTTTGTTTGCTTACAAACAAAAGTACATAACGCATTATTATCGATGTGTGTAATGTGTATGTGTATACAAAATGCACAGAGAGAGCGAAGAGAACTCCAAAAAGAAATAATTCTATATAAACACTACGATACACACACGATACACGATACAGACAAACCAACACAATTGTGTGTAAAGATATAGTTGTTGTTTTCGGACGAAAATAAGTTAAAAAGAATTCACAAATGTGTAAGTTGGTTGAAAACACGTACAAAAATAAATTTTTGACAAGGTACTTTTGCCCTACCCGCACAATGTGCCAAATAAATACAGAATACACATTTAATAACGGGTGATTTTTTAAGAGCTTGAGAACTTTTTTTAAAAAAAAAACGCATAAAATTTGCAAAATCTCATCGGTTCTTTATTTGAAACGTTAGATTGGTCCATGACATTTTCTTTTTTGAAGATAATTTCATTTAAATGTTGACCGCGGCTGCGTCTTAGGTGGTCCATTCGGAAAGTCCAATTTTGGGCAACTTTTTCGAGCATTTCGGCCGGAATAGCCCGAATTTCTTCGGAAATGTTGTCTTCCAAAACTGGAATAGTTGCTGGCTTATTTCTGTAGACTTTAGACTTGACGTAGCCCCACAAAAAATAGTCTAAAGGCGTCAAATCGCATGATCTTGGTGGCCAACTTACCGGGCCATTTCTTGAGATGAATTGTTCTCCGAAGTTTTCCCTCAAAATGGCCATAGAATCGCGAGCTGTGTGGCATGTAGCGCCATCTTGTTGAAACCACATGTCAACTAAGTTCAGTTCTTCCATTTTTGGCAACAAAAAGTTTGTTAGCATCGAACGATAGCGATCGCCATTCACCGTAACGTTGCGTCCAACAGCATCTTTGAAAAAATACGGTCCAATGATTCCACCAGCGTACAAACCACACCAAACAGTGCATTTTTCGGGATGCATGGGCAGTTCTTGAACGGCTTCTGGTTGCTCTTCACTCCAAATGCGGCAATTTTGCTTATTTACGTAGCCATTCAACCAGAAATGAGCCTCATCGCTGAACAAAATTTGTCGATAAAAAAGCGGATTTTCTGCCAACTTTTCTAGGGCCCATTCACTGAAAATTCGACGTTGTGGCAGATCGTTCGGCTTCAGTTCTTGCAGGAGCTGTATTTTATACGGTTTTACACCAAGATCTTTGCGTAAAATCTTCCATGTCGTCGAATAACACAAACCCAATTGCTGCGAACGGCGACGAATCGACATTTCACGGTCTTCAGCAACACTCTCAGAAACAGACGCAATATTCTCTTCTGTACGCACTGTACGCATTCGTGTGGTTGGTTTAATGTCCAATAAAGTAAACTGAGTGCGAAACTTGGTCACAATCGCATTAATTGTTTGCTCACTTGGTCGATTATGTAGACCATAAATCGGACGTAAATCGCGAAACACTTTTCGAACCGAACACTGATTTTTGTAATATAATTCAATTATTTGCAAGCGTTGCTCGTTAGTAAGTCTATTCATTATGAAATGTCAAAGCATACTGAGCATCTTTCTCTTTGACACCTTGTCTGAAATCCCGCGTGATCTGTCAAATACTAATGCATGAAAATCCTAACCACAAAAAAATCACCCTTTATAAATAAAAATAAAAAAAGGAAACTACTCTGTTGCTATATGTGTATACATATATACAGATTATAGACAGATTAGAACGACATATACTTCGCGTAAATTATATCTCGTTATAAATATTCAACTCGGTTTTTATCTATACATATATATACACATATAAACACATTATTCAAATAAAATCAAAATTTATATCGAAAATATTATAAAATATGAACCAAAAAACAATAAAATAACCATTCATTATAGAATAATTATGTATATATAAAATCAAATAGATAAATAAATAAAGACTCATCCTTTGTTTCTGTCGGCAAGAATACAAAAAAATCCATGTGCACATTTTACATGCTATACACGATTAGTTCACTTTATAATTATTATCACTAAACTTATTATAATTTATAATATAATTTATAATTATACTACATTTAAAATAAAAAGATAAAAAGATTTATTATTTAAATTTTATTTATTTTACAGAGAAAGACAAAACACGTCTTCCTAAAAATCTTCTAAACAAATAATTAAAAAATTTACTTTTAAATTAAATTAATTCATTAATCCTATCCATAATCCCACCGACAACATAAAACTCTACCCAGCACAACACAAACAAAATTAGAAATTTAAAAACCTCATACAGCTAATAAAACCTCTCCCCTCCGCAACAACTACAATACACTAAAACTATAAACGGGCCCGGACTCCACCCACCACCAGTCAACACTCCACTATTAACCACGAACACAGATAAATTACGCATCCTACGTTCCTCACGTGACGTACAAAGCCAAATCATAAGCCCTGTGCGCTTCAAAATGTAATCCGTCGCCGCGTTCTTATACCGCAACAAGAAACCAAAGTTCAAAATGAACAAAATTTATCATCAAAATTTATCACAGAACAGGTAAAAACAAAAAAAAAAAATATTTAAAAATTCTTTTTTTACAAGAGTTTAAAGTTTAAACGAAAATTAGATTAAAACAGAAAATTTAAACAAAAAAACTTTAAAACAAAAAAAAATATAAATCTAATTCTTTAGGATATTTAACTAATTAACTAGAGACATCTATATTAAAAATGGAATAGCTACTAATAATAAATACAATTTAAATGATTGTTTGCTTTGCATGCCTTCTCTTATCAAATAAACTTATTTATCGCGATGGAAGATTTTTATCGACCATGACGGTGCACAATTTTGATAATTTCGTTTTGATTTTCATTCATCTATCAACATACATTTTTCAATAACAATGTTTACAAAATCAGGCAAATGGAAGTTTAAATATCCCTGAAATGACATTAAGAATGTATGAAGTGTGTGAGTGTGATGAAATATAATATTCATAATATTAAAATTTCATAACAACTGTAGGAGCGAACCTGCATGTGAAGTACTTTGTTCCTTCTAATTCCTATTAGTGAGCTAGTAATCTGAATTGGCGGGTACCCATTCCAATGACTGCAATCGTGCAATTACGATAAAAATTGTGGATTAATAAGCCACAGGGCAAAAGAAAAAGTACAGTATAAGCGTGGTAACTAGTGAACTTTAAAGTTCATTTCTAAAATGGATCTTTAAAATAATGGAACGATAATTAAATATTATCGTTAGTTGGGTCATATTGTGTTTATTGTTTTAAGTTGAAACAACTTTCAGGTGGTGGATCACAATTAAAAACCAATCACATCATCTAATTCAGACTCACTCCTAATAAACCTGGTTTACATTATTTAGGTCACCATATTCAAGGAAAAAATACAAAAAATAAATTTTACAACTTATTTTGTTTTTATGAATGATTTGACATTTGGCTGAAATGTTAAATTAAATTAGGCATGAAATACTTGTCAGTTCAGTGAAAAAAATATTTATAGTCCATTCTAACTTAAATTTTTCAGCTTTGATCAAATTTTAGATGTCCCTCAAAATATATATGGTTTGTATTTTTGCTACCATTTTTATAGAAATGGCACTTTGAATTTTTAATTATTATAATTTTTAATTATATTTCAAACATGCATTTTTTTGTTACGCGACTTGATTAGAAAAAATTGAACTTATACTACTTATTCCTGACACAGATTAGCTTGTTTAAATTTTCGTCTAATTTAATTGGTGGCTTATTTTAGTCGTTCGTAGATGGCACAATGAAAATTTTGTTGACGTTTAATTAAAAATTACTGAATAAATCAAAATATTTCTAATCAGCGATTGACAAATCTTAACTAAATTTTCAGTTTATAACTAAATGTCCTGCATGCTTTGGTATATAGAAATTAGTGACATCTATCAATAACTGGTATAAACTAACCATCAAATTTGTTAGTCAGAAGTTTTGGATAGATGGAAGTCAGACATGCCATTAATTAACCTTTAATGTCGTGTGCCTCACGGCGACATATTTGTCTAAATTTCCTACAAACTAAATTGATGATTAGTTCATACCAGTTATTGAGAGATGTCGTTATGCACATTTTAGTATATGGACAACCAAAATATGCATCTCATTTAAATATAAACTGAAAATATTGTGGAGATTGAATAATTTTAATTTATTCGGTAGTTTTTAATTATAAAATAGAAAAATTTTCATTGTGCTCTCAATGATAAATATATGGAACTAACCGTCAATTTAATTAGCTGTAAGTTTAAACGAAATTTGTTTATTCAATTCTGAAACCACTGTACCACTGTCTTTTGAAATTTTTTCAAATATTATTAAATATTTGTGAATAATATTTTTTACAGTGCTTCTTCCATTATCATCGCCTTCGACACAACTCGGTAACTTGTACCACACCTAAACCAAAATTAAAAAACTATAACTTCAATCTGTATGCTCCAGCAGTACAGCTTTTCTATGATTAATTCTATTAATTTTCGAAAATATTCTTTAATTATTCTAATATTTTCTTTTGTTTTTTTTATAATCTCCATTTGGTATTGCTACAATAACTAGAGGAATGTAGCCAATACTTTAGACTAAAATATGAAAACAAAATCAAAATTTCAATTAAACTTTATTAAGACATAAAATACTTACTTTTCGCGGTTTCACAATTTTTTTGCAAAATGGATTCTTGCAGTACCAGGTATTTTTCAAGGAGTTTTACTAACTCGCCAAATATAAAATGATCATTGTTAATTTATTATTATTATTTCCTTCGATATTTTTATGTGACAAAATTTTATGTGACGTTTATTTTATCACTTACATATAAACCAGTGAATGGAACCCTTCAAACCGATACATTTTGCCCTAAAGGCAATTTTTACTAAAATAATTACTCCGTATTTGGCACAACAAGGTAAAAGATAAATATATAAAAGGTAAATTTGTACTAAAATTAAAATTTACTTTATTTCACGATTTACCTTTAGTTTGCCACGCAGCCAAAGTACGAAATTTATGATTTTGATTTATGAATACAATGAGAACTTTCAAATCACTAGTACAAACTAACAGCAGTTTAGTTTAGCCAGTAATTTGGTCAAGAAATCGGTATCACAGAGAAAACACAATATTTGTTGCATGGAACTATATTTGATAGTAATAATAATAATAATAATAATTCCATTAACTAAACGCTCCGGAAACAGAAGTTCATAATACGTGAATCATACTATCGATCGTACAATTGTCGAGAAGTTGATGTCATCCACAAGTAGTTGGCATTGTTTACGAGTTATCGACGTTGTCTACGAGAAGTCGATGCGGTTTGACGAGTAGTCGACACGATCACATAAAAATTAGTAGATGATCCGTAAATGGCCAACTCTGTGCTCTACTAATTAACAACATTGCCTACGCTAAAACCAATTATCTACACTATAGCCGACACCAACATAACGATAATTCCGAAACAAGCGTAGGTTTAGCGTAAGATAAATATGTTAATGGTGAGCGAGAGAGAGAGAGATAGATAGAGAGAGAGAGAGAGAGAGAGAGAGTTATTAGATAAGTATATTAAAAATTTGTGCCATTCTTACGAACGAGTTCGCTAGGATTCGTTTGTAGTAATGGCACAACCAACAGTTTCAGTTATTCTTTCGGGATTGTTAGAAAGAATTAACTATTATTATTTTTTTTAATTTCATTATAAATGACGCAGTTCTTTGGGGATACACCGATTCCTCAGAATTATTCTTCACTTGTTAACTTGTTTTTGCACGTAACCTCTCTTTTCATAGACCTCTCTTTTCATAGACCAGGGCAAATATGTATATCAATGGGTGCAGAGCCCAAAGGTTACTTGATAAGGATGTAATTGTATATACAAATTTCTTATATTGTTTGACACATTTTATTTATTATTGCAGGTGACGGTGAATATCCGTTGTTGCCTTGGTTTATAACTTCATTTAAAAATGCTCGAGTAAAGGCATCGAAAAGCCAATTCAATGCACGCCATACCGCCGGCCGAAATATCGTCGAGCGCACTATATGCCTATTTGGAAAAATTGGTGCAGGTGTATGCTTGTTATAGCTCGGCATTTGCACAAAAGGACTAAAAGGTTGTTTAATTTGAAAATTTAATTAATGAAATTTACAATTAAATTTCATTAATTAAATTTCAAAATTAACCAATCTTTTTGTCGGATATATCACTTCATCAACGCTTCCACCGGCTGGTTTTCCACATTTCTATTAACATCTAATTAATGTCATTTAAAAAAAAATAAGGGTTATTTTGAAGTTAGCTTTGTTTTAAAAAAGTTCTCTAGTTTATGCCCTTTCCAATGGTATATACGAGTACATGTCATCGAGATCAATCATTTTATGGTCAAAATAAGAGATAATATTTCTTCCGGGCTATTAGTGCCAGGGTTGAGAAAATACACTTTTAAGTTATTCAAAGATTATTAAAAATAGTGGTAAAGTGGATGTTAATTACCTTGAGCTGTTCAGTCGATATTTCACTATCTGCTACCGGAAGTGTCCGTGTGTTTCACGTTGTTCTTGTTAATTTGTGAGTTTACACAATCTGTGCCATTGGGGCAGAATAGGCCAAGAAAACTAATAAGAAAAATCAGTATTCCAATGGAAATTCTGCGTTTATGTTTGGGCTGGTGTTATTGGTCGAAGTATTATCGGCCCATATTTTTTGTCAGAACGCCTTTTTGGAGATATTTACCTCGCTTTTTTTCTTAGCCGATTTACCAGTTTTAGAAGAAGATGTAGCGATTGTTTTTCAAAATGACGTCTGCCCGGCCCATAACTAACGAACGTTAAGAGATTACTTGGATGATTCATTCACAAACTCATATATAGGTAGTGGCCCTATTTCTTCGCCTGTAAGGTCGCCAGACCTCACACCCTTGAGTTTCTACGTCTGGGAACATGCTAAGGAATTGGTGCACGCAACAGACGTGCCCACAAGAGAAATTTTAAATGAAAGGATAAGCCGCGTATTTGAAAAAAAATTAAAAATAAAATGCAACTTTGCACAACAACCGTGGAGATACGAAAAAAACCGTATATGCATTTACTGTGGAGGAGTTGATTTCGAACAAAATATACTAAATGAAGTTGATTAAAAATTAATCAATAACTTATAATGTATTTTATTAACCCTAACCCCGGAAAAATATAATCTCTTATTTTAACCACAAAATGAATGATTTCGATAACATGTATATGGATACATGTGGATGATATGTATGATCTGTATCCATAGATATGGAAAGGGCATTAATTGGAAAAAATTTTAAAACAAAACTATACCATATTAACTTAGTTTTTTTAACGAATTGAGAAGGTTTTACACATTTTTTAGGATTTGGAAGTCCAAAAGTCATTTTTTAAACCAATTATATTAAATACTGATTTGATTTATTTAGAATAAAATCGGATTGCAGAATATATGAACTTTTAAAGGTGAAATTTTGGATAATTAAAAAAAAACTTAAAAATATCATATCTCAGTAACCGTGACACTTAGGACCTGAGTTCTAACGGATGAATATGCTTTCAAATGACCACCCCCCCTTTTGACAGATCTGTCAAAAAATATTGTCGGTCCATGCGCCCTGTTTATATTAAAATTTATTCAAATCTTTTTTATCCGAAATTACCAGTTTTGATAAAAAAGAATTTGTTTTCACAAAATTCCATGCACCCGTCCAGGCGGATTAACTTTCCGGAGTAAAACTTCATACCTAACATTTTAGTTTATTTAGGAGATTTTTGCAAAATTTATTGGAAGTCTGTGTATCAGCAGTGGCAGCTTCAATTGGAGCTTTCTGCATTTATACTGATATTAAAAAGTTTATCATTTACAAAAAACAACAACGATATGTACAAAAGTCCGTATAATTAGAAATCAGTTGTGATGTATTCTAGATCTAAGAAAGTTGGGTGTTGGCGACAATATATGCATTCCCCCATATTTTTGTTCGAGCTGGGAGGTTCCGGTATTTTGGATTATATTCAGCCCATTGTTCAGCCCACCCTTTGGTACTTTTCTGGTGATTCCCCGGAAGTAGAGAATTGGGGAAGATTTTGTATGTAATTTCTTTTTAAACATTTTTTTCCTGGCATACTGAGGTAACAAGCTAGTGTTAATTTTTTTGAAAACAAAATTAAATTGGGAATAATTTGCCCTGCCAATTTAGATATGGAAAAATTATTCATAATTTATAAATATTTACATCAAAATTTTCTCCTCAGTAGGCCGGAAAACAAATATTTGAACAGAAATTATATATAAATTCTTTCCTCAATTCCATATTCCCGGGTAGTTACCAGAATAGTGCTTCTGTGGCACTATTCTGGTAATTCCCCGGGAATAGGGAACTGGGGAAAGATTTTACATAGCTTTTATCTATAAATCAGTTTTTTCTTGCCTACTGCGAAAAAAGTTTGATGTAAATATTTGTAAATTGGGAATAATTTTTCCATAGCGAAATTATCAGGGAAAGTTATTCCCAATTTTATTTTTTTTCCAAAAAATTGCCACTAACTTTTTACCTTAGTATGCCAGAAAAAATTATTTAAATAGAATTTATATGTAAATTCTTTCCCCAGTTCCATATTCCCGGGGAATTACCAGAATAGTGCCACTGGAGGGAAACGAAATATTCAGTTTCAATGTATTAATTATAGGCTTGCTTAAATTCTAATTAGGTGACTTATGGAATTCAACCAAATTTAAGTCGGATGCAGTGTTTCACTTTATGAAAACCTTTATCGAAATATGCATGTGAAGATACTGCTAAAGTTTTACTACTAGAAAAATTAGCAAAAACTTCGCATGTATGTAGAGCAGTGTGAAGTTTTTACTAAACTATGCTGAATGTGTATACGTGTTGTTGCGTATAAAAATGATACCTGTATAAAGCGGAAAAATATATAACTTTTAATTTATTAACATTATTCGAAATATTTGGCAGGCAAATTTAAAAAGGAGAAAAAATTTGTAAGATATTAACCATATCATTAATCAATATTCACTAACTCGAATATTGGGATTAATAAAAGTTCTAAAGAAATAACTAGAAATTCTGTATCCGGGTCATAATAGTAACACACAATACACTTAATTATTGAATTATTGAAATCAAATGAGATAACCGGAGAAATAAAAATTCGACCTCGAGTAAAATGGGTAGGGTAATAGACAAATTGGAAAAAATAATACTAGACTCCAAAGGGAGGAAGGCTCCTCTTATTTTAAACACAACTTGAGACATATAAATTATTTATTAACTAGGGTTCATGTTAGTTAGAAAAATTAGTGAGGACATCCTCATCCAGGGTTGTTGACAATTTAGAGAATTTTGTATTATAACCAAATATATTAAGACTTCTTAAATCAACTTAGATACCTCTACTAGATAAATCTAAATACAACAAGGTGGAGTAATAAAGAGTGAGGGTTATTTATTGAATTTTCTATCATAACAAAATATAGTAATAATTCTTAGGCCGACTGAGATATACCTAGAGATCTTAACAAATCCTCAAGTATATGGAGTGTTAGTTGTAGACCATGTCAGTTAGAAAATATGTTATGTTGCTCCCCATCCAAGGGAGGGGAAAGTTGATAAAACTTGCCAATTTTCAGATTAACAGCCATAGAAGTTACGGCTTATTATTTCAATATTTTATATAAAAAATTCATAATACAAAATTCTTTAAATTGTTTCCACCCCTGGATGAGGAGCTCCATATTATTATTTCTAACTGACATGGTCTACTACTAACAACCCATATAAGATCATTGGGGATGTCTCAGTTGGCCTAAGAATTTTTATTATATTTGGTCATAATACAAAATTCTATAAATTGTTCCCAACCCTGGATGAGGGAGGAGCTTCTCAATATTATTTCTAACAGGCATCATCTCCAACTAACACCCCAAATATCTGAATTTGTGTTAAGATTTCTAAAAATACCTCAGTTGGCCTAAGAATATTTATTATATTCGGCCATAATACAAAATTTTATTAACTGTCCCCTCCCTGGATGGGAACAACTGAATATATTTTCTGAAGTAGTTTGCAACTAACACCACATATACCTGAGGTTATGTTAAGATCTCTAGGGTTATCTCAGTAAGCCTGTTAATTTTTATTATATTTTGGTCCTAATACAATATTTTATTAACTGTCCCCTCCCCTAAAATCTCTGGGGATACCTCATTTTCAAGAATTCTTCATAAATTTTTATTTACTATATTGTATAATTTGTTGCTTAGAATTCTGTATACGATTTATTTCGTCTGTCTGAATATGAGCATGTTTTTCTTAGCGGTAAATGCAACAGGCTTTTTTCTGTATCATTTATCATAAGATACTGTTTTAGTTATTTGCTTTGCATTCCCCGAATTAAGGCAAATTTGTACAATAAGTTTGATAATGCTTGTTTTCGAGAATTTTAAATATAATTTCGAGTCAAATTAAACATTCATGTAACTAGTCCGAGGTAAAGTGGTTCTATATTATTCAGTGAATTTTAATAGGTTTTAAGAAATACATTCAAGAAAACTCTAATTTTCGATAAATGTTCCTTCTTATTCTCCAGGTCTCGCCAGGTATTATCACTAACGTAAACACAATCAATGAAACTAGCAAAAGATTAGCATTTTCTTCATTTTTGCATTTCCAAGAAAATTTGCCTAAAGTTTATGTAGATATGCGGTAAAAAATATTTTTTAAATTAAAATATGTGTTACGTTGTAGAAATGTAATAGTTAAAAAATCAAAATTACTGTTAGTTTGAGAAAAATTACGATTGATGTTCAATACGTATATTACTTCGTATTCTATAATATTTTATTCATAGGAAAACGTAATATTTTCCGCTTACTTGAACACTTCCGTCGAACAAGATAAATGATAAGCACAAAATTGTATTATAGTTTTGTAATAAATAAAAATATTTGTTGGATACATGCGGTATAAATATAGAGACATAAAAGTTATACAATTTGCTTTCAATTGATCGATTTATCAACAATTTTTCCAATAACCAATTGTAATTTTCTATTGAAAATATTATGTACAATGACAAAATATTTAGATATGAAAGCAACAACAAAAATTTCATTTTTCTCATCGATACATTTCTAACAATTGATATTGTTCAGCTATTTCATAATACATATTTCCAATACGAATTTTCCACTGGTCTACAGTAAACGTATATAGTTGAATATACGTATCCATATGATTTTTCCCGCACTTGTAACTTTTCTGTACCTTATTTAGAATTTTTATTTTATTGTATTTTATGGGTAAATAAAATATATATTTATTGCATTGATTTGAGTTACTGAATATAATTTTATATACATCACTAGCTGAGTATGGACATATATAAACGTCCTACATACTCTCATGTCTCATCCCTTTTAGATGTTATCACTATATACGGACGTGCATTTAAATCGAATCCTTTACATAATATGTGTACATACAATTCGACATGTGTGTATTTAATACTCGAACGTATGAGTGTATAGGCAAACAAATAAATCGAAAAGATTTCATCGTTTTGATGTAATTATTTATGATTTCTATTTGATTTATATGTGATGTCTGCATATATGCTTTGTTGTTCGCAAAAATTCATATAAGCAACAATGCAATTTTCTCCGACAATTTTGAATTTAATCAATTCAATTATGGGCTGATGCTACGGAGTTAGTGGAATGGTGTGGTAGAGAATTGTAAAATTTCCAATAAAAATTGTTATTAGTTTTCTAATCATATATGTATCTTCGTAATCATATAGTAATTGTAACAATAGGAAAATTTGAAATCGAATGATTTTTGAATAAATTTAAATTGCATATTGAATTGTATGGTTCCTTCTATATAAAAGGTATTATACAAATATAAATTTAGCTATTTTAGCCTAATTCAACCGATTTTTAAGAAATTACCAGGTTTATTGCAATGCCGTTAGAAATATACTACCGTAAATATTAAATTCCGAATTAATCGTTTTCTATGTCACGTTTCATATCAATTCATAATATAAAATTATTTATATTGTTGCAAATTCCCATAGAATGTACATGAGATTATTTCAGTACGGCCTCAAAACCCACCCTCCTATACACTATTCCGGTACTTATAGTACTACGTATATAAATAAAATATAAACACATTAAACGTATACTTTTTAATTGTCATATTTTATTTATCAATGTCAAACAAAATTAAAATAATCTTACATATTGCTACCAATTAATTTTCATAATTTTCTACCATTTTATATATTATAAATGTTGTTATTTTCTCCTAGCATATGCACAACAGGAACAGACGTAGTTTTGGTATTTTAATAATAAATTTTATTTTTATGATTTTTCGGTTTTAAATCAAATTAAATTAAGAAAAATTGTTTAGTAGGTTGCCTAGAAATTGTGGTATATATACCTATATTTAAGGGTGGAATTATAACTTAAATGATTGATTAGAAAATACATGTTATGGGGTTTAGACCCTAACGTCTGTTAGAACGTTGGTAATCAAATAAATTTATTATTGAGCGCTAAATAATAAATATTATTTGGCATACGATACTTTTGATTTTATTTTTGGAACGTACCATCAATTTATTGAATGATCTAATGTTTTTCCACCCTCTCTTTACACATGAATAATAAAAAACTTGAAATCTGACATCGTCTTATGTTATTTATGTACCTTTATGACCGTTTAGGTACAGTTTAATTATTATTTACAATGATGTACAAAAATAGTTCAGAAATCGATCCGAATCTAAGTAAAGTATCATTTTGGGATTCGTTCTATTAAAAGTTATGTTTAAAAATTGACCATTTTTGGTTTTAAACAATATTTTTGCCAATCCTGGAGATGTCCACCAGTTCTGGCATATGGTTTCCGACAGATCGACGAATACACTAAAATTGTGATGAACGTTACTCGATTCTGATGAACCTATGGTTAATGAAATTTGAAAGTAGCTAGGTAGTGATCAGGGAAATTTCGGCTTCACTCTTTACCGCTATAATATTGGGTCTATAACTTAGTTTTTTGGATTTTCTAAGAGATGGCGTGACTTTAGTCTTATGGCGTTTTAATGGTTTGCAATACAAATGTTTTACAATTTGCACAGTTTTTGCGTGTTGACCTTTTCTAGACATATCAGCCATTTATATCTAATTCAACCAGCAGCATCGCGTTCTGCTGCAGTAGATATGTTATCAACATTATTCAAATTCTAGTGGGCGTCCCAGCATACTTTCAATTCCATTTTTAGTAGCAAAATGACATTTGAGAATTTATTTGAGGATTCTTGGAACGCATGAAGATTTCTGGTTCAACTAACTGCTGACATAATTCTTGTAAAAACTTATGCTGACTGTTTGGTTGGTGATTTTAGGGACTAATTGTTCCCCGAATAAAAATATACTCTGCTAACCGTACCAGGATCAAAATATTTAGAAAAATGCAAGTGGACATCGATTCATCCTCCTTTTACATAAATATTCGCTTATCATTTTGTCCATATTGTCGATTCCTCCCTTAAATCGGTTATAATCTAAAATTATAGTTGGTTCATTGGATGCTCCCTGGATCTCCTTATCATACTCCATAGAACCACGGCTTTGTTTTTTTTTGGAATGTACAAACATTCCGAGGATTCGACAGGTGGAGGTTTGCCTTTTACAATAAGGAATTCTGCTGGTATGTAACGTCGTCTTTTGCTTACCGTACCTAGTATTAACAATTTAGTACCAGAAGCCGAGCTTTGCTCGGTAAAAAGAAAGATAGTTGTTTAATCTCTTTCGCAAAACAACTTTAATTTCATTTTATTTTATTCGGCTGAGACATAAAAATCGATGTTGCCGAGGTAACCGTCGTCGCTGTCACTATCAAGACTTAACAGAAGTTTCATCAGGAGCGTTCAATGCTTCTTTCCACACAACATTATACGAGCGACGTTTTCAGGTGGTAACAGAACTTTCAAGATATTTTGTCGTTTAACACGGGAAAATGCTAAGTACAACATACCATGATTAAATACAGGTGTACGAAGGTTGATACCAATAAAATCGAACGTTTACCCCTGAGATGTATGCATGGTATATCGCAAACGCTGGTCGAAGCGGAAATTTATGTCGTTGTATTGTACATCCGACCTTTACTGGAACCGAGCGTAACTCGCATAAGTTAAGCGTAACTCGCATAACGAATGTCATTCAGAAGAATTAGATCATCAAAAATAGAGAAATACTCGCAAATGGAAGGAAGCATTCTGGTTGAGCAACATAATTTACGTTGTGTATTCCACCAATGACACACAATCGACTCCATCCTATTTAAAATGTCCGGGCATTTGCCAATAGTAGAAGTAACTCTGGTTTGTTTGCATTTGTTTCAACGTCTGGTTATGGCGAAAATACGCTTTTAACATAGAATCTTTTTGTCCAATATCTGCCAGATCTTCTTAGGCTTGGTCAATATCTTGCATTCGATATTGACCACGTAAATGAATATCCAAGCGCTGAATGATATGACTCTTTCTTTAGATTTCGTGGCCAAATAATCGCCAGTATGCTTCAGGTGGTGTAATGCAGCTTTCTTCCACATAGGTGTCTACTTCATTATAAATAAAACTCCATTGATTTTCGACAACGTGTCCTTTGTAGATGTATTTATATGTAATATTTTATATGTGGCCACATGGCGATTATCTCGTGTAACTCGGCGATTATCCTTATCTTTTCGATATACTGCAAGTTCATGTGAAAATTTTTCTCGATTATTTTGGTCCAATTCAACCCAATTGTAGTTTATACTAAATTAATCTTAAATCAACAAAAACAAAAATTAATGAGAGTGTATTAGTGTAAACCAGTCATTTAGGCGAAAAAATATTTCTATTGAAATAATTATTTTAAATATTTATTTATTTTATTTTATTAATTCACAGTTTTATTTTATTAATTCACAGTTTTAAATTAATATAATATAATAATTATAGACGTTTATAAAAGTCTAAAAATAAATAAAAAATTAACAATATGTATAACTCTAAATTAAATTATATTAATTTTACATGCTAAAATATATTTCGAACCATAAAATTATGAACGATCAAAAAACATATCAGTATATAAATTAAGTAGACCCAAATGTATAGTCGAACATAAAAAACGAGAGCAAAATTGTTCATTGGAGCTCACATATCTAAAATGATATTCAATTGAAGAGCGGAATTTCTTAGTAAATTTGATTCTAAGAAAATTCGTATCTCAAGATTTTCACCGATCGGTAAACTTGCCACTATAATATTTTGGTAGACCTATATGTGCACTTTACTTTAGCCAACCCGATTAAAATTCTAATGGGGCTCGCATATTTAAAACGACATTCAATTTTCTGACAATCAAATTTACTAAGAAATTCCGCTTTTCAATTGAATGTCGTTTTAGATATGTGAGCCCCATTAGAATTTTAATCGGGTTGGCCCAAGTAGAGTGCACATATAGGTCTACCAAAATATTATAGTGGCAAGTTTGCCGATCGGTGAAAATCTTGAGATATGAATTTTCTTAGAATCAAATTTACGTAGAAATTCCATTCTTCAATTGAATGTCGTTTTAGATATGCGGATATGAAATTATTAAGAATTAAGATTTCTTGGAGATGCCAGGTTTCACAAGAATGTGGTTTTATCTCTTTAACATTCATTAGAATTTTATTTTGGTTCGCACTACCTAGTAGAGTACCTGTATAGGAATTTAAATCATCTATCTTTTTTTTGGCACTTTGAAGGAATAAAATGCGTAATGACTTAACGATTATTATTTTCCGAAAATACCCACTGTTATTTGACCCTACTTTTAATTTTTTTTAAATCTGTGAACGATATTCAGTTAGTTAACAATAATAATTAATAATTTCTCCACAATTTTGCTATTATTAAAATAATGATTTTTAATCAAATTGAACCTAAATAAACGTTGTGAATTTAATGTATTTGTAACCGTAACAATTTTGTAAAATCGCCTAAATGTTCGCAAATCACTAATACACCTTCACATTTTGTTTTATTTTAAATTATAATATACACGTCATACTTCTCAGTAAAAGTTTGAAGTTTTTCCTAAAATAGTACTAATCGCCATTTTTACTATTTAGGATTAATTTAGGATAAACTTCACTGGCATCCAATTCAGCGTCATAACGACGACGATACTTTGGTTTTTCATCATCCGCTAGAGATGTTTCTTCTTTGAATTGCATTGGGCACTGAAAGCAACCGAAGCAGCACTGCAATTTTTCATTTTTATTGGCCATACATGTATCATCTGGATTTAACTCCGTTTTGCACGGATTATGAACCATCCACTTTAACACTAATTCTCGCAATTCAGGGTCGGAATTTCGATCTTCAGGATTCATGATCATCAGCAAATGCATATGTGGTAGTCCACGTTTTTGAAATTCAATTGTATACACATGTGCGACCACCTTTCCAAATATCTGTTTTTTATCCAAATCATTAATAATTTCATCAAAGTTTTGTTTCGCAATTCGAGCGACGAGATCAGGACGATCTTGAGCAGACTGCTGTATGATAACTCCATTATCAGGTATAATACGCACTGCTTCTTTAATTCCTGGCCAATCGAGATTACAAGTCATGGTGATGAAGAAATTTTGCGATCCAAGACAACGAACAACATCCATTGCATCTTCGAAATGTTCAGTATAACGCGTTGATCCGGTGAATGTTGATGGTAGTATTATTTTTTCACCACCAACTGCATTCTGTTTCTCAACTAAGTCATTGATAAGTCTGCGTACTGATCGGCGAAAATAGTTTTTTGATTAAATTTGATCCATTGGATGCGATCACGTTCAACTCGAATGAAAGTATCGACGATATATTGTTGAAAAAGTCATCCACCAAAATGTACAGCATTGAAAACTGTTTGACGCATGGTCGGGTGTTCAGGTCGAAAAGCTGGTGGTGGACGAATTGCATATGGTATTCGAAGAGTACCCACGGTATATCCTGACGTTCCGGCTGAATAAAACAATGGGTACGTAAAGAGCTCCACACGATGGTCGATATGTTACAAAATGACAAAACCTTTGTCACGTTGCTTTACAACCATTTCATTTGACGGGAAACTTTGATCGGCATTAAGTGTAAGAACAACACAAACAGGAAACTTTGATTGGCATTAAGCATAAGAACAAACTATAATCCGTCTATAATCCACACCATCTAACACTATAAAAATAAACTGCAAATTTGGAGGTTGTAGTCTCAGAGCAACAGCACGTTAATTTATATCATCCTCCACTTCTCGCATTGTTACGGCTGCATTAATCTTCATGAGAGTTTTGCACTCATATCAGCTGATTTTGATTCTTTTTTAATAAATTGTTGCTTTTAAATAAATACAACATAAAAGGAATTCCCTATTACGTCATTTGTTGTTGATGGTTTTATGTAACATTGGTTTAGGTCAACGAACTCGAGAATTTTTTTTTGTTAATTGTGTCCATTGCATCTATATAACGCACACCAAGCTCCGTGCATTCAGTTAATTTGCATTTGTGTGAATAAACATAAACGTAGGTTGTACATAGCTTTTGGTTTTCGCTTAGGACGTAATTATATATAAACATCATTATAAATACGAGTATATGGGTATCGTATAGCATTATATACCTATAACTGGTACATAGTCTCGGTGGTTTATGTGCGTTATGATAATCTGTGTAGATGCGCTACATTGCTACAGAGTAAATAGGTCGATAGATATGTATGGGAAGCTTATTATGTAATTTGGTAAATCAAAAGAATTCAAGTTTAAATAGAATTGTTCTACATTCAGTTGACCGTGGGATTTTCGCTAGTACTTACGTTTTATAAGAATTATAGTAGTATACCATAGTTCTCAAGTGCCGGTTAAAATAAATTAGTGATATATCGTTTGTGAATATTCCTTTGGGATTCTTACCAAATTGTAAGTGCCAGATATTGTTGATAAAAAAAAATAAAGAATAATAAGTCGTTTTTTGTGTGGTAGGAAAAAATAGGAAGATTAATAAATAGATTACTAATAGTGATTATTTGGAGGTCATATCGGCAACCGAAGATTAAAATTTACCGCTAGCGGGTAAGTGGCTTTTAAGTTCTCTTGTATAATTTTCTATGAGTTTCTTATTCCTTACTTACGAGGGTATATCAAAAAGTCTTGCAATATCATATGAAAAAAAAGAGTGAGTGAGACAACAATATATTTTTCAAAACCATTTTTTGTCGCGATGAAACTTCTAGAAGAACATTTCGATGTAAATTTTACAGTTCGTTTGTTTTTGTCAATTTAGTAACACGTGTTTTGAATTTTTCTTAAAATGAATGAAATTGAATATCGCGCCGTTATTAAATTTTTCTGTAAAGATGACCGAAATGCAATTTATATATTCAACTATATATCAAAAGTTTACTGCGAATCTGCACCATCATATGCCACAGTAACAAGGTGGGTAAAATTATTCAAAAGTGGTCGGGCATCATTAGAAGACGACAACTGCTCGGGTCGGCCAGCTGATGCTATTAGCCATGAAAACGTAATTTTGGCCGAATCTATTGTATTGGAAGACCGGCGTATTTCTATTCCGCGGTTAGCGTGGAGACTTTCTCTTTCATACGGTACCACATATACTATATTACATGACCACCTTCACATGTCGAAAGTAAGTGCACGATGGGTTCCCCGTTTGTTGAATGCAGAACAAAAAAAATGCGTGTTCAAACTTCAAAGGCGATTTTAGATATGTACAAAGAAGATCCAGAAAATTTCTTGGATAACATAATAACAGGCGATGAAACATGGCTTCATCACTGGGGCCCGGAATCCAAACAAGAATCGATGCAATGGATTAAACGTAGCGAACCACCACCAAAGAAATTCAAAACTCAACTGTCTGCTGGTAAGGTTTTGGCAACAATTTTTTGGGATGCTGAAGAAATTTTGATAATCGATTATATGCCACCGAAAACCACAATCACAGGCATATATTACGCAGCGGTTTTGCGAAAATTGAAAAAAGCGATCCGAGAAAAACGGCCAAGGAAAGTTAGAAAAAAAATCTTGCTTCTTCACGACAATGCACCAGTGCACAAGGCTAATGTTGCTCAAGCTGCATTAAAGGACTGCGGCTTCGTGGAAATTCCGCATCCACCGTACAGTTCAGACTTGGCACCCAGTGACTAATTTCTGTTACCCAATTTGAAAAAAAAAATTAGGGGCCGGAAATTTTCCAGTGACTATGAAGTACAGTCTGTTGTAAATGGATATTTTATGGAGCAAAAGAAATCTTTGTTTTTAGAGGGTTTAGGCAAGTTAATTGATCGATGTGACAAATGTATAAACCTTAAAGGAGATTATGTCGAAAAATAAAAATATTGCTGTCTCACTCACTCTTTTTTTTCATATGATATTGCAAGACTTTTTGATTTGCCCTCGTATGTGAACCCCTGTTTGCTCTCGCTATTTTAGAATCCCCTTTTGGACAGGTTGGGATAATAAACAACCAATATAGCGAACATTCGTTTTCCAACATTCTTTAAGAAAAGCTGATAGCAAAGAGTTAAGAGTAGCGTTATTCTTCGAGCGACAACAGGTGTATCGCCACATGGTCGGACTGCTAAACCACGCCACAATCGAAAAAAAAATCGAAAGAAAAAATAAAATAATAACTTGTACTAATATTATTAATAGTGTGGTACAAAAAAAATAAAAGGAAAACAAGAAATTTTTTTTAAGAAATTTATAAGTGTTTTAAAGAAGTACCTATACATAAAAATGGTATACGTGCATATAATCATAATTGTTATCTAGTTGTAATGTTCTTAAATATTCATTAATTTATTCATATTGCTTATGCTAGTTTATTGATTTTATATAGTGTTTATTACTAGTAATTTAATAGTCAGTGTATGTTAACTCAAAACAAAAAAAAAACGCGTGGAACTTCCGAGGCGCAGTAATACAATTTCTTTTTAGGCATCCCATCTGATCAACCTCAGAGTACTCTCAGGGAATTTCGGATTGGTGAGTGATTTATTTAAACTATATTATTTACAAAAAAATTTCAATATATATTTATGATTTATATATAATACATTCGTCGTATGATCCTGTTGTTTTGGGCTTCTTACACTATAACATTAAGATATTATATTTTTTGTTCCTATTAATTAACTGTATTAACGTATTATTTATAAACAGTTCTAAGATAAGAACATATACATATATACATGAATAATCGTCCTTTTATTTATTGTTGTGATGTTCCTTTTGAATCATTTAATTTTCAAGTAAAGTAAATAAAATTAAAAAAATTCAATAGTTCCTTTTATTGGATGGTGTTGTTGGTGCAGTGAGGATAAAAATGTGAGACGTGGTTTTCTTTGTTTTTTTCTAAACTCACGTGTAAATTTTTTTGTTGGAGGCTAATTTTGTTGGTGGCTATGAACCCCCCAAGCCAGCTGCAACTACCCAGTGCAAGACACGTGCTAGCCGCCAAGGCCCCGTAACAGCATCCTCATGTAACTTTGGGCATAAATGTTTTGTTCTCGCAATATTTTCTCTAACCGATCCATTAATTTACGACTGATTCCATAATTTAGAGGATGTACAAGGCGTTTATCAACAGCATCATCGGAATTTTAAAAGTATATTTGGCCATCTGAAGGTGGTTCGAAATCACTTTGAGTGGTTTGTGTCGGATGTGCTGCCATATCCATTTTGTGGTAAACTTGTCCAGCTGCTTTGAAGCTAAAAATGTTACGACTATTGATGATTCGATCATCGCTTACGTTGAATGAAGCTAAAGCGAAACATGAGTTTAAGTTTCAGTTTTGTTTATGGAACTCATTAGCGAGCGGGTGATGTCGTAAAAAAAAGCAAACCAATTCAGTTGGAAACTGTGGAGGTTCCAATACAATTCGAGCATGCAAACAGCAATCTCCAAATGAGTCACCTTTAGTTGCTACTCTTTCTTCGGGGAAATGGAGGGCTCCGCAGTTAGTACATACAACGTTGAAGGGTCCCAATGTATTGTAATTAACGCTGGCGTAGTTTACGGCAACTTTGTAGGTTCGTACTTTATTCTGTACCATAGCTTATTGCCGTAAAACATTGCGACGGCGTTGTTCTTCTATTCGCAGATTTTGTTGTGCATCATTTTCATTTGCAATTCGTTGTGATGCTTGTTTACGCATGTCTTCTAATCGCTGATTTCGTTGTGCATCATACTTGGCAAATTATTATTTATTTTTATTTCACAAAAGTTATTATTTTTTTTTTGATACAATAATTTCGGATGAAAAACTAAATGTAAAATTTAGTGCAAGAAATATTTTGTCTTCATGTTTTTTTATAATAAAATTTTTATTTTAATGACAGACCTTGATTTTGAAATATGCAAGATTTTGACCAGCTTTCGGAGACCAACAAATTTTGAATCGGCGGAGAATAATTTTGATATAAAATGGGATTCAAGCCTTTTTGCATATTTACACCAACAAATTATCCCATACTATCAACAATCAAATTAAATTATAGTATGCTTTTTAAAATATTTAGTACAGACATTCAACTATTTTAAGTATGTATTTGTGACGTCGTTCATATGAAAAATGTTTTTCCAAAATTAAGGCCCTAAACGAATTTTCCAAAATCGTGACCTATCTAGATCGTTTTTTTCACACCGGAAAATGGTAGTATGTCAATTTTCAGAGAAAATTATAGTGCCGTTTTCGAGAAAAGATTTACAGATAAATATTGCTCGTTTACTAGTTACTATAGCTAATCGAGCATCAAACTAGTAGCTATATTGTATCTTGTAAAGAAATTATCACTGTTAATATTTATTTCCCCTTGGAAAAGATTGAACATAAATCTTTCACCACTCGCTCTCCTTGGTTGGTTTCTCTTTGTAGATTTGGGCACCTCCCGGTCGGTATAAATTTGTCCTTTTATTGGGGAAAATGTTTTCACCTCGATATGGAAATAGCTGTTCATCCACTGTAAAGCTTGCTCGAGCAATAAAACATTCCTCGCAAATTTCTTCACTAATTAGTAACTTGAATGTGTGTATGATGCTTAGACGGACTGTTTTGTTTATTGTTCCAGATATGGATGGTTTTAAACGTTGTGGGACCAATTCCTACGAGGTGTAGGAGGAACTTCACTCCATATTATTCCATCCGTTGCCTTATACTCAGTATGTGACGGGGCCGGAACTAGTTCATCTACCAATTCTTCGGCAACAGTATTAACCCTTATGTGACTGAATGGATATAATTGTAACCAAATGCATATTTGACTCTAAATTTTTTTGTGATACAGCGTACGTAGGTGGCTGAAACAACTCTCTGACATCATTAATTTTATTCCTTCTTTCGTGTCGATTTGCTTGTGGAGAAATATAATTTTATCTCTATGTACAACAATTTTATAGATTATCATTTAGTCAAATTCTCTGTTATGTTATATTTGGCTAATATTGTACCCATTCCAGTCTACTAAAGATGTGTTTTTATTCAATCATATAAACGTTAAAATCTGAATCGTCTGGACCATATTCTGGTAGGTTAGATTCCTCGGCATCGGAATCTGGATCAATTTCTTCTTGTTGGGCAACCGCTCTTCCTCATCTACTCTTGATGTAAATGGTAATATTATATCCTAACAAAAAATTTTAAAATATGTGTTATGGTTAACCTAATAAGAATAACAGGGTAATTCTTAACATGAATGGTTAAGTTATATTCTAACATAAAATTAAAATGTTCATACTGTATTTATTAGTTTAAAATACAATTTCAAATTATTATTCCATACTAAATGTATGGAATTATATGGACTAACCCGGTATGTTGGTTGTAAAGATGAAGGATAAAATTTGTTTATAAACCACAAGGGTTAAACATGTCGAATTTCGTACCAACAAAACAGCATTTGCAAGAAGCATTACTTTTTTGCTTTAATCAGTGACAAAGAACGTTCTGGTCAACCAAAAAAATTCGAAGATAAAGAATTGGAAGCAATATTGAACGAAAAATGAGCTCAAACAGAAAAATAGTTAAATGTCACTCAAGCAGCCATAAGCAAACGTATACATGCCATGAAAATGATTCAGAAAGAATGAAAATGGGTACCACATGCTCTGACTGAAGCCAACATTTAAAATCGTATAATGTTTTGCAATTATGTGCTTACAAGACACTGAAAATCCACATCAACAGCAAAACGTAATATTCCTGGAAGTAATATGCATTTGGTGGGATCAGAAAGGATTAGTGTACTATGAGCTGCTAAAACCGAACGAAACTATTACTGGTGCACGTTACCAACATCAATTGATAAATTTGAACCATGCATTGAACGAAAACTGTCTTATTTCAGCCAACAAACAGTGTAAAGTGATTTTGCTGCACGACAATGCTCGACCACATGTTGCAAAATAAATAAAAATACACGCTGGTGGTACTTAAAGGGGAAATTCTACCGCCTGCTCCCTATTCACCAGATTGTGCCCCATCAGATTATTATTTGTTCCGATCAATGCAAAGCAATCTTCAAGGCCAGCTTCAGAAACCACGAAGAGATCAAAACATGGCTCGACGAATGGATCGCATCAAAAGAAAAACATTTTTTTTCGATGGAATCCATAATTTGCCACAAAGATGGTCGAAAGCCATAGATAACGATAGAAAATATTTTCATTAAAATAAAATCTACCATTTCTTAGAAATAAACGTGTTTTTTCTGCAAAAAAAAAAATCAAATCAAAGTGAACAGGAATCGTAAATCAAACATATTAAATGTTGCTATTATTGACGTTCTAACGACACAGATCAATTTTGAAGAAAATGATGCAGCTATAAGATGTCTTGAGAAATCTTCGATAAGAGGGTATTTACATGGTCTCCAGTTATTTTGTTCCTTTTTAGGTACCTTGTTGAGTGGTGATTGAACAGGATTGTTGGCATAAATCTAGGTTCTACATGAGCGTATTTTGCTAATGAAAACTTCTCAAGGTCAGAACGACGTGGTTTGCAAAATGAAAGTTGGCGTTCTGTCACAATTCCGTGGACTACATTATGTTTTACGGGTACGTCATAACGTGGTGATTAAGTAAGTTTGGGCATTTTTTTAGCATCGCACCATAAATGCTTTCGATGCTAAATATTTTGGGTGGCTGCGAGCTGTACAGACATATTTCCTATAGTGGATAAGGTCGTTGCAGCATTGTTCAAGTGATTATTAATTAAATCGACCATTTAACTGAATTTGACTAGGAAATCTGCACCAATGGTGAGTTTGCTGATGCTACCTACTATTATTGGGTGACAAAATCACAAATTTTAGAGTATTAGTCTTGAAGCATAAGATTTTATTTGCGAACCGCTTACTGTCATTAACTTTAGAGCGTTGTCTTAATTTAAATGTTTTTTTATGACTCTGGTATGACGGATATTTCGGTGCCATTTCTGATAGACATTTCAAATTTATGTTTTTATGTGTCACGAATAAACGGCGGGTGAACGAGACTGCACCCTGGTGATTGTATCACCATTGGCGCATTGCATAGCTCTATGCCAGCAAATACTGGCATATGAGACAGGTCGGCCCATAAGTTTTGCACTCAGACACGGGGTCTTAGTTGTGTTCCATTTCATCACAAATCGTAATCTGTACCGTTTGGTACATTTCTGTGCTGTTGCCCCTAATCACCTAAGTTATCAACACATGGGTGAACATTTCTAGAACGAGATCTTCAGAAATTTTGACGTTATTGTTGCATGTTCAAAACTAGTTTTCTGTTCGTTTATGGATTTGTATAGTTTCTGTATGTCAAAGTTATATTATATCTTCGCTTTTCATACCTAGAAGAATCGCAACTAAGGTGGATGGTAATCGTGATGTCCACAGTTCTTTTATCATGGAAGCTTGACGGAGATTTATTTCCCATTTCAACGGTGTGCAATACTGATAGTTTTATGGGCGTTCCTCTTTTTGTGGCATATTTATTTTCAATTGGTGGTTTTAATACGTTATCAGAAACTAAGTTTGATCGTCAGATAAGTTTGGGAGCCTACACTAATAAGCCTAAAGTGCCAATCTCAAAATACGGATCGAGTAGGGATTTTTATGATGACTAGTAAACCTGGCTTTTACATTATTAGTAAGTTTTGATTTGAGTGGGAAAACGATAGAAGTGTAGAAGTTATTATTTTTTGAGATTATAATTTAAAAACCTGAAGTTTTTCTTATTTCGTGCAAGTTATACTTGATCAAAAATCTATAAGAAATAAAATATGGTAAGAAATTAACAATAAAATTGACAAAAATTGCCTTAGTAAAATTGGAATTTGATTCTCCGTCCTAGCATGAACATTAAAGCTCACCAAACTTTGTATTATAACTTAAGTAAGTAAGTAAGTTTTTTTAAATATTTAGCAACGATTACGTGTCTAAGTGAAGCAGTAAATTCCTTTTAGTGAGTGGTATATAACACTTCTAGAAGCAATTTTTTTTTTGATCTGTTCAAATAGTTTAAATTGTGTATAAATCTTAAATCTGTTGTTTTTGAATAATACAAAAAATAATAAGCTAAATTAATAAAAAAAATCGTTTATTCATTTGTTTAAAATTTTTTGCGATCACCGCCGTTTTGAATAACTTGAAAAATTCGATTAGGCATTGATTTCACCAAGTTTTTAAAAGTTTCGTGGTCCTGGTCAACATTGATGGATCGCACTTTTTAATTCAATTACTAATTTTTTTTTAAATCTCGTCTTTATGTTACATTTCATCAACATAATTTATGCTTTGGGCCAAAGCGGATTGTTAAAATGCCCATTACATTTATAGTTTTTTTTTTACAGTATGCTCTAATAGTCTTGCTGTATGTTCATTTATTTTTATACCATGTAAATTGGTCAGTTACGTTATTTATTATGTCAATTGCAAGTCTTTATTTTATTCGTGTAATGGCTAAAAAAAAGTGCAAAAAAGCCAAGACGCTTCCAACAAGAATACGTCCGAGAGTGATGTTGGGGTGGTTTTGGGCTGCTCGCTTCAGTGTCCGCAACCCTCCACCACTCCCACTCTCGACATTACTCTTTATCAGGGGATTTTTGATGTGTTGTGCTGACTTTATCGTTTTCTTGTCTAACCATTGGCACTGTTGTGGGTTGTGGGCGGCGATTCGTTAAGCCATCAATATTTGGCTTGGTTTGCATTTCTTTGGGAATCTGTAAATGCATTTGAAAATTTGAATCTATTGTGTAGAGCATACTCATCTGGGTTTTGGAATATTTCTGCATTGAACCCTTGCTCGTTCTGCCAACGTGCCAAATGGTAGATCATCGGGTATCTCGTTTGTGGCTCTTGGATGTACCCTATTTTATTAAGTGTCGGATTCAATTCCTTTCAAACACCTTAGCTTCTCCATGGTATTTAGTTCGATGTTCCACCAAATAGGACAACCGTATGTTAATATTGGTCGTACCAACGATTTGTAGTATATTTGTTTCACTTTCATGTTAATGTCCGGTGTGCAGAATATTCTTTTATTTGCTTACAAAATTTTCTTTGCCTTGGCAATTTGTTGAGTGACGTGATTGTCCAAGTACATAAGTTTATCCAATTCTATTCCTAGATATTTAACTGCTGGCTTTTGCACACAGGTCGTACCGGCTATTTGGACTTGGAATTCCTTCCGGTTGTGTTGCGCGTCTCCGTGGGCTAGCTGGTACGGTTTTCTGAATAGGATAGCCTCACATTTTGTAGGGTTGATTTTTATCCGCCATGTATGCAAGTAGTCCATAGTAAATTCTACTGCCTCTTGTATGGTTTGTGTAATTTTTTTAATTTTATTGTGCGTGGCGTAAATTACGCGTATGCTATTGTTTGTACTTCATGAGTGTATAATCGTTCATTTTCCACTAATTGCTTTGTGTACAAATTGAATAGTATCGGTATTGTGAAAGTATTATCCGATGTTTGTTTGCCGTTTGTGGTTTTGAATTTTCTGTTGTATAATAATTCGTATAATAAGTGCTTAATGACGGAGCTGAACTTCATTTTCATCATTTTATACAGCAGTCTGTTAAGCCACACCGACTCAAAGGCCTTCTCCATTAAGATCAGAATTGCTCCTGTCACTTTTTTTGGTTTAGATTTCTGCATACATCTGATGTGAGTTTAGTAATTGCATGGATTGTCGAATGTCCGTATCTGAAACCGAATTGATTATCGGGTATGAGTTTCATATCGTGTGTTCCTTTATTCTTTCATATATTATGATTTCATAAAATTTGTCTAAGTTGGATAGCAAACTTATGGAACGATAGCTATTCGGGTGTGTCACAGGTTTCCCCTTCTTCGGAATCGGAAATATTTTAATTACGGACAAAAATATATTACGTAATTATGGACAAATCCTAAGACGATTTTTCTTATTCACGGCGGTTACACGAGGCTTGCTTTGTAGTTTGGTCCATTTAATGTGTTTGGTGAACTGTTTAAAATATTATAGCAATGTGTTGAATCGTCACGGAAAGATTCAATTTTTCTTCTTTTTTTTTCTTTTATTGTTAACTATGCGACTTGTTTTGGGGCTCAAGGCTCACCCTGCTCTTCCGCGCTTATGCTTTTACGTCCTTACTTTACGCCTCCCGGCCAACTCGAGGACGTTTGGCTATAGGACCGATTTAAACCATCTGCACATTGCAAACTCACACTGATAGAGGGTCACAGAGCTGTTACATTGCACCACAGATCGTAATCTGTTGATGAAATTTCATTTTGCATCCTGCCGCTATACGCTTTTGAAGTTAGACCTAAACTAGTCCTAAACCAACAAAAACAAACGAGAGTGTGTTTGTATTGGTAAAAATTAAATAAAAATCACATTTAGGCGAAATAATGATATATTTGAAAAGTTTTCCAATTGAAATTATTCTTTAAAAAAAACATTTTTCGAATTGGCGTAGTTAAAATAAATAATCTTTTCCGTCCAAAGAAAATAATATTTTATTCAAAAAATGAATACCTCGAGAACTCGCCTGATTATCACCTAGTTCTGTATGATTTTCTGAAAGGTTAAGATTAGAACTTCCGAACCTGTAAACCATTTGAAAAGCTAATGGTATTCACATGGTCAAATAAATATTTTAATGACCTGCGCTATAGTAAGAATTTATGATTTTCTTAAGAAATTGAATATTTTGAGAATTCGCCTGACTATCACCTAGTTCTGTATGATTTTCTGAAAGGTTAAAATTAGAACTTCCGAACCTTTAAACCATTTGAAAAGCTAATGGTATTCACGTGGTCAAATAAATATTTTAATAACCTGCGCTATAGTAAGAATTTATGATTTTCTTAAGAAATTGAATATTTTGAGAATTCGCCTGATTATCACCTAGTTCTGTATGATTTTCTGAAAGGTTAAGATTAGAACTTCCGAACCTGTAAACCATTTAAAAAGCTAATGGGATTCACGTGGTCAAATAAATATTTTAATAACCTGCGCTATAGTAAGAATTTATGATTTTCTTAAGAAATTGAATATTTTGAGAATTCGCCTGATTATCACCTAGTTCTGTATGATTTTCTGAAAGGTTAAGATTAGAACTTCCGAACCTGTAAACCATTTAAAAAGCTAATGGGATTCACGTGGTCAAATAAATATTTTAATAACCTGCGCTATAGTAAGAATTTGTGATTTTCTTAAGAAATTGAATATTTTGAGAATTCGCCTGACTATCACCTAGTTCTGTATGATTTTCTGAAAGGTTAAAATTAGAACTTCCGAACCTGTAAACCATTTGAAAAGCTAATGGTATTCACGTGCTCAAATAAATATTTTAATAACCTGCGCTATAGTAAGAATTTATGATTTTCTTAAGAAATTGAATATTTTGAGAATTCACCTGATTATCACCTAGTTCTGTATAATTATCTTAAAGGTTAAGATTAGAACTTCCAAACCTCTAAACCATTCAACCCATTCCCGCAAATGTCAGCTATAGCCGTCATATTTGTGGTGATATGTAAGCAAATTACGGCTATTACCGTCCTGCATATTTTAATTAATAAAAAAAGAACAATCATTCTTACGAATTGTACTAATTCATTTATTTTTTAATTATTTCATATATCGAAGAAAAAAAGATTTATCATTCCAGATAGCATATCAATTGTATTTTTCCGCGATTTTTCATGATTTACAGTTCGATATATTTCCGCCTACAAACGACAAATGGCGGATATAGCCCACGGATTTTTGGTGATATGTAGGCAATTGTCCGAATCTTGTCTTAAGTACTCATATTCCAGAACTTCTTCCAAAAATCATTTAAAAATCCCATTTCCATGCAACATACCCAACCCTATCATAATCAGTTAAAAATTGGATGAGTTCCGTACCAGGCGACCATATTCCAGGACTTCTCCCAAAAATCATTTAATAATCCCAATTTCATCCAGCATACTCAATCCCATCATAATCGGTTAAGAATTGATCGAGTTTCATCCCAGATGGGCATATTCCGGAATTTCCGTCAAAATTCATTTAAGAATCCCATTTCCATCTAGCATACTCAATCATAATCGATAACCGAAAAATAGAAAATAAAAAATTGTCCGTTAAATTGAGCGTCCGTTAAATCGAGGTCCGTTAATTGGAGCGTCCGTTAAATAGAAGTCCGTTAAATCGAGGGTTTACGAATTTGAGAAAATAATCGTCGAGATATATTTTTCTAGCCGATGGCAACATAGGGAAAGAATAATTTTGAGTATATAACATGAACTATTAAATTGTTAATATATAATCTTTATTAACAAAATATTATATATCTGTCTGTGGCTATAATGAAATAATTATATACAATACGAGTATATAAAGAAATTCAGCTCACAAATTATTGTTAACAATATTATAGCTATGTTTCTCGATTTACCATTTTCAAAAATATTCGTGATCTTAAGAATTCATTTATTTACTTCAAATTACAAATTAAAATCAATTAAAGTATGCAGAACGGCTATATCCGTCATTTGCCTACATATCACCAAAAATCTGACGGCTATAGCGTCATTTATTCTGGGGAGAGAAAAAATGTTGTGATCAACAAATGATAGTATAGTCGTCGAGAGTTTTCATGGAAAAACTGTGAGAAAATGTGATAATTTTCACTTCCAAACATATAAAGGATGCACAATTTCATATGGCAGTCACAATCAATTAAAAAAAAGTGTGTTTTTGAGCACGGTTGTCAATTTAAAAGTGTGCGGCAATGGATTAATCGATTCGATCGAATTTAATCTGGGACGGATCTCAGATATTTCTTAGCCGATTATGTTGAGATTCGGTATGCTGGATGTAAATGGGATTCTAAAATGTTATTATAAGTAGTTTTGGAAAAAGCCACCTCGAACTCGGCCATGGTTTAACCGATTATAAAGTAGTTGGGTTTGTTTAATAAAAATGGGATTTTAAAATGATTTTGGGAAGGAATTCTAAGATATGGCCACCAAGCGTTATTCTTGAAGTAAGTGGCTTGTGATGTTAACATATTTTTTAAAAGGCTTGATGACTTAACATTTTTCAACAGCACGTGACCCACGTAATTAGTGGTTTAGGGGCCGGCCAACTACCAAATCTCACAAAAATCACTTTTTGAACCTTACACAAAAGGCTCAGATAAACTTATAATATTCTTATCAACAACGACCTCTAAAACTGTTCACGGGAACATGAAATATGATGTCTTCTAAGACCTTATTTCCAGAACTTTTCGAACCAAGCAAACATTTACAGTTTTGAGGTACTATACAATATAAGAGCGTAAATGGTCTGGGAGTTAATTCCATAAAACAACCAATAATTACACTCTCCACTACAGCAATAATCAGAAAAGAGGAAAATTATGATTCGGTTTCTCATCCTCTGGCGAGTACAGCAGTTTATAATTTTATAATCACATATTTATCCAACGGCCCGAATTCCATTATTATCGGTTAAGTAATAGCCGTGTCCCGTTGCAGTTGGCCATATTAAAAAACTTCTTCTAGAAATCAATAGTGAATTTCATTTTCATTAAACAAATCCAATCCCATCGTAATCGGTTAAAAACTGACTGAGATCCATCCAACGTGGTGATATTGCAAAACTTCTTCCACAAATCTATTAGGAATCCCATTTTCATCCTATAAACCCAATTACAGTATACTCAGTTAAAGAATGGCCGGGTTCTAGGTGGCCTTTTCCAAAACTACTTCCAACAGTTTAGAGTCCTATTTCCATCCAGCATATCCAATCCCATCATAACGAGTTAAGAATTGGTCTAGTTTCGTCCCAGGTGGACATATTCCTGAACTTCTTCCGAAAATCATTTAAGAATCCCATTTCTATCCAACATACCCAATTCCAACATAATCGGCTTAGAAATGCCTGAGTTCCGTCCCAGATTAAATTCGATCGAATCAATTAAATTTAAAAACATTCGAATTTATTGGACAATCGGATTTAACGGACTCCCCAATTAGTCTGTTAAATCAAGGTTTTTCTGTTTAACATTTTACGTGACATGTGAACAGTTTAACGTAATAATTTAACGCAACATTTAACATAGCAGAATTTAACGCAAAGTGTAACATGAACCAAAAACTAGGCCCCTATATGTTTTTACCTAACATAAAAATGTGATTCAAATATTTTAAAAATTCGCCTAAATGCCATTTTTATTTCACTTTTACCAATACATTCTCATTTTTTGTTTGTTTGATAGTTTATGATCAATTTAGTTTTAACTTCAAAAGCGTGTACAGGCGTGTGAAGTTTGTGCTAAACTATTCCTAATATTAGTTCTACTCTAGTTAGGTCTAACTTCACACGCATGCCGCTATCGGGATTCGAACCCGGTACCTCCCGAATTTTTTCATTGATTTGCGTGCATTATAGTCGATTTCGTCTAGCTTTTTCACGAATTGACATTTTGCTTCAGCATTTTGTTGGCGATTTCTCTATTGGAATATTGCTTATAAATTGGTTTAGACAGCTGCTCCGCTTCAGGACAAACTGCACTGCGTTTAAATCAATATCTCAACAAAAAAAGTCGATTTCGGTAATTTTTGTTCCTATTGTTTAGTTTTGCCATATTAATATTTTATTTTAAACACAATTATGTATTCGTGACTTATACAATTAAATGTAATAAATTAAAAATTGATTTATGAAATGTATTTGATGAATAAACAGTTTCAAATTGAAAAATGTTTGCGCTCATACGAATGTCGCCCGCTGAAATTATAAGGTTAGAGCTAAATGGTTGAATATTATCCAAATCTATGGTGGATCAACGGGGTATGAGGTGACAAGGTAAAGCACAATAAACAAAGCACTTTAGTATTGGACGGCCATAAATATTTTAGTACTAATAAAAATAATATTACGGTACCATACATCAACTATAAATAATAGTAAGTAATGATAGCACACTAATCTAATATTAAAACATTTTTTATTGATATAAATAGTGCATCTTCTGATATACATGTTACGTACTAAGCAATACATACGATTGAAAAGTAATTTTATATTTATTGCGATCAATAAATTTAATTTTCAGATGTCGATTTTTCCATTTAATTTAAAAATACAAAGAATTATTTTGTATTGTACTTGTTTGTATATTGTTTGTTCTCCAATATCCTTTTTTTATTATGTTTATTGTATTTTGTGTTTTTGTGCTTTTTTAACGTTTAATGACAAGACATAAAACTAATAAAATATTATTTTTTTTTTTTGTATACATAATGAATGAACATTATTATTTATGCTATTTTGATACAATGTTACCGAGGATTTTACGATTTGGATAACTGTGCAACAGATTTTTTTCTCCATTTTCATCTCGAAATTTGCACAGGGTGTTTAATAATTAAAATCTTAAGAAATTAATTAAACTATTTATAAACTTTGTGTATTATAAAGTTTATTGACGCTGTACATAGAGTTCAGATGCCATAATACTTTATTTTGTGTATAGGGTAGGTATACGGGGGTAATATAATTCTATAAATTGTATCGCGTTCAAATAATTACCTTATTATTTATTTAAATCCATTATTACAAAATAGAAACAAAATCAAATGTAATAAAATCATTAAATGTATAAATTTTTAATGGTTACTTTAATTTGTTTTTGTTATTTTATATATAAAATAATTTAAAAAAATAAAATTAATTATGGAAAAACGTATAATGAATTCTTCAAATATAAATTATTACAATATACCATCAGTCAATTTTAATTTAATGGAGTTTACAAATTACATCGCAACATTATGTGTTTCATGTCGTCTGTAGTTAAATATCTATCAAACTGATATTAATAGAAATTCATTTATTATTTAATAATGTTATAAATAATTTAAGCTCAGTTCAGGTACAGCACAAAGTTCATATGTTTTTCGGATGGATAATATAATTTATTTATGCTGGCTCATTTAATCCATGGTCAGTCAAACGACCATTACCGGGGTTGTAACTACATGATCAGATTGTACAGACTGGTATTATAATAATAATAATTTCTTTCAAAAAGAGATCATTGAAGTATAAACCTGGGATTAGTGAGTTTAATGGAACAGCATCCTCCTTGTCTAGGTCATATTGTTATAACTGTTTTACCGTTAAAGGCACGATAGGTTATGAATCAAGCATAGTTTGCAACCTGTTTAAAACTTTATTTTGTAAATATCCCCCAATTGTTTTAGCCGGTGATAGCAACTGGGATATTCAATGGAGTAGTTTCTGTTTATCAACGATATCTGGAGCTTGTAAATGCTGTTCTAGAGTGTTAAAAAATGGAATAGAATAAAGTCCCGCTCATTAATGAATGTTCTGTATTATTAACATTATAGTTTTAATTAACCTTTCGCTTCCATTTGAGCAAAAAACACTTCAATAACGGGTGTGTCGTCTTTTATGTCGGTATGTAAATATTGAATAACTTTGAAAAAACAACCAATTTCTATATATGAGGTATTTTGTTCAATTTGGTCCTTTGCAATTTATTTGGACTAGTTTTTGAAAACAAGATCAAATAGGTGGCGGTGGCCATCTTTATTGGTCAAAGCAAAATATACTCTCTTCTGCGTTTTCCATTATCTTTTCGAGCATCTCGAGCGGTATAGCGATGATTTTGGCACAAATATTTTCTTTGAGCTCGTCAATAGTCTGAGGCTGGTTGGCGTACATTTTGCTTTTCAAATAATTCCACAAAACGAAGTTCGGAGGGGTCAAATCTGGAGATCTGGGTGGCCAGGGAATTTTCGTTGCAGAAACTGAATTGTTTCATTTGCCGTGTGGCATGTCGCACCGTCTTGTTGAAACCAGTAACCGTCAAGTACTTTCTTACGCATTTGCGGCAGACGTAATGAGTTAACATCCACCGATATCGATTTCCATTGACAGTTTCGGTTTCTCTGAAAAAATACGGCCTAATGATGGTTTTGGCGCAAACGCCGGCCTAAACAGTCACTTCTTCACCATTTTCAATGTACATCGCCACTATTTCGGCGAATTGATGTGGTGTGAAGCGATGCATGGTTAAAATTATACTGAATTGACGTTTAAAAATGTATAATCAAGTCGGTTGACAAATGTCACAGTTATTCAATGGTTACATACCGAAATAAAATATGGCGCACCCTGTATTCGTCGATTTTGATACTTTTCCTAAATTATTAAAAATACACTGTCATTAATATATCTTTATTTCAGTTGGAGTTCTGAGCACAACTAGCCCCAAGATCAACATATAGGTTTTGCACTTCAAATTCACGATTTTGCAAATGATATTCAATTTTTTTTAGTTCATTCACAACTTTTTAAATTTTTTATACTTCATTGTCAATTTTTTCTAAATCAACCTCAATTTTTTGCAAATCCAATTCGTGTTTTTTTTCAAAGTAACTTCAATTAAATGCAGAGTAAATTCAAATATTTTTAACACAAATTCAAGTTTTAATATTTCAAATTCGTAAGTTTTTTGCAACTTTTTGCAAAACAAGTTCAGTGCTTCCAATTCTTAACCGATTAGGTTTAACCGATTGGGTATGTTGGATGGAAATAGGATTTTTAAATGAATTTGTAAGAAGTTCTGGAATATGGCCACCTAGGATGGAACTCGACCAATCCTTAACCGATTATGATGAGTATGCTGGATGGAAATGAAATTGTTAAATGAATTTTGTAAGAAGTTCGGAAATATGGCCAATTGGAACGGACCTCAATCATTTATTAATCGACATTGATGGGATTTTGTATGTTGGATAGAAATGAAATTCTTAAATGATTTTTGGAAGAAGTTCTGAAATATGCCACCACTGGCACTATTCTGGTAATTCCCTTGGAATAGGGAATTGGGGAAAGATTTTATATGTAATTTGTATTTAAAATGTTTTTTTCTGGCATACTCAGGTAAAAAGCTAGTGTTAATTTTTTTGAAAACAAAGTTAAATTGGGAATAATTTTCCCTACCAATTTAGATATGGAAAAATTATTCCCAATTTATAAATATTTTCATCAAACTTTTTTCCTCAGTAGGCCGGAAAAAAACATTTTAAATAGAAATTACATATAAAATCTTTCCCCAATTCCCTATTCCCAGGGAATTACCAGAATAGTGCCACACAACTAATAATTATGAGATTTTGTATGTTGGCTGAAAATAGGAATCTTAAATGGTTTATGAAAAAGTTCTGGAATATGGCAAGTTCCTTCTGATTCAATTATCTTCCTGGTAGCCATTTTCTAGAAAATCTTCCAAAAATCATTTGAGAATCCTATTTAATTCAGCATACACAATCCCATTATAATCCGTTTAGAAATGGTCGGCTTCGCACCCAGGTGGCTTATTTTAAAACTAACTAACTAACTTATTTTAAACTTCTTCCAAAAAACTCCCAGGATAATCGTTAAAGAAATTACCAAGTTCCACCTCAGGTGACCATATTCCAGAACTTTCTCCAAAAATCATTTAAGAATCTCATTTCCATCCAACATACCTAATCCCATCGTAATCGGTTAAGAATTGGGAGCGCTGAATTTATTTTGCAAAAAGTTGCAAAAAATTTACGAACTAGAAATATTAAAACTCTGCATTTAATTGAAGTCACTTTGAAAAAAACACGAATCGGCTTTGCAAAAAATTTAGGTTGATGTAGAACAAACTGACAATGAAATATAAAAAATTGTGGTTGAATTGTAAAAAGTTGTGTTTGTCTTGTAAAATCTATATTTATTATTGGTGTATCACATTCTACTTCGCTTTCTTGCCATTGGTATTTCCATATAATTCATTTCTAGAACAAGTCTAGAATAAGCCATACATGCTCCCTAAACGAGAGTGTTTGGGTAGTATCTCTGCGGTCATTCCTAAATATTAAAATTAATGTATTGGATTGCCTCAGTTCCAGCTTCGGCAAAATTTATCTTCCATTGTCCATGTCGCCTGACTGACGAGGGTCCAAAAAATATTTGGATGTTGAAATGATTATTCTCGTGAGGAGATTAACTTGAAGTCTACACCATCCTTGACGTCAAACACCATTTTATCTAGGCATAAATAGGGCAATATAGTATAATCATGGTTTGTCACAACTTTATTTAGTTCTTTGGTTGTAAGTTTGGTCCTTGGTGCTCTGTTGATGCACAAACGGGTTTTATTATTTCCATGTTTTCCTGATGACATTTTTGCATGAATATTTAACTTTACAGTAGTCTCTTGTTTACTGTTTGTGAAGTTTCATGTTGGAAATTCGGCAAAATTTGAGGAAGTGCTCCTGATCAAATCTTGAAAAATTTGTGAATTCTTAAAGTTTAAAGAGTTATTTTTGGAAAGTATCTCATTTGAATCGGATCATCGATGGTCATCACTAGAAAATTTTCTAGGTCAATTTTCATGTTGGGAACGGAAAAATTTGAGGGTGTGACCACAGGTCCAATTTTCAAAAATTGGCAAAACTTAACGTTTAAAGTGTTATTTCTGAAAAAGGCCTTTTGCATAGGTTCGGCGATGGTTATCGCTTAGAAAACTTTGCAATTCGGGTAAATAATCTACGAGAACACACTCAATCTTCAGAAATTTGTAAAAACTTAACGTTTAACGTTTTAAATCTGGAAAAGGTCTCAGTTGCATCGGTTCATCGATGGCTATCGCTGGAAAACTTTCCAGCTCAACTTTCTTGTTAGAGGTTTTTTACTTAACGCTTAAAGTGTTATGTTTAGACAAAGTCTTATTTGAGTCGGTGCATCTATGGTATCAGATAAAAAGTTTTTAGCTTCCGCTTCATGTTAGGAAATCGGGAAGATTTATGGAAGTGACATGTCCTATCTTCAAGAATTTGTAAAAACCTAAACGGTAGGTTTTTACAAATTCTGTCCGAAAAAGGTTTCAAATGAATCGACGGTTCGTCGATAGTCATTGCTGGAAGATTTTTCAGGTCAAGTTTCAGGTCAAGTTGGGCGTTCTTGAAAATTTGGGGTAGTAAAATACACGTGCAATGTTAAAAAATTTCATGAAACGTAAAGAGTAAAGTTTTATATCTAGAAAAGTTTAAGTTTGTAGTTGGTAGTTGGTAGTTCGAGTAAATGTTAGAAGAGAAATACACACTTAAACGTTAAAAAATTGTAAAATCATAACTTTTAAGGTGTTAAATTTTAAAAGGAGTTTGCTAAAGTTAAATTCTAGAGTTAGCATACCGCAGAGAGATTCTATAGTTAGCATAATTTTTCGATGCCTCACAAGTGTCTCACGATAATTCCACAATTCAATATTTTTAAATTGTAAGTAAAACTGAGGATGGTAAAGAACGTACTTTATAGCCGGAAAGGGTCTACAGCAAAATTAAGGATAACTACAAGCCACCAGGTCAGTTAGTATTTTTCAGTATTTAGGAAATTTCTAATTTTTATTTGTGATTGTTTGCATCATTTTAATAGAGAATGGATATCATTCTATTGAGAGACTTGCTTATGTAAGTTGTTGCCTTGAGCTTCATGGCATTTTTCTTGTTTAGTTATAGGAATGTTAAAAGCTTCCATGGTTCTTAGTAAATTTTGGAGCACTGTTGTATCTTCTGTATACTGAATTTCATTCGGGGATATTAAATTTGTTTGGTTCCTCATTTGGCGTGAACCCGGTTTACGAATGCACAGATTTCTTGTATAATGCCATTGAGAGTTCTATGGCGGTTAGAGTATTGAATTTAGGGATTTTATTTTTGTTCGCGTTGAATGTTTCTATCACGGTTGCATGAGTCTTCTCTCTTTGTCCGTTCGATTCAAAAGAAGATGGATTTTCTAACTTTGTGCTAAGTCTATTAAGGTACTCTTTAAATTATTAAAATGATTGAAGGGTTATTTATAGACATCAAAATTAATACTATTTGGGATTCCAAATAGTTTGAAATATTTTGAAAGTCCAGTTGTCACGTCAACAAGATGCACTCTTTCTAATGGTTTTTGGTATTGGGTCCCGGTGATATTTTGATGTTATAAGGTGTTTGATCATATTTGGGTCTGTTATATCTATTGCATGCATTAACATGAGTTTTTATTTTACTAGGAAATAAATATGATATTTTTATTTGGCTTTCTACTTCCCTTATGCCCTTATGAGCTCTTTGGCAGTTATTGCATTCTGGTGAACTATACTCATCACATCCTCGACCACTTCGGTGACGAAAACCAAATGACTGGGAAAAATGTTGCTTCTAATATTACTGAATTTTACCGTAAAGGATTTCTAGCGCGACAATCGCTAACTATTTTCCGTTGTGATATTTATTAATGAAATTTGGTAGGTCCACTAATACAAATAATTTTTTCTATATGTGAAATTTTAAAAATGAATTGATGTCGATAATATTTAAATGTTCTATTCGAAAAATAAATGCAATAATTTCCTAATGTATTTGCGAAGTGAACTGAGCTCAACTCGCTGCTATTCTAGCGTTCTGAAGTACTATCCGAAGTTTCATTTACGTTAAGAACAGTTATGTTTGCTGTTGGCATTGTACTAAGCACGTCTACAATGGCGTTGGCTTTGCCTTTTTTATAAATCACATCATAGTCCCAAGTTCTATTCTCCGTTTTAGGATATTCGAATTCTTGTCATATGACTTTATAAATGTAAGCGATTTGTGGTCCGTTATTAATGTGAATTTATTTCCGTAAAGGTAGGGCTGGTATTTTTCACCGCTCAAATTATCGCCAAAGTCGGTTGTTGGCGTAATTTATTTCCAGTTATTTAATGTCCCTTAGACCATAATCTTAAGCACCATTTGTGAAAATAAATGGTTTGTCAAAGTCAGGATACGTATAAGTATGGATGGTTGTATGGGCTATGTTTGGTTTGAACGTCTCGAATGCTCAAACAAGATATGAATAACATTATTTTTTAAATATTTAGTGATATATGTTTGGCGATTTTTGAATAATCTTTTATAAATCGTTTGTAGTATCTGAAAAGATTTGTTTAACTTCCTTTCCATTTCATGGAATTGGCCATTCCAGAATTTTGGTTAACTTCTATTTAGGTTAACTCCTTTGTTAAGAGTTAAGACGTGTCCTCAAAATTCTGTTTTAAGTCTAACAGCTCAATAATTCTTTCCTCTAAATCGGTAAAATAGTATAATTTGCAGGGACCACCAGCGGTCCCAGTCCGTTCAGCCTTATTTTTAGTGAGATTCTAAAATTTTAAATATTATCTACGTATTAAAATAAATTAAAACTATAAGGTTCTTCCACGTCTCCAGCCCAACACATCGTTTATTGGCGGCCCACATAAATTAATTTTTTTTATTTGCTTCCATAGAGCGCTCCGTAGAGCGTCGACTTGCTTTTTTGCATCGAGTGAATTTAGAAGTCCTCTAGCCAAATCTTCGTTTTCTTTTAGAAACTCAACAAGTTCCCGATATTGCGCTTGGTTTGTGTTTGTTTTTTTTTTTTTTTGATGGCCTAAAATATTAAAAAATAATGACAATCGTAAGAATTATTTTCCATAATTTAATATTGGACAGCAAATGTCATTAACAAATTAATATCATAACCTATAAATGTTACTTTTACTATTTTAAAATATTCTGTTTGGTTTTCAATTTAATTAAAAATACACGTTACTTTCTAGCAAAAATTATCTATTCTTTCTTAAATAACTAAGCAAATTAATTAATGTATATTAAATGGTTAAATTAAATAATTAAATTATATTAAAATTATGTAGGCAAACAACAAACCCATAAAATAGAACGCGTTTATAAAATCGCTTGTCATCGAAAATGAACGCGTTCGTATTTTATAGTACTAAATTATTTTACATTTTAAATTATCTAAAATCCCTTCAAATTGAGGAATGGGAAATGTGCATCCACCGTTTCTTCGTTTAGTTTTTGCTAATCTATGACAACTCTTATTCCTCGAGTCCCCGATGCGTCTGTAATTTTTATAATGCCACTATCCGACACCTCTTGGACTTGTTCGTCAACGAATTACCTTGAAATGATGGAGGTTCCTATACGTTATCGTATAAACTGGTAAGCTTAAAGTTTTTCGTTTTGCCGTAATAATACCGAATGGATTTCTTAAAGAAAATTTACGAAAATAGATTTTTCAAATTTGTTTAAATGATTTATTCTTAATAAATTCTTTATAGTTTGTTTTTCTCTCGTAATGTGAACTTCTTAGAATTGGGATTAGGTGTAACGTTTCGAAATTATTTATTTCCAATTACAAAAAATTATTTAATCAAATACAACTTTATTAATTATTCATTATTTTCAGGTAATTTTTGGTAGACAATGCAGCATAATCATCAACACGTAAGTTTCAAATTCATATTATATTCCCATTTCATTATGAGACGCTGTACGGTTTGGCTCCACTATATTAAGCACTATAGAAAACAAACAATTTTAAAATTATTTGAAGCTTAATGAACCTTTGTTCGTTAATTCCATGTCACATTCTTATACCGATCGCAAAAAAGCTCTCTGGTTTACAATAACAGAACTCGTATAAAATTTAATCACAAACCGAACCATATAAGTACTGCAGTTTTTCTATTTTACATACGCGATATAAAAGTGTATACTTGAGTGCTTGTTGCAAACTTTATCTCTTCAATTCATTAAATCATAAATAATACTGTTTTCTTTGCTCTCACCGTTTGTGGAACATTTCCCTCATCGTCGTTTTTTTTGTTGTTGATTAAATGAAGGAAAAATGTTCGTTCTATTGTTTTCGTTTCTATTAAACGGAAAACAAATACACAAGGTAAAAATTTAAGCAAAGTAGTGAACCGAAAACCAAACAAAACACATAATACCACAAAACAATTCTTCAAAAACTACTATTCATCAGAGATTGATTGGCAAACAATAGGAAATTATTGTTATTGTTCATATATTGAACATATTACATAGATGTAGATATTTGGTATAATTTAGTAAAGGTACCGACGAAAAATCGATTTGATGGTGGTGAATTGGGAAGGAAATAACGAGGTGGCAAAATACGAAAAATAAAATTTTCAATTGAAAATTATCGATAAAAGAGTTAAGAGCTAAACCCTATTATCAATATTTATTTTATTATAGGTAATTTTTACTTATCTATTGCCTGGAACCTCAAACTGTAGTGCACCTTCCAATTCCCACATTTCGCTATATATCGGGATGCCTTTTGGTTGGAGTTTACATTGTGAATCTAGTAGAAATTGCAAAAAAAAAATTTATACATGTGTAAAGAAAATTCTACATATTTTGCAAACAAAACCAAATTGTAAAATTAATTATTATTTGTTTTATAAAGGAATCAAAGGGAATGAGATTTTCAAAAAAGTTTTTCCCGATTAGTATTGAATTCACTAATTCAATTATTCGATGTCTGGTATTAAATAATCGGGATTTTCTTTGGTATTGGTAGTTTTCGAAATGTAGTACCATACATTTTGGTTTTGGTAGCGGAAAAACGTTTAACTATTTTTTTTAAGAAAAAGAACGCAATTAGTTCATGTTTCCGACACTTTTTATAATATTGATATACGTCCAAGTAATTAAAAAAACAGCCTTCCAGTTATTGGTACCAACTTCCAGTTATTGGACGACAGTGTCATATTTATATTTATTTATTACAACAGATTTACATATCATCTAGCAATTTTTTTTCATAGTTGAAATTCTCATTTAGAGGTTTATAGTCCTTTGGCTAGTCGTAGTAGATCAAGTAGTTTCTTTCTTTGCAGCCGATTCAGGTCTTTATGGAGGTTGTCATTTCTGATCTTCCACGGTGCATTAACTATTCCACTGCTTTGGAATGACTGCGGATAATATTGACATTGGTTTTCTTTGAACATCCATTTATTTACTGGTGGTATGTTTTCATCTGCTGTTTCTCCGGGTAGGGGATAGAACGCATTCATGTGGTGTGCTTTTGTACTTATAGCCCATGTTCTATGGTCATTTTTAACTTTTGGAATTTGAACTTTAGTTCGTGTTTCAAAGAGAATACTTGTTATCTTTAACTTTCCTTTACTTAAAAAAAATGGAAGGGTGAATGTGTTGTGCCCAATAGCTACAGCCGACTTACTTTCGCCAAATTTCTAAAGCGAAAAATTTAACATATCCAATACGCTTACTAGAGATAGTACAAGATAATCCTTTTAGATCTTAAATAATCCAATTCAGTTCAGTAAATTCACAAATTGTAAATTCTCGTTTATAAATTCATGCTTAATTTTGAAAGTACTAGATATTTTAAGAAATAAAGAAGAGTATGTCGTAAAGTTATGCTTTTAATTTAAGATTACTGCTCCTAGTTTTTTAGAGTGGACTACTACGTTCTATCACCTTTTTCACTTATTGAAATAATTTGTAAGCTAGATCTATTCAACAATATATGCATGGACAGTAACAATCATCCATAAATTGCTTCTAGTGCAACCTTATAATATACCGAGTGTCTATCCAAACTGTCAGATATCTCAAAGGGATTGCTAGATAAAACCAATTCGAAAATTGATAAATTATTATATTTTTTTGCGTATACGACTTAGGGTTAATTGAAAATAACCTGCAAAATTGATAAGCATTTTTAAGATTGTGACCAATACGCCATTAACCCTTTCAAGGCAGCTTTTGAAATTTTGTTATTTTTATTTCTTATTTTTTTGGCAAAGGGACCTTTAAATAAACAATACCAAAAAAAATTTAAAAATTGTATTTTTAAATCTGAGTTTTGAGGTGGTATACCTTTGATATCACTAAGCAGTGCAGAATCGTTTGAGTTTTTTATCTGGCACAACATCTTGCGGTATCGCTTTTCTTCCTTTTCTTATTGTACCAAAAGCATAAATACGGTGTTTCTTTAATTTTCTCATTAGATCACTAAATGTGAAGCAAGTCGACAATTTTGAACGAATGAAGTTTGGAGGAAAATTTCTCAAACTGTTGAACATTTGTTTTGGACCTGTCAATTCAATTTTTTTTTTTTTATTATTAACTATGCGACTTGTTTTGGAACTCAAGGCTCACCCTGCTCTTCCGCGGTATGCTTTTTACGTCCTAACTTTACTCCTCACGGCCAACTCGAGGACGTACGGCTATAGGACCGATTTAAGACCAACTACACATTGCAAGCTCCATGCCAGCCTAAACTGGCATGAGAGATTGGTCGGCCCACAATCAACACTTGCACAGCGACAGGCGGTCATAGATGTGTTACATTTCACTAAAGATCGAAATCTGTTGATGAAATTTCACTTTGCATCTTGCCCCTGACGGGATTCGAACCCGGTACCTCCCGATCCAAACGCCAAAGCTTTAACCACTGTGCCATTTGATCGGTCAATTCAATTTTAATTTTATAAAAATACGTACGTTAATTTATTAATTTGTTTACTATTATAATTAATTTTAATTTACATCTCGGGTTAAAAAAGTATTAAAATTTATTTTTAAAATACAAAATCTTAAATATCAATCAACACTTGTATGCGACATGACACTCGCCAAGTAACATTTTCATAAAATTCGATATCGAGAAAACAAAAAAGTTCATAATACCAATATTCGCCGTGAGTCGAGTTTTTCGACAGCAACAAAGTTCTTAACACCAATATTCGCAGCGAGCCGATTTTTACAAATGCGAAAAAGTTTCATAATAGCCCCCTAGGTTTTATTTTTATGTTTTTTTAGTCGAAATTCGACATTTTCATTTCTTGTTTGATCGGTTAATGAATTAGTACTAGCTTTTTCTTTTCAGCACTAATTTTGTGCCTTGAAATTTGAAAGATTCCATGCTGCAGTTGTGCACACTGAATAAGGACAAAAGTAAAACAATAGAGGATAAACCAAGTTTTATAGTCGTTTGTAATTTTTTGACTACATATTTAGTTCTAATTTAAGTTAATACTGTTAAGGCACTTTTTCAGTAGCGTTTATCATTCGTTAGTTCAGCGTGATTTTTTAAACCAATCAAATTCTTTTAAAAACATAATACTTTGCTTCTGTAGTTTTTCATTTAAGTTGCGGGTTATCCTCAACTTTTTGATGGAACCGAAAACACGACCAAAATTAAACATCAAAATAAACAGTTAATAATATGACATAAATTTGCAACGTTCATACCTTTCAAATTTTCTGAATTGTTATTACATTATCTGTATATTATAAATTCCAGTCGAAAAATATCGGTAAATCAAAATATTATTAATAAATTAATGCAGATTAAGATTATTAATACAATTGTATCAGCAGAAAAATGTCGACTATGAAGGTCCATTTCTATAATTAACCAACTCTCTCTCTCTCTCTCTCTCTCTCTCTCTCTCTCTCTCGCTCTCTCTCTCTCTCGCTCTCTCTCTCTCTCTCTCTCTCTCTCTCTCTCTCTCTCTCTCGCTCTCTCTCTCTCTTTCTCTCTCTCTCTCTCTCTCTCTCTCTCTGGCATTATATCCCCTCTCCATTATATCCTCTCTCTGGCATTATTTTAATTAAAAAATTTGTTCAAAAATTTTAAAAGTTCAGTAGAAAAACATCGATAACAGATGACACTAGTACTACAAATACATGTGTTGTTCTATATATATACAGGCAATATTCCTATGTAAGCAATACAACATCAGTCGTCGCGACCTGATGAGAAGACTGATTTTTTCAAATCAATAATCTCATCCGTTCGAAACTGATTGTTGTGATTCTTACAGATTCTCCATCTATGTATAGTAGAGTCATATAAATTATATTCACAAAAATATGCCATTCGCAGTCTAAAGAACTCTCGTGGACGTAAAAATATGAGGTGGTTGGGAAGTTGATTGAGTTTAAGTAAGTATAGAGATTTTCATAGTTGTTGCGTCACTCAGATTGACTTTAAAATGGAATATGTATTCCTACGATTGTGTATTAGTCAGTATACTGAAAATAAACCAATGAACAATTACAATCAAAAACCATTATCCCTTTAGTGATTTACTAACACAATTGTGCGGGTAGGGCAAAAGTACCATGTCAAAAATTTAGTTTTGTATGTTTTTTGAACCAACTTACACATTTGTGAATTCCTTTTTAACTTATTTTTGGCCGAAAAAAACACTATAACGTTACACACAATTGTGTTGGTTTTACTACAAATAAAGCGAAATTTTTTATTAACAACGCCATTACATACAATGGTTTTTTACTCACACATTTGTGTGGGTTGGACTAAAACTGAGCCAATTTTTTTGTTTTCTTGGTTGAAAAAGGGTTATAACACAAAACAATTAGAAAATAAATCGTTGATAATACAAATTATGTCTTTGAAAGTTTATAAATCAACCAAAATAAAATCAAATTGTTTAAAAATTTAAAGTCGAAGCAACGATTTAACTGAAAATTTCGTTATACTGTTGAAGGTGCTTTTGAGAGGTTTGGAAGGATTAAATTTCAAATCTTCTTATTTTGTATATTGATAAAATGGTCCCGCTTTCAAGATTTTAGCAAATGGTCATCAATTAATCGATGAAGTGTCAGGCGATTGAATTTCGAATTTTTTAGTGATAAAATGCCCCCTGCGTTCAAGATTTTAACTGTTGGGCATCAGTCTGAGCTTATTCCATAAAACATTTATTTACTCTTAATTTTCGAACAGAGCTAGGGTGGTTTGAAGAGTTCGAAGTGGTGTAACTTCGAATTTTATCAATTTTTACTGACAAAATGTCCCGCGTTCAAAATGTTTCCTGTTGGTCATCAATCTATCTAAAATATTCGATGTAGCATGGATGTACGCAACAGTGCGTAGTATGGTCTGATGACGTCTGACGTGTTTTAGAATGTGTAATAGTTGTAATTTCGAAACTCAATTGATAATGATAAAATGGTTCTGCATTCAAAATTTTACTTTTGGCCATCAATCTACTCCTGATGCTACTTTGATGTTAATTTTGTTAGTATGGTTGGAGGAGGTTTAAAAGTTTTAGGGGGTGTAGTTGTAATTTTTAACGATACAATAGTCAAGATTTGTTTGTTGGTCTCCACAAAATTTCACGGTATGATTGTGGGAGGTCTGAGGAGTGTTATATGTTATGTAATTTTGAATTTTCCCAATTTATTACGACAAAAAGTTCAAACATACCTATACGATATAACATGGATCTACGCCAGTATTCGTAGTATGATTGTGGTAGGTCTATTGAGTTTTAAGCGGTGTAATCTAGATTTTTTTCAATTTGTAATAATACAATGGTCTCGTGTTCAAGATTTGGTTGTTGGTCATCAATCTTAAAATGACTATTCGATGCATAATGAACCCTACGTCAATTAAGGTAGTTTGGAGGTGGTGTGAGGAGTTTTAAAGCGGGTAATTTCGAATTTTCTCAATTTTTAATTACGGAATGGTCTCGCGTTCAAGATTGTTCCAGTTGGTCACGAATCTAACTATGACTGTTCGATGTAGCATGGGTGTACGCAAGAGGGCGTAGTATTTTATGATGTCTGAGGAGTTTTAGACGGTTTTATTTTCAATTTTCTCAATTGTTAATGATAAAATTATCTTGCGTTGAAGATTTTTCATTTGATCATCAATTAGTAGTATAATTAGAAGAGATCTGAGAAGTTTTAAAGGTGTATCGAGTTTTCTCAATTGTGTTGTTGGTCATCAATTTAATGTTAACTATAAATATTCCATGTAGCATGGAAGCAATTTCTTAGAATGATTTTGGGAGATCTGACCCCCTCAGTTTTCAGGAATGATATGATGCCCCACTGTCAAGGTTTTTTCCCGTTAGTCATTATTCTAAAAGTAACTATATGTGCGTATTATTGTTGGGGAGGTCTGAGGAATTTTAAGAGATGTAATTTCGAATTTTTAAAATTTTTAATAATAAAATAGTCTTACGTTCAAAATTTTTCCGTTGGTCATCAACCTTACAATTACTATTCCATGAAGGGTGGGTCTAGGCAAAATTTCATAGTATGATTGGGAGAGGTCTGGGGAGTGTTTATGGGTGTGATATCGAATTTTCTCAATTTTTAATGATAAAATGGTCTCGCATTCGAGATTTAAACGTTGGCTATGACGATGTGGCATGAATCTACGAAAAATGTCGTAGTATGATTGGGGCAGATTCGAGGAATATTAAAATGTCCAAGATGAAAACGTCCAAGATGGGGTTTTCAACCTAAAAATAACTATATATGATGAAGCATGGATCTACACCAATTTTCGTAGTATTGTTATGAGAGGTCTGGTGAGGTTAAGGGGGCTTAATTTCGAATTTTCTCATTTTTTGTACCCAAAATTTGCTAGTCTAAGGAGTTTTAGGAGGTTTTATTTCTTATATTCTCATTTATAGTTCATAGTATGATTTTGGGAGGTCTCAGAAAAGATTGCGGGTGTGTTTTCAATTTTTATTGAAAATTATGGCGTCGCATTGAAGATTTAGATCGCAGTCATCCACATATTCATGACTATTTTTTCGTTTCGCATGAAACTACGCAAAATTTCGTAGCTTGTTATCGCAGGTCTGACGTGTTTCAGGTTGTGTAATTTCGAATTTTCACTTTTTATTGTTAAATCTATTTTTTAAGATTTGGTTTTCAATATAATAGTGACTATACGATGAAGCATGGATCTACGCGAATTTTCTCAGAATTGTGGATTGAGCTATAGTGAGTTTTAGGGGTGTAATTTTAGATTTTCTTATTTTTTAATTTCAAAATGGTTCCGCTTTGAAGGTTTTGGCAGTCATCTATAACTGTTCGATGTAACATGGATATAAGCAAAATTTTGTAGTATGATTGGGGGTGATTTCATGAGTTTTGGGTCGTGAAATGTCGGATTTCCTCAATTATTAATAATACAATGATCTCGCGCTCAATATTTGTCCACTTGGTTATTATTCTAACCAAATAATCACTGTTAAATGCAGTGTAGATGTTTATCAATTTCGGTAGTATGGTTGAAGGAGGTGTGAGGAGTGTTATTTTGAATTTGTTCAATTTTTTTTTGATCAAATGTGATTTGATCAATTCTTAGGTCATCATTTTAACAATCAATATTTGATGTAGCTTGGTCTATTTGATGATTTACGATGATGAAAATACATGCCTATGGCTCCTTGGGCTCTTACATCCAATAGTCATTGTAGGTTGATGAACAACTGGAAAAATCTTGAACACGATACTATTTTATCATTAAAATTGAGAAAATTCGAATTTACACCCCGTAAAAATCTTCAGGCCTCCCTCAATATAAATTACGAAGTTTTGCGTACGGTCATTTTACATCGAATAATCATTGTTAGATTAATGACCAACGTGAACAATCTGGAGCGTGGGACCACTTTTTTCATAAAAAATTGAGAAATTTCTAAATTTAGCGTAAATTCATAGTACATAGATGGTCCTAATTGAATTTATGGCCATCATTTAATAATTTTTAACTTTTGTGGATTTTCCTTCGATTGAATAAAATAACAGACACAATCTGCATTACCGATTATTTTATTTCGGATAACTTTAATCTAGAGTTTTAAATTCTGTGAAACACATAAAAACCAATGCAATTTTTAATGATTCATCCACGTCATTTCAAGGTGAGACACATATCGCTAAATAATAGAATTTTTTAAACTTTTGAATACATCACGTTTACCTAAAACTCAGTCCTTAACATCCCAAACCCATAGGATTCCTGTTGAAATACTTTATAGCATTATGATGCAATGTAATTTTTATCCTTATGTATAGTTTTTGTAATACATTGACTTGCACCTTCTTAGTTGTATCGAGTTTTTCTCTGGTGTATTTTAATGTAATTTTGATTGGAATTTTAATAGTGTTCTTCTAAAAGTAATAACACAGCACAACTAGTAATGATGATGATGATGAGAATAAAACTTCATGAATAGTTCCTGATTTTAGAAAAGTAGAGCAAAAGTAACAAAAAAATTTGATAGTTCGTAAAAAAGTTAGAATGTTCATTGACTTGCTTGTTGCTGTAAAGCGCAATACGGACAAATCCATGAATACATAAATTTAGAGTTTTAGGCATTAAACAGACAATAAATTGCATCATGAATGATAACTAACATAAAGATGGATATAATTAAGGATTACACCAGAAAATCAAAGATTTTTTTTACTATAATGTTGTATATGAGTATAAAAGCTTTTGGCCAACTGTACGGTCTCATTAAGTATAAAATAAAATATATTTTTTCTTTTTTTTTGGGAAATAAAATTAAAAAATAACAAAATCATTTAATTACTTTGACCAAATCACCATTCTCATCATCATCGTTACCATCGTCCTTATCGTATCCAAGTCTCATTTACTCGTACTCGTATAAGCAAAATCACATAAAAAATTCTATGTATAAAGCATTACCATAGAATAGATGAGTGAAGTACATACTCAAAAATTATCAATTTCATATTTTTTTAATTTTTAGCAAGGATTCATTTTCATTTTACCTTCTCTATACAATACCTGGATTTGTTGTTATTTTTCCTGTTATTAAATAATTTTCTTGTTGTATGAATTTCCCAAATGGTCTAAAGCGAGAAAGGTAAACAAAAAAAGAAATAACTTTTGAATATTAGATTTCTGTATAGCAATATATAGTTCTTTAATTAAAAGATTTAAAATGAACCATAAAAATATGATAATATTCCGTTTCAATGGATCTAGAGGCTAAATGTATAGGATGTGGATAGACATAAAATCGTATATTCGTATATGAAAGAAGGTTAAGGTGGTTATATGTTACGTCGGTGACTCTAAAAGTTTTTTTATGACAATAGAAATTCATTTTATGCTTTAATTTTTAGAATTTTTTCGATAAAAATAATTTTTATGGCACCGTACTCAGGTGGGTAAGGGAATTCTAACCGGATTATTTTCGGGCATGCTCTACCGAAAAATAGTCGTAATGAGTTATTAATTTTAAATTTTTATCTTGAAATTAGATTTGTCTACATTAATGCTATTGAAATCACAAGGTTTTCGTTTAATAACCATATATAATCATAATTACCCATTATGATTTGATTTAACAAAAATAGTGTTACGGACAGTTTTCCAAATATAAACATTTCTAAAGCAGTCATTAAGTGCGATGTATCCACATCTGGGATTTGTGCATAAACTACAAGGTAGATGGGCACAGAACACAATCTATATCCAATCTGGTGTTGAGTATTAGTGAACATATGAATGAAATCAGATAATCTTTGGCATCTAATGTGCTGATCCAATTGATTGTGATCACTTCTGGTAAGCTAGAAACGGACATTGTGCGCTTGAAATATAAATAATTTTAACTACGCATATATACGTTAACGCAATGAGCTCTATTGAAATAAATTTACTTCGTGAATTCAGTAAGGTCATAACGTATGAATAGTTTTTCTAAACATCCGCTAAATTTCGCGAATATATCCATTTCGTTGATTTTTTTGTATATATGATAATACATATAACTTTACTAATAATTTTTTAAATTGGTTATTCGAAATCTCTTCCTTGATTATTGTCGATTCGATTTTAGGCTAATAAATTTATACTCTTCCTAAATATTTTTCTAATAAATTATTACGGGTAGCACGAAGCCAACCCGCAGATTTCATCTAAGCACGTAGAGGCCTCATTCTCGTTTTAGGTCGTGCGAGTCCTTGCGTGCTCCTGGGCTACACCGTGGAACAGAATAAACATAAAAGCAAACTATAAACTGAATTTAAATTAAATGACACCAAAATTCGTCGACCGAAACTTGAGGAACCGGAATAAATTTAATAACCACTGGGTGTGCCCACCCAGGAACGACCGGATCTCCCTGAGCTTGTACAATGCCTGCTGGAAAAAACCCCTCCAAATGACTCGTCGACCCCTAGAGACCGATATACAGCCACAACAAAGCAGCAGAAGAGGGTATGGACGTTTCCCCAACATAGACAAAGCCTCTCTTCACCCGGAGAGACCTCTAGGCAATCTCCACAATTCACATTCCTGCAGCTTGAGACTATTGGAGTGTCACTCATCACTCAGACCCTGTGAATGTCCTGCCAAGGAGATGACGGCGAGTGACAAGCTCAGCCGATCACAAATATAAGTTTAGAATTGGAAAAATTAAAAAAATATGAATTTTATAATTTTTCGACTTTGAGTTCTTGGGTATTATATTTCTTAAACTATATGCTTACACACTATTATATAACTTGCAATTGTCTGATTTCCCATTTTTTATTTTTTCAATTTTTTAATTTTATTTTTTAATTGATTTGGAAAGATCGCAAATACAAAAACTTCCAACGAAAATAATATAATGGTTCCACGCATTAATATGAAAGAGTTTTTGATACCTAAAAACTAACTCGATTTTCATATAAAAAAATACCACGAACTCATGTTCGATGTTGCATCGGCAAACTCAAAAACGACGATCTTTATATAATTCCAAGTAGACTGTCTTTTAAATATAAATATCAAAATAAGACTATTTAAATGAAAATTCAAAACTGGACCAAAAAACTCTCGCACCTAAAAATCTAGAAGAATATTTTTTCGTTTTTCGTGCGCATCACTTGCACACTCCCTCTTCCATGCATCAATCGAGCGTACCAAAACAGGAAATCACAAAAAAATATTCCTCTATATATTTCAGTTGCTGGCATATTCGCACAAGGTACACATTGATCTCGCTCTCAAAATTATTCGACGTTTATGTAATACAATAGGATGGGTAAAAAACATAAACCAGAATATTAGGGCCCCACACCTCACAACAATTTTCATATTAATTTCACAATACAGATGGCAATGTCGTCAGTAAAATGCATCAATCAAACGTCTATAATGAAATTCAAAATTCAAAACAAAACTGGAAAAAGCAAAGTTATGAATTCATTAATTAGCTCACAAATTTTCAATATTCATTAATTTTTTTAAATCGATCCCGGTTGTTGAATATATTTTTATACCTCTAGATAGTTTTGTAACAATGGGTTGCATATCTGTCTAGCAACGTGTGATCAAAAAAAATTTTTAGATAGCATCTTCCGGAATCACTCCGGTTCGATTATTCACGCGTGTGGCCATTGCACAATTAAATTAGAAGGTTTCATAAAAAAATATGATTTTAATGATTTAATTTAAGTTAATGGTTTTATTTTTAAACTCCAGAAATTTTATTAATATTTTTATTTTTGTTATTTAATTCGTTTTTTTATATTCTTAAACTAAATTAAATTAAACTTAACTTACTATAGCCGTCACCGTTTAACAATTAGAAACCCCAGTCAATGCTGTAGATATTTTTTTTAATTATCTGAGTTCGACTGACTACTAATCGATCCGCAATTTTTTTTTTTGTCCTTTTTTGTATCAAAATCTATTTTCACATTTTTATACCTATGACAAAAAAGAAACCGTTTATATTTGTACAAAAAAAAGTTCATCCGTACCGGGTGACCATTACAAATCGTTACAGGACAGATTCGAAAAGGCATGTCATGTGTTAGCAAGCCAAGTTCGAATCTGAGTGTTCAGTACAGTATACCATTATGCTTTTATATCCTTTGCATGAAATTTTCCTAATAATTTTCCGTTTTCATCTTTGCATATATAAGTAACATTTCCAAATTTTTTAAAAATTGGAAGTGAAATTAACATGGCGAGTACGTAAATTATAATATTTGGAATATTTTTCAAAAGCTTCTCGAAGATGTTTACCTATCGTAAAATATATTATCGAAATCCTGTCGGTATTTGGTAATACGCCAATATCTTCTCTTAAAGATTGCATTTCTCGTAGCATGTCGTAAGATTTACTGTTCGTTATCATATGGTATTCAAATAGCAGGTAATATGTCGAATGTTCTATGGTTTGGTGTATTGCGGTTCGAAGGGCACATGCAATTTCAGCCAAATACTTATCCCAATTTTTATGTTCGCTTTGAACGTTTGCTCTAATTACCGCCACAACAGATCTATTGACGCGCTCCGATGCGTTGGCTTGCGGTGAATATACCGCCGTTTTACTATGTGTGATGTTAAAGTTGGTTTGGAGCTCATTCAACGCTTTGCTCAAAAATTGGGGCCCGTTATCCGTTCGCACCTGCTTTGGTACACCAAAAACCAGAAAAACGTCATTCTTCAGGTAGGTTGTAATTTTATTCGTAGTGCTCGATGTTAAGGGTTATAAAAGTACGAATTTAGTAAATTGGTCTAAAACCACTAAAATATGTGTATTGACCTGTTTTATACAATTATAAATTGGCCTAGAGGAGGTTTTGAGAAAGAGTTAGCACTTTTTGTTGTCTTACCCACTACGCAGTTCTTGATGTAATCATAAACTTGTTTTCTGATTCCTGGCCAATAAACATGCTGCCGTAATCTTGCTAAAGTTTTCAGAATGCCACCATGCGCAGCTACTGGGACATCATGATATTATTTTATTAGGTACTTCGTGGTATCTAAAGCTTCCAATTCGAGACATCGGTCAATGTTGGATCGGAGTTTGCACCAATTTTTATGTAAATCCGCTCTGATACAATCTTGTACGAAGTATATTTATCTGGGAATTTGTTAATATTTTCGCGTAGTCGACAGTAATCGAGATCATAGAAACCCGCTGAGGGTGATCGATAGTAGAAACCATTTCAGTATTCATCGTGCCGCAATACATTCTCGATAGGGTATCATTCACTACATTTTCTGAACCGCACTGGTGTTGAATATCGAAATCATACGCCTGAAGTTTCAGTCTCCAGCGGGCGAGTCTACCGTTTATGTCGTTTTGAGCCATTAGCCATTTAAGGTTCGAATGGTCGGTTATTACGGTGAAGTGATAACCTTCAATGTACGGGTGAAACTTTCGTACGCTTAACATGGCTGCCGAGTATTCCAGTTCTGTCGTAGTTTAATTACTCTGCGCTTGGCTAAATTTTTTTGACATGATTGCTATTGGTCTTTCATTACCATCGATATCCTTTTGGAATAGAACACTCCCAACTCCGGTTTGCGAAGCGTCACAACGAATCCAGAATGACTGTGAATAGTTTGGGTTTGTTAGGAGTAGGGCGGTTGATAACAGGTATTTTAACTTTTCTAGAGCAACTTGAGATCGCTTGTTCAAATAAATTTGGTTTGTTTTTTTCATAAGTAAGCGATAAGGGTGGTCACCTGGGCGTAATTAGGTATGAATCGTTGATACCATCCTGTAATACCAAGTAAACTACGTGTTTGTTTTACTGTGGAAGGACATGGACAATTTTTGATAGGTTCCACTCTTTCAGGGTCCGTTTTTATTCCTCCTTCTCCAACCACGTAGCCCAAACATTTGATTTGCTTCATGAAGAAGTGACTTTTATTGACATTTATGGTCAACCTCGCATCAGTAAGGCGTTTGGATACGATAGCTAGCAATTTAAAGTGCTCCTCAATTGTAGCAGAAATGATCAACAAGTCATGAAGGTAAACGAATATTTGTTGATGGTAACAATGCGGCACCACTTTGTCCATCAGGCGACACATCGTCTGTGGAGAATTACATAAGCCGAATCGAAATTGGTATAATGGACGATCAGGAACTGGGAATGCGGTTTTATCTCTAAAGGTAGGAGAAAGTGGTATCTGCCAGAAAGCCTAATTTTGTTAGGTTTGCGAATAAGCATGGTTATGTACTCATATGTACTCATTGTGAACGCAGCAAGTAATCTAAATGATAGATCATTCAATTGCTGATGTCCATTCTGACGCCATTTAATTGTAAAATTTAATCATGGAATTGAAAATTGAACATTAAAACACAAAAAAAAATGAAATTTTATTTTAACTACCGGAAAGGTTATGGCTAAAACTGAAATAACCGTCAACGGATCGTCGAGAATAATAAAGATTGCAATCTTAGCACGTTTTCCGATTAAAGATAACGCAAGGACACATTTAGGTCCCTGTTTCGGCTCCATTTTGTAACAATGGGTAGCATATCTGTCTAGCAACGCGTGATCAAAAATTTTTGTTTTGATCACGCGTTGTTAGACAGATATGCAACCCACAGTTTGTTTGAAAAAAAAATGTTTGTTCTACCAAATTTGTGCACTTAGCTGATGGGCCTGATCAATTTGCTTTCTGAAATTGCAAAATCTACAAACACGTTTTTTACTTTTTTAAATGATCTAGTGAGTTAGAAGGGATTGAGATTTTTAATTCCCGGTTGCTACATTTATTTAGGTCACGCAGAACGAATTGTTTCAAATTAATCCGTCTGAAATTTAAGTAAATTTAATGAGTTTAGATCCACAAAAAACAAATCAGGCGTTAAATACCTAATGCAGTAAGTCAACGAAAATCAGCTCGATAAATGCTAACGTTCTGACAGTTACTCGGGAAAATTCAATTTATTCAAACTGAACCAGCAAAACACAAATATCAACCTTTTTTCAGCACTCGAGACATCGAGAACAGTATACTCTGTGCAGGAACTTACAACCTAGACTTTACTTATTCCCATATATCAAGTTCAACTTGAGTTAAGTTAGTTAGTTTCAGTAACTAATCCTTTGCAAGCAAATCAGAATTCTATTCGACAGCCTATTTCAAATGTAACCTTTCAGTATCCACTAATTGCAAATATAAAGGAGCCTTAATCTCAAATACCATATTACTATGCGCCGCAGGGTTACTGTGAAACCCCATGTATGAATGCTCCTCAAAATGTACCGAGTTTAACTAGTTAGTTAGTTCTCCTTTGAGTCAACCTTTCTTTAAGGTACTCAAGGGAGATACTAGAATGACACGAACAATGGAACGAGTGAGACTGAATCATGGAAATTGGAAAGAATGCTTGAAGAAACACAATTTGATTGAGTGTGAATTATGTGACAGCTGCTTCGTTGTGAAGGACATTGGACATTTGATTTTAAAATGCTCTGCATTTAATTGGAGCAGACAAATGTCCGATGTTCTCTTGAGTGCAAGAAATTTGCCAAAATTTAAACGAATGGAAATGAACATGTATAAGAATGTGTATAATTTTATGAAAATGAATCAGATAGAAATTTTCGTTACAGTAATTAACAAATTTTCTACTTTTTTCTACAAATTTTATATAATCAATAAAAGTTTAATCCCGAAGCTTTCATCATATTTACCTTTCACTACGAGTATGCCGCCGTAATTTTAAAAAGTAGTTTTCAAAAATTCATCGGTGGTTGGTTATAGACAAATTCAATTTTTGCCATATATACTATGGGAAAAACTAGTGGAGTTGGGTGAGTGGAAATGGTTTCGCCGGTTAAAGAAAATAAACTACTATTTACACCATCCTCAGGAATACGATATGAAGATACAGATGAACCTGAATGGAAATTGGTTGTTCCATCTCGGCTTACCTCACCTTTGATTAAACAGGCTCATATACCTCCCTCGTCCGCGCATATGGGCGTAGCCAAAACGGTAAATCGGATTCGCAGACAGTTTTATTGGCAAGGGATGCTTTAAGATGTGAAACAATTTATCGAAAATTGTCAGGTTTGCAAGATGGTTAAACCAATCAATTATAATACGTAGCCTGAAATGGGTCATCAATTTATTTCCGATCGTCCCTTTCAGAGGATATATATTGATTTGATGGGACCATACCCACGGTCTAAATCTGGGAATGCTTATATCCTGATTATCGTAGATCACTACTCGAAATTTGTTATCTTGAAGCCTTTGAGAGAAGCATCAGCTACCTTCATCTGTTCTTTCCTTGAGAAAGACGTTGTTTTATTATTTTCTGCCCCCGAATTTATCATGAGCGACAATGGGAAACAATTCATCTCCAATCTTTTCCAAGACTTGCTGCGGAAGTATGGAATTGAACATATTCGCACGCCAGTATGCTCACCGCAGAGTAACGCATCCGAAAGGGTAAATCGAACAATTTTGTCGGCGATCCGAGCTTATCTTACCGATACACGTCATAACGAGTGGGATGTACATATCCAAGAAATTGCCGCAGCTATTCGTAATGTCGTCCACGGGTCAACTCAATTTTCCCCTCATTTCCTTGTATTCAGTCAGCATATGACATTACACGGGTCTGAATATAAACTTCGAAGATTTTTATCACCTACATATAAAAACGAAGATTTCGTTCTATCAAAATCTGACAGATTAAATTTAGTTCGGGATAAAGTTATACATTACTTAAAAATTGCATATATGATCGCTCCGCGAAGCACTATAATTTACGGAGTCGAAATCGGGAGCTGATCTCGGGACAATCTGTTTTCGTGCGCTCTTTTGCTCAAAGTGATGCGAGTAACAAGTTCTCGGCAAAACTGCTCTCAAAATGTATACCAGCTATAGTAGACGTGAAGGGTAATGGGAACTTTTCATCTTAAGGATATTCGAACGTGAAAAGGTGACACATACTGAAATGGGATTAATGTAACTTGTATCATATTTCGTAAAATAGTGCCCGGCATGAGACGATCTCAGGATGTGGGACGTCCCCACGATTTGCAACGATTCCGTATGGTATCGTTCCAAGTTGTTCGAGTTTTTGAGTTGAATTTAAATTTAATTTTTGTGTCATTCAAACCCCTAAATGTTGATTAGCAAATAATAAAAATTCAAAATTAAAGCGATCGAGGAAATAATATCGAGTTGTCGATAAGGCAGATAACGGGTCGAATCGAACAGTGTTAAGTAAAACTAAAAATGACTTAGCAAAATTGAGATGACTGTTTCTGCGCGAATTTTGTTGTTGTTGGATGTTTTGTTTTGAAAAAAAGATTGAAAATTTTTGGATTTTTTTAAGGCAGTTTATAATTAAATCTCGGGTGGTGATCACATAAAAATATTTGAGAAAAGAAGTTTTTATTAAAAAAAAAATATTTATACTTATATTTAAGTTACCTAAATTTAAGTTAAGAAAAAAAAAAATATTAAAATTTGTAAAAATTTGAGTGAAAATTAAATAAATAAATGATAAGTTATTGGTGAAATAGTTCAGTGAGACATTGCTTTTTTATAAAAAAAAAAAAAATCCACTTTATTAAAGATAAGCAAAAATTCAGTTTTGTACTGAGTGGATAAATAAATAAATAACTTAAAAATGTATATGCCATTTGTGCAAAAGAAAAAAAACAATTTTGTATTGAGTGGACAAAATAAGTCACTTAAAAATTTATACGCCATTTGTGCAAAAGAAAAAAAAAAACAGTTTTGTATTGAGTGGATAAAATAAGTCACTTAAAAATTTATACGTCATTTGTTGCTAAACAACAGCTTTGTATTGAGTGGAAAGTAAATTTATACGCCATTTGTGCGGATTTAACAGTTTCGTATGAGTGAGAAAAGACGGTATTAAAAATTTAAATTATTTTATAATAATATAAAATTAATGAAACTAATTAATACGTTAATATTAATAATACGTTTAAATTAATATGTTAACAAAAAAATTAATACGTGAATACTAAGTGATAAGGGCCCGAGCAAACATTTCATGAATGAAAAATATTTTTTTTTGTGTTTATTGCATAAATTTGAACTAATAATATCTATAAAAGTGTACGGTACAAATCAAGTATTTGTAAGATCAATGAGTGTTGGCGTATAACGTTAATCTTCAATCAACATTTGTACTGCAGATCAACTGTGGATTCATTCAGCATTCAACGTCTATGCAACATTCAACAAACCGTAAGAATTTACAAGCTTTTAAATTTCAAATTTTTTGGTTCCCGTCGATTACATTTAAAGTAGTTTTGTAGTTAAGATTATTTTTTTTGGCATTGATTTTTATTAGGTAAACGGTGGTGGGTAGTTAAGTTTTAGTTTAGGTTTAGCTAGATTAGATTAAAAATAAAAAAAGAAAAAAATTTCATTTCAAATTAATTTACATGATATTTTTTGTCTTCTTTTTTTGATAAATTTTTCTTTCTTTTTATTTCGATTTTTCTTAATAAATCATTTGTTTATTCTGTTATATGAAAATTTGGTGTGTTATCATTTCACTAAAATGAGATAAACAATATTTTTTGAATTGAGGATGAACTAGGTGAGTGTTCAAGGTAATACATAGGTAATTAGCATTTCCTAACGTCCTACCCTAATAGCGGTTAAACATGGCTTACTCAAACTCAGAAACCCCACCCCACTCCCTGACGCTTAGCCGCGCAACAACCGCTTGAGTCCCTGAGTAGGCCAAATTCTACAGCCCAGCATGTGATGGATGGTATTTTGTTTTGGTTTTCACATTATTTTTTTTATTAGTTTACTAGAATTTTCATTTTTATCTTGCCTTTTGTATAAATTATTTTTTTATTTCAAGTCCAATACCCTCCAGAACATGTTGAATGCTACATACTACAACATTTTCGAAAAAAATAATTTAAATCAAAAAGATTTTCGATCCATGTTCGTTTTCGAAATTTTGAATGAAAATTACTAATTTTGTAAAACCCTGTTTTTTATTAAATTTCAGCAAGTTATGTTTTTTTCTTTAGAAATCAAATACCGTATATTAGCTATTAACCAATAATCTCATTAAAAGATAGTCGTTAATCACTACATGACATTCCCAAACTGATTTCATAATAGTGGTGCTCGAAAGTTCAATTTTTACAATTAATTATTTTATTTTTTGAGTAACAAGATTTGTAAAAAACATGGATGTCTATGTTATATTCAAACAACCTAGCTGAGACTGAGAGCATCAACCACCCCATTATTGCAGGAAATTTAAATGTGTGTCAGCAGCCGATCCGAATTGCGGATCACCTGTATAGAATCATCCTGGTCATAGTTTTAAAACACTATCAATAAAACTTCAATTTTTCAAGACTTCGGAAGAATACCAGTTACAATCGAGATGTGATAAAAATTTAATAAAATTTACGAATATATAACACATCCCAATGTGTACCTCACGAATTAATAATTTAATATATAGAAAAAAATTGTGAACCAACTTAAAAGTTATAATTCCCTTCCAGCGATTTTACCTCGCATTATTTTTCAAAAAGAGCACACGAAATATTCACTTCACCCAAAAATGACATCTTCGATAAAAAATTGTCTTCGTTTATAAAAAAAAAAACAGAAAAATCTTGTCATATTGTAACATGTAGGTTTTAAAATTATTTTTTAAAATATTAGAAGGGAAATAATTTCTTATAAATCACTTGTAATAGGGTGAGGTACTTCCTAATGGGTTTTAATTTACACATACATAATTTTAATATCAGTTATTGTTTACTACCAAGTAGTTAATGTATGACAAGAAAGTAGAAGTGGGGATCTATTGGGACCTAAATGTAATCTGTCGTATTAAAATATCGAGACATTAAAAATGGCAGCAGCAGCAGCATGAAATTAAGAGTTACTAATTTGGCATCAAATATTGCTGGTGTTTCATATTTTTTTCGAATACATAACGTAAAAAGAGTACCGGGTTAGAGTACCGTGGAGTATGTCTGCACTGAGATGGGAAGATGTCATTTAATAATAATTATACCTCATTAAAATGTTATAAATTCAAAAACATGTTTTCCATTTTTGGAAATAAATTTGGATTTTTTTTTTGTTAAATATAAATTTTAATGTGAAAATGAAAATTAAATAAATAACCCTTTTAACTGTTGATAAATAACGTTAATTTCATGAGAGCATATTCCCGAATTAATTTAAGGATGAGGCATTTGTATGAATACAACATTTTCAAATGGATTTACGTTTTTAAATATTAATTTTCCGAATTTATTGTTTTTTTTGTTGTTGTTTGGATCAATTAAAATGAAAATGACAAATCCACTTTGATTTAAGCTTTTATCTAGATATCTACTACAATACGAGTTTCTGTTTAGGCATATTCGAACTCGTGTTTAAAGTATGATGGTAATCGTATTAAATTTTTATTTTGACTGTGTTCATAAGGATTGTGCGATACGAAATGTTTCTTATAGGCAGATACACGAGTTTTTACTTTGTATTGAAATTGGATTTGCAATCTGAAGAAGAGGATTAAAATAAACCAAATTAGACGTGAAACAATTTGATATTGATGGGAGCAAAAAATTAAAGGCGAAATTTTCCAAAAAATAATACTGGTGCTGTATCAGAATAGCATACATTTGCAAATAAAATCATATTTTGCATTTAAAACTGCATAATGCTTTAAAATGATTGCATTGCACTTTACAAAACTGCAAAGAATATTGTACCGAGGTACAACCGCACAGAGGTTATTTGAAGCAAGCCAATGAAATTGTTATTATACTGGCACCATGGTTATAAAGCTTTAGCGTTTGGATCGAGAGGTACCGAGTTCGAATCCCGATAGAGATGGGATGCAAAAAGGATTTTTCCGGTGTACAGAACTCATGGGCTAACCTATCTTCCGTGCCAGTACTATAAATGTTTATACCGGAATTCCACTGAAAAACGAAAGGAGAATGTTTTTGTAGTATTTAATCTTTGCAGTCTATTCTGGGGCCGAAGCACTGCCAACTCTTTAACAATTCGTTCGTAACATCTTTACCTTACGCAGCTTGCCAAATCGAAGACGTACGGCTATAGGTTCGGTTCATATAACCATCTGCACATTGCATAGGCCATTCTATAGTACTGGCATGTAAGATGGCTGTCCATAAGTTCTGTACTTCGAAAGGGGGTCATAGTTGTGTTCGTTTTCATCACAGATCGTAATCTGATGCACTCTTCTCCTATCAGGACTCGAACCCGGTACCTCCTGAACCACACGCCAAAGCTTTAACCACTGAGCCGTTTGATTGGTAAACGAAAAGAGTTTCAATAAATCAAAATAGTTTTTTCCCATGGCCTATCTGACATTAATTATTTCCCTATAAGTGATCGTGTATATTGGTTAGTATTCCGATAGAATAACTTTGGAATTTACCGAGTGCAGTGTGTTATTTTCGTTCTCGATAATATCTTTACAATCAAGGGAAGATATGTATATAGATAGATATGGGATCAGTCAACTCCATGTTATGCTTAGGCTCAACTTTAATAAAGAAGAGCAGTTACTCGCCCAAAATGACAGTATTTTTTAGAACTCTGGTGTAGTTTTTTCCATAAAGAAAAACCAAATTCATTATTTGTATGATGATATCCAACGAATTTTTACCCCGACCCCGCTATAGTAATAAAGAATAGCTGAAAAATTAGATAGCTCAATTACACAATTGATTTCGTCCTTCAGTTCTCCAAACGTCTTGTTTAAGTTCTACGCAATGGTTGTTATTAAATCAATTTTCTTCTTGCAAAAGCAAATGGAGAAAACGTTGTTTTCAAATCCGTTAATCCAATCTGTCACAAACATCTATGTCAAACATCACTGCAAAGTAAAAATATTAAAAATAAAATTTAATTCCGTTAGTACATAAATTTAATCTGACACTATTTTCTGTGGAACACAAATTTTGATCTATTTTTGATCTTTTTTTGATTCAAATTGGATTTGTTTACTTTTTTTATCTTTTTCTTTTTGAAAATGGATCAAAAAAAATCCAACAAATTTTTTGGATTTTTTTTGATCCATTTTCAAAAAAAACGAAACAAAAAATGTAAACAAATCCATTTCGAATCAGAAAAAGATCAAATATAGATCAAAATTTGTGTTCCACAGAAAATAGTGTAAGGCGACGAAAATTCCAATTGGATTCGTATTATTCTACACAGATCTCAGTAAACTTTGCTTAAAATCGTTGTTTTGTTTTTCCATGAAAAATAGGATCACAAAAAGGAACCGAGAAAACGCTTTGGTTGGCCAGTACTGACATGTTTTTGCTTTATCTTACGTAAGAGCACTTTTGACCATACATACCATCAAACCGAGCTCAATTATTCGATCTATTTCACATTTAATCGGCTCTTGTGATACTGGAGAGATAAAGGTCAGAATGTTTTTCAAAAAAAAAGAATTTAAATTGGATTAGTGAAATAAACATTTCTTATTAGGAATTCAAAAACTCAGTTTTCATATTTCTTTAGTTTTACGGTTTAACTTTTTGGTGACTTTAACATTTTATTTCATTGGCCTGAGAGGCGGACCTGAAGCCTCTGTAGGCATCATGATTGGTAATATCTTCGCAAATTTGATTTGAAAATTTTTTAATGTTAAAAATTGTCATAACATTGGTCATGATTAGTCAAGATATTGCCAACTGTTGGGTGGCCTGCCTTATAATAGTGTTTAAATGATTACAACCAATTGAAACTGCTGTCCCGTTAATGATTGTTGGACGTCATCGGCAAAAAAATAAATTCAAAATATTTAGTACGGTGCTACGCGCTTTAGACACTGAGTCTGTAAGACACCTAAAAGTTAATTTATTTAAATTAAAAATTTTGAGCGGCATCATAGCCTTAAGCTTTTCAATACAGTATAGCTTTTTAATTAATTAACGTCAAATAAAATGAGTTTCCCAACAATGTTTGCTGGACCATTCTACAACAATAATAGTTGTTTTGTTCCGAGTTGTGATATCTTAGTCCCAATAAATCCGTTGGCCGCAAGTTGGATTTTTTTTTACTTGTCTGAATTAAATACGGAGATCCATTTAAGAATTTCACTAATAAACCGCCCTCGAAAATACTAAATTAATTCGCGACTTTTTCAGATTTACCATTCACACTGTTTGATCATAAAGTAAAAGTTGTGAATGACTCATATTTCAGTTTTTACCATAAATTTGGAGATCCCAGTGAGTTTTGGCCGAAGCCAGTCCGCGGGAAGTTTAATTTTTTAGCTGATCTGCGAAGACTCAAAGTTTTTGGCCACATAGCCCAGATGAACTAACTGATCGGGGTGAGACTTACCACTTAATTTTTTTCCATAAATTGGGAGATTCCAGTGATTTCTCTGTGAAATCAATCCACCAAAACTGGCAAAGGATGATAAACTTAAAGATTTTAAAAAAAAAATTCAACAAAAGCGGTTTAGATCAGTTTTTTCAAATTTTAAGCGGAAGTGATGATTTTGACAAAAACTGTTTTACAACGAATATTTGACCTCTGAACATCCCAAATGGATTGACGAATCTCGGTGAAATTTCATGTTTAAGCTTTTTTATAAATTGAAAGAATTTTTCTATTCAATTGTTTATCTATTCTAATTAGAACCCCCAGCTCTGCTTCTGCCTTTTGAGTCTTCTCTCTCCGTTGCTTGTGCCCAATATAGAATTAAGTTTATTTTGACCAACCAAATGACACAGTGGTTAAAGCTATGGCGCATGGATCGGGAAGTGCTGGGTACGAATAGGGGCAGGATGCAAAAGGGATTTTTCATCATCTGATTACGAACTCTGATGAAAATGGTCATAACTATGATCCCCTGTTGGAGTGCAGAATTAATGGGCCGGCCCATCTTCTATGCCGGTACTATAGGCGGACATGGAGCTAAGCAATGTGCAGATGGTTACGAAAATCGGACGTATGGTCAGTCGGCCGTCCTCGATTTGGCAGACGACTGCTAGGGTTAAAGTGAACTGCGAAAGAGTTGGGAGTGCTTTGAGCTCAGAACAGATTAAAATAAACAAGTTTATTTTCCAAAATTTAAGCGGTAATAAAGTTTTTCGACTAAAATTTTTGGATTTTTGGTCGAAACCGGTCTACCAAAAAATGGCTGCTTTTATTTTCGTTTTTTGTAAAGATTTTACAAAGTACGTACATGAATTTATTTATTTATTTTATTTTTCAAATAGCTCTTAAGCTAATTTTCCAATTTATAGTACAATATATATTTAATAGTTCTGCCCTAAATATATATTTAACTTTTAACAGTTCTGCCCTAAAATCCGTTATGCTTCTACAATTTCTTATATTTTCCGGTAACCCATTATACAACGATATACCTTTGTCAAATATCGATTTTTTACTTATAGATTGTCTTTTAAACTCTAAATAAAACATATCCTTATGCCTAGTATCATGACTATGCACATCTTGTCTCCTACACAACAATTGACATAAATATTGTGGTAACAAATTTTCATCAAGCCTAAAAATAAAAGTCATTACGTTCATATACAATGTATTTTCCACTATTAGCAACTCTAACTCCAGCAACATATCACAGATTCTTGCATATCTATCTCTATTTAACATAATCCTCAATGCTCTATTTAGGATAATTTGCATTTTACCTATATCCGACTTATTTACAATGGCATTACAATAGTGTTATAAACTACCTTTTTACTTTTACCGATAACAAATTTTTGTACCTAGCTAATACACGTACCTTCATTGCTAACTTCTTTGTAACATACTCGTAACTATAGCATGTTCTTTAAAATTTAGCTTGTTATCCAGTATAATGCCTAAGTACTTAACACTATCTGCCCATCCTATTACGGCATTATCTATAACAATATTTCCATATACTACATTATTCCCTATATACATACATACATTTTAGTTATATTTAACATTAACTTATTTATACGAAGCCATTTTGCCATTTCACCTTACTCTTCATTCATACTACTCATGATCTCGCCCACATCACTTCCCGACAAATACAGCAACGTATCATTTTTTTTACAAGCAAACAAGTGGATTTTGCATATATTTAGAATCTGTGACATATCATTTTACTATAAAAAGCAATAATCCCAGCTTACTTCCTTGAAGCAATCCATACTTTACATCTACAGGATCATAGCATACATCATTTATTTATTTATTTTTACATCCAACTAACTTAATAATTCGCCCCTCACACTATATTTGTTTAATTTTCCTAGCAACCTTGCTCTACCTAGTGTTTCAAGCGCCTTTTAAAGTCAAAGAAAACTGCTACCGTCGATTTTCCATCCTCCCTTTCCAATCCTCCACCACCATCTCGACAGCTGTCTCTGTAGAGTGCTGCTCTCTGAAACCAGATTGGTGCCCAGATAGCATATTATTCTCAGCGATGTGCCCGAGCAGCTTATCCAAAATTATGGACTCCAATACCTTGTCCAAGATTGGCAAAATATTTATAGGACGATAATCCGACATCCGACAACTATTCATAACTTTAGGCACAGGAATTACACATGATACTTTCAAACTTGTAGGAACTACTGCATATTCCAACGACAAATTTACTATGCGGCTCACATATCCTCTTGGAACCCTCCATAAATCCTTAAACATTTTAGAGCTTAACACCCCCTCACATCCACATTATCTAGGTAGTCCTCCTGCACCACTCCCTTATAATATCCTCTACACTACCTGCAAAATATTTGTTTAACCTGTTCGGCATGTCCATTTTTTCGTACACCATCACTCTATCAAAATCCACTCCATTTATATCACTCCTTCCCTTAGATCCTATTCCCATTTTTAATATTTTCCACATCTTTCCCGGGTTACCTTTGCACTGATCAATGTGTCTCTCATAGTACCATCTCCTTTCACCCCTAATCACTGCAACAAATCTGTTTCTTTTCCTATGCTACTCCACCCACCCTTCCTTAACTGTCTCAGTCCCCAACTCTCCCTCTCTCTCTCCTTCATCACTCTAAATTTCTTATACGAACTATCTCTTGCCTTCCTAACCTCCTTCACTCTGTTGGTGAACCATGGACAACTTCTAGCTATGTTCACTATCCCTAACTCGCCTGTTCCCCTTTTCACTGCTTCTTCCACCCATAAATTTAATTTCCCACACTCCTTCTCAATGCCCTCTCGTACACCGTCCTCTGTTCTTATAAGTTCCTCTTCCACAACATTTAGATCCATCTTTCCTTTGATCACCTCTTTCCCATTTACATCTGTAATTTTTGGGGTATCCACAACAATACAATTCACGTCCTTATTGGAAAATATAAATCAATTGTCGTTCTTGATGCATCCGTTGATGCATCCGATGCATCTGGTATGTTCCTTCACGAACTGTTTAAGCCGAAAAAATTCTGTATATTCTTTAAGACACTTAACATAATATTGTTCCGATCTCTCCCAGTCTAGATTGAAAGCACCCATAATTATTATCTTCACTGCTACTAACAACATCAATCCCTCTAGCCACAAGAATTGCGCTGTGGTAGTGCGGCGCTTATACAGACGGATTAATTGATCGGAACAAAACTTTATACTTACTGTTTCTCCTTAATTTGAAGTTCCCAGTGATATTTACTCAAAATCGGTACTCCGGAGCTTGCACCTTCCATAGGAGCTTCGTAGGTTTTTACAAATATTTTGTAAAATATATCAATTATGCAAAAATCGACTGTGAACTAAAACAGGGATCGGCAACCTACGGCTCGCGGGCCGGATAGGCCAGCCGGCTAAAACTCTCCTGCCCGCGGATCCCAACCTAAATATCATATATACGACCCGCAAATAAATTATGTTAATTAATATGCGAAAAAACGACGAACATACATACCCAGTAGTACAAATCAGCGCACAATGAGCGCATTAACAGCATATAATTAGAGCGCTCAATTTTTACTTCAAATTGATGCACCTAATTCCATGCTTTTCGTATTTTTGCCGACCGAAAATTCGGTTTTGTTTCCCCTACGTTAACTTAACGGTTTAACTAGAAACAATATTTTTTATTTTTATGTTTTGTTGTATATACCAAGTGTACACACTCGCATATACAACTACATATTTTTAATTTTGTATACTCATTTTATATGTTGTCCATGTATTCTTCATCTGAAAACACCTGTAAAATAAACATCATACCATGTACAATGAATATTTTACACATCAACCAGAATCTACTTAAATATACATATATTTAAGTAGATTCTGCATCAACTCACACCTCAAATGAAATCTCCAGACTGATAAAAAAGAAATATAAATTTTTATAAATGTAATTGATAAATAAGAAATTAAGTGGGGGTAAATATACAGTGTTTCTGTATGTAATTATGTATTATAAAAGAAACCGAAGTACATTTATTTGTTTTCTCACTTCGACGTGTGCAAATGGTTCAATCTGTTTCATACTGCTATCAACGATTGTTTGCTGGGTACTTGAGCGAATTCCCAATCAGAACAAAACAAAATAACGTTATTCTCGGAAATTATATAAAATCGGTAATGTTTTATTTATTCTTTGTTTTGCTCAGTTTTTTAACTCTCATGCTGAATTCACGGAACGAGATAAAAAAACTGGCTTTTTTTACCAACTTTTGCTCAAAATATTTGTCTACGGTTGTCATGTAAGTCATATCGCGCATCTTCGAAAAAAATGTCATAATACAAAAACCAGTTTTGAAATAAATGCATTTTAAATTGCTAAAGCTACTATGATGCTGAAATTATTTATTTTATAAAGCTAATAATGAAATCTCAGCATCACACTCACAGTAGCGTTATCAATTAAAAACAAAATTGAAATGCATTTATCTCAAAACTATTTTTTTGTTGTTTTGTATTTTTTGTTTACAATTTCTGCTTTGTTTACGATTAGTTGGGGCTTTATTTTAATTTAATCGAATAAAAGTATGTCTGGGGATTACAAATACACAATATTTGGTTTTATACACACATCACAATTTATAAATTATCAAAATGGCCCAACAGTTGCAGTAAAATAAAGCTTTTGGTTCTCATCCTAATTATTTTACTTAAATGCATCTCGTATTTTTATTCAATTTATTTTATATATAAAGTTTAAATTAAATTATTTAAGGCGATAAAATAACAAATTCATTCGAAAAATGTCAAAAATAAACCACAACAACAAATATTTGATCAAAATTGCTCATACTTCCGGTTATTTTTGTTCTATGTTGGTACGAATTAGATTATTTGCTCAAAATATGGAAATATTTCAACTAAACCGAGATCAAATTGGGCGGGACTTAGTTGAATATAAAAATTTGATTGGCTAAAAAGTTGGATCAAAAATAATCCCGTTCCGTGAATTCAGCATCAAATAGCGAATCATTGTTGAAAATACAAGCGGAATAATAACATATTTATAACATGAGTAGTTTATTTATCATATAGTTACAGTTACAATTTACAAAGGTAAGTTGCGAAAATTTAATAAACAATTTTTTAAGCAGATCTGTTTTTATTTTATTTAATCTTTAATTATTCATTCCTAGTTAATCCCAATGACAACAAAACGCAGTAAAATTGATGGCGTGTGCCAAGTTTCCTAAGAAACTTGGACAGAAATGTACACTTTTGTGAAACACCGCGGTATTAGTTCATGCCTAATATGTCTTCAAAGTGTTTCTGTAAAATTAGGAATTCAACATCAAAGGACATTACGAGACAAAACAACAGAATTTCAACAAGGTAATTGGGCACAGCAAAAAGGATGAACTTCATAAAATGTGCTTGGAAAAACAAAGTTCGGTGTTCCATGACCAAAACACAGCAGCTGAAAATAATACACGTGCTACCTACGAAATATCGAAGATGATAGCAGAAAAAGGTAAACCTTTCACTGACGGGGAATTCGTGAAAAATTATTTGATGACCGAAGTAGAGATTGTATGACCCGAATTTGTTTTCAAATATTTGTTTTTCTCCAAGAACCGTTACCCGACGCATCGAAGAAATGTCAGCAAATCTTAAAATATCTTTAAAACAGCACTGCAAAAAATTTCAGTTTTTCTCGATAATCGTTGATGAAAGTACAGATACCACGGATACAGCGCATCTTGCAGTATTTATTCGCGGAGTAAAACCAAATATTGAAGAATTAGCTCAACTCTTATCTATGAAGGGTACTACCACAGGAGTTGACATTATTAAAGCATTGCTGCAGTGCACAGCCGATCCAAATCTAGACCTATCACAGCTAGTGTCCATTACATCTGACGGCAATGGTTTGCGAAAAAAAGGAGTCATTGCTCTGCTCCAAAAGCACCTGGAAGGCTCCGGAATAAAACAAACCTTAACCCTTACCGGGCCGCAATGCGAACCAAACTTTTTTTGGATTTTTATTTTATTTTTTCAATTCCAATAAATGCAATGAACAAAGTAAATTTCAAACACCATATTTCTTATTGAGAGAAGAGAGTGATAGCAGTACTGCATTTGAAACATGATATGCTAGTATACCATAAGGTAGTTAGGCATTCATTTTTAAATTTGTGGTATATACAATATACCACAAGGCCGTAAAGGGTTAAGAAAAGTCTCTTCATTATCCACCATGAAGCATTGTTCGAAGTCCCGAATATGAAGCATGCGATGGACGTTTCTGTAAAGCAGTAAACTTCATCTTATCTCGGGGGTGGAACCACCGTTAATTTCAGCAACTTTTATTGAAAGCAGAAAATTAATACGGTGACTTGCTATACAAATGTAATGTTCGCTGGCTCAGCCAAGGCGCACTGCAGGAAGAAGTAGCCATATTTCTTGAGAGTAAAAACGTAAGGTCAAGTGAATTTCGCGACCCCGAATAGCATTCACTTCTCGCTTTTTTGGTAAAATTACCATCGCATTTAAACAATTTGAATTTGTAGCTTCACTATAGGATTTGAGAATAATATTTTCATCTCGTTTCGTTGATATTGGTGCAGCAGCTATCGATATAAAACTTTTCGGTACTCCGTTTAATGTGAAGTGAACTCCGTACCAGAAAATGTCTAAATGGAACTGAGTGAGCTACAATGAAATGATCTGTTGCGAAATAAATTTCAAGGTTCATCTTTACTAAATTTCTATACAAAATATCTGCTTGAAGCTGAGATTTATCCAAACTCAATAAATCATGCAATACGAATTTCATCCAATGAATTACACAAAAAAAGGGTTGAGATCCAAAATGACCGATGGTGAGGTACAAGAAGTATTGCTTCTGTGCTCTTCGAACGTTCCACTGAACATTGAAAAACCACCTAAATAAATATAATTTTAATCCTATCTCTATTTTTGTTACCTTCATTTATAAATTTTGAATGGGACCCGTGATAGGCTCACATGCTATCCGTTGGCCCTCAACATGAATAAGGTTGCCGACCTCTGAACTAAAAGATTCTTAATTAAATTTAACCAACCATATCGGTTCAGAATAATTTTCCAAAATTTAAGCGGGAAGGTCGATGACGAAAACCCGTTTTTTGTGAAAAATTTGATCTCGATATTTTTGATGATTTACCACTCGTATATCGCCGAATTCAAAAAAGGTACTTTTTAAAATATCTGTGCGTGGGTGATTATGTGCGTCGTGCGTGCATGTGTGTATGCAGACTAAATATCTTTGTTATCTCTACAGCCCAGACAGGTCTGATCGCGGTGAAACGTCATACATCAGTTTTTTTTTCATAAATTAGCAGATCCCAGTGAGTTTTGGTCGAACTCGGTTCACCAGATGTGGCGGCTTCCATTGAAGCTTTTTGTTTTTTTTTTTTACAAATATTTTGAATAGTATATCATTTATGGCCAAGAAAATCGGTTGTGAACTAAAAAATTTTAAATTAATTTTGAAACATCACTGTTTACGATCAGATTTTCGAAATTGGTATAATGGACGATCGGGAACTGTGAATGCGGTTTTATCTCTAAAGGTAGGAGAAAGTGGTATCTGCCAGAAGGCCTAATTTTGTTAGGTTTGCGAATAAGCACAACTGGCCATGGCCATGAACTCGATCGAGCTCTCTTCTATTACCCCTATGAGATAACATCCGGTCAAGCTCCTGGTACATCAGTTCCTGGATTGCCGGCGAGGTAGTGTAATATTGCTGTTTAATTGACAAACTAGTTCCAACATCGATGTGATATTCAATTAGTTTAGTATGACCTAATCCGTGCTTTTCATACGATCGAAAAGAAGCTAAAATTTTATTGAATTCCGTGGATTGTGCAGGAGTTGGGGAATGTTTATTCTCATCCGTAGTTATAGAAGAACTAAGTTCGAGGGAATCGACTATTTGCGACTTGATTTGGAAAATATTCCAGAAACCAATTCCTAAATAAACTTGCCCAAGTAAAGATGGCATAATGTAAAACCGCACAATTTTATTTTGGTTATTAAATTTTACTGACAAATCGACAAAACTGACAATTTTTTTATTGGAACCATTAGCAGTAGTGCTTTTGTAGTAGCTGCAATGCATTTGCAACTAGCCTTTATTTTCTTTAAGAATTCTAATGACCGATGTCCTAATATACTAAGAGAGGGGCTGCTGTCCATTAGCCCACGAATAAGGGTCCCATTAATCTCAACAATCGCATATGGTCTATTGTCGTCTGCAATTCCAATACATGTCTCAGCACAGGCGCGAATGAAATTACGTCTCTCTTTCCAAAATTTTATAGTTCTCTGAAAGGCTTTTAATAAGGTATTGATTGACCTCAGGATAATAGTTTACTTAATCAATTACTACCGATAAAGAAAAATGTTATTATGTACTCATTGTGAACGCAGCAAGTAATCTAAATGATATAGATCGTTCAATTGCTGGTGTCCATTCTGACGCCATTTAATTGTAAAATTTAATCACGGAATTGAAAATTGAACATTAAAATATGACAAGAAAAAAATGAAATTTTATTTTAACTACCGGAAAGGTTATGGCTAAAACTGAAATATCCATTATGCTCGACGAAACGGAATTCCAAATTTAAAGAACCGTCAACGGATCGTCGAGAATAATAAAGATTACAATCTAAGCACGTTTTCCGATTAAAGATAACGCGTGGACACATTCAGGTCCCTGTTTCGGCGCCATTTTGTAACAATGGGTAGCATATCTGTCTAGCAACGTGTGATCAAAAATTTCTGTTTTGATCACGCGTTGCTAGACAGATATGCAACCCACAGTTTGTGATCAATTTGCTTTCTGAAATTGCAAAATCTACAAACACGTTTTTTACTTTTTTAAATGATCTAGTGAGTTAGAAGGGATTGAGATTTTTAATTCCCGGTTGCTACATTTATTTAGGTCACGCAGAACGAATTGTTTCAAATTAATCCGTCTGAAATTTAAGTAAATTTAATGAGTTTAGATCCACAAAAAACAAATCAGGCGTTAAATACCTAATGCAGTAAGTCAAGGAAAATCAGCTCGATAAATGCTAACGTTCTGACAGTTACTCGGGAAAATTCAATTTATTCAAACTGAACCAGCAAAACACAAATATCAACCTTTTTTTCAGCACTCGAGACATCGAGAACAGGATACTCTGTGCAGGAACTTACAACGGAGACTTTACTTATTCCCATATATCAAGTTCAACTTGAGTTAAGTTAGTTAGTTTCAGTAACTAATCCTTTGCAAGCAAATCAGAATTCTATTCGACAGCCTATTTCAAATGTAACCTTTCAGTATCCACTAATTGCAAATATAAAGGAGCCTTAATCTCAAATACCATATTACTATGCGCCGCAGGGCTACTGTGAAACCCCATATATGAATGCTCCTCAAAATGTACCCCGTTTTACAAAACCCGCAAATGTGGTTTCGAAGAGAAATTCTGTTATTTATTTTTCAAAAATGGACAAATGGAAATTGTTATACGACAGAACTGGCATGATGGTGGGAAAATGTATAATATAAATTCAGCACTTATCATCCACCAATGCCGTTTCTTAACAGCAACTAGTCAATGCCATTATTGAGTAATGTTGCAGCAAAACCAATGTTGAATGGGTTTAAAATTCGTCGCTCGTATATCGAAATTCCGCAAGGTTTCATCGAAGATTATTACTTAATTCAAGAATTAGCTCAGCCACATATACGTATCTGCCTAATTCGAGAAATATTAGAAATACTGAACTCAAATCCGCTCAAGTAAAAAGCCTGAAAATATCAATTATCCAAATATTTCGGCTGTGCAATCTTCAGGACGTGTACATCTTTTATGTTTTGGCTGTGAATTGACTGGAAACTGGAGATCAGGGATGAGGTGGTTATCTCGATCCCAAACGTAATCCCCGAAACCAATCCCAATTTTCCTTTCATGCATTTAAATCCATCGAAGGGATTCTCTCTCTCAGTTCAATCTAACAAGCACAAAATGCGATGCATCTGGTATTTTAAACTCCTACGTAAAGTTCGAGCGAAAATTTAAAAATCAGTTGATGATCTCGCCCAAATGACGGGATTATTAGATAGTATGGGGCTAACATCAGTACTTTGGGTTGTGAGGCTGAAGATTTCCCTCGAAAACACAATGTATAACTCATCAAGCTTTTTGGCAAAAAGGTTCAAACGGCCGAGTGTTTGCATTACATTGAAACTATAAATATTAAAATAATTGCGTTGTTTGCGATTTTTTAGATTTTTTCTAGCAGAGTCAAAATTTTCAATAAAATACTTAATTTGGCTCTAGAACACCTAGAGCATCTTGTGATTCTAATTCATCCTTGTGTAGCTAACAGAAGAACAACGCGCACAATTTGACTTCGTCATCCAAATCCCTACTGACTTTCACAAACTGGGACTTGGAAGCAATCAAATACAAATGCCACGCCGTATCACCTGCGGTTCAGAATTAGATGTATGCGACAATTGTTCGAATTCTGCACCTCGATGTGAAATGAAAGAGTTCTAGCTCTTGAAGATCGCCAATGATTCTTGTACGCCAGAAAAATGGAAAAGTGTGCTTGAGCTTAGATGCAAGAAAACTTAATGGCGTGAGGAGTTAAACCTATTACCAAAGTGAAAAATTTGATCTCGATATTTTTGATGATTTACCACTCGTATATCGCCGAATTCAAAAAAGGTACTTTTTAAAATATCTGTGCGTGGGTGATTATGTGCGTCGTGCGTGCATGTGTGTATGCAGACTAAATATCTTTGTTATCTCTACAGCCCAGACAGGTCTGATCGCGGTGAAACGTCATACATCAGTTTTTTTTCATAAATTAGCAGATCCCAGTGAGTTTTGGTCGAACTCGGTTCACCAGATGTGGCGGCTTCCATTGAAGCTTTTTGTTTTTTTTTTTTACAAATATTTTGAATAGTATATCATTTATGGCCAAGAAAATCGGTTGTGAACTAAAAAATTTTAAATTAATTTTGAAACATCACTGTTTACGATCAGATTTTCAAAATTTAAGTGGAAATGACGATTTTTGACAAGAAACAGTTTTTCAATAAAAATTCGGTCTTTGTACAGCTCAGATGGACTAATTGATCGTGATAAAACTTGATACAAACATTATACGTTTTTTTCTACAAATTGGGCGATCCCAGTCAATTTTGGCTGGAATCGGTATACCGGAAGTGACAGCTTCCATAGGTGGTTTTTCGTTTTTAATTAGTTTAATTTTAGTTTTAATGAAATGAACTGGGAACTGACAAATTTTTTTTCAGCTTTAATAATAATAATTGTGAGGCTTATGATTGCATAGGGTCACGAGAAAATTAATCTAATTTGATTAGGAGAAAATATTTATGCCATCTCAAGAGTATTTATTTGGTAAAGATATACACATACTATTATTCAAGTGCCAAGCATTTCTAGCGGTTTTGTTGCAAGTTACATAGAAAACAAAATAATTATACAAAAACTGAGTTTCATCTCAATCGACTAAGAAATTGATCTATCTTAAAAAAATATTTCGAAATCCGGTATCCGCGTATAGGAATTTTATTTCCAGGATTTTGATATCGGCGAGTTTTGATTTCAGGATTTTGATATCGGAGATTTTTTTCCGTAATTTTTTATTTCCGGGATTTCCATCTATGCATCATTATTTCTGACATTTTGTACTTTATGCTTTAATGATCCAATTTATTTTCGGTTACTGGTTTTACAAATATTGCCAAATATTATTTTTCTGACTACATGCCTCAATGTCGTATGTTATTCAACAAAAACTAAAATACCTAGCATATAGTGGATAGGACATTCCTCTTATCTTAAACATAATTGACTTTTCTACAAAATAAAATTTCAACCAAACATCTACGATTATTTAATTAAATAATAATGTAATTATTATAATTTTGAAAATTTTAATTCGTATGCTCAAAAATATTTTAAATAAATACATTTTTGATTGCAAAACCAAAACATAGCAAGATTGATGTGTTTATTTAATAAATAAAGACAAAAAAAAATATATTTTAATATTTAAAATACATAAATCTTAATTCATTTAATAATAATTTTTAAATTTAATTAAAAATTTAAATAAAATATCAGAAAAATAAAATAAAATTATGTTTATATAAGATGTTCTCTCAAAATTAGATTTTCTTCTTTAGAAAATTAAATTATTAATATTAAAATTATTACTATTATTATTATTTTTGGAAAATGAATATAATTCATTTTTCATGTTTTCCATTTAATTTTCCAACAACATAAAACAACTTTTTGTTTTATGATTTTAATTCGAGATAGAAAAACTAATTATTACTGACATCTGTTGGGTTTACCGCATAAAATCGAATACAAGCGAGCTGGTTTTACAAAATTTATGTGTACGAGACGAATACATAATATAGTCTATAGCGAAAAATTTTAATGGATTATGATTGTTCAAATCACACACAATTTTATCAATTGATAAACTATCGAATTACTGTATTTTGCGTTCATAATATTATTGATTTTTGTAAAATCCATTAAGTGCCATACATATTTAAAATTAATTTGAACTCATGTTGAAAGTATTCCCAAACCAAAATGCCCTTAATCAATCAATCATGATGGGATTGTTTTATTGTTGTTGTGTGGATATTTATTGTTAAAAATAAAAATTATATTAAAATAAAATCCAATTTGCATTACATTAAATAAAATCATTTTTAATAAATAAATAACCATAAACGAGTCGGTTATTTTCACTCTAAAAATAGTTAATTTGTTTCTACTGTTTCATTTTTAAAATAAAAATCAATTAAATTAAATAGTTTTTAATTGAATTGAAAAATTATATTTTGTATATAAATAAATAACACAATTATATTGCAAAATATATTATGTACTCGTGTGCATTCGCAAAAAAGTGAACAGTAAAACATTTTAAAAATACACACAAAAAGAAAATTAATTATATTTAATAATAAAAATATATATTTAAACACAAATAAAACATTACCTTATAATTATAATTAAGCATAAAATTGTTATACGGGGATTTTGTGAATTTTTTATTATATTTTTTAAATTACAATAATTTCACATAAAATAAATTTTATACAAATAATATAATATCGAATGAGCAAAAATATAATATCTACATAAAAATGCATTATTTTTATTTATTCATCAGAAATTTTATTTTATGTATACAATAAATTAATTAGCATTGATAAATTGAAATAAAAATCTATGTACACATAAAATATTAAAAAATATTATTGCTTTAGCGTTAACCACTTTATACAGTTATGACTGCATTTTATGCTCTCTATAATGTTATGCTTTTAAATGATTTTTTTATACGCAGTATGCATCCGCTATAATTGCATTGGCAATGATTTAAAGCTGGCATAAAGAAATTTGGAGTCCGTTCATTCCCTATACCATTTAAATATTTATTGACCTAATAAACATTAATCTAATAAATTTTTAATCAGTTTCTACGCGCATATGGATTTGTATTTAATATTTTATTTTATTGGCGATATAAAAAATATTAAAAATTTTAAACACCATCGAAATATATTTGAATAACATAAACAACGATGATACTTAAAATGCAGTCATAATCCAAACTGATTTTATAAATGCGCATGCATCTTTTTTAAATCTATTCAAATATAAAAATGGAGGGGTGACAACATGTGACTTTCTTTTACCACCGAATGTATACATAGATCTCGAATACACTAGTATTGATTTCAAAAGTGAGAAATTATTTTTTCCGGGGTAAAACCAAACTAATTAGTTTATGAGGCATTGGTAAAACAGTTGTGTATTCAAAAATCATTATTTCTGCTTAAATATCAAAAACAAACAAGATCATCATGCATGTTAATTAAAAAAAGGTGGATGTCTGTACCATGTGTACGAACATAGGACGTGAATACGTACAATGTTTTGGGAAGGAAATGGCCTACGCGGTACATCAAGATTTCTGGTGAATGTTAGAAGAAAGATTGAACTCACGTAGCATAAAGCGTATTAATGTTAAATTAATGCATTTCGACCAAAATACCCAATCCCATCATAATCGGTTAGGAAATAGCTGAGTTCCGTCCCAGGTAGCCATATTCCAGAACTTCCTCCAAAAACCATTTAAGAATCCCATTTCCATCCAACTTACCCAATCACATCATAATCGGTTATGAAATGGCCGAGTTCCGTCCCAGTTGGCCATATGACAGAACTTCTTTCAAAAATAATTTCAGAATCTCATTTCCATCAAACTTACCCAACCCCATCGTAGTCGTTCAAGAAATGGCCAAATTCTGTCCCAGATGACCATATTCCAGAACTTCTTCCACAAATAATTTAAGAATCCCATTTCCATCCAACGTATCTAATCCCATCATAATCGGTTAGAAAATAGCCGAGTTCCGTCCCAGGTAGCCATATTCCTGAACTTACTCCAAAAACCATTTAAGAATCCCATTTCCATCCAACATACCCAATCCCATCGAAATCGGTTAGGAAATGACCGAGTTCCGTCCCAAGTGGCCATTTGCCAGAACTTCTTCTAGAAACCATTTAATAATCTCAATTCCATTCAACTTACCCAATCACATGGTAATCGTTAAGGAAATGGCCATTTTCCGTCCCTTGTGGCCATATGCCAGAACTTCTTCCAAAAATCATTTAAGAATCTCATTTCCGACCAACATATCCAATCCCATCATAATCGGTGAAAAATTAAAGTGTTCCGCCCCAGATGACCATATTCCAGAACACCTTTCAAAAATCATTTAAGAATCCCATTTCCACCCAACCTACCCAATCCCATCATAATCGGTAAGGAAATGGCCGAGTTCCGTCCCAGATGGCCATTTGCCAGAACTTCTTCCAAAAATCATTTAAGAATCCCATTTCCATCCAACTTACCTAATCCCATCAAAATCGGTTAAGAATTTATCCAGTTCCGCCCCAGATGACCATATTCCAGAACTTCTATCAAAAATCATTTAAGAATCATATTTTCATCTAATTTACCCAATTTCATCCTAATCGGTGAAGAAAATACAAGATCAATACGAACGGAAAACATTAAAAAGACGGTACTTCCTTCTGCACTGCAAGCGATGCGTCACAGTCCCCACTCATCATAACGAAGTCTTTGATCCTTTAGCTATCGAGAAGTGTAATTAAATTTTGAATATAGGTAAAAAGCTGCAGCGTCAAACTGTATCTACATATTTCGTTATCATCAGTTTTTAGATTGCCTCCCTATGAAAGCAAAAATAAAGACGTATTCACGTCAAATATTTAATTTTCAAGTTTATTTACTTCTTTTAGTTATGAGAGTTCTGGCATTGGAAATCACAATGTTAAAATATGTCTTATAAGAATTTGAGTGAAAAATTTAATTTCTCAAAAATAAATTAATTATTCTAATATGGAAACTCGCATCTTGCTCAGAGATATTTTTTTAAGTAAGGGGATAAGGATTCTGTTGATTTTGAGTGCATCCAATTCTGACATCACAGAGACGAAACCATAAAGCAATCATATAGAAGTTGCTTGTAATGGCTATCAAACGGCGAGTGAATCAGTTCACAATAGACTTGCGCAATATACGATTTTTTTATTAAAACAATCATCAGCTTTTGTTATTTTTGGGTGAATCTCATTATTTCCAAACAAATCACAGAGATTGCACCGCAATGCCACCATATAGGAATATCTTTGACAAATCAAACACGATTGCACTTGTTCAGTATGACATTTTTGAACAAAACTATCGACGTCTTTCCATCTGATTTTTGACTTAATATCATATATGCCATTAACTAATTATCCCAGAGCTTCGACCAAAATGCACTCATATATTAGTAATTCGGTTGGAGCTGATCTATCAAACGATGTGGAATCATTTCAATACGGAATTGTTCGGCAAGATTTTTTAGTAAAACTCCCATCGACTCGTTTTATTTTGGCGGGGATTCCTTTATGCTAATAACTAGACGTCACAGAGATTGCCACACCAAATGCCTTCCATAGTCAGCTATCTTTTAATAGTTTGTCCTGTAAAACGAAGCATGTTTCGTTACTTTTGTTGAATTTTACTTTTTACTCGTTAACTTGTACTGTTCACTGGTTAAATTATAAATATTTCCGCGTTCCAAATTGCTCGCGTTTATATACTTGTCTATCGCTGTTCGAGATTATTTCTATTATTGCATCTGGCCATGTATATGTATTGCAATTGTAAATCTCTTGATTGTAGTAATTGCATTTGCGAACATTTATAGTTGTCTCGCTTATCTTTTTCCTTAACGGTGTAAAAACTAACCTATACTTGGCTTTTAAGAATTCTTATTGGATTCGTAAAATTATTGTTGTTATTTTTATTATTAAGAACGGCACACTCATTTTTGATTCTCTGCGTTTTTTTGTAAAGTCTAAACTTTTCAACATTATTGCAAACATTTAAATAGCTTCCATCAAATCCGCCTTTTCCGGTACTCAGGTTTCCAACAAATTTCGCGATGTTCTCTTAATTAATGGAAAAAATTGAAGGTAATTGATTACTGTCGAAGCCGCGCGGCGTATGTCGCTGAATTGTATGGTAGATTTTTTTGAATTTCCTTTAATTTCTGTCTTCCACAAAACATTTGAACATCCTATACCAGATTACATCGGCCGATTAAATAATACATGTAATTCTTAAATTGATCGATATTATTATGGTATATAATGGTCCCTTCTGGCCTACCTAGGGACAATCAGATTCAATTGATTCAGATATACCAACTAGAATATTAACACTAAACCTACCATGCCGCGGTCAAATGACCGTTTTAAAAATTTCGTTTAACATTTCTCGCATACAACGTTACTTTATCATCATGTGGCTTATTATCTTTTCCTAAAATATACAAACAACCTATTTTACAATGTTTACAACTTCTTTTATTATTTAATTTCCGAAAGCAAATTATATTATATCTAGTCTACTTTAATAAAATACATGTTTTTTTAAAGCGGTCATTTGACCGCTCATGGTAGGAATAGGTATACATGAAATGTCGGTAGGTTTAGTGTTAAAAGAAAAAATTGCAATTTCACCATACCTTCGCTACAAACAAAATCATCTCCATTCAAATTTCATACTCAGCTTGAACGCGCATTAAAACAAAATTTGTTCGAACACACATGCGACTTCAAAACAATTGCTCCAGAATTGCAAGGATGATTAGTAATAAGGAACTGAAGTTGGTTAACCGGAACATCACCCACCATAGCCAGGCATCAACTTGCGTTGCAATTTCGATCAATGACTAATATCAACAACGTCATCGCAGCAGGGCGTTGGAAAGATTTCGCATACTGCTTTTCGTAGTAGAGATAACAAAACTCTAGATAAAAAATTAAATAACGGGTGGTCCCATCTAGTGTTTGCAATTTCAACTAGTGGTTATTTCGATTGTGGCAACACTTGCATCATTTCTGTCATGACAGAATATTAGTTTAATATTTGACATTTACGCAATAGGTCGCTTTACGCTTGAACCAAAATGGGAAAATAAATGGGCAGCTAGCTATTGCAAACATACTTTCAAAATGGTCAGTCTTCTACCCAAACTGTAAGAAACTTACGTGGAAAATTCCGTAGAAATGAAATGCCTTCAATACAATTTGTGGATCAATTTTGTAAGCCGAGTTCATGAAGCTGGACTGTTATTGGATAAACCAACACGTATTTATAGCGCGTACAGAATATTGCAGCTGCACGCCATCGCGCAGCATGCTGAAGATTTGAACATTTCGCGCAGTTCTGTGATCAGAATTTTGCAAAAACACCTCGGTAAAAAAGCGTACAAAGCTCAATTAGTGTAGGAACTGAAGCAAAATGGCCAGCCGCAACGTTTTCAGTCAGCTGATTAGGCTGTACAACGCTTGGAAGAAAATTAGCATTTTTTACCGAAATATCATCTTGTCCGATGAAGCTCATTTTCACCTCGGAGACTACGTCAACAAGCAAAATTATCGCATTTGAGGCTCTGAAAATCCACACGTATTTTGCGCAGCCATCCTAAACTGCATACGGAATGAATACAATTGCAGCGTTAGAAAAACTTCTTAGTTCCTTCAAAGGGTCAATCCGATTAAAATGTCCTTTGACCTTTGCAAGTTTTCTCTTGGTGTCAGGTTATTGTACACATCGGATACTGACATTGTACACATCGAATACATTGTACACATCGGATACAACATGTTCATGCTTGTCTTGCGGAATAAATCGGATAAAATGGCATCGCATATCTGCCTCCGTGCGGTACGACATCAAGGTCTATAAGGAAACGAAGGAGCCGAAGAGTTTTAGCCAACTCGATTCTAGACGAACACGACTTTGAAGTCACGCTCTTTGTCAAATATGTTGATGATATTTTCGTTATTTCTGTGAAGGATGACGTGGAAACCATTTTCCGTGCTCTTAACAATGCCTTTACTGACATCTAATTGGCTTTCGAGTACGAGGATAATGACAGCATTCCGTATCTGGACGTCCACCTGTTTAGGTTGGATAGCTTCATCTGCAAGTGGTACAGGAAACCCACGAATAAGCTAATCGATTTCTGGTGCTCGCATCAATACCATGCGAAATAAAATTGTGTAATATACGTAAGATGCTAGCCCGAGCCTTTGATCGTAACGATTGACACACTATGGAAGTTGTCACGAGGAATCCATTCACCATTTACCGCGTCATCTCTGGATGCTGCCACTTCCGGTAGACCAATTTCGGAAAAAAGTCACTGGTTTCTCGCAATTAATGGAAAATGCTTAAGTATGAAGTTTCCCATCGATCTGTCAATCCTCATTTGGTGTTAAAACGACGATACCTACTAGTCGAGGCAATGAAGCACTAAAAAGGCTAAAAGTTCGAAATTTTTGAGAGCAAGACGGATCGCTTCCAAAAATTATTTGTATTAACCGCACCTATTTTTTTTTTTTTTTTGAACAAACCGGAAATTGCATTGCTGCAGCCAAAAATGCATTCAAAAAATGCATTTTTTGAGTGCACCCGAAGCTGGATGCGGACGTCATCCCCGAGAATTTTTCTGACAATATCAGCAAAAACAATCCGAAAATCATTGTAGGGGCGTTTTTTGGGGCGCTTAATTCAAATTTCACGTCGAGAACGATCTTCCGAACTCCTAGTGCACCGGAATCTGGCCCTGAACTAACCTGGCCACTGGAGACGATCGAGGGTTTTCCTCACATGATCGCAAAATACTAACCGAAAATCGTCTCATAATTCCACACATTCATTGATGTGTAACTCTCGCCTGGGGCCCTCGAAAAAGTTGATCCACTCCTGTAAAATTCTAAATGCCGGGTTTAGGAAGGACGAAAGCGCGGCTTCTCTTGCAATCTTGCCTCTAGAATTTGTGAAGGCTCTTCACAAACTTGCACCAATACTGAAAGATACTCAGTTGAAAGCGAGAGAGAGGCTTAGATGAAGAAGATGTTCTACTTCTGAATACATCAGTCGATGACGAAGAAAATGAGCAAACTATCGATGTGTCATTTGATTAAGAATTTGATATATAGTTACGGATCTAAACATTTAAGTTATTAATTAATGAGGTAAGGCAAAGTTACAGTTAGATAGTATTTGATTTGAGCTCAATAAAAAAAAATTAAACACCAATTACATAAATGTTGACTTTCTATTCATTCGGTTTCTTCCCTCCTCACATAATTTAAATAAAATCAACAATTCCACCCAGATATTGCAGTATTGATGTCCGTCTCTAAAACATCATGTTTGGTTGACATTCATGGGAATGACATTAATGTCAAGATAAAGGTGCCAATGCACCAGGTATTCAAGGGGTGATTTCGACGTGAAATTTTAATTCAGCGGCCCAAAAAACGCCCCAACATTGATTTTCGGGTTGTTTTGTCGATATTGTCAGGAAAATTCTCGGGGATGACGTCCGCGTCCAGGTTTTGGCGCACCAGGTATCCGGCGGATTTTTGGCGATGTCATATTTGGATTCAGTGACCCCCCCCCCCCCCCCCCAAATGCTTTTTTTGAATGCATTTTTGGCTATAGCAATGCAATTTCCGGTTTGTTCAAAAAAAAATAGGGGTGGTTTTTATAAATAATTTTTAGAAGCGAATGCAAAAAACCGCATTCCTTGCCTCGACTATACAGTCTTTGCGGTACCACAAACAAATTTGTTTAAACTATTATTTTTAGTTTAGCGATATAGCTAATGGTAATGACACAAAAATTTCGAGGCCGAAATTTTTCATGATTCACTGTAACTACGTAAAAGTATATTTGGTAAAAGAAAGTATAAAATCTATTAACCTTGTCAACACGATTATTTTTCTCCTTCAGTTAAGCCGAGTGTGTTCGTGTTGATTGCAATAAGTAACTGACTAAATGGAATCCTAAAAGTTCAAATATTCATGAATTTCTATTTTATATGTTTTACTATTATTTCCCGTTTCTGGAGAACTACTGAAAAGTATTTATATTAGGACTTTTCTTTAAGATCAACTTTAAAAATGAAAATGCACACCCGGGTGTGGCGTGTTGACATATAGATTAAATAGACTTTTCTCATTTGTGTTTTATCCTTTGAAAATATTTGGCCACGTAGTATTAGGTAGGGCGAGTTTACGTAGAGAAATTTTATCCTGACCTGCTATAAAATATTAACATTGGTCATCAATAATTCTACGACGAAGCAAAATTCCTTACTCCGTTTTTAAATACACTAGCTGTTGCTTGCGACCTCGGTCGCTTGGCCTTCAATTTAATGCGAGAATATATTAGGTATTCGTACTACCCGGTGTGCTTTGTAATGCCACTCTAAGGAAGAAAACGTTTGTGTTTTAGTTTTGTTTACTGAAGTGCTTTTATAAACACACTAGTTTTTGATTTGCATCTGGTGCGTACACAAATAAATTAGAATATTTTCTGACACGTGATTAGACCAAATATATCTTTTCATATGCGAAACTATAAGGATTGTCCTTGGGCTTTATTGATAGTAATTGCAAATGCGACTCACACCGAAAACTGGTACAGATTGTCTTCGAATGGCACATCTGTTGGAATTTTTAGGATACGTGGTAACAGACATGTTCTCCTTCATATTATAAAATTGTAGCTTCGATGATATTGTTCATCATCTTTTTCACTGAAAGCTGTTGTATTGTTCATCATCTTTTTCCTGTTAACGCTGCAAAGTCGTGGTGGATTGATTTTTCTGAGCAGATAGATAGACGTGCCAATTTTTAATGTTAAAACATGCGGCGGTTTGCCCGACAAATCAATGCTTTGACTTATGCATTAATATAGATTGCTTTGACATATGCATTAAGTTCATCAGCGAGTGTGGCCAAATAAGTGGCCGCAATTCCAGAGGATGCGAATGTCACTGCAATATTTTTTGATGATCGTGTGTTTGTCAAAAGAACCTAAATGAAAAATGTTTTGCGCCTCCAAGCGCATTTAGGAATTATTATTCGCCGCTTTGGTTATGATTGCAATGCCTTGTGCTGGAACGAATTTCGGAAAATTTACATCAAAGTTTACATCAAAGTGTGTAATTCAGAATCAATATGTGGAAGCACGTTATCAATATAATTGTGGATTGGATGGGAAGCACGTTATCAATATGACTACAAATACATGCGTCTTTGCAGTGGTTTGTCAGTATTTCATGCATCATCGAGTAAAGTATCTCAATTTGCTTGATCGTTCATTGTTCTCTGTCATTGGAAGGATATCGGTCCACCTGAGTTGACTAACAGTAATCACAAGTAAAAGCATTCTAAATTGTTTTGGTGAACAGTGTACTGACAGCTAAACGTATGAGGACAAAATATGAACAAGATGCGCAAATAAGGTGATAAATAAAATCGCTTGGCTGAAACGAGGAGTCAAAAATTATAATTTAAAACTTTAAATTAAATTGTACAATAAAGGAAACAAAATGTTTAGTTTTATTAATTTTAAATAGCTAAAAATTGTATTTCTATTAATAGTGTGTGACCAACGTTACAGCCTTAAGACCAAGCCATTAGGTTACAATATCGTCATATGTGCGTAAAAATCTATTCTTCCACTAGTATTAAATTATATAAATAATTTAAATTGCTCGTGAAATTCCGCGGTTGTTAAATTATTTATTAAATATTTAAAAACAAAATGGCAAATTCAAAATTTAAATTAACGTGTTTAGCCACATGTCACATACACATACGTATGATTTGACAATGATTTTTAACTACCTATATGTGGTTACTTGTTTATCAAACATGGAAATTAACATAGAACATAAAATTTATAATATTCTTAACACAGAATTAAAACTATGTATATGTGTTATGTTACATTATACCAAATATATACATAATTTATGTATTTATGTAATAAATGAACACATACATTTTACATATTTACTCGTACCAAGGTAGTAAAATTTTTCTGTTTTTCAATTAACTATAATTAACAATTTAAATTTTCCCTGCCAAAATTACTCGTATATATGTATTTAAAAAGCTTCACAACTTTTTATTTTTGTTCTACTCCCAACAGCAATAAAAGTTCGTGTTCCTTTATTTTTAAAATGAAAGAAAAAACCAGGCACAGACTTTCGTAGACAAAATTTGATTTATATCGTATACACTAGCATTTTAGCATTTATAAGGAGTGAGGTAATACATTACCTTTTCCCGTTCCAAATATGGATATAATTATTCTACACACTAAGCAATCAATACCCTCTAGGTATATTTTAATTTTGGTAATATGCTAAACTATTTTGGAGTGCCTTCACTATAGCGTATTTATATAAATTTTATCTCTTTCTCCCGAAATACACACCTGTAGGGCATACCTGTATATATGCCAATTAAAATGCAACTTTCATAAAATGATAACGATAAGCATATAAATAATTAAATACCTCACTATTTATTTATGTTTTTAAATAAAATTAGTTTATAGTTTTCTTATAATTATTTAACATTATTTTAATGAAAATATGAAGATACTGACTAAAATTATGATTTAAGATACAATTTTGCTTCAAATATTTACCAATAATGAAGAGTGCATTACCGTTTTTTATTCTTGATCACGCCATACGTCCCTTTAGCCTGCAGAACCCATACAGCTGAACATTACAAAATAGTATGGATAATTATAGGCTAATTAAATGCCCCATTAAACAATTTTGGGCTCCACCCCTTCCAACTAAAACGCGGGTTCTGCTAGCTTTCGAAAAAGTTAGCAGAACCCATATCAAAAACTGATTTAAAAACAATTGGAAAATTAAAGGTCAATTTTAGGCTAATTTAATGCCCTATTTAAATTTTTTTATTCTGCTCGATCTAGAAAATGCAAAAGTCTTTATCATTTCAAAGCTAGCAGAACCCAAATCGAAAATCGGTCCAAAATCGAAATTAGAACGCAAAACAAAATCTATTGATAATCAAATAATTTTAGGGTCACTATGGGCTAATCAAATACCCCATTCAAAAAGTTTGGGCTCCACCCGTTTTTGACCAGACTTCAGGTCATTTAATCTTAAGCCAGCAGAACTCAAATCGAAAGTCGAACCAACATCAAAATTAGAACGCAAAACAAGATCTATTGGTAATCAAATAATTTTAGGCTCACTTTGGGCCGTATAAATGCCCAATTGAAAAATTTTGGGCTACACCCGTTTTTGACCAGACTTCAGGTCATTTAATCTAAAGCCAGCAGAACCCAAATCGAAAATACCCGTTTCCCACCCGTCTGATACATATGGATAGGTGTACAAAATTCTAAATTATATAAAGTACCGTCAATATTAATAACCTTATGAAAATATGCTACAATGGATAAATTGTTCAACGCTAATAACAGAAGAACATCTTTAGCGACCCTAGAATATAATTCCAAGGTTGACAAAAAAACAAATGTTGCAATTTATATACTGCTTTAAGAGCTTTATTTTGTTGAGGTTGGACCTTACATAACCTAGACTTTGCCGACAGCCCGTAAGCACCAATGCTATAACTAATCCGCGAGTGAATGAACGCAAAATAAGTATTGCGCAGTACTGATGTATTGATAAGAAAGTTTGCGCATATTGGCAGCAAAAGGTACTATTTTCTGCCAAATGTGATCAATATGGCTTTCCCAATCTAATTTTGAATCAAATATCAAACCTAGATATTTGTAACTGTAAACTGTTTCAATATTTATGTCGGATATACTTAAATTAAAAGTGATACTAACAGTTTTATGTGCCGATTTAAATAACATAAATCTTGTCTTCCTTAAATTTATGGATAGCATATTGGAATTGAAATATTCATATAGAACCGACAAATCAGATTGTACCATTGAGTGAAGATCTACACATCTATTTACATTAAAGTGATGTGTCAATTTACAAATGTCATATATAAAAATTAGGAACAGTTTAATCCATTAGGGACTCCAGAAGTGATTGGTTGAAGGGTACAAAAATGTTAATTAATGGAAAAGTATTGCAATCGATTGACCATCTGGTCTTCAATAAATTAAATTCAGTTCCTCTAAACCCATATTGATACAGCTTCTCAAGTAAGATTGCATGGTCAATTCAATCGAACGCCTTACGTAAATCAAGAAACAAAACATTCATATACGATGAATTATTCAAAGCAAAGTTTATCATATCAGCCGTTTCAATCAAAGCTATTTCAGTAGCAACACCACTACGAAAACCATATTGATATCTCTAAAAGAAATTATGTTGTTTCAAAAAATTGTTTATACGATTATTTAAAACTTTCTCCAGTAATTTATCAAAAACGGACAATATTGAAATTGAACGGTAGTTATGAACATCTAGCTTGTCACCATTTTCAAAGACCGGCACTACTTTAGCCACTTTCAAGCATTCAGGATAAATGCCACTGCATATAACATTATTAAATATATCTGAGAGAAGATACTTAAATTGATGAATAATTGTTTTAAGAACTGCAGCCGAAATATTATCTGGTCCAGATCCTTTACATGATTCAAGTTCATTGATTAGATTGAATATCTCAGCAGGAGTTGAAGGTTGAAAGTAGATCGGAATGAAAAACCGCAGGTAGCAAAATATTGGTTAAATTTAGCAGCAACCGTATGAACATCAGAAAATACAATATCATCATCTCGGATTAATATGTTGTGACGGGTGGCTTACGAATTTCGGGTATACATCATTCCTCTGATCAATTCCTTTTATCGCTTGGTAGACGTAAAGCGTACAAATTTCGAAACATTAATTTTCTACGGCTTCCAACCATATAAATTAAATGATAATTATGAATAAAGATGGGATAGGGGTAAGCAAAACGAAAAAAAAAACAAAATAAAAATTATGAAAAATTATAGTACGGAAAGGGAACGGTAGTGTTGGTTAGAAAGGGTTGTCTATATATATATATATATATATATATATATATATATATATATATATATATATATATATATATATATATATATATATATAAAAAACAAATGGAAAAAAGAGAAAAGAAAAAAATTGACGGGTCGATCGGTGTAGTTTGGTGGGCGGTTGTGAAAAAATAATAATTTTAGCGGGATACCAGATAATTCCTTGCAAATAAATAAAACGTTTTAATCTTAATCAAGGAAAAAAAAATTGAAATTGAACTTGTGGGGAGTTTTCCCAAATATTAAAATTAGTTATAATAGTTTTGATTTATATAAATAAACATAAATATAACAATAAAAATAAATACTAAAATAAAAAAATTAATTATATAATAAAATGTTTATAAACCTTAAGACAAAGGTGTATGTTTTGGAGTGAAAGAAATTCATCTGTGATTCATAAGCTTCACAACCAGTAAAGTATAATGGAAAAAAGTGAATATATATAGCGTTATTTAATAAAACGTATAAACAAAAAAAAACAGAGAAACCCAAAAGCAAACTATAAAACACTCATGGGATTACTAATATATAAAGAATTGAAGCTCATTCACTTCGTGATTACGAATTTGCGTGGGGTTACCAGCGCGTCGAATCAACGGGATTATAACAGTTGGTGGATATTAACGGTAGGCGTTGGTATTGAGCATATCTGCAATTGTGGCTCGTCATACCTATTATTACGTGGAGTGAAATAAAAATCGGCGGAACGTGTACTGCAATTACACAGCGTAATCTTCGAATAAACTCATAACATTTAAAGCGTGGTGAAACATTTGTACCTGTACTAACCGCATTGATTTACGGAAGGAATTAAGTAAGCGTGCCCTAAGTAACAGAACCAAACGGAAGGTGGACACCGTCAACCAGCAACGGACCAAGTGGAAAATCGTTTTTTTTTTAAATTATATATAATTCAAAAAGCAAAAAAAATCTATTTCCTTTGAGCATTTATGATTGTTATAAGTTACAGTAGTCTGAATTTGCTTCCTATTTTTGTTGAAGTAACGTTTATTTACAAAGAAACTTACGTAAGTAATAGGAGAAAACGTTCCTTGCATGTTCAAGTTGAAATTTATTTTGTTTACTATACTATGCGACGTAAATTTAAAGATTTGCAGTGTAATTTCTTTTTTCTTGTTTTTGGTGTTATTAAAATTACCATTATGAGACAGACAATCATTTAAGGGGAGATCGAGTGTGTTGAGAAGTCATCATAGGTACGCGGAATTTAAGCCGTTTTATTGTATTTTTTTTGGGGTCCTGGTTTTGTTTTCGGCACATGAGTTTTTTTTTTTGGAACAGTAGACTGGTTACTCGTTAATGTGGTGTCGAACCCCTAGCCCTGAGCCAGCCCCAACTGGCATGTCCCCTCATACCACGGCATAACCCTTAGGCCTACGTTACAATGTCATTAGTAGTATTATTTTTACCAAACAACGAATTGACATTTTTCCAAAAATTTCTAAGATTAGGCATACCATTAAACAATTTCTGGTAATATCTTTTTTTAGCCCAATACTTTTCCTTACCTATTTTCTTACTAATATCACTAATTTTGTTTACAAGTATACCGATGGTAGTACCATTATTTAAATTAGAACGACTCTTCTTTAAACTTTTCAAGAGAATATGTTGATAGATTTAAGTTTAGCATCTACATACACAACTTTAGTATATTTGTTTAATAGCTGCTTGTACTTGTCAATCAATTGTAGAATTACTATATGTGGCTCAACATTGTTGTTGAATCAATGTCAACATGCGCAATAATACAATATTCCAAGCGGTCGATGACACATTATCGACACGGGTGGAATATTGTGTATTGTAGCAAATTCAACAATTTTAATTTGCTTTCTTTTTTATATTGTATTGTGTGTTTTCGTTGTAATTTAAATATTGTTGATTTCATGCGTAAGCAATATTTTATGTATAAAACCCGTTTTATTGAGGTAATAAAATTAGAATCGAATTATAACGCATAAACAACAGTTAGTTTAATTCTCAGTGTATATTTGGAACTCACCAGTGGTAAACCAAATATTCACATAACAAACAAAATCTAGGCAGAGGTCAGATTTTTACAATTGTAGATCTGAATTTCAGATAAGTATGCTGCAAATAATTCATTTATTTTACCATAATTAATTATGTGCTTTTCAAGTTTTTTAACAAGAAACTTATCTCTGTACTTAAATTTCGAAAAAAACTATGTTATGATCGCTGATGTTCGCATACATGATTAGATTAGTAATAGATACTACATTAGTAAATGTGGTGGCTACGTGATCAACAACATTACCACTAGAACTGCAAATTTCAATAGAATTTGATAACACTAAATCTAAATTACTTAATAAGTGAAAATAATTTTTTGTAATGTTGTTATTTTTATTTATTTGTATATTAATATACAAATACTAGTATCATATCGAATTTATTACTATTTCCACCTAGTAAAGTATCAATCCTATCAAAAAATTGTTTGATGTCAAAATTCGGCGGGTATGTAATGGCGGATAGATTATGTATGGCATGCTGTAGGTGAGCGCAGTTTATGTACGCACTATTGCAGCGACCACTATGGTTGACATGAACTGAATGAATTGCAAAATTTATTTTTGCTAAAATAAATTTGTTCGTTTTGCTTTGCTTGTATTCGTCGTGTCGCCGTAGTTCGCATTCAACGTGGCCCTAAAAGATGCATAAGCACCTTCAAATTGTGTGCCTAGGTAGTAGTTCGTATTCTATATGAACTTAAGCGGAGTATAAGCTCGAACTGTGTGCCTGATCGGTCGTTAAGTTGACCGATAATCCGAATCTAAAAATGTATTTTTTGGAGTATTAGTAAGCGTTTGTCAATGGCGAATATTTATTTCCCAGTTTACTTGTTTTAAAGTGTCGATCGTGGCTGTTGCTGAGATACCGAAGGACATCATCCGTCGCTTGCCACGTTTAAGTTCTCGGTATTGGTTAAATGTTTGTTTAGTTGATGGAGAATAACCGCAAGATTGCGTGATTGGTGTAGGAAAAGGTTAGTTAGCTTGAATTTTTCTGGTGTAAGAAAAGTCTAATTTGCTTGAACATTGTTTCGAGTTGAAACTAGTGAGACTTATGGAACGAAATAATCTCGAAGTTTTGAGTGCAGGGGACCTATTATTTAATTTTTTTCGATTTTGTAAAATTCGATCCGCCACGAATTTTCCTATTCTTAAATATTTTCCTTTCCTCAAACTCGGAAAACGTAAAATCCGCCCTATTAGCGTAATGGTGACGGTCTGGTGTAATAAATTCTAATGATGATATAAAATCGACTCAAATTACCCATTTGGGGCCTGTACAATTTACAGTCAAAAACATGTAACCCGGCACAAAAAAAAATTTTATTCACACATGAATAAGGTTGACCTGCCCTCTGCATGGTCCATAGAGCAACATTTCATCCAATATGAGGTGGGGTCTGGTGTAATAAATTATTAATTTTGGTAAAATCGAGCTTTAAATAACAAATTTGAGGAATATACACAAAAATAATTTATTACACACCTAGATAAGGTAGACATGCGTGGAATCCTAAGAGTAACATTTGACCTAATATCTCGTGGCGGTCTGGTGTAAAAAATTATTAAAAGTAGCAAAATCGAACTTTAAATACATATTTGAAGCCTTTACAGTTTAGAGCCAATTCCACGTTACCTGACACACAAATAAATCACAAGGTTGTCTTACTCTCGACAAGACTTCTAGAGCAAAATATAGCCGAAAATCTTGTGGCATTCTGCCGAAAAAAAAATATTAAAGTTGGTTATCGTTTTTGACATTGACGTTTTTCAAATAAATAAGCGTTTTGGGGTGAAATTTACCCTTAGGCAAGTGATAGAGGTGGTCGTCTTGTAATAACTTTTTCAATGTAATTAATTTGTAATAAATTCTGGTTCTAGAATCTTTCCGATATCAAAGACACATCAAAAGTTCCAATTTTGGCGATTTAGGTTTAATTTAGGAAAATATCCAAAACTCCACTATTTAAACCACAAGCACAAGGTAAGAGTAACCACAAACAGAAAAGAGCACTTAATAATAATTTTTTTCTAAAGAATCATATTTTATTAAATTATTTCAGAAATTTGAAGAATATTTTAAATCATTTATAGCTGCATTGGTTGATAATATTTGTGTTTATGTCTATCAGCAATTTGACAGATGAAATTAATAGATGGAAGAGTATGAATAAATATTATACGTGATACGTAACCCAATAAATGTTTTATACCTAAATGTGAGAAGTATACGGAATAAACTAAATGATTACGTTAATCAATACGTACTGATGTTGCGGTTTTAACTGTATCTTGGTTAAAGCACTTTGAAATACAGCGATACAACCTATCGGGTTTTAAATCATTCCACTCTACTCGAGATGACGGTTATGGTGGTTGTATAATTTTTGTTAAAGATCAATATTGCCCTACTTTATTGTATGAAGAAGTAGAAAATAAATGAAATTTCATAGTTGTGCGATTAGATAAAATAAATATCAATATAATTGCTGTATATAAGACGCCAAGTTCAACTGTTAATAACTTCTTAACGAAATTTGAATCAATACTATCAGATTATCGTAATAGTATCATATTTGGAGATATCAACATAAATCTTTTAAATTCAGCCAAAAGTGATACTATAAAATATGTAGATAGGTTAACATGCAACGGTTATTTTGTAGTCAATGAAATCAAACAAGTGTACGCTACTCGAGTCTGTAATACGGTTAGTACTATTATTGATCATGTTCTTACAGATATTCTCACGTTGAAATATGAACTTCATTTAGACTCATTTTCAAGATCAGACCATAAATTGTTATATCTTAGATTGCAACCTGCTAAACCAGTATTAACAAAAAATTTACTGCGATGTTTAGATGTTATTGACTATAAAAAGGTAAACAAAGATGATACTTGGAATAAGCTAAAAAATTGTGTTTTTGACGATCCTGCTAGACAAATTACAAGTTTAATTAGTCGATGTAGTGACAAAGTAAAATTGAAACCTAAAAAGAAATATAAAAAAATCTGGATGACTGATGATATTTGTAATATAATTAAATTAAGAGAAAAATTTTATAAGCTACAACTTAAGAATCCCTCTAATTAAAAAATTAAAATAACAGTTATTTAGCTCTTTTAATATTTTATTTATTAATACTTAAGCTTTCGGAACCATTTCGGTTCCATTCTCAAAAGTATGTAAATCAATTTAACAAAAAAAAAAATATTTACTATACAAAATAAAATAAAATCGAAATCAAGGCTAACTAAAACGTAGCTATTTTCCTGTAGATATCGCTCGCTACTAGAAAAAAATATATTCTTTATTTTAGCAAAGCAACAAAAATTGATATCTACAGAAAAAACACTTTACAAAATAAAATTTGACTAAAAACATAAATTGAAAACAATTTTATCCATCTTAAATAATATTTGAATTGTGTAAAAGCAAAAAATCAAATTATAAAAATAGATCATATGAATTGCCAATGTACGCGAAATCGTTAATTTTGTTAAGAGAATTTGAACTAGATTTTATATGTAACATTTCCAAAATAGATCGTTTTCTGTAATTAGATTGTTTTTCCAAAATGTCTACATCTTCAAAAATAATATTATGGTTGGTATCTCTAATATGTTCCGAAAGTGCACTTATTTGATTTGAATTTGAATTTCCCGAAGCACCACGTAAATTTTGCAAGAACCGCTCCCGCAAAAACTGTTTAGTTTGTCCGGTGTAAATTAGGTTACAATCATTACATTTAATCCTATAGACAAGATTAGATTCTTTCTTTAATAGTATCGGATCTTTTAATTTTGAAAACAAAATATCATTTAAACTCATAGCTGAACGACCAATAATTTTGAAATTATAATTTTTAAATAAATGTTTTAATTTTTCGAAAAGATTTTTTATGTAAGGTAAAGATAAATAATTTGTACTTTCAATTTCAGGATTTAATGTACAATTTTGATAACTTCTTTGTTTCCAAATCACTTTATTTATTAATTTTTTAGGATACTGATTATTTACCTAGACAGTGCAGTCAAACAACGAAAGATATTTTCAAAATATAATTTCGCAATATGTCTATAACGTCGTAAAATTATTAAAAACTTTTTAAATGAAAATAAAAAACTGGCCAATTGTATAAACAAACAACATTTTTTGCTGAACTGCCGAAAAGAAAAAGTATTTTCGAAGACCAAGTCATTAAAAAACGTGTCTAATATAAATCATGAAGTTTTCCTTCGTCTTCAAAATAAATTCATTTTTGGTATTATGAACCAGGAAATTAAAGAAACCATTAAAACGGTAGAAGAAACAAAAAATTATTTGAATTTACTCCGTCAACAAATTGAAGATGTTCTTCCTGTGTACGAGTTTGGTGTGTTTTTTATTAAGGCGAATGAATATTTCGTGTACCATTTTAATGAAATCAAGGTAAGGCAAAAAATAAAATTTGATAAAATTTTAGTAGATAGTTTAAATGAATTGTCTGGAAATTTAGTTAACACTGCCGATAAATGGCTAGTGAACATCTCCAATATAGATCTTCCTTTTCATGTCAAAATTATTTTAAGTTTGGGAAACAAATTTTGTCCTCCTTCAATTGGCCAATCAGTTCCTTATTTCAAAATTATTTCTGATGTCGAAAGTGCAATTTTTCATTTGAACGATAATGATCGTTATACTATTCGGAACCGTTTTATAAATATTTTGACAAATTTTAAATATAAATCTAATTCAAATATATTAACTCCTTTTGAAAAACGTATTTTGAGTTATGTTAAACAATCAAAATCATTTTTGAAAGCTAATCCAAATATTGTGGTAACTCGTGCAGATAAAGGTAACGTAACTGTTATAACATCGCGAATTGAATATGTTACAAAAATGGATTAACGATAACACAACATATGTAGAATTACGAAAAGATAATACAGTTCCGATTCAGAAGTCAATTAACACAATGCTTAAAGATTGGAAAAATTCCGGTAATGTGGATGAAACAACTAGAAAAATGTTAACCAAATATAATTCGGTGATTCCAAAATTATATGGATTACCAAAAATCCACAAGCCTGGTTTTCCATATAGACCAATTATCAGTTCAATTAATGGTCCAACACATAGTTTATCGTCTTTTTTGGGTAATATTTTAAAATTTAGTGTTGGTAATACAAATTCAAATATTCTAAATTCGGAAGATTTTAAACAAAAAATTCAGAATGTTACTCTTCCTCAAAATTACCTTTTAGTTTCTTTGGATGTTACGTCTTTGTTCACTAATGTTGATAATGGACGTGTGACTAACATTATTAAAGATAACTGGAGGAGTATTAAACAAAATTCAAAAACTAAATTAACTAAAGTTCAATTTATGTCGGCATTGCAAATAGTTTTGAATAATTCTGATTTTTCTTTTGGCAATAAAATTTATAAACAAACTTTTGGTTCTCCAATGGGTTCTCCTATTAGTCCCATAATAGCAAATTTAATGATGGAATTTTTGGAAAAAATGGGATTAAACTCTTTGGATTTTCAACCGTTATTTTACTTTCGTTATGTAGATGACATTATAACGGCAATCCCTGAAGACAAAATTGAAATTTTTCTGGATGTATTTAACTCTTTGGATAATAGAATAAAATTTACTGTTGAAAAAGAAATTGACCACAAAATTTCATTTTTAGATTTACTTTTAATTCATGAACCGGATGGTAAAATTTCTTTTGATTGGTACCATAAAAATACCTGGTCCGGTCGTTATCTAAATTTTAATTCTTGGCTTCCTTTTTCTTACAAAATTAAAACAATCAAAATTTTAACTCAAAAAATTCTAAAATTGTCTGATACAAAATTTCATTACAATAATTTCAAACTTTTGGAAAACACTTTGGTAAATAATCAGTATCCTAAAAAATTAATAAATAAAGTGATTTGGAAACAAAGAAGTTATCAAAATTGTACATTAAATCCTGAAATTGAAAGTACAAATTATTTATCTTTACCTTACATAAAAAATCTTTTCGAAAAATTAAAACATTTATTTAAAAATTATAATTTCAAAATTATTGGTCGTTCAGCTATGAGTTTAAATGATATTTTGTTTTCAAAATTAAAAGATCCGATACTATTAAAGAAAGAATCTAATCTTGTCTATAGGATTAAATGTAATGATTGTAACCTAATTTACACCGGACAAACTAAACAGTTTTTGCGGGAGCGGTTCTTGCAAAATTTACGTGGTGCTTCGGGAAATTCAAATTCAAATCAAATAAGTGCACTTTCGGAACATATTAGAGATACCAACCATAATATTATTTTTGAAGATGTAGACATTTTGGAAAAACAATCTAATTACAGAAAACGATCTATTTTGGAAATGTTACATATAAAATCTAGTTCAAATTCTCTTAACAAAATTAACGATTTCGCGTACATTGGCAATTCATATGATCTATTTTTATAATTTGATTTTTTGCTTTTACACAATTCAAATATTATTTAAGATGGATAAAATTGTTTTCAATTTATGTTTTTAGTCAAATTTTATTTTGTAAAGTGTTTTTTCTGTAGATATCAATTTTTGTTGCTTTGCTAAAATAAAGAATATAGTTTTTCTAGTAGCGAGCGATATCTACAGGAAAATAGCTACGTTTTAGTTAGCCTTGATTTCGATTTTACTTTATTTTGTATAGAAAATATTTTTTTTTTGTTAAATTGATTTACATACTTTTGAGAATGGAACCGAAATGGTTCCGAAAGCTTAAGTATTAATAAATAAAATATTAAAAGAACTAAATAACTGTTATTTTAATTTTTTAAACTTATAAGCTCATTATACAATTTAATTTAATCCCTCTAATTATTGCAGAGAAAAATACAATTTTTATAACAAACTTTCTAAACAACGAATCAGATTAGCTAAGGACGAATATTACAGTAAGATTTTTGGTGAAAACGTTTCAAATCCAAAACAACTTTGGAAACATTTTAATCAAGAAACTGTAAATAAACCAATGAACTTTGAGTTGGAGGTAAATAACAGGATTATATCAAATGATTTATGTATTGCCAATATTTTCAATGATTATTTCAGAAACATAGTACATGATATCCAACACTTAAATTATCCCAATGAGGCTGAATTTAACTATATAAACTACAATGTTAATGTGTCATTAAACCTAGAAAATATTGAAAGTACTGAAATAGTAAACATCATAAAAAACCTTAATAAGAGATCCTCAACTGGGCATGATAAAATTTCGAATAGATTTATAGTAAAAACATCTGCTAAATTAATAAATATTTTAGCTAAATTTTCAAACGATGCAATAAGTAAACAGTTAGTTCCCACTTCCTTAAAATTAGCAAAAATTACTCCCTTATATAAGAAAGGCTCAAAAACTGAAGTTAGTCATTATAGACCAACTTCAACACCGACTACATGCGCAAAGATTTTTGAAAACATTATTCACAATAGAATGGAACAATTTTTAATAGCAAACAGTATTATTGCAGATTGCCAATTTGGTTTTACAAAAAACTATAACGCAACAGCACCATGTTTGAATTTGACAAACATTATAACTACTGAAGCTGATAAGGGCAATTATGTATCTGTCTTATTTTTAGGCCTGAGCAAAGCATTTGATACAGTAAATCATAAATTACTATTGCTTAAGTTAAAAAAATGCATTTGGGACAGAATCATCTAAAATTATTTGAAAGCTATTTAAGTGAAAGGTGCCAATTAGTAGAAATGAATCATGCCTGTAGTGATATTAAATCTTTTAATATTGGAGTTCCTCAGGGATCAATTTTAGGACCAATGATGTTTATTAATGATGTATATAGTAGCAATAATATAACAAATGCTATTGTATATAGTAGCAATAATATAACAAATTTGGTTTATCTAATGCAATGCGATATGAACACATTAAATGAGTGGTTTAATAAAAACCTGCTAGTGTTAAACACATCAAAAACCAAGTATATAATCTTTGAAACTAAACCATTAAATCAAAATGAAGTAGCACAGAATCTATTGAAATATAATCATACAATCATTGAAAAGGTCACGTCATATACATATCTAGGTTTGGAAATTAACCAAAAATTAAAGTGGAATTTACATGTAGAACGCATAAAAGGCAAAATAATTCCATACATTTTTATCCTAAACAAGTGTAAGGCAATCTTGCCACGTAAGCTTTTGATTAATATTTATTATGCACACATAAATAGTCATTTAATCTATTTAACTCCAATTTGGAGTGGAGCACAGAAGACTCAGCTGGAGGACTTATTTACCTTACAGAAAATCAATCAAATTCGTCTTAAATGTATCAACGAGAACGCCAACTAATACAATTTTTGAAAAGTTTATGTCGTTGAATATGTTAATGAATAAAGAGCTTATAATGTTAACTCACAAAGTAGTCTATTACCTATTACCTACTGAGTTAAGGCATGAAACGAATTTGTTAACCTTTCAGCTAAAGCTAAAAAAATATATATTTAGTAATGTCAGTATTATTATACCGTTAAAATATTGATACGGTAAATACATAAATATTTATTCTTTCTCTTTCCATCTTTATAAATTTTAAAGTTTTAGTTTAATGTACATTTACACCTAAGATTTAAAATTGCAGCTTTCATGATTTAAATTTATGATTTACATTTTTTTTTTTCTTTTTTAAATATCCTCATACTTAGTTCTTTTACTTTTTGTTTGTGTTTATTCTTATCGGGTCAAATATTTCTTTATAATATCGTTTGAATATTTGTTTTAGTAAAAATTAATTAAATGTTACATAACATAATATATTCTTTTTCGCTAGAGAAACTCGCTTTTTTTCTGCATACCGATAATAATTGAATCGACGCAGTCAATACAAATTATTCATTAATTTTTTTTCTTTATTCAATACCTAAATTGGTCTCAAATATAATATTGTATACTATATTGTAAATATTGAAAAAACATAATAAAGTAAAAAAAAAAAAAATTGTAAGCTAAATGACCAATCGTTCCTAGAAAACGGTAACTGTAATAAAATCGGGATTTGTTGTTATCAATTTTAATAAATCTATAACAAATTATTCTACAGGTTTAGAGTACTAAATACTATAAAGGTAGACACGTTAGATGATTTTTTAAGCGTTCGGAATTGTTTATTTGAATCGATACAACAATAATGTTTGCCATTTGCTTTATAAAGATTATTTCATGTAAATGTTGGCCGAATTTTTCACCACTTTGTCCAGCATTTCGGCTAGTATCTCGAAAATGACCCGTTTAATGTTGTCTTCCAATTCTGCAATTGTTGTTTTTTATTGGCATAGACGAGAAGCGTCTAATCTTTAAATAATTTTTAATAAACACTTCAGAAATAAACAGAAACTAACAGAAATAAATTCTTAGAAACAAGAATTGTAAACTCGATTAGTTTTATTCTCGAAATTAAAACTAAGCGGAAAGATTAGCACTCGAATACTCCGAGTTATAATTTACAATAAAATCATCCATCGTGATTAAAATTACGAATTTATTAATAAAACAGCGAATTTGGAAATATGTTGTATGCCTAAGACAATTTTGCGAGAAGTTGTATTGTCAACGGTAAACAAAAATGTATTCCTCACTTGCTCGTGAAATTTTCAACCATTTATCGCGTTTGGTCTTAATGCCGTCTTATGGCCAGTTTATTTCCCGTGTTGGAACTCGCGCCCTATAATAACTTTTTAGATCTCACTTAATTAATTGAATCGTTTTCTACCATCCACGACAGAATTTTATCTAGAAAAATTTAGATATAAATTTTGTCACTCATGTATTTGTAAACTTGTTCAGCATTAAATCAATTAGGGGTGATAAGATAACCGTTTAAAATTTTATCATTTAATAAATTTAAATATTTCTGTACACGGCTAGATAATCGTATACACCTTCTTATTATATTTCATTAAGACGTTAAAATCTCTCTATATGTAAAAGTATACGAGTATATTAAAAATCTTACACCGTTTGTTTATCATTTTTCTCTTATACATCCTATGATCCTGAAGCAACACACAATATAAGTATATGTTATTTTGTACCTGTTTGGTGTAAGTATAAGCAACAAATAAAATATACGCTAAATAGAAATATACGAGTAACAATACAAATTTTATCTTAATTACAAATCCTAATTGTAATGAATTTTTATGTATTTCGTTGTTTTATAATTTTATATTTTTCACTTGTTTTCCACCTCACAATTGAATATAATACCACAACAACAAAAAATTACGGTGTAAAAAGGAGAGCTACGAAAAAGAACTTTACATTTTTAAGTAATCTATAAAGTAAAAAATTTAAACAAGAACAGAAAAATTCCACTTTCAGAGTCTGGACGATTAACGAGTAAAAATTCTTCGTGAAATATATTTAATCTGTAATAAATTCGATAATCCACAGGCGCTAGTGGGATGGATGGTGGATTCGGGTTTTTCGCGTTCGAGAAAGCGATGAATTTTTATTTTATTTTGGTATTTAGCTGAAAATTTATAGAATTTAATTTGGGAAAATTACCTCTGCGCTTAAAATGTTTTTTTTTTCGTGTATCCAAAAATTTTATGGAAGCAGTATAAAAATAGCGCTCTATATAGTATATACTTAGAATATATCAACGTTTTATCCGAATTTTTTATAGTTTTAAATTTTTCAGTAAATTAATATTTAAAATAAAACATAAAATTTATATTTTTTTTTGGTACAATTAGCACTTTCAGTAAACTTATAGCATTTAATTGTTTTAACATAGTAAAATATTGATAATTGTTTTATTGCGGGTTTCTCAAGCCAAAATAAATATTTTTTTATTTTATTTTGTGGGGTTACAACAGTTGTTGGCACAACAATGATTAACTTCAATTGTACAAAAAGAATCAAGTCTTTATCATTTCTAAATTATTCAAGTATATGTACAACATTAGTTTGCGGATCAAAAAAAATATATATATGGTAAATCGTTTAAAATCTCTTTTTGTTACCAGTTTGTTGTAAAATCATTTATGGCTAGGGTAAGTTAACTTTTATCCGTCGCTTTTTTCGCGGTAGAATACTCGATAACTTAATGATAATCTTGTCTGTATCAAAAATAAATACTTTTGTTCTTCTAATAAAACCAAAGAATATATAAGTTATCCTAACTCTGAAGAAACTGAAAACTCACCAGGTTTCTTTGGAAAATTGAAAATTATTTACTAAAGACTATAAACAGAATAGTTCAGAAATGATTAGAAGAACTCAACAGCAGTACCATGTAAATTCGTATACAAACAATATCAATTGGTATACCAATATACACTTGATCAATGAAATGCGCGTGACATCAAAACATTATTATCGTTCGCTCGCTTTAAATAGCGTAACTTGCGAAGTTACCTGAAACTCTTATGCAGAAAACATGTACTATATGTAAAGCTAACGCGCAAAACCAGTCCGAAAGACAACTTTTGAATTTTGGTATGTTTCGTTGCTCATATTAATGTCATGTCATCCCGAAAAAACTATCATAATTGCATGGCAAACACATATCTAATCCCTAGATAATTTTTTCTTCTGTTAACGAAATACTCATATTAGAAAATTTTAATTACTGTAGTCCAAGAAATATTTCCCTCGTGATTATTTGTTCAATGGTGTGATTTAAATTTTGCTCGGAATATGTTTCATAACAGACACATCATATGTCAAATCGCTTCTGCAGGGCGGTAGCACAACTTTTCTTCCATCCATCAGGTTTTCTTTTATCGATACACATTGTCGCTGATCCACCAAACAATTTTTTAGATGTCTGCTTTTCCACTTCCTGAAATTGTACAACTATATTAAGCCACACAAATTTCTATATCTCTCAGGCTGGTCTCGTTCCGATTATTATTTATTGCTGGCGTTATGAAGTTGTTTTCTTCTCCGGTTCGATCTTTGCGAACTCGCCGTCGTAGATCTGCTACAGGTTAGATTTCCGTGTTCTTTTCTTTATTCCCGGCCTCTGTTCTTCTCGTCAGTTTCATGTTGCGTTCCTCGAAAATAAGACTGCTCCATAAATCGATCATTCCATTACTGTCAACAGACTCGGACGTAGTAACCTAACTTACCGTACCTAAAGCATCTTCTTATAATTGTATTGTTTCTTTACTCTGCTCTGTAATTCGTTGAAACCACTCTTTAAGAACACAATAGCTTCGTATTGGCCTTCTCGCAGTTCGCTCGACTACCTTCTCTATCACTGCAACATCGTTCAAGTTGAGCCTACCCACCAACGTTGTTTTGGAGAAATGATTTCCGCTGTCGTAATACAGCTTCACCCTCTCGTAATTCAGTCGTATTTTCTCTTTATCTTGAGTACGGAATACAACCTGCATTGTCTCTGGAATCATAGTACTGTACTGGCTCTTGCAGCTTTAAGTTCCCAAATTAAGTCTTGCTTGTACCATTGAATGCTGAAAGTTTCAAAGCTTGTCTCGGGTTTCCAGGACTAACTTCCGTCATAATTCGTTGACCTCCGTTGTCGTTGTATGAGTAACAAATTTCTGCTCGACCTTTCTATTCAATAATATTATCTTCAAGCACTTTGTGACCCACGTTTAATTTGTATTAGAAGTTTTGCGTCATTTCTGCAAGCTTTTTCATTTGTAGCTGTCGGGCTTGCTTAATTTGATCGATTACTTTACTTCCGTCGTCCTGCTTTTTCCGTAGTTCGGCAAACTGATCGCCTTGCTTCCCTCACTTTTAAAATGTTCTTCCATTGTCTAAATTTTTTTATATACAGATGACCTAACAAGGGTTATTATCACCGATGTTCCTGGGCAGGTGAAGGAGATGGTGTTCGGGCTTCAAATGCATAGTTATATTAAGTTTATGTCTGCTAAATTCATGACTCATTACTGTGTTACGAATTTTGGGCGTCCGATACGGATTTGTACTGGAATTTGCAAAAAAAACACGCAGTGTTTAAGATAAAGATTTACACCAACACTTGAACTTTTCGAACAATTCACTATATTACACTATTTATTACTCTTTCACTTTTACTATTTTACTATTTTGAAATTGTTTATTTGGGTTGAGTGGGTGCCTGGTAGGTGGCGCTGCGATCGAGTTCCCAAAGATTTTTTTTACGAAAATTCCTTTTTTATTTTTGTAAGAATTCCTGCATATCAGAACATATAACTCCAAAATTTCAACCCAACCCCCCACCACCTCCAATCTATATATATAATTCTTCTGTACGTGTGTATGTCACTGCGAACTCCTCTTAAACGGCTGGACCGATTTTGATGAAATTGTGTGTGTGTGTGTGTTTGAGTGGGTCCCTGGAGGGTTTCGATTCACAATTAGACCTTGTAAATGGCGCTGCAATCGGGTTTTAAGATATTTTTTTTACTAAATTTTTTTTTAAATTTATTTTTTTTTTTTTTTTTTTTAAGAATTCCCACAAGAAACATCAAACATATAACTCCAAAACTTCACCCCAACCCCCCATCACCCAATCTTTATATACAGTGGTGTTCAATAAAATAGCACAGTTGGTAATTTTTTAGGAAAATATTATTTAATTAGAGAACTACGAGTACTTATCAATTTCTTATATTTTTATTTTATTTAGACGATTTATTTAAAAATAAGTATATAAACTCAAATTCAATTCACAAAGGGAACATTTTAAAAAATTATCAAACGTTTTATTTAATAATAAGCTTGTTAAGCGGCGACAAACTTTTGTTTGGTGGTCATCACACATAATGTCAGCTATCAGAACCGAGCAGGTTAATCTTTGTTTCATCCGTCCAAAGTCTTTTTCTCCACTTTTCCGGATCCTGGCCTTTAAACTATTTAGCAGCAAGCGTCTACGAATGTGGACATCCGAACAATTTACAGCTCGTACGATTAAAGCATCCTTTTTTCAGTGGTTCTTCTAATGCGGCCTCGATTTTCGACTAAAGTCTTCGGTTTCAGAGCATTTGACACTAATTTACGAAAACGACCAAGGGTTTGCTATTTCTGATACCGATTTTCCTTCAGATTTTAATCGGTGCGGAGGAGCTCCCTTTCTTCAACGTGGTAATGACTTGCGCGTCCCATATCTGCTGATAACAATATTTATTTACAATTTTAAAATTGAAATAGTAAATTTTTGAATGAGATCAAACTACGACTGATTTTCTATTTTGTTGAACACAAAAAAACTATTTTATATTGGTTTTCGGTGATTTCTCCAAATGTAGGAATAAAAAAGTCAGTTACCCAGTATGTCTGTTTTTAGTTGATAATATTTTAATTGTTTGCAGTAATATGTCATTGTACATTTTTAAGAGGAATCTTTAAAAATTTCTAAATCAATGAAAAATTTTCATAGTTTGCTATTTTATTAATTCAGCGCCGACCCACCGTCCATGTCAGTGTACAGGTTGACATGGAGCTTGCAATGTGCAGGTGGTATACTGTAATTATGTAAATGGGTGGTCTGTGGGTGAATAAAAGGGGGGTACTAATTGACCTTCAAAGGACATTAAATCCACTGGACAAGAGCCTGCTATTTGGGCAGCTGTCAATTTTGAAGCCATCTTTTGACATTTGACAAGTAAAAACTACGCTATTACTAAAAATGGTACGATACACGCTTCAACAACGCATTGAAATTGTTAAAATTCACTACAAACATGGTGAACATTTTGCAGTCACAGTTCGCGAAACTAGCTGTTGGAACAAGTTAGTGATGTGAAGAATCAAAAACGTGTACGTCACTCAAGAACAACTGAGAATATTGCTGCTGTAGCCCGTAGTATTGTCGAAAACCCAGGTTTGTCGATTCCTCGTCGATCTTTGGACTTAGACATTCCACAAACGATATTACACCGTATGTTGCAAATTAGGTCTCAAGGGTTTTAGGGATCAGTTAACACAATAACTCAAGCCGGTCGATCACCATAAACGCCGTGGTCCTTCAAATGCATCAAAATGATCCGGATTTTCATCGGAAAATCATCTTCAGTGATGAGGTCCATTTTCGCCTCGGAGGCTACCTTATAAGCAAAATTGTCGCATTTGGGGCTCAGAAAATCCAAGAATGATTGTTGAAAAACCTCTCCATTCTCAACGTGTCACTGTTTGGTGCGGTTTTTGGGCTGGTGGTGTGATTGACTTTATTTATTCGAAAATGAGGCTGGTGCAACTGTTATGGTGAATGGATTGCGCTATACCGAGCTATGATTAATGATCTTTTATGGCCGGAATTGGAAGATATTGATGTGGACGACGTTTATTTTCAACAAGACGGCGCTACGTGGTAGCAACACAAGCAACGAAACAATCGCAATTTGCTATTGCGTTATTTCTCGAAGAGGTGGTCACAATTGGCCACCGAGATGTGTTGGTTTAACACCTTAAGACTTTTTTCTTTGGGGCCACCCAAAGATAAGCTAATGCTCCACAATCGATTCAAGACCTTAACGATGGAACTCTTGAAGTTATCGAGGACATACAGCCGCAAATGTGCGGATTGGTCATGGACAATTTCATGAAAAGGGTATAATGCTGCAAGCGGAGCCGTGGCGGTCATTTGGCTGAAATGTTAATAGCATACCTTCCTCTTTACAATGAAATAAACATTCATTGATTTCTCTTAAAAAATACTCTTTTTTTAACCCTTATGTGAGTGACAAGGTACCCGGGTACCTTTTGTACTTTTAAACGTCTAGCTTTGTATGTTCCAGTCATAATAAAAAGTTTTAATTTTAGGAGAACTTCTAGTTTAGTTGATAGATTACGATCACACTTAAAAATGAGAAATTTTACAACTTGGTCGCACGTGAGAGCAAAAAGTAGTTTAGTTGTACGAATTAGAGTAACAAAGGTACCCGGGTACCTTTATATATTTTACATTATATTTGAAAGAAATAGTATGCAAATATTTTATATTTTTGTGTTATATGTCGTTGTATTTCATTGTTTGTATTTCTATTTATTTATTTCATTTAATTTATGTTTATATTTTTATTTATTTCAAAAAAACTAACCAACATTTTTTTATTACTATCGATCATTTTTTCCACTGATGTGATTTGTTGGATTATTTACGTTTTTTTACAGAATGTTCTTCGAAAACTGACCAGTTACATCTAATGCAAAATTGTTTTCAGTATATGTAATTTTAGCAAAATCCGTTATAAATTTCGAAATTGCAGAAAGAATTTAAAAAAAAATCAGTTTTAAGAAAAATTGCATGTAGGGTACCCGGGTACCTTAGTCACTCAAATTAAGATATTTTTTCTTCACTCACATGAGGGTATCAAAATGAAACCGCTTATTGGAAAATCCTTTGTATATAATTCTTCTGTACGTGTGCACAGACCGGTTTTAATGATTTTTGGGTGTGTTTGAATGGGGATGGGCCTTGTATAGTTTACATTCACAATTGAACCCGGTAGATTGCGCTGCGATCGGATTCTAGGATTGTTTTCTTTTTTTTAAGATTTTTCGCGTTTCAGAACATAATCCTAAAATTGCACTCAAAAATTCAAAAATCATGAGCAATGTTCTTAAGAGCGTCACATTCCTCTGCTACTCGCAGTCCATCTTCGGTACACATATGGTTCAGTGGTTTCCAAGCGTAGAAGCGTTCATTTTCATGAGCCGCTACATCTCCACTCGCTTGTAGATGCATTATGAGCTCACGGACCAACTGATACCACACAGTCTTATCCACAATGAAAAACCACAGCTGTCAGACATTTACACGCATACAACAACAGCAATATTCAGGATAACGAGAAATTGAACTAATTTTTTGATTTTGGTCTGGGCAACAGCAACTCACACAATGACGAAAAGAAAATATTGAAATGTTAAACTCAATGTCAAATGTCAACTATTATCGAAAATTCGAATATCGAAAAATCGTTTGCAGAACCTGCTAATAGCAGGCAAGCCAACTTTCGGGCAGTACAACGTCTCTCGGGTTCGATAGTTAACTACAATAAATTACCAACTTATATATACTTTGTCTATCGCAAATGATTGGAATCATCTATTCCCGTCTTGATGTTGATTACCGCCGTTGTTAATTCTAGTATTTTCTATGATAACTATCACATCCGTTTACAATTGCTTTCGTGTTCGTACAATTGCTTTCGTGTATATGTAAATCATTCATACCGGTGTATCAAAATTTACTTTACAATTTTACAAAATACACTTAAATAAACTACATTGAAACTATAGACTAGTGCATTATTCGTGTAATTACTACATGTGAAAACTTGTGTGCAGTGTCAAGAAAGTGCCGTGAATCAAAACGGTAGCCGCTTGACTTTAATCAGTTAGATTATGTTCAAATTTTTATCATAAATTACGTAAAGAAGGAAAACGATATTTTTACGCCAACATGCACATTATCGTTGTGAACATATTCGTTGTCGAGGCTCGACCCACATATTACAGCAGCATCTACTTGAATTGATGGTCTGAAAAAAGGACGCCCTTGCGGAATATCATAGGATTATATTCAGCAAGGTTTACAGAGCGATACAAAAATAGATTACCAACCTAAACGGAATCGCTTTTTTTCACATCGCAAAGAAACTGCGATATGCGGCTAGTGAAGTTATGGGCTTACGTTAAGTGAGTTACGTTGAGTGATATTCTACATGTGCAGATTAAGTATGTAGATAATTTAAAAATGGCGTAAACAATATAGAGAGAATTTACACAATATGTAGACAATTTTGAAATTTTTTATTTCTGTTAGCAATTACCATTTCAAGGTGAAGACCTTCATTCTTACCACACAGTTGACAAATTTGTACCGAAGTTTTTTTAAATACTGTACTGATATATTTATATAAAATGTTTCAATATGCGCGGAAAATAAAGTAATCGGAAAACTTTGGATTTCTGTATATTAGCTGGTTTTGTACCGAAAAAATAAACACCTGTTTAAAAAAGTAGAGTTTAACTTTTGAACTAAAGGAAGAGTCATCAAAATGTCAATATGTATACTATAATGACCTCCTCGCCAAGACACAAACTGTTAAAACAAAAAAGTTTTTCAGACATATAAATATCTAGGTTAGGTTAAATTTGGATTAATAAAATAAATTTTTGTTCTGTATAAAAATCAGTTCGTTCAGTTTTTTTGTAGTTTTGAGTGTTCGTAAGCTGACTAGCCGAGATTGTTATTCGATTATTTGAAATTTTGGAAATCAGCAGTAGCAGCTCGGCTGTTTGGTAAGTATAAAACATAATCTCACTCATCATACTAATCCAAGCGGTACCGATCCGTATGTTGGTTGTCCGTCTGGAAAAAGGGACGGGTGGTTCTTAAGCAACAGTGCCTCAGGCATTGCACACCCTTCTACCAGCAACGTTTTGCGGATCTTAATATTCACCTACCACTAGAAAATGATAAATTGATAATGATAAATTTATCATTTGAGAACAATTTTAATTTTCTACAATTGACATATAGAGGTTTTGCGTTTTCTTTTCCACTTCGTAATCAAATTTTATCTTACATCTTTCGGGATGAGGTTTGCAAGTCCACACAGTTTAGTTTAGTCGCGTTCAGAATATTTTACACTTAGCTGTTCACCTCAGTTTTCTGCTAGTGAACGAGCATCGACCACGAGGTCCGACATAGGCTAATTGTAATTATATCATATGTCATGAAAATTCTCAACGATAGTCGGCGAATTATCGTTCCTAACTTATAAAAATAGTAGCTGTTGTAAAGTAGTATAAAATAGTAGCGCTTAATCATTTAAAAGGCCTCGCTAACTTCGGTTCACTTACATTACAATGCGCTTGTCAACTCCTCTGTGAGCTCCTCTGTTAATAGAGTAAGACTGCCAATTGCGATTAAGAGGGCAAGAACATGGTAATGATCAATTAGGTATCCTAAATGAATTCTGTTTTCATATTTACTACTGCAATGAGCATCACTCGTAGTGAGTTTAGAAGCCCATTGCGACATTGAAGATAATGAAACAGATTCATCGAAATTTGAAATATATTTTTCTTTCTTTATCCTATTTGACCCAAAAAGGTGGAATTCTTTACTTCATGATGAGGGTAATTAAACCGTGGTTGTTTTATTCTATTTAATTTTAAAATTAATGTTTTTTTTCCAATTTAGTTTTTGTTCCTTGTTTAGCTTTTAATAAGTAAGTTAAGTACTTTATTTCCTAAAAAAAAATGATGAATGTAGATTATCTGGACAAGGACGAGATCGCATTCGAATGTGAATGTCGAAAGATTCCCGTTGGGTCTTATCATAAAGCAGTCATCGCTTTGAAGGAGGAATTGATGGAAGAACGGTTAAATCTTAAACGGAATAATCTGGTTCTACATCAAGCCGCAGTCAGATCACCCAAAGAAGAGGTAGTGACATGTTTTCACAAACTGAAAGGTGTTAAACAACTGTTTCGCCAAATAACAAATAGAGTTATTACAGAGGACGAGCAATTGCCAGTGGTGTCAACAAAGTTGCTACTCGTTCAAGGTAGACTGGATCGCATCCGATCTACAATTCCTTTACAGGAGATAATTGATGAGATGATCTTGACTATACAAAATCTGTGGGAGCAATTTTAAAAGTAACTGATAAGTTACAAGGAGTTGCGAGAAAATTACATTACTTGAAAATTATTTCGGATGACTCTAAGGCTATGTTAGATCTGGTGAAAATTCCACATAGCCGAAACTCATTGCACTCGGACACCTCACGGAGGAATCTTTTTAAAGATGAGCGAACTCGTACGAAGTATGACCGGATCGTTCAAAAATTAGATCGAATTCAACGTGAGCGCGAGAACTTGAGGGCAGAGACATTCAATGAACCACCGTTTATGCACAAGACGGAGGTGGACGTTGAATCGTCGTCAGATGGAAGAAGTGATAATCAAGTAACTGAAAACAACATTAGCAGTAGCAAATCACCGTCTAAAGCATCACAAGTAACATAAGATCGACGGACACCACGCAGTTTTAGTAATGAAACAAGACCTAAATTTGAAGGATAAAAAGAGCGGTAAAGTTAGAGGTTCAAGCATAATAATTGGAGGTAAATGTGGAATACAGATAGGGAATACCATCAATTCGATCGAAAACATGTCAGGTCGGCCGGCTCATGTAGTTAAATTATCCACGACTTTCCTTTCTGATTTACTCAGGATTACTTCGTGGGTGACATATCGGTTCGGCACGAATCCGTTAAATTTAGAAATTAGAAAAACGTTCCTGAGATGTGTACCATCAAACATTTCAATGGTTCCAATGTTAGAATCAAGGCCAGGTGCAATTCAAGTGGACACAATTTCCCCAACCAAGGACAGCCAATTAATTTGGCCAAAATTCAATAAAGCTAAATCTCTTTCATACAACAAAAATAGTGATAAAGAATTGTCTACGGTAATTCAGACCGTTTCGTTAAGAAGCAGGGTTAATTTTATGATTATCAAAAATATTCAAAAAGGGCTAAAGTTAAGGGCAAGTAAAGTTATACCCGCCGCAGTATCACAATCAACGAATTATTGGAATTGGAGGTGGCATTGTGATACTGAGCACCGCATTACTACGTTATTAGACTATGTAAAAACTTTGCTCAGTTACAAACTGTATTACAACCGAAAATCTCTCGTGAAAATTTTATATCGAAATTGGAAGCGCCGCCGGAGAAAATGTTAACAGGTGCATCTTGTTTTCCCATTAGTGCATTAATATAAGTTTGGGCACCACTTGAAACAAAAGCACTTCTACTTGCGTAGAAACAATTCTGTTTCATAGAATTGTTATTACTCGCTGTTGTGCCCCATGCGGCTTTAATACCCATAGCTCCAGCGGCAGGGGTTTGTTTGGTCGTGGGTGATGGGGCACGCGAGTAGTAACCTTGATTACCGCATTTTTTTTTTTAAGTTCTTAGACAAGACTGCATGAGAAATTGAATTGGGAATGAGATATTGGGACCCGAACCCAATAGGTGTTGAAGTATACTTCAACAATGTTTTGGGCTATTAAGCCGTGGTTGTTAATTGGTTTAGGGTAGCATTATTAAACAAAAAAAAATTTTTAGAGTGATTTTAACTTATTTTGGCCTACGACCCTAGTGGTAGGTGAATATTAAGATCCGCAAAACGTTGCTGGTAGAAGGGTGTGCAATGCCTGAGACACTGTTGCTTAAGAACCACCCGTCCCTTTTTCCAGAAGGACAACTAACATACGCTCTGCGGATTCGTACCGCTTGGATTAGTATGATAAGTGGATTATGTTTTATACTTACCAAACAGCCGGGCTGCTACTGCTGATTTCCAAAAGTTCAAATAATCGAATAACAATCTCGGCTAGTCAGCTTACGAACACTCAAAACTACAAAAAAACTGAACGAACTGATTTTTATACAGAACAAAAATTTATTTTATTAATCCAAATTTAAAAATTATTCACACAAATATTACACTGTCCTTATCGGTTAACTACCAGTCGAGCTCAAGCTACTTCACGTAGTGGTTAATTTCAAAAGACTGACTGAACTTCCTGCCCAAACCAAAAATTTCGTTCGGTATTTATACAAGAATTAATTAATTTGTTGAGACAGGAGGGGGAAAATTTTTAGTACGAAAAATGCACTACTCTCGCAATCAATTAATTGTATATTGGCAAAAATATTCTTAATACCTAATACCAGGGAAGATAAAGTGGATTTGGGTATTTGAATTGATAACAGAACAAATTCCGTTACATTCTGCATGATAGTGTTGGGCACGAGCATAGGAAGTGATGTAACGTCTCTTTCTCATCTTCGTCTAAACAACTTCTACAAAACTCATTTGTTTGTAGACCCAGCCTTCTTGCATGTTCTCCAAAAAGGCAGTGTCAAGCGTCGATTGGTTCGAGCCTTTAGGAATTTCCATTCAAGGAGTTCAATCAATCACGGAAACAGCTTTTTCCGAAACAGTCACCTATTTTCATCTGAGGTGGGTTCGTACAGTGGGCTGCCTGTTGTTCTACAAGTGGATCCAAAAGTCATTCCGATTCGTTTGCCAGCACGGAAAATTACTATTGCCATGCGAGCAGCAGTTGAAGTAGAGTTAGATAAATTAATTCATCTGTGAATTTTGTAGCTGGTCGAATACAGCGATTTAGCCTATAGTTCCTATTCCGAAGTCCGAAGGCAGCGTGAGTGTTTGCGGCGATTATAAATCAACAAAGAATAAAGCTCTCAGACCACATTTTTCCCCGGTTCCATCTGCAAATCACCCATTGTCGATGATATCAAGTGATTCGGTGTTTGCAAAACTCGACCTCGCTCCAGCGTACCAACAGCTCATTGTAGACGATGCATCTGCGCTAGTACAAACAATTACCACACACAAGGGTGCATTTAAGGTCAACCGACTCCAATTCGTACAGGAATTTTCCAAAATTTCATGGAGAATCTACTTCGAAGGATTCAAGGAGTTATACCGTATTTCGACGATACCATCGGCATCGCATCGTACGACTCCGATTTGCGCCAGAAGTTGATTGACATTTTCCAACGATTTAGTCAGGAAACAAGACGTCTGAAACAAGACAAATGTCAAATTGGTTGTTCATTTACCGATTTTCTCGGGTATAGAATTGATTCTGAAGGTCTACACTCAATGCAACAGAAAATTGACACCATTAGAAGTATCCCACCACCAACGGATAAGGGACAGCTTCAGGCTTTCCTAGACTTAATTAATTTTTATCATTCTTTCATTCAAGATAAGGCAACCCTTGCTAAACCTTTGCACCAGTTGCTTCACAAGAATGTCCTCTGGAGATGGGGACCTATCGAGCAGCGCAGTTTCGATGCACTTAAAGATGCATTGATGTTCAGCAACGTCCTAATGCCATTTAGTGAGACGTACCCGTTGTTGCTAGTATGTGATGCTTCCCCCTACCGAATTGGTGTCATTCTGTCACATCAAGTGGGAACGAAAGAGCGTCCCATAGTTTACCACTCGAGAACGATGACCGAAACGGAACGACGATACAGCCAAGGTGATCGCGAGGCTCCGGCCGTTATTGCAGGAGTTAAAAAGTTCCATGATTTTCTCTACGGTCGAGAGTTCGTTATTGTGACGGATCATAAGCCACTACTTGGAGGTTTTACCACAGATGTTCCAACTCCACAGATTCTATCGCAGAAAAAGATTCGTTGGAGTATTTTTCTGATCGCATACACTTTCAAACTCGTCTACCGTGCCGGGAAGGATGTGGGGAATGCTGACGGTCTTAGTAGACTTCCAGTTCCGGGCAGTTCGATCGTCACAGAGGAAGGAAAAGTGCTGCTTATAGATACGGTCAAATGGGCGGGCGGAGATAATGGTAAAAGCAACAAAAAATTTCCTGAAGAAAGAGAGTTCAGGCGATATTCAACATCGTTTGGCGAAGTTCCTGCACCACCATCATGCAACGCCATCAACTACAACCGGCAGATCACTCGCCGAACTCCTATTTAACCATCGTATTCGAACTTTCTTCGATCATCTTCATCCTGATAATATTCGCGTTCACAGACCAAACTGTCTGAGGGTTCGACAGTTAGGGCGCGAAACTATTCGTTGGGTTCGAAATACATACCGGCTTCCATTACCAGAACAACAGGGCCTGTGTCATATACTATAGAGACCGAACAAGGCCAATTAATGAGACGTCATATTGATCAGTAACGGCGTCGAACTACTGATGAACAAACGGATGACACATCTATAATCCCGATAGAACAGCCTCAATCAATGACGACGTTGTTCCAACACCGCTCGATATTCAACAATCAACATCTGAGTTACAACAACCAACCGATCGTCCATCGCCAATTGCTCCACATGGAACAACACAGACGAAGAAATGAGAAAAAATAATACCGTCTGAAATCGATCAAACTTCCCTCCGTCGATCGTCCAGGCCGAAAGCCGCTCCTTCCACGTATGCGTCTTAATCGGGAGTGGAGGGGTGTAATGTACTCGTTTTTGATGTGCACCCTTTGAACATAACGTAAGATACAAGTTTGTGTTCCCATACATAAACAAATATACAATACCCCGTACTATTGTCATCATCATCTGCATGGTAGTCGACTAGTGATTGCGACGGCAAGTAGTAATGCCATAATACAGATAATAAATAATAATTGTCATGAAAAGTGTGTATTTTATTCTCACATAAAACAGACTCCATCTCTTCCCTATGGCGGGCGTTCCTACACTAGAAAATGGCTACATTAGTCTTATTCACCCTTTCTTCAATGTTAGGCTAATGCCGTTCACGGAAGGAGGGCTAACTACCGGAATTTTATATTTCTTAGTAAATGGTACCAGCTCTGTCTTGGAAGGGTTGACACCTATTCCACTTTTGCTGGCCCATTTCGTAACGATCAGGAGTGCATTCTGTATAACATCCCTAATCGTGTCCAGATATTTGCCTGTGACAGCTATCGCTACATCATCCGCATATGCTGCTATAAATATAGAATTATCATACAAATTCATCGGTTAATAATCGTAAACAGTCCGACTGGTATTTTTGGTAATATAAATTCGGAGTGAAGAAGAGACAGGAGAAACAATCGTCGATTGAATATAAATTGAAGAATTTGTCGGTTAAATGTAAATCTTGGTTGTTCAGAAGAAAATGGAGCATAACGGTAATGGGTGGGAAAAATCACGCTTCATGGCCGGTGTGGTCGCCATACATGTAATGCCGCCCATGTTGCTCAAAAACTTTAAACTTGGTGATGAATATGATACAGTAATTGTTTCGTGACGTAGTGTATGAGGCTGCGTTATAATATCGACTGTTGAAGCTTTATTTTAAACTGAAATCAAACTTACGTAAGCTACCAGATTACGGTAATTTACCGAATGATATGCGAGAAATAGCCTTAGAACCCACTCCATCCAATGCTCGAAAACTTATACTGATTGTACCTCAAACATTGCTAAAATATTATATTAATTAAGATTTTGGATGTCTAAACAAATATTCTAGTTTATTGTGAGTACAACTGATAACGATTGCTGGAAGTACCAGCGCAACACTTTTATAACATAAATTTAAGGAGACGGAATAATAATTTAAACGGTGTGGTTGATATGATCTACTAATTTTTGTTTTATAAAAATTGTATTATGAATTGTCGAAGGAAGTTGTTACTTTTTGGTTATTTTTCAAAACAACAGAATAATTTCAAAAATCAACTTTGAATAAAATAATTCAACTAAACTAAACGTTACGATTAATTCGAATATATGTTCTATGGGAATGAGTGTGAATGTGTTAAATTATTTTAAACGCACTAATCTGAACTGTTACGTTCAGTACGTAAAATTGAATAAAGTGTAAGATAGCGCCCTCATACTAACAGAACCAATTGGAAAATAATAAAAAACAATAATTTACATTTTCTACAAATTATACCAATCGTCGACGATGTCTACCCAAAAATCAATCAATTTTCGACACCAACATGTAGACATGTATTGTATCTATAACCTTTATGTTCTGCTAATCGGTTGATTAAGAAAACATTACAACATATTTATTCATAAGACAAGCCATGCAGTTTTTAATATCGTCTTTATAGTTTTTTGCTATACGTACTCATAAATGAAATTTATATTGTCTAGCGTCTCTAGCTGATCTATATGAATTTTCCTTACACTATGGAATACCCATTATGCTCAATTGTCTTGCTCAAGATGTTAGATAAAAGATGGATAAATATATAATGAAAAACAACTTTAATCTGCACTACTAACATTATATAGAAAATAAGATGGTCAAAATATCATAAATTAGATTTTTGTCTCGAAAATTTTTCATAACCCAAATTGGAAAAACATAAACGTATTAGACTCTAATTTGATTACATAAATGTACGAGTATGTACTATGTACATATATACAATAAAGATGAAAGAAATGACGATAATTTAGTTTTCAACTTTGCTCTGTATATTTTTGTATGTGTGCCTTCTTGAAATAAAACCGCCAATATACAGTTATAGAGATTCGTTTTACATTTTCCCTCCGGAGAATTATTTTTTTTGCGTTTTGCTTCCTGAAGAACCACTCCACCATCATACTTTATGTGTGTTGATATTTTATTTCGATTTGATTCCAAAATATCAAAAATATAAATCATTTTGGTTTCGTGTTTTACCCAAAAAAAAAAAAAAAAAACGTAAGAAAATCGAAATTGTTGTGTGTATGTAATCTTACATCCAGTACACAAAAACGTAGCAATAAAATATATTTTTTTATTCGTTAGAGTTGTAATACTATGTACATATTCAGCCAGCTAGCGATACACATTACCACTATACATCAGAAGGATTATAATCCTTAGAGGAATACAACAAACAACAATAATAACACAAAACGAGGAATTAAATTTAGGTTTTCCTCTTTGTTTCAGTTTCACTTGAAAAATACTTACCATATATTCATATACAATACTTTGCTACACACAAGTTGTAAAAATACAAATGTACATACGTCATTCGGATAATGTTACTTGTTCGAGCGAACCTACACCCAAAGAATAGAACAACACATTTCACAAAATTATGATTTCTATTCTTGCGGTTTTTCTTTTCTTTCCATTTTTTTTAATATGAACGCTCTTCAATTTCAAAAAGTTAAACCCTTGATAATGGTGCCAAGATGACTTGCTCAAAGTGGCGGTTTATTTATTTATTTTGCTGAGGTGAAATCTAAAATAAATAAAAAAAAAATAAAATAAAAATTATTTACGAACACATAAAGGTGGAAAAATATTAATGGGTTTTGGAAAATGCGGAAAATTTTATTGTTTCTTGTTACTTGTTGGAAATTTTGACTTTAAAATCGAATGAATATTGTTTGGTGTATGAGTCTGCAGAAATGCATGACATGGGTTTATAGAGCATTTTTTGATTCGGCGAATGTTCAATGATACGTGTAATTATTAGGGTCGGGGTAATGATCATCCGATTACATATTTTTTTAGAAAGATTATTGGGATCACTAGGGAAATATAACTTTTTGGCTGTTTAATGCTAGTTAATGTATAAAGGGGGTGGTAAAACATTTGCTTGTATATTTACGGGTATTTTCAAGAGAGCATATTTACTGAACATTACCGCAGTACACAATTATTTAGAACAGCTTCGTTTTAGTTGGTGCCCTAAAATTAGCGAACTTTTCGAAATACCTAATAAACTATTAATGAAGTTATTTCAAATTGCCGTCCAACAGTTACATAAAACTTAGCAAGTTACATTCATCAACGGATAAAGTCACAAAATAGCTTTATACTTGGTCTAAAGAATTTATGCATTTCAAAATTATTTGAAGTTAGTAGTTGGAAATGATGCGAATCTTTTTCAGCTGTGGAAAGTGAAACTGGCTTTATTACTATATTCAATAACCAAAAATATCAGATTGGGTGTGACATGAAAGCGAATCTCTATATTAGGTGGATGGGTAGTATAACACTAATACACAAGGTATTTATCCTTTCGCTACGATTTAATTAAACATGTTAGGTTTACCAGAAAAGCCGACCATCAAACCTCGCGCTCTTGATAACTGCACCCTTTCAGGTTCAGTAACTGCCCCTAATAACAATACTGCAAAGAAAAGGATAACACCCCAATTGCGGTGTCGTTACTCATCGTTCCTCATTCTCCTCATCTCGATCCTGTTCTCCTCATCACGATCCTGTTCTATCTAGTACCAGAGCGATCGCCTGTGATTGGACATTTTTAATGTATATAGAAATGTTATTATATTTTTAACCTTACACGGTCAACAATTTTGGAGTAAATTTTAATCTTTTCTGGGTTACATATATGACAACACCAGAAAAAGTTTAAAATGTAATAACTGGGAAATATTAAAAAATGGATTTTAATGTTACTAGATATAATGTAATTCATGTGGACGTAAAATAAAGTTCATAATTAAATTAAACTTAAATAATTTTAGTCTTAAATATAATATACCTGTTATTAAAATATAATACTGTGTAATAAAATTTATTCTTTTTCCAGATAAATTTTAATGACTGTTTGTCTTAAATATTAATAATATTGTATTAAAATTTAATACTACGGTGATTAAATTTAATATCTGTTTTAATAAAATGTAATATTAAAATATTTTATATTTCAATAGCTTTAATATTAAATTTTAACTACACAAAAATTATAATATATTATAAAAATTTAGTACTATATTAGTTCTAAATTTAATAAAATAAAACATAAAATTTTTAGTTTTTATTTATAATTTATTTGTCGTATAATTTTATTTCACAACATTCCATAATTCAATGAAAATTTAATTTTTAAATTTTTTACCCATATAAACTTAAAACTATATTATATTATATTATAAGGCATTAAAATATAAATCTTATTTCTAAATTCGTATGCTTGTAAAGGTTTTTTGTTAACAATTTGGGCATACGTTGTTAGAAAAGTTTGAAATTCACTTTCAACTTCATAGCAATTTAAAATTGGATTATTTTCAATAATTTTGTAATTTGAACAATAAAATAATATTTGGGAGTTCAAACTATATTTTTTTTCAATATTTATAAACTTGTTATTTATAGAATTAAATAAAAAAAATCCAGCCCTATAATGAAATTCATATTCAAATTCTACAAACTCACTTGAATACATCGAAAATTTTTCAAAAGTATCAGTGAACGGTTCGAAAAAATATTACAAGAACACTACAGAACTTTTATAATGGATTTTTTATGTTATACTTAGATGACCATTAAATCTAGCTTTTTAAATTTATAAAATATTAAATTTCTATTTTTAAATTGGACAACACAAAAAACACAGCTGTTGTAAAGTATAATATCATTTAAGGAAAAACAATTCAGAACTAAAAAATTCTAAATTAAATTTGCAATAATACAAGTTCAAGTTTTCAAAATTTTAACGGAAATGACGATTTTTGACATACAATTGATTTAAAAAAAGTCGCCTCTGTATCGCAGAAACTTAATACTTAAGCTTTTCTCATAAATTGGCTGAAATCGATCCACCGGAAGTGGCAGCCTTCAAAGGATTTTGAAACCTAAAACGAAAAAACGATTAAAGCAATTGTAAATTAATTGCCATACAAAACTATTAAAATAATTTTTTAAATTTGAATGACGAGATTTAATAAAAAAAAATTTATTTCACCAAAGCTCGGTATCTCTACACCCCAGGTGGATTGACTATTCGGAATACAACTTCACACTTAAGCTTTTTCAATTATTTGATAGATTCTTGTGATATTTGGTGGACGAAAAAACTTTTCATATTGAAAAGTTTAATAATTATAAAATGCTACAAAAATTCAAATAGATTTAAAGTAAATTTTCAACGAGTTGGTTATCCGAAAATTAAGCAGAAACTATGGTTTTTTATTATAAAAGATTTACCAAAAGTTCGCCAAGTGTAATTTTTATTTTTAGAAAAATCAAGTAGTAGTGTATTTGGGATATATAAAATGGGTGGGTGTTGGCCACTATAATTATTCAGACTTCCATTTTTTTATGCTTTTCAGCTTTCAAACTATTAATTTTTAAAATTGTGAATTTTGACAATCATTTTTTGTATTTTTTTAAACAGAATGTGAAATATTTAGTAAATTTCACTTTTTAAAGTTACCGTTTATGGCCGTATTTTTCATAAGGAATGTTGCTTTTATTGTTAGCATATAGTTATAACTTTTTAAGACATATTTTATAACTCGGTTTGTGATTTAATCTTGCTTGTTATAGTTTTTAAATATCACTGGAACATATTTTACTACTTCCTAGTTTTGTATTTACCGACATATTTGTGCAAAAATCACTGCTCGCCTTTGTAATAAATACAAATACTGCATATTCGAAAGAAACACGATCTTTTAACTAAATTGTCTTCCTCTATTTAATTTTCTATCAAACAATGTCAAAGAGCACGACAAGCAATTTACAGGAAAACTAATATGCGATAAGAAAAATACATAAACTGATTATATTATAATCCGTCTGTCGAATTATTTGCCCGGAACGTCACAATTTTTTTTTATTTACTTATATTGCCACTGGCAGGGTAAAGTATATTGACATTAAAAATTGGACATAAAACTCTACGCGATGGAGGATGGAAATACTTTAAACTAATCGTCATTCACTAAGAACTCGTACAATCATAAACTTACAAACAAACTTTTTTTGTGTGCTGTATTTCATCTCATCTTTCTCATAATACAGGAAAAATATATAAGTATGAAAAACATAAAGAAGAAAATATTAAGTTAAATTTGCTTTTATCTTAAGACAATGATAAAATGGATAAGTTGATATTTCTGTTAAAATTAGATTATAATTTGATTAGCGATGATTTATATTGAAAAAATGTTTCAAAGTGAATATACATATTTCTCTCGTCTTCGTCTTTATAAAAATATTTCGTATTTTTTTTCTGTGTTAAATTAAATACGTAGAAGGAAAGATCTGATACTTTGCGAGGTCATTAAATATTTCAATGATACCTAATTTATCATAATTTTTCTTATTTTTATCGTGAGCTGGTCTTTGCTAAAAAAATGTGCTTGTATAAGAAAAATTATAAAATAATTTTTGAACTTAAAGGCGATGGTAATTAGAATGTTAACGAGATAAGGCAACGTCAAAGTTTAAAGAAATTTGACAAATTGGATAAGTTCGTCTCCTCAGTCCAATTAAGATAAATTTTTTAATTAGATTTTTTTTAAACTGATTTATAGAACTGGACGATATGATATGTAATGATGCCAAACTTTTTGTTCAGAAAAAAAAATATTTTATAAATATGTAATATAATACGAGCTTGCTTATTTAATTTTTCTAACATTTTATTTTCTTCTGTTTTTTTTTCAGGGATGAGAACTGGAACATTTTTTAATCGTTTAATGGAAACTAAAATAAACAAAATGGTTATTAAAAATATAATTCATATCATATTGTTATTTGTCTCATCTGTTATCTGTACCACAGAAGAATTAACTGAAGAACTGTCACCAGGTGAGTGTTTCTCCAATTTTATATATTTTTTACATATACAAATCATAAGAAAACATGCCCTTAATATACGTTCCACGATATCTTTCTGCCGTATTTTTCTTCTCATGAGAAATTAAGATTACTAATGAGATGAACAAGAAAAGCTTTTCTCCATACATACATTTTAATTTTGAAAGAATCGCAACACAATAATAGCTGTGTAGCTCTAGTAATAATTATAATGGGAATATTTATATATACACATTTTTATATGTTAAGATTATGCCATAAACATATATTACATAACGCGGAAACGTGTCATCTTATAATATAACAAGTACCTTAAATTTTTGTTTATTTTTTTACTGTAATATACCTCGTTCTGGAAAAACAGTACAAAAATATTATTTTGCTTGTGACACATTTTAATTGTTCGGTGAAATTTAAAACAAATATTTTTATTAAAAATGAGGCAAATCAACATCTTAATGGTAAATTATTTAGAATATACCTTGTATTGTTTCATTATTAATTATGAAAATTCTTAAAATATATAATTTAGGAAATAATTTTATTTAAATATGCTGGGTTCCACACTGTGCCAACCCAGAAACCACACATTAAAAATACAAAGTACGTTTCTATTGTTTTATATAAATGTTGATCATAGCAAGGAGTATAATGAATATGAAGATTTATCAAAATGGAAATATTAACAAAACATGTATGGATATAAAATTTGTTAATTAACAAAAAAAAAATGTAAATATATTTGTAAAACAGTATGAAACAGCAATTCCTAACATTCCATAAAACTGAAAATTAATTTAATTAAAATTGTCTAGGCCCACAAAATAAAATAGAAAGTTGTTTGTCCGTCGATCTGTGCCATATAAAATAATAAAACCTTTTGTTACAAGAAAAGACTATTAGAATTTCGAAGATTGGGCATTGATTGCACTGAAGGTAGACCAAATCATAGAGATGTCGTTGTGTAAATCAAGCTCGAAATTTTTGTTATTGGCTACGAATGACAAACATTGTGATTCCGTTTAAATTCAGAAAACTATTTGTCAATCATAGCAAATAGGAAAAGTTCTTTGTTTCCGTATTGACATGTCACTGTTTTTTAATAAAGGCAAACGTTTATTAGTTTTTTTTTACTCTACTAGAATATGCATATAGATAAAATATTAAAAAGTCAAATTCAAGTTGAATTTTAAAAATTAAAAATTTTAAGGTTCTTCAAATTTGAAGTAGTCAAAAGTAATTATAAATTTAAAAAATATTTTTTCAAGTTCATTTTGAAAGTGTTTTAGATAAACTGAAGTCGAAGTGATCCTCTATTGCAATGATTCTTAACAGGTGGGCCGCGGCCCTTTGGGGGTCTGTAAGAAGTTTGCCGGGGGGGGGGGAGGGGGGGCCCAAAGTTTGCAAAATTTCCTTCAGAATATAATAAAAAGAAAATAGATGTATAACTAAGATTTGCAAACCAGTTAAAACCGGTTTTTTCAATGAAAACCGAAAACCCGGGTTTTCTGAAAAATAACCGATTTATTTAACATAAATTTTACCCAAGATGAAAAACTCAATCTATAATTTTTATTGGAAATTCATACAGCCACACGGCATGTCAAATAAATTATTTCTTTTTCGTTTCTTTCCCCGTTTACCTATGATACCGGTTTTAATTGCGACTGATTTTTCTAGAAAATTTTTAAGATGTAGATTTTAGTTTAAATTTTATTTTCGAGAGAGCACAATAAAACAATACAATAAAATTTGGTGTTTTAATATAAAATAAGGGTTTAAATTATCAATAAAAAATCTATTACATCTTAGTTTGAAGAAAGAAAGAAATTCAAAAGAAATAGAGTGTGGAACGGGCCATTGACATTTCACAAAAATTCAAAACGGGAAAGCCAATTGTAATATTTGTAAAAAAATGTGGTATGCAAAGGTGGAACAACATCGACTAAGTTAAGTCTGCCGATGTATAGCCAAGAGCCGGACCTTCAAAAAATCCGTCTTCGGACTAATATGTTGCAATTCGTACGACGACCAAGCTTGTAAGAAATTAAATCAAGATTATCTGCGCTAAATGGTTTGTCTACTAAGACTAGATCCAACTTTATCAATAAATGCTCGAAGTTATGAGTGCACCAAATCCGAAAATACTGTAATGAAACTTATTTTAAATGCTACTTAAAATGAACTTAAGAAATAAATAAAATCAAAACAATTCAATAAATTATCATCAACTTTTGATGAGTGGACAAGCCTAGAGGCCAGAAGATACCTGAACCTGAATCTTAATAATTCCGATTTTTAATTTTTTAATTTGGGTTTAATCCGCATACACGAAAGTTGTGATTCATATAAAATGAGGGAACTAATTGACCAACGACTTAACAAATTAGGATTGGTTTTGAAAAATAATATTGTGGCCACAACATATGACGGAGCATCAGTAAATATTAAATCAGGCGAAGAATCAGAATCTGAAATTATTCTGGGTATGAACCATGGTTTACATCTTGGCGTTACAGACATTTTATATAAAAAATCACCGCCATTAGTGGAGCCAACAATATAAACAAATGAATTCGATGAATCTGATTATGATATCCAATATGATGATGAACTCGAAAATGAAGAATATTATGAAGTTAAATATTCTGACATTTCATGACATTAATTTAGTTCGCAATATTACAAAATTTTTCAAGCGTTCCCCTGTACGCAATACAATTTTACAGCAGTATGTTAAGCAAACGTTCAATGTTGAGATTGGACTAATTTCAAACTCTAAAACTCGTTGGGATACTTTACTATTCATGATCCAAAGATTTTTAAAGCTCATTGAGATTGCGTAAAAAAGCCCTAGATGATTTGCAAAAATTAAATATGCTCGAAAATATTTCTGAACTAATGCTAAAGACATTTGTGATGCTTTGTCAACCGTACAAGTAGCAGTGGAAGCTTTGGGATGAAAGATGCTGCAATTAATACGGCCGAAACCATAATCACATTCATGTTGAATAAAATTGATCAGCTATAAACGGAAATCAACAAAAGTTTATTCAATTCATTAAAAGAGGGTGAATAATCTAGAAATATTAATTCAGTATCTTTGGCGAAGTATTTGAAAGATCCAAATACAAAAACCAAATCAATAACTGAACCGGGAGTTTCTCCGCCACATTCGTCAAAAACGGAAATGCTTAATTTTGGCAAGCAGTTATTGGAAAGATTATTTCGAATAGAAGCAGAACCATAAAGTTTAGTAGATGGTGAAAATAATGAGATTAGCATAACAAATGTGAATAATGATGTTGAAATCTCGCTGAATGATGAAACTTAACATGACTATTGAAAAAGAGTGCGTGCAAAAAATCACAAGAAGTCGTTAATGTCAACACGTTTAGAAAAGAATGCCATTTTATCGAAGCAACACGAAGCTTTACTAACAGTTAAACCAATTTTGAACTCAGAAAGAACCTTTTCTGTATCAGGGAATTCTTGCAATATAATTAGAAGTCGTCTTGGTGATGATTCGATAAATGCTATAGTATTCATTTCTAAAATACTATTTTTTTCGACAAAAAAAGTAAAAATTTTCATTAATTTTTTTTACTTAAGGGGACATAGCACCTTCAAATTTTCAAAAAATCGATTTTTTTTATGATATATTATGTTAGAATGAACGTTTAAAAACATGATTTTAATGATATATAAACATGAAAATGTTAACTGAAACGGTTAACTCAAAATGACGAACTTTAAACGCGGTTATCTCGAAATGACGTTTTTCAAGTTGACGTGCAAGATTGAGAAAAAACTACTTATCCTATCGTTCTAAAATTTTAACACGTTGATCTACATATATTTCCGCTCAGAATGAACTACGGAAGGAATAATCGTCTTTCAATTTTTTGAGTTACAACTAATTGGTGGGACAAAAAAAGCTGCATTTTCGAAAAAATGTCGCCATTTTTTTATTTTTCAACCAATTTTTTTCGTTTTAGTTCCAAAGGCGATTTATTGCTGAATAAAACCCCGATTTTTTTTTTTCAGACGTTTCTGAGAGTAGTTATGATGCACGCCGAGAATTTTCAGTGTTTTTGGAAAACCCTTGTAGCAGACGACAGTGGGCTAAAACAAACAAAAAAAAATTATATACTTTCATCAGTTAAATAAAATATCAATGGAAAGTTTCATTAAAAGATATCGCTTTTTATTCCATTAAAAAAAAAAATCTTTAAAAAACTTTTTTTTTCAATTTTGAAAGTTAAAATTGTACCTATTTTTTCTAATTTTTGTAGTACGAAAATTAATTTTTGTATCTGAATTGGAATTAAAAATAAAAACTATGAAAAAATTTTAATTTAATGGCGTTTTTTAGCAAAGTTATACAATAAGGGCGATTTTATTACAGATATAATTTTTTCGAATCTAGAACCCGGTTAACCGGTTAAACCCGGGTTTTAGATTCGATAAACCGTAAAACCGGTTTTACAAGAAACACGGTTTTTTGCAAACTCTATATGTTTAACCGAATATCGTTTTTATTGAAAAGTGAAATAAGAAAGATAAAGTTTTCTTATTTAGTTTTTTTTATATAAGTTTTATATAAGTACAACTTTGTTACTACAAAAGAAATAAATGGAAATATGCTAACCGTAACTCCAAATTGTTAGGTTGGAATTATATATTTCCATTATTTTTACGTTCATTTCGGGGCTTTATTTAACATGGTTGCAATCATCCGTTTTGGCTCAAATATACGCCGTTTTTTCGGCTATCCCGAAACGCCTTGCCCCTATTAGCAAAAAACTGAGATAACCAGTTTTCACAAGCCTCTCTTGGGACCACCAAGAGCGTTTGCCATGGACAAAATGAGATGAAAATCGTTTGGTATCAGCTCCGGACTATAAGGTGGATGCATAATAAACGATAAACCAAGCTCTCAGGCCTTCTGGTCGGTCATTATAAACGTGTGTTGTCCTGGCGGAACACGACGCCTCTAATATTGCCTTCTAGTCAATTGCTGCCTTCAATCGGTCAAATTGTTGGTAGTAGACGTCCAAATTAGAAGTTTGGCCATCGGACAGCAGCTCATAGTTAATGATTCCCTCCCAATCCCATCAAACATACAGTTTAACCTTCCTAGTTGTCAATCCTGGTTTGACCACCGTTTGAGCCTCTTCACCGCCCTTCGATCATGATGGTTTCCACTTGACAATGTCGAATGTGACCCATTTCTTGTCGCCAGCTACCATCCGCCTCAGAAATGGCTCAATTTCGTTCCGTTTGGCCAAAGATTCCCAGATTGAAATAAGTCTATCTTGTTTTTTTGAGTCAACTTGTACGGCACCCAAACATCGAGGTTATTTTTGAAGCTAGCTTTATGCAAATGATTTGAACTGATTTGTGGTCAATCTTCAGCTCTTAGGCGGTGCTACGACAGCTCGGTCTACTTCGATAATTTCTAGGATTTTATTGACATTTTCGACGATAGGCCTTCCAGTGCGTGGTGCATCTTTGATATCGAAATTCCCGGACATAATTGCACAAGATTGGCTGTGATAGTATCGGGACCATAGATACCATTCACACTTTTAGTCGCCGGGCTTGCGTTTTCGCCTTTATCGAAGCGAAATTGTAAATTACTGCGAATTTACCTCTATCATTGACACGCTATAACTCACAACTAATTCGATCAATTAAAACAATGACAAAATAATATTTTTAGTACGTGAATCCGCCTTTCCAACGAGTATAAGTATGGTCCACTACGACAAATACATCACGAGATATATGCCACTAAAGTCATCTAGCGAAGAAATAATGGAAATATATTTCCCCAACCTAATATGAAAGTAAAAATAGTTAATGAAATAATAAAGTTATTTTTGTATTTATTATAAAATATATAAAAAAAATAAAAGAATAATAAAAACATTAATTTATTACAAATATAAATTATTAAAAAAAATGGGGGCCACAAAAAATTAAAAATTATTTTAATTATAAATAAAAATTATTTGGACTAAAAAAAGGTTAAGAACCACTGCTCTATTGTATTAAATGTTTTCACTGATCTATTGATTGGGTTGTTGTCTCCGAAACTCGGTGGAATTGTGTTTTTGCGACAAAAATCGATAATTACAAAATGATCTACTTGGAACATTAATAGAGATGTTTCCCAGTGCGTAGGCAGAATTAATGTGACCAAGTAGTACGTTACCGATGAAAGTGGCATCTAGAAGAAGGCGTCTATTTCGAAGAGTGCAAATATTGTATTCTTTGCACCTTGTTGAATATGGTGGTAATCGAGCCACAACCAGAATTTTTTAACAGGAATAACATAAATTTATTTTGTATGCTTTTGATTCCCTTGATATGAACATTGTGATATGATTCCAAACGATTACGGCGTATTCGACTTGATATCTTACATAAGCGAAATATATGTGAACATAACGTTTTTATATCCTTGGACTGTCTAGTCCATCGTTTGACAAAGCCAAGCATGGAGTTTCTTTAGCAATACAGTTATCGATGTGCGTATTAAAACTTATATTTTCAACGAAGGTGATTCCCAAATCTGTAATCTCGTATACCCTCTGAATTTCTACGCCATTGATGTTGTATGCGGTGATTATTGGATTCCGTTTGCGTTGAAAAGACATAATTTTGCATTTTTTGATATTCAAATCCAATGAGTTTTGATCACACCACTTACTAAGTCTATTGAGTTCTTCTTGTAGTTTGATAGAATCGCGAATTTGTTTAATGAAAAATGTTTACGTCGTCGGCAAATATGAGAACATTTGAGTTTTTTTATTATGTTCGTTATGCTGTCAATGAAGACAATTAAAAGCGAATATAATTGGAGGATTGATAGAGATGTTTGTATGGCTGGTTTCATCAGTGGATCTGGTATTATTCATTGGTCTGTATACAGATTGACAAAATTCGGCAAACATGTCTGTTATCTCTTTGGTGTTCGAAGTGCGCAAATTATTATATGTCATAGTGGCTGGGTACCTTTCGGTTTCACGTTTAGTTCTGAAGTATTTCCAGAATTGTTTGGGATTTGATTTAATTTTGTCTTGAATGCCAGCCAAATAAGACTTATACTTTAGCTTGAAATACGTATCGAACTCCTCGCTCTGCTTTAAGAATTTTGTCGGTTTCTAGATCTGATTTCCTCATTGTCTCAGGGTAAGCTTTGCATTTGCGATTTTTAAGGTTTATAAGCTGGTCGTCGAACCATACGGAGGGTGAGTATTTGGAGTGGGTGATGTTCAACACAAAGTCCAGAGATTTGTGGTTGTTGTCGCCTTGATCGAATTATTTCATGCTGCATAAACGTAATCGTGTGAATTGGGTGGTATGTATGCAGTGTAGGTGAATAAATAACGTTGATTGATTTTAATCTTAACGGCAATCTGTTCAATTCTTGATGGGAGTATTGTAACTGCATGACTCCCTAGCTTAGAATGAACGGCTATTAAAACGCCGCCCGCTGATTTCTTAAAGCTCGTATCAGGTGAGTGATTACATTTATAAACAACGTAGTCATGTCCAAAATATTCCGAACTATGAATTCCCGGATGGAGATTGGCTTCATTAATTACATAAATCAAGTAGTGTGACTGCATCACAAAAGGAAAATATTGTGATGCTTTGGATGCGATTTTGTTAACATTGTGATAGTAGACGGAACATATTCCTTTGAACGAATTACAAGATCTTAATAATGGTTTAGTATTTTCACTTAAGTGTTTTGAGTGTTTGGCCCTTTATTCCGAAAATTTTTCTGACCAAATTCGAACTCTTTGATGAATATGTAAGGCGGCCATAGTTTAGATTTGATAAAAGAAATAAAAGCTTCTTCATCAACACTGAGACGTTACGATATATAATCGTACTGGCCGCCATTTTTAGGTTTTGGTACCATTCTAATTGCATTCACATTCGTGAGTTGAATCTTGCAATTAATGAATCCTTTAAATTGCTCATCAGTAACGAACGAATAAATTCTACTAATGAAACCACCGTCTAGGTTTTACAACACTTAATGTATTTAGTTCATTAGGGACATTTACAACTACCCGAAGTGATGCAACCTTAAACGATGTTGGTTGTTGCGCAAAGGGTACATCAGTGCAGTTTACAACTTTATTTTTTGAAGTGGCTACTTGAGCTGAAAATGAATTAACTAATTAAGTTTTTGTTGATGGTCCCGAAATGTCGCTATATCGTGCTTGCATTTCCTGATCCCTTATTTGTCATTCAGGGGTAGCTGATGATGATGGTAGTGATGATATCAAGTATGGTTAGCATTTACTGAGCTTGACGCTTCGGTCTGGGATGAGATTATGGACATAGATCTCGTAACCCGACGTTCTTCTGGATGATTAGAATGTGATAAGGCATGGACCCCTGTATTAAGTGTCTCTTCTTATTTTTCTATTCGTCTCAGTAGGTTATTGATTTGCGTATCATTCGATTTTTGAATTAACTTAAACGATTCGTCAATTTTGGATAAGATGACACTTAATCCACTTTCACACGTACTCAGAACCATCTCAAAGCAGTCACATCATTCATCACTAGCTTCATTCCTTTCCTTAGATCATTAGGAAATTTCTTTAGCAGCTTAGTTGAGTTAGCAGTAGCACATCTATAAGCAATAACGCTATTACATAAGTAGCCACTTGATTGATTGATTGATTGATTGGACTGTAGAACCAAGTGCTAGCCAAGAGTCCCGGATAACGCCGGGCCTATTCCTACAGCCTGTTTACATATAACAATAAGAAGGATAGGAAAGGTTTTTTTTTTTACTTTTTTTTTAGGACGGAACGATCCGGTTGCAGACACCTAGCGATCGTACGGCACAACACAATTCTAATCTACTTCTAATCTACTAGGAAGGATAAAGGCTTAATAGGTTTAATGGATAACGATGGTATTGCTTTGATCTTCAACAATTGCCTCAGTAAATCAGCAACCTGAGAAAAAATAATATTATTTCACGTGTATCTGGATTTCCTGTAATATAATTCTACATTAATATTTTTCAGCTATCTAACAAAATTGATTAATTAGATCAGTCCGGTTCCAAATACCTAGGTAAAGCCAATAGTTAATAACATAATGAAAGCACAATTCTAATCTACACAACCAGCAATTAATATTTCAAAGAAATATTACTTCATAACATCTAAAGATTCCTGAAATTAATTCTTAATTAATCTACCCTACCGGTTTCCTAAATAATATACATATTTATTAATTTAATCCTCTACAACTCCACAACTTACAATAAAATTTCCTGAAATCATAGTTATTTGAATTATATTAACAATTAATATTAAATTATTAATAATTTCTCTAAAACCATTAGCATTTAATAAATTCACTGCAAACTGGCCGTCAAAATAACTCAGTAAACATATATTAATTATTAAACCTGAAAACAAACTGTATGCTTATTACTGACTACTTAATTTATTTAATATATTCAACCTTAAAAAATAATGAAGCGAGACTCACGGATGACGCCGGGATCGCCATACACCTTTATTACATTTAACAAGATGGAAGGATAGGATAGGATAGGCAAGTTAAATATGACGGAATTGACCCGGTTACATACACCTAAGTAGTCGATAGTTAGTAAATTGTTAGTGTTGAAAATATAATGTAAAGCGGTTAGCACAAGACAGCACAATTATTTTTAATTTTTTTTTTTTTAGATATAAATAATCAGCATCCTAAAACAAAATTATAATTAATAATGTTGCCATCTAAATTCTTAATGGTAAATTTTTTGCACAAAATGTCATTATTAAAGATTCATTATTTAGAACAGTATTAGATTAAATTAAATTATACTTGAATAAAATAAATGTAGTGTAATGATTAGTACCTATTACCTAAAATAATTTGTTTCTCTTAAAATAAATAAAATAAATCGAATTCAAATATTGTAGAAGCAGGAAAAGAACCCACAACCTTTCTATCATCAACGGATAGAATCTTTTTGAATCTGTTAATTTAATAGACTTATTTATAAAAAAAAATTAAATTAAAAAAAAAAATACATACTATATAATGTAAAAGTCACTTGCGTCCTTGCCATCCCTAAACTAATTCAAATATTATGTTTATTTATAAAAATAAAAAATAACGACATCTTGTTTCAACGATAGCTAATCTGGAATCTGTAAGGTAATTTATCAATAATGAATGTGTGACAGTTATTCCCAATCAGAATTAAATAAAACTATTAAGCTAATCAGGGATCTGTAAAGTGACAAAATTAATAATAAGTAGGTGCTAGTACAATTGTAGAATCCATTAAAATCAAATAACTCAGTTGATTGTTGAGCGCCCCAATTATTAAATAAATGATTAACTAAATATTGAAATAAAAAATTCAAAATTAATCTCTCATTAAATAAATTATAATATTATTAACAACAATTAAATAAATAATCAATCATATAATTGATAACCAGTGAGAATTATTTATCCAAACTAGAACAAGCTAACAAAACCTTTATCAATTTACAGTCTCCCGAAGTCAGCTAGAAAAAAAGTTTCATTAAAGAAATTCCATGAACCCCTAAAATATAAAACTATGTATCTTAGTATAGCAATATTTGTCTGCATTTAAATTTTATTCTGTGCTTCCACGCTATATCTGTAACTTTAAAAATTCAATATCAAATTTATTAGCAAACCCGATAGTCATTACGATTCCTACCTTGTGTGCTTCCTAAAAAAAATCATGAAAATTTGCAAGCTTCTTAAGAAAAATATTAATTAAAATTAAAATTTAATTTAAACAAGAAACTGGTAACACTGTTTTGTAACTTTATAGAATTTCCCTCCACCAACACTTTAATGTTCCATATAACTGTAGTTTTTTGATCTAATAATAATTGATTTAATAATATTAGTAATATATTATTAAGAATTAAATTGAAATTAGAATTCGACCTATAATTAAAAATTTCTAATTTGGTTAATAATTGAAATAAAATATAATCCTGGCGACGGAAATTGTCTCTTCAATGTAGTTCTTGAAACAAACTAACTTCTTGAAAAAATTTGGAAGCTTTTATACCCAGTCAAATCTATTAAAAGAGCTTATAAGGAAACAAATACTTAATTACAAAATATTTATCTAAATCAACTTAACCCGAAATTAAAACGTGTTCTGGTTATGTGCAAATTATAATTTATTAATTTCTATTACATAAGTAGCCACTGCATGAAAAAAACCACTCGTCGACAATTATAATTTAGAGTAAGGTAGTGACATTGCAATATGCTTTTTCATTAGCAACTCCAACACCAAATATCGTATGCATTACTGGACAAATGGCAGGTGATTTGTTTTTGAAAATATAATAATTTCGTAAAAATAGCCCAACTAAACTAAGCAGATCAGAACTTTATTTTGGAATTGCCAAAGTATCAACTGCCACCGGGAGAAAACAAAAATAATTTCAGATAAAAAACCGCCAGCGGTAAAACTTTAGTTTACAATTGTTTACGGTAATACTGTTTGGGTTGGACAATACATGTATTTAATTTTCGGCATTTTCTTATTTATCTAATATTTCAACTGTTTTTGTACGCTAATATACATGGCGCCACTTATACTAAACATTTACTTTCGATATTTGATCATCTACACAAAATTACCGAGTTCCAGATTGGCGTTAGCAAACTTGTGAGTTGTTATGGAAAGCAAATTTGTTCGTTAGAAGTAAAAAAAAGAATAAGAAAAGAAAATGTTTGATTGAGTAGTTATGGGAAGCCAGAACTACTTGCGAATACTTTGCTTACGCCAATGGGACCGGCTAAATATTGTATGAAATTTTTTTACACCAGTATGTACTAAAATGTCTGCCCTTTGAAAATGCGCTTGCAACAAACTCAAATGAACACCGCATCCAGCTATATTAGTGTACTTCTCTGTCAGGTCACCTAGCAATTTAATTCCAGTAAATTGATTTTTTTTTATAGGGCCCTTTTTCTAGGGCCAATAACATTAATTATATAATTATGAAATGTTTGTCCAATCTTCTTCGCATAATTAGTAAATATACCTGGAAAATAGGAACATTTCCAAAGAAGTTTTCTGTATCCTTTTAAAAAATTAAAAAATCAATTAAAGTCGGAATCGAGTTCCTCAAAATATACTGAGGTTTCAATGCCGGCTCTTACTTGATAAGTAAGAAATATCAATTTTTTTCCTATCGTTCCGTTTTTTGAGAAAAGCATCACATATTATATTCATAGGAGTACTTCATTGTCAGTTAAAAACTTTCGTTCTAATTTTTCAAAAGGGTACGAATAACCTGTATGAAGCCGAAATTGTTAAACAAACAAAAAAAATAATAGAATTGTAATGATTGATGAAAGAAACAATAATTGTCGACATTGTTTACATTATCTACATTGATGAAGTGAAATTTTTAATTACCTACATACATTCTCTTCACGTGTAGATTGTTAATTATCGACGATGTGTGCTCAATACGCAGTGTTGTGCATCTACGCGTATTTTGGAACTGTTTACATGTTGGTGTTGAAAATAGCGTAGATAATTGTTTTTTCAGTAGACAATGTCGAGAATTGGCAAAGCGTTTACTCCATGGAAAAAGTTTACTAACAGTAATTTTTATACTGAAAAAACGAAAACAAAAAATCTTAAAATTCTATAAGAGTGAAAAAGAAATGAAATATGTTTTATTTCATTTTTATAGCAAAATTTGGTGGTTTAACTTTGACAATTACATTTTGGCTTAAGCTAAAATTTTCCTAAAAAATTTTAATTCGTACATTTTCGATGGTATATTCTTTTTATTTATATATTTTAATATTTAAGTTTTTATATTTGTACCACAAATAACCACTAACGTTAGCAAATTTGACCTGGAAATAAAAAACAAATAAACATTACATTGTAAAAATGGCGATCAATTTATTTTCTATCAGTGTGCGAAAAATTTCTTATCTTTACATTCATACATTTTTTGTAGATGGGTGAACAATTCACCCATAGAAAATACTTCAGTTTACATTTTTTATATAGCATATTATTGCAGCACACTAACACCATCACAATTATTTTCTCAGTAAAATTTTACTGACAACATTTTTTCGTTCGTACAGTAAAATCTATATTTTGTTTGCTTTTATTTTTTACTGACAGCAGATTTTTCCCATGGAATAAGACTTTTCTTGCACCAAATAATATTTACTGGCAGTAAAAAGGAAACGAGATAAAAATATAGATGTCCTACATAATAGAATGAAAGAAAAAAAAATTTTACTGACAAATTTGTTTTTATGTAATGGTGTGTTGCCATATTAAAATGGAAAAAATACTAACCATAGTATTTTTATAGGAACGTTCTAATTCATTTACATAAAAAAAGAAAATGACGAGAAATATTTCTAGCACTCTAAGATCGGTTTATGGTTGGAAAAATATTATGGTGAACCATGTTTATTATTTTTATAGTGTGTGATTTCTTCGCAAGTAGAAATTTATAAAATATTTTTTTATTTGATATTGATAAATTGTAATACCAATCAAACTTAAATTCTTATAACAAAAAAATTAAATTGCCGAAGTAAATTTATTTTGTGAAGTTTTGTTGGTTATAATATATTCAAGATGTCAAAATTTAACTATAAAATGTTCCCATAAGTTTTGTTTTTGTTTCTGCCACTCTAATGCAATTTTATATAACTAATCTTTTCCTGATGTTTAAGTATTTTTTACTGACAGTAAATTTTTTTTTTTGGAATAAAGGCTTAAAGCCTTAACACCTTTAAAATAAATCAAAATAGTTTAAATCAATTTAAATTTTTAATTCGCATTACCATCTGGTTTATTGAAATTTTAAACAGGACGAATGTGTAATTTATTGCGCTTACTTGAGAAGTTTCAATTCGGTTATTCCTTTTCGAAATATATTAATTTTAAATAATTATTCTAACTAAACTAAACTGTTAAGTGTTTATTTTTTAAATGTTTGTGTTGTTACGAGCAAACAAAAATACTGGTAAATAAAATTTAACCAGTACTACCTCCCTGAAAATTGAATATAAATCTGTCGTCAATGTACAAATATGCATTTACAGGAAACCCGCCAAAAACACGATTAATTTGTTCCGGGTTCTTTATTGTCCGAAACGAAAATCTTGTTGTTGGAAATCGTGTAATTTAAGGAAATGGGTATCCGTGTTCTTTGAACCCGTGTTTTTTTAATACCGTGTTCTTGGAGGCTTACCTGTATAAGGTTTTGTGAAATATAACAATTTGAGCCTGTACATTACATTGTGGCAGATCTGCCTTAACTTTCGGAATTTTCTTATTAGTGCTTTCAATTTGGTTAGTTGGTTATGATGTGGGACGTCGTTTCCATTAATCATTTACTTTCAATTTCGACATTACGTGATACTGTCTGTATATTGCCGAAGCAGTATTTTTGGTTGTAGTTCGACACAAATTAACCAAAAATCCAGAAAACTGCGGTGTAAAGATATGGCGGCCATCCGACGAGTTTATACACAACTGATCCTTTTATGTGATTTTATCAGATTAAATTTATCTGATAGCTGTAATTAATCTTTTCATAATTACATTTAAAGGAGTGGATTTTTTAATATAAGCGATTTCCCTTTTTATTCAGGTCAGCCTTCAGTTACGTTTTGGCAGTTATTAGGTACATTGACGTACGCTAGGTTCATTGACATTTTAATAATTCTGTGTTTGGTCTAAAAATTAAACAGGAATCTGTTAATTTTTTTGAAATTGTACTAAAACAAATCATACAAGCAACATCTGTTTTTTCCCAATCACTCCATTTTCAGAGCATAATAGCACATATTAAGTAGAAACGTTACGATTAAATTATTAAATCGGTTAATGTGTGAATGAAAATTAGAAAAACAGTTTTGCTGATCGGCATTCGATGAATAATGAAAAATGTTGTCGTAAAATGATCCACTCTTCACTCGATGGAAGTGCCTCCTTTCCCAAACATGATCGATTTCGATCTTTAACCGAAACATATATTAAATGTTCTCATTACCATTATAAAAGTTCGGTCATAATAGAATTTTGCTTTTGCTGACAGAAACTAAAATTTTGGACGTTGTCTACATTTCCTACATTGTCGACGCCATTTTTTAATTGTCTACATACATTCTCTACGCATGTATAATATTAATTAATTACGCGGTGAGGACAATACGGCACAACAGTCATTGCAGTATAGATTGAGGTTCACGAACTCGAGAACATTACATTTGGGTTACGCATTTTGTTTTGGTCGAAAGCAATTTCGTTTGGCGTCAATATTAGATAAGTGAAATATGTTATTATGCCGTGCAACTGACATTTATGTGCAAGTTTGGATGCAGAGATTCGGAAATTTGTACTTGTTAGTGTTAGGGATTTCAATTATTGTCATCCGAGTTGTTTCTATTTGTCCATTTGATTCAGTCGAAGACAAGTATGGGCAACCCTCCCAGAACACGGCATTCGAAGAACACGGTTTGGCAAAACACGGATACCAATTTTCTCAAGTTACACGGTTTCAAACAACACGCTTTTCGTTATTCTCTTTTATTTTGTTTTTTGTATATCATAACAAAAAATAAAACGCAACGTTTTTTTTTTCTTTGTTGTAGTTTCTAACAACCCGGTTTTAAAGAACACGGAACGAATTAATCATGTCCTTGGAGCAACAATAAGTTTTCTTATAAGATCGTTAGATTGGAGGGGCTGGAAAGTTCTTTCGTAATCTGAGATAATTGTGTTGGGAATTTCGAATAATTTAAAATATTTGAGTAGTATATCAGTTTTCCAGAAAAGTTTTATCAATTAGGTGTGGTTGATATGAAATATTTCAATATGTACCCTCGGTTTTTACGTGCTAAGCTTTGGTGGAATTTTTATACAGTAAGTGTTGCAGATTTTACATTAGTTAGTTATGCTCTTTGTATACGTTACCATATTTGGAAAGAATTCTTGTATCCCGCTATGGACTCTCTCGTGTTCTTTACTGACAATATCACGTTGTCTATTTTCATAGGTTACCATTTTGGTGATGAAGATGAACTGGCCATTTTGAGAAAAGTTTTCAGATTTTGAAAAGCTTCCTTGTATTATCCCGTATAACAGTTCTGGGGCTAGTATTGCTGTTTGTGTTCCCATTTCTTTTCGGTACTGTGTAATAGCTGCCGTTGTAAAATTTTCTGTTGAGAGTACTAGAAAGCTATAATATTAATTGGTTTCTGAAGTATTTACGGAATGGTTGGCGAGGTGTGTAAAGTGATCGTCGGAAGTGTTAGCCGAATGGATTGTCCTCGTCTCAGTATTATCGCTTAGTTGTTCTATTCACGTTAAGAATTTTCAGATACTACATTACTATTTATTTCACATGCTGTGTGCATTATTCTTAGTGCATCCGCAACAACCTTTGATTGTCTCTTCTTGTACACTACATCATAATCATAATTTTTTAACCCTAATACTCTCCACCTTAAAATTTTTGTGATCTTTTCAAATGATCAGTGGAGAAGTTATGGTCTGTCATTAAGATAACCTTGGTACCGTACGGATATGGCTAGTATTTTTCCGCAGCCCATAATATAGCGAGCGCATCTTTTTCGTTCGTCGCATAATTGATTTTTATTTTGTTCAATATTCTAAAGGCAAAAGCGATTGGTCTTTCAAAGCCATTCTTAACTAGAAACTACACACATCGAGTAATCTGGCGCATCGGTAGTCAAAATAAATAATTTTACGAAGAGTGGGTAAGTTCATAATTTATCCGTTCCAATTGTTTTTTAAGAATTTCGTCATATTTTAGTTATCTTTGAAAAGTCTTTAATTCCGAGAAAGTGTTTAATTTGGCTCGGTGTCTCCGGTAATGGCCAATTTAATATTTTTTGACTTTTATCTTTATTAGACTTTTCACCATCTTGTGTAATAATATGTCCAAGGAACTCTGTTTCATTTTTTAAAAATTCACATTTGTGGAGTTGAACTTTTATGTTAAACTATGAAGGAAGAGACTTTGTATACTGTTCTGGTTCGTTAGAACGTCGCTGGTGCTTTTTGTAGTCCGAATAGCATTCAACGCAATTCAACATGTCCCTTATCAGTTGCGAATGCTGGTTTCTCTTTGGATTGATTGTCCAAGGAGTGAGGGGTGGCTATTGCGCTTGGTTGAAATTTTTACTGTGATCGAAAACGACACTTATTTTACGTATTGTAGTTGTAGATGCATCCTCTCTTTGATGCCACTCAGATGGGTAAACGAATACGAGCTATTTGAGTTTTTTATTATCCCGCTTGTTACGTGTCTCCATATGCTCGGCCAACACAATTGAATGGGATAGACCCCAGTGGATATGGGATGGTTTATTGCCGACATATAATTATAAAAATGGGACACAACAAACATTTTGTGTTGAAAATACGACAGAAAAAAAAATGTCTGCACCACAATTTAGGTCGCAAATTAAATCATGAGAGTGAAATAACCGCAAGTGGATTAGTGTGGAAACAGTGTTTATGTGTGTGTATGGTATACGTCATGCGTACCCATGTTTTTTATATGCTGTCATTTTGAATTTTATTTGTCAGTGATTTTTTTTGTGTGTCAATAATTTCTAAAATTAATAAAAATAAAAATTAATTAAAATCTAAAAATTAAAATGAATGGTTTAATTCCATTTTTATATTATGATCGCAAGGTAAAGACGCGACGATATAATGAATATCTTCGAGATATATTGGACCCATTTAATATTTCTGATCGATGGTAAGTTTAACCTAAAATCTTTATTTTACTTTTCTAATTTTAGAAACAAAATCATACATTTTTAAATACAATTGGATGTGTTTACTAGATTTTTTTTAATCATTTTATTCGTGAATAGTTTCATTGACAATTACAGATTGCCGAAACATCTCGTGATGCAGTTAATTGAGGATATGAAGCCCTTCATTCATGACGATGAGCATCCTTTAAAAATACCAATACATCTAGAGGTGTTAACTACGTTAAATTTTCTGGCCAGTGGAATTCATCAACAGCGGGTATCATTAGATGCGTTCGCTGTAATGAGCCAATCAAAAGTCTCGCTTAGTATAGCTCGTGTATGTGAAGTGATTGGTACGAAATTAGTAAACGAACACGTAGTTTTTCCCACCACCTTGGCGTTAGCTGAAACTGTGAAGACAGGCTTTTATGAAAAATACGGCATACCGGGAATAGTGGGACTAGTTGATTGCACGCACATAGCCATAACGCAATTAAAAAAAAACGGAAGAATATGCGTATATAAATCGAAAAAATTTCCATTCCGTAAACACGCAAATGGTAATTACAACTAAGTTTTCTAATTTACTATATATTAATACATAATATAATTTTTTTGCAGATTTGCGATTCGAATTTAATAATTATGAATATAAACGCTCGATATCCCGGATCGTGTCATGATTCTCACATATGGGAGGGAAGTAAAGTTTCTTCGTTAGTAGAACGCCTAAACAGAGAAGATAACAACACATGGCTATTTGGTAATTAAATTATTTTGTGTTTACTTATAAAATTAATTTACTAATATAACAAATATGAATAAATAGGTGACAGCGGTTATGGCCTTAAATCATATATGATGGTTCCTTACCGAAGAGTGGCATCGGATGATGAAAGACAATTCAACACTATACACTCAAAGATTAGAAGTACCGTTGAAAGATGTTTCGGAGTGCTAAAAATTAGATTCCGCTGTCTAAAAACCGCATCTGGGCACCTTCATTATGAGCATCGTCGAGTGGCAAATATAATTCATTCTTGTGCGGTGTTGCACAACATTTTAATAAAAAATAATTGCCCGGTTATCGAAAATGATGGTGTCCCAGACGAAATCGTACCTGTGTCAAATGCAGAGGAGGAATCCAACTCAGGCGAACTCAACAGACAATTCCTATCTTACTATATAAAAAAAAGGGGTATAATTGTTTAGAAATATGTATTGTATAAATAATTAAATAAAAACATAATTTAATTGTACTGAACTAAAATTTATTTGAAAATTTATTTGTCAATCGATTGAAACCTTTCCTATAACAAATGTGGAGGACTCGAGGTCACCTAGCGATCCCGGTTAACTATAAAGTGGTAGGTAAAAGTATTTTAAAATAGTATACCAAAGTAAATAAGAACAAAGCTGATTAATTTATCGTAATTAAAAGTAAATTCATTTATTTATTAAATCATACAAAATATTAAGGTAATTCTAACAATTTATGGACGACGTTGACTCACTAATTCTTCAAGAATATTTTTTAACAAATCTACAGCTTCTTGCTGGAGTTGAATTGATCGGACGACCGATGTGGCTCCTACGCTTCCCTGCAAAAAATGTAATTATTAATATGATTTATATTTTATGGGTTATAATTACGAAAATCACACGTTTAATGATTATTACTTACATTTCTTTGGTCGTTATTGCGTTGTCGTATTCCGGTGGTGGGCAGTATCTCTGCGATTCGAGCACGCCGGCGTCTCGATCTAATAGCGCTTGCGGAAGCGGTGCGTTGCGTAATTCCCGTTGGTGTGGGTGATTCCAGTGTCGGTGGTTCCAGTGTCGGTGGTTCCAGTGAGGGTGGTTGTGGTGGTAGTGTAGGCGAAAATGAATCGGGTGGTATTGAAGGCGATGCTGATTGCATTTCGCATGGAACTAATAGTCGAGGTGACAGCAACTGAGTTGCAGGTGGTGAATGTGACGGGTTCCATGGTGATAACGGCGAAAATGCCGGTGACGTTGGTGTTGATTCAAATGTTTCTTCGTGAGAAACTCCGGGCGTTGTGCTGGTGCCCAGTACATTATTTGATTCCTATCAAATAAATAACATAAAAATTATTAAAAAATTTTAACCCATTTACGCACATTTTATGTTTACCTGCCTATAATACACGCCAACTTCTTCAACATCTTGAGCCCCATCGAGGTTATCTAAGCCACAAATATCAATTATTCGTTGTTCTTCCAACGTAAACTGTAAATTATCCGGAACTTCAACCCACCGGTTAGATTGCGCGCGGCCCTTAATTTATTAAATTTTTTTTTTAGACTTTTACGAAGATCCTGCCATGTTTAAAATAAAATTAAGTTATTATAGATTTATTATGATTGCATGACTATATATATTATAGTTGCAGTATAATTCTTGTGAAATACTCACTCGTTTCCATTGGTCCACCGAACGAACGTTTTGCAAATCCATTTCATTCAAAGTAGCTGTGATTTCTTGCCATAACGTAATTCTTCTTTGATGTCCACCAAAGGAACCAAATCCGAACAAAACACCAAAGTTTTCTTCAATGAATTCAATGAGAATTCGTTTTTGTTGAATACTCACTCGAAACTATAATTAAATAAAAAAACTTATAAACGCATTCGTGTAATGTAATTTTAAGGTTAGGTATAATATACAAATTTTTCCCGATTATACATAATAAAAATTAAACATTGTATATTACTATTAATATATTCGCGACACAAGAATAATTACGTAAACGTATTAAAATAATTCCTACACTCAAATAATTTACGATATTTAAAAAAATAAAATTAATTTATTAAGTACTTACCATTTTATGTGATTTTTGCTTACTCAACTGCGTTATACAATGTGACAAGTCTCCTAAATGAGAATGAAGTTGGTCATAAGCATCAAAAAAATTAACCGATTAGAACCGGTTTGTACCGATTTGAGCCGATTCAACAAATTTTGACACTGACCTCCCTCAAAAAATACAAACACACTCAAAATAAAATTTCAACACTATAATAAATTTAAATATCATACTACTCGTATGTATATAAAAATTTCATGAGACAAGACTCAATTTGCGACCTAAATTGTGGTACTGATTTCACTTCACTCATGTGACACACCACTCCACCATTGACCAATTAGAAAAACGATTACTTCATTTTTAAATGTTTCTCTTAATTATTTATAAAGATAAAGAATGTATTATGAAAACTCTACTACAAGAAAAACAACTTCAAAACCAAAGAAAATTAGCATTTGTTGATAACACAAAAAAAAAATTATTATATAAATTTCTAAATCTTCAAAGTGAAGGAAATAATGCTGAAAAAATAGACTATTTATATCTAAACTCACCCAGCTTTCCGTAGAGTACTCTCCGTTAAACCCGTGGTGGCTGTGAAAAAAACTTTAAAACGTTCCCCAAACACATTCATTCACTTTGTAAATCACAGAAAAAAAAATGATAACCGAATTCATTGTTATATATATACCGTGTAATATACCATCAAAAATTCTCTTCATGCAATATTATAAACTAGACTACTATAAACTAGGCCATATATAGGCAAAACAAACTATACATTTTTGGTTTTAATTTAAAAACTTTAGCACTAAACTTAGACTTATAATTCTACTTTTTTTATATATTTTTTTTGTAATTTTTTTTATATTTTATATCCATTTTGGACCACTAAATTTTTGAATGCTTATTGCGTAAGTATAGCAGCACTATCCCGTATAACATATTCTTTTTTATATCTTGAATCAGACCCAAAACTTAATGGTAGTACGTATAATTATTTTGTAGTTTTTTTTATCGGGATGTATCCTCTATGGGACCCCGTGCGGTAGTCACCGACTACCGACGGAAAAATCCTCCTTTCGATCGAAAAATTCCTCCGCAAGCTAATGATATAATTAAATGAGAGCTGGCACAATTTAATAAGCTTACGTCGTTACTATCGGCTTAGCTTCGGTATAGCGTAATTTACAACCTATGTTTTTGTACCATTTCGAATTTACACTTAAAGTCAGAGATCTTACCATTAGGATGAAAAAGAACTAAAATAAGCCTCACAATACTGGCACTACTATTTTTTTTTAATTTAATTTTAATTTTATTCAAAGATCAAAATTGTTTTCACATTTGATTGTTTTCAGTGTGTTCAAGCAAATACTGTGAAAGTCCACCATCTTTATTTAGGTATTCCTGTCTATATACGTACAAGTATTCGGATATACATATGTTTATTTGTGTAAAGTGTTGTACGCATAAACTGTTTTGGGCTTCGTAGTATGGCTGTGTTTATGTAGATCGATTTTACAATAACCAATATAAGACAATAAAAGTTTATGGACTCAACTCTGCAAATCTAGATCATAAAATTCGAAAATTGAAATAATATGATAAGTTATTTATTCATGCCGCCAGTACAAAAAACAATACTGTGCAATCGAAAGCCGTAACACGCTGTTTTAAATTTCTGTTTAATTATTGACGTCGTAGATAGTTTTTCGTCAGCTTTTTCTTGAACGAATTTGTATTCGTTTCTAATTTATTTTAGCCTCCGCTTCTGCCATTTATTGAGAGCCTAGAATACCATCGAAAAACTTGTAGTATGCTACTGCATGAAAGTGTATTCGGCGTTCCTGCAAATATATTATTATTCTGACATTTCATGTGATTTTTGTGATTTTAGCAGGTATGTTGGTATGACACCTGTCCAACTGTCAATATGATGTTTTTGTTGGTACCAGTATCTAAGAAGTTTGGTTTATAATGAGGAATGGAAACAAATTTACTCTTCCTAATCGGAGTCTTGGCGGGATCAGCTCAAAATCCCGAATCACAAAATCTCGAATTAGCAAAATCCCGACAAAAAAAAATCCCGATTTTCAAAATCCCGAACTTATCAATCCCGACTCTCAAAATCCCGACTTTAAAAATCCCGACTTTCAAAATCCCGACTTTTCAAATCCCGACTTTCAAAATCCCGATTTTCAAAATCCCGATTTTCAAAATCCCGACTTTGCTGAAATTTTAAAAATCCCAAAAAATTCGGTATTTTTTAAAAAATATTAAATATTAAATTTTGTTTTTTTATCTTCATTTCGGGATAGTTCTAAAAACTCGCCAAAAGAAATATCGAATGAACAAAATACCGAAAGAAAAAATTTACTCGAATTTAAGAATATCGAATTTCAAAATAATTTATTTGGAAAATCTCGCATGCGAAAATCTCGAAAATTAAAAAGATGTTCTAAATAAGAGAATGGTAAAAATGCACTTAATATCTTTTATGCTATTTAATAGTGTTCAATTCAAATTTTATTAACAAATAAAACATTTATATACATATGTTGTGAACCTTTTTAAAAAATCTAACTTATCAATTTTTGCATTTTTTTCAAAATTATTTTAATTTTTGATATCTCATCAAATTTTTTCTTTTTAATGGCTTTATTTGACCTATTTTCATTCGTTCTATATTATTTTTAAATATTATTAATTCTTTTGAAAGATCGGTAATTATTTTGTAAACACCAGCATTTTTCGTTCCTACTATTGTTTTAAGCGCCGATGCAATGCCCCAATTGAATTTTGAGTACTCGGGAAATTGTTAGCAACAGCATCGGCAACGAACCAGAATTAAGGCTCATAATGACCCTATTACAGTTAGCCGATAGTTTCCAGCCGAAAGATAATGCAGATAGTGTCTTGACTATTTTTAAACTCTCTTTATACTCTCGCTCCTATCGATTTTTAAATTCCCATAAACTGAAATAATTTCTCCTTCACCCGAATGATGTAACCCGATCCTAAATTCTCCTAAATTCGAGTTCATGACTGGTTTTTGCTGTATTCAAGACACTATCTGCATTATCTTTCGGCTGGAAACTTTCGGCTAACTTTAACAGTATCTCATAGTGTGGTTTAGGTAATTTGTATTCTCGAATATCAAATAATAAAAATAATTTTGTAAATATTATTTGCGGCGCCGCAAATAATATTTACAAAATTATTTTTATTATTCGAGATATATTTTCGAGGTTTTGAATTCTATATTTTGAAATTTCGATATTTTGAAATTCGCTATTTTATTAATTCGAGATTTCGATTTCGAGATTTTGATTTCGAGACAACGATCGTCGAGGTTTCATGACCAACCCCTTCATTTCTATTAAGAATTGGATTTGTATAAATATGTTCTTTTAATAAAATAAATTTTTGGTCGTTCTGAAAAGAACGTTTGGATTTTTGATGAAATATTTAATTATAAAATAAATAAAATTAAGCGTTATTATTGTAACTTAATAGAATGAGCAATATTTTTTAAATAATTAATCTTATCAGTATTGTTTCTATTTACAATAACATCTAAAATTCTGCTGTTTTTTCCACATTTTTTTTTAGTGGGATGCGTTCACCAGCTTTCCATTTTTCAATGCGTGTTTTGCATATTATCATCTCCTTTGCCAATTCTTCGATTAACTTATAGACCCCAACATGAGGTCTTCCGATTACTATTTTTAGTCGGTTGTGCCAAACCTCAACTGAATTTTGTGTTCTAAGAAAATTATCATCATGGTTCTGGGAAACAGTCCAGAACTTTGGACTGTATTGGGGTCTTCCTTGGTATCCATGAACACACCTTATATAATTTGTTTGGAACCATTTGGCAATTCGCTTGGCGTCTGGATCAAATTCTTTTATGATCGCATCAAAATACTCGGAAACTTCTTCAGGAGGTACGAAGGCTAAGCTTTTTAACATTAGAATTTGCGTGTTAAGAGATTTATTGTTTCCATATTTAATCTGAAGGTGTTCAGATTGTACTTTTCTCCATAATATTTGTCCGAAATGGAAAAGGCATCCTTTGTATTCAGCCAACGGAAAATATATTTTAGCTGCAGCTACGCTTGCCTTTTCAAAATCTGACACAATTCTCTTTGGATTTAACGAGATCTTCCAATCACAAGAAATTTTACAAATCTCATAGAACATCTCCGAGTAAGCTTCTGTTGATTTTGAGCTCATTATACAAAATAATAATGGTATGATCTGGTCATCAATTTTACCATGGATTGAGAATAACTGTCTCATTATAGATGGTACAACTTCGAATGTACCGTCCATAAGCCAGCATTCAGCCTCTGCTAGCAACTTCAAAGATGTTTTTGTTCCTAATAAAATATTTTTATTTCCTCCAAAATCTTTCTCCGACAACACAAAGAGCTCTTCGTCAATAAACTTTAATGTTTTCGGAATGGAAATTTCATTTAAACTTTCCGGCTCTTTCAGTGTTGTGGTCCCCTCACTCGAGCAATTTTTAGTTTTTGTGCTCTGTTTGAAGGTAAATATAATCTGCAATCGGGGTCGCATTCAACAATACTTTCTCTTATTATTTGTGAAGGTCGCAACCCTGGTACTTCTGCCAACTTTTTTACTGTTTCATTTGCCTTAAAGACATCTTTTTCTAAAGCCTCCGGAGCGTGATTATGATCTGATAGTTCCTTTTTTAGTTCATGTTTTCCTTCTTTTAGTGTTGTGGTGGCTCTTCCTTTACACAATAGGTTCTTCCGTTGATTACAACACCATCGATAAATTTGATTCTCATCCTTCTTTTCGAGATGGTATGCGTAACCATCAATAATCAGTTTGTCTTTATTTTGGTTCGTTTTGACCAATGAGATATTCATTTTGCTCCTTTTATTATTTGTTTTTATTTTTTTTTTGTTATAGACCTCTTATTTAAAATTTTTTTATAATTTTAAAAATTAAAATATTTCTCACAAAGTTTTTTACTAAACAACACTTATTCACTGATTTAATAAAATTTATTTTATCAAAATTGGAACTTCACAGACTGTATCGATAATACGGTTTACAAAATACTAATGTCAGAAAACTAAAATCACTCCATATTTATAAAAAAAAGAATTTAAATCTGCTAGTTTCAGGTAGATTTTTGTGAGTCATCATGTCATTTTGGCTACACATGTTGTCAACCCCAAAACGCAAATGACGCATTAGTAACCACAATGGTACAGATTCTTGTTTTTATTTTTTTATTGCTTATCATAATTTCCCAACATATTTAACAATTTTTATGATTTAGTTAGTCGTAAAAAATATTTAAATTTAAAATTGCTTGAAAAGGCTACTCCTACTATTACGTCATCTGCTACGGTTATACTAAAACATCTGGTGCATTTAAATCTTTCTTAATTTTTTAGAAAACATTACTTACTCGTACATAATATTATGGTGCAATTATTTTTCTTTTTAGAAGGTGTCATTATTATATTCTATATAATCCGCTCCTACGTGCGACACGCAGTGCGACATGTTTGCTGATCCTGGGTCCTACGTCCCCCGAAGTTAATTTCTAAAGCCCCTCGGAGGGCTAAGCGGGGGGAGCGCCGTGAGAGTTATCAAAGCCGTTAGCTCTATAATTTTGGCATTTCAAAATGTTGTATTAACAAAATATTACTTTTTTTTATTAATTTAATAGAGAAATTATTGTTGAATGGGACTACAATTGTAGATTATATTTGCCTTTACATTGCACTCATCACAAAATGACTTTAAAAGCCCGTTTTTTTTTGTTGTAAAATATGAATTCGGGCGCCCGCGGGTCGGCCGACCTGCCCACGGGCGCGAATTCATATTTTTTTTTTGCAAATTCGGACTTTTGAAAATCGGGATTTTGAAAATCGGGATTTTGAAAATCAGGATTTTGAAAATCGGGATTATGAAAATCGGGATTTTGAAAGTCGGGATTTTGAAAGTCGGGATTTTGATTTCGGGATTTTGAAATTCGGGAAATCGAGCCCAACCCGATTCTTGGCCCTCCAGAAAATTTATTTCCGCTAAAGCGGTTCCTACCAGTTATTTAGCTTTGATTTTCGTGAAGGATCAATTTTCATTGAAGGTGGTATATTTTAAAGTTTCCAATAGCTTGTTTTGAATTTGCAACACTGTTGAAGGCATTAGGTTTTTCGAGTATATTTGGTATATTAGGTTTGGTTTCAGTTTGAGTTAAACTCGTTTGAGTTAAATTTATATAGAAAAACGTATACTTCTATGTTTTTAGGTTGCATAGCCCAATTTTTGTTTGCTTTGCCAGCGTCTTTCTGTAAAATTTCGTTCATCTTGTTGTATAGAAATTATCTAAAGAAGTGGTTTTGTTTTGCTTTTGCCCAAAATTGGGATTTATAATAAGACAATTTCCGAGAAGGATTTTGGATCCCCTGCCTGGCAAATTATATCTTTTGCTTTGTCCTCAATTTTATTCTCCACAACTCTGCAGTACATTCAAATTCATTCATTCGTACCGTGACTTCAGCTGTTTGAAGCAATCCCATTACTTAGTTTTGTTCTCGTCGAATGTTGATAACTGTTGGTTGACTTATTGTTCTCCAAGTGAAAGTGGTAGAGTATCAACCTTTTGACATAAATATCTCATTGGTATATCTTCTTGTTCAGTTTGTTTTTAAACAAAATTTGCTAATTGTACTGCTTTCAATTGGGCATTTATAAGCTATCAAGATATTTATGTATTTCTTTTAGGAGTTAGGAATTAATTTTTTTTTGCAGCTATCTTGCAGTATGCAATGGCAAACGTACACCGTGGTACAGTATTCTAATTTCTTTCAGTAATGTCGAAAATAGCTATGCTAAGTCGAAAATTTTAGTGTAGCGAATTTTTAGTGTGCGATAGACGTATTAGTTTAAGACTTTTAATTTTAACTTACATTGGAAATTTAGTTTTGCTCATGTTTGTTTAGTAGTACAATGGTCTTATTAAAGGCGTCGGATAGCTGGTCCAGATCAAGCACTTATACCTATATAATTAGCCTCTGGTTCTTCCAACTTGGCAATTTTTCAATTGGCCGTCGGCCGTTCATGGTTGTTAATTTGTTTCAATTCCGTTGGGATCCAAGCTCTCGTTCTAGGGCTGCAGGAGATATCCTCTCTAGCGAACTCTTCTGGTCTCGAGCCATGATAGACTTCATCTAGTCTCTATACAGCCTTTTTGCACAACCCGCTTGGTTCATTTCAGTAAACTTTTTAGCCCATTGGAGCATTTCCATATTACTGTCCGTTCTCTCTACCAACGGAAACTTATTGAGCTTTGCTAGAGTTTGCCAGGCTCTTTTCTTGGTTTAGTTAATTGATACGAAAGAACCATTGTTGTTTGTGCATATGCCCCTAAAGATTGCTTTTGGGGAATCAGCCTTGTTCGTGCTTGTGTCTTGTTTTTAAGTAAGTCTTGGAGGCTATTTCTAATGGCCAAAGTTCTATGTTGTTTCCGTTTTCTTCGTACGTCTTGCAAACCAGGAGCACCGGAGAAGCAGTTTGACCTGTTAAACTATCACAGTTTGTTTGTAGTTGGTGAATTAGAGTTTTCGAAGAGCTGTTAGGATTTATTGATTCAACACTCAATGAGTTTTGAAATAGTTTCTTTATAAGATTTTGACATTTAAGTTGATAAAATTATTTCCAACTATTTCACTCCTATTCCAAATTATTTTACAAAATATTTATATAAAAACGATGACATTCTATTCAATATTTTATACGAAATACTTTTGGCTAAATTGGTATCTCAAACGTTACGCATCGACCCTTTTTATGCTTTTAAATTTAATTTTAAAATAAGTTTTTTGGTGCTGTGTCGAGCATACTCCAACAAAATAATTTAACATCATCGTAAAAAATTGCATTTATAAATAATACAAGATCAGCAGCTCCTTGTCATTCCTTATTTTAATCGACACTATCGCAACAGCGGTTTACATCTATATCTTGATATAACAAACCCATGTTACAGCATCAATGAATGTCTTAAATAATTTTACTTTATCGTTGCAGGAACAAATTGATGTAATTTTTATGTTATTATAAAACCTCTCACATACACTTTCTTAAATTCAGTCATAAACCCAAACCACCCTAACCACCTCTTGTTCATAAATAAATAAAGCATTATGTATCGTCTTATTCTAATTTTGGTAGAATAAATAATAAACAAGCGTAACAGGGCAAAAAAAAATCCCGCAGAAAGGAACTATACACAAAAATAATAACACGAAAAATCGTGGGTTGAATGGGTGGATATAGTGTATAGATAGGAAAAAAGAAAAACCTCTTTAAATTAGTTCATAAATATTTGATTTTCTTCATAAATTATTACATTTTTTTTTGTGTGTGTAATATAAGAATAAACCTTTAATGGTAAGACAACAAATAATGTTAATATTGAGTATACAAAATTATAAAGTTGAATATATTCTAGAACATTCAAGACGTCTTTAAGTTAATCTTAAAATTATTATTATTTTTGCAATAAATTTTGATGCTGCTTATTTATTTATACACGGTAAATATAATATGTAAATCGTATACAAAATAATAATTCAATGTTATTGCTGTAATACATCGTGTAAACACATTGTAGGACATAAATTTGATGTTTATGGCATAAAAATATAATCCTAGAGTGCAATTTAAATTATTCAAGTTCATTAAATTGGTTGTTAAATGTGCAGTCATTAAGCGAGAAACGTATTTTCAAAAGATTTATTTCGTTAAATGGAGGATCAACATTTTCAATTAGCAGTGTGTAGAAATCGCTTTTTGTACTACTTTACGAGACTTCATATCTCCTAAGAGGTTTGTTTTTCGTGTGATGTCAAAATGTTCCCTAAAATGAATAAAATATGCTTCGATATAATGTCCCTTCTAAAATAAAATTGAAATCAAACGACAATTTCAGAAATTTTTATATTCCGTTTATTTACACGAACCCTTTACTGTAACGCTATAAACCCAATTAATCCGTTTTCGTGTCTCTGACAATGTTACGGAAAATCTATTAATTATTAATAATTTTCAATTTCCTTAGTTTTATATTTATTTTAATGAAATTTTCCAGCAATAAATTTTCCCTTTTTTGTATGTACTTACGTATATGTATGTTTGTACACTTGTGCCCGTATATGGTGCGTCATAATGTCCCTTACACAAATCTTTATGTTCCTTGCATGTCACACATATAGGTACCCTATTTTATATTTCATGAACATACACCTAAACACATAAAAATTCGGGAAAAACCTTTCAACAACAAATATTTATGTTTTATTTAAAATAAAAATTTAAATTAAATAAATATTGGAAAATTAGTTTTTATTTTTACTGGAAAATGGATACACAAAGCCAATAAATTGAAAATTTCCATATCATTGGAAAATGGTTTCTATGCCAGGCGGTATTACCGTTTTTCCAAAAACCAACAATTCCCTTAAAAGTTGTTAAGGACAACAATTTTATTTTCATTTTTCCAACTGAAAGCATTTTCATGTGGAAGATTGTGCCTTCCCATCGTACACAGAATGAGGAAAATCCCAAATCAAACATTGTTTAATCATTTCATCCATTTACATTGTGTGTGTATGTAGATCCAAAATATAAATTGTTGTTATTTTTTTTATCATCTAACATCTTAATATAAATATTTGAGATTTTTTCAAGTGTTAAAAGCTAACAAAACCCCTAAAATAAAAAATCTAAGCTATGTGTGTATGTAACTATGTAACTGGGTAATGTGTTTAGAATGTGGACTGGAGACACAAAAATGTTTTAAATTTTTTATAACATTACGAAAGTTACGAAAATTTTTACTTTTATTATATAATAACACTATTATTTTATTAGAAGCATGTGTACAATGTATAAAATCAATGTCTTGGAAAAATGAAGAATAGTTACGTGTATACGACAAGTCGTTTAAATAAATAAACAAACGAAAAAAAATCTACCTAAAATTAAATGTTGAAGAAGAAGAAGAAGACATAAATGTAGAAAAATGGTTAACTTTTCCTTGGCCAAATTTTACATGTTATGCTTATACGAGTACCTTTCGAGATTTTAACTTGTTTTAATATGATATTTGATATTTTGAAAATTTTCCATAAGGTAAGGTTTATATTTAAAACTGAGCAGAAAAAAAATAAAATTTATCTTCTTAAGTTTTGTATACAAAGATCAAAATATAGAGCTTTAAAATGGCACTAAAAATACATTTTGTGTCTAAAATCTGACTTTGTAGTTATTACAGTTTTGTTTCTCTGATAAACTGCATTTTTTTATAAGTTCAAGATAAGATGTTTACAACGCAGGGGCGCTGTTAAGCTGTTTACCTTTATCATACTTCATGTTAACTATGCCCATATGTCTAAATGTAAACTTTAGCAGTAACAGAATTTCTTAAGCAAATGCATACTATCGCTGCTGCCTTCGATTATCGCATCTAATTATGCGAAGAAATCTGCTTCGATTCGATGTCCAAACCAACTAGAAATCTTGAACCTGCGAGGGTTTCTAATCCTACTTGATAAGGATGTGTTAAATGTTCTAATTTATGAGAGAAAGTACAAGGTGGCCCCATCTGTTGGTTCTTTTTTCAATCGATGAATTTTAGTACTTAATTAAAGTATAAAAAAATTTTCAAATATAAAAAGTGAAAAATATGCTATTTATCATTGCGCAGTCACTAACAAATTTATTATTAAAATAAACGTTCAAAAACAACACCATTTCGTAAATTACGTGAGAGTTTCAGTTGACATGTACGTGCAATTGACAAAATTATTGATCGTTTTGAAGAAACTGGTTCAGTAGAAGGTCGTAAACCGTATCAACATGTTCATCTTGTTCGTACTCCTGATGCAGTGGCAGCAGTTAGTGAAAGGGTTCGTAATGAACCAAGCACACCAACCAGGCATCGTTCACAAGAACTGAACATTTCACGAACCACGTTACTAACTCAATAATTGAGAGCACCAGACCATTTAAATCGTCGTCGTTTTTTTAATTGCATGAAATGAAGGTTTTTCATCAAAAATCATCTTCAGCAATGAAGCACATTTCCATCTCATGGGCAAGTCAATAAGCAAAATTGTCGAATTTGGAGAGTAGAGAATCCTCATGTTATTCACGTAGTAGGAGTTCATCCTCCAAGAGTTACTATTAATTGTGGCTTATGGGCTGATGGCATCATTGAGAGGTTTTCTTTGAAAACGAACAGTAAAATTCCCTTTCGCAGTTAATGGGGAACGTTATCACAAAAACAATCCATTTATTGTCAACAAAATTTGCTTATTTAAAGAAATTGTGAGGTTACTAGGCCAAAAAGAAGCCCGAATTGGGGTTGAAAGGTCAGGTTTATGTGGTTCCCGGTCGAAACGGCATATTTTAAAACAGCATTTTTTAAAACGGCCTTTCTCAAAACAGCATATTTCAAAACGGCAAAAGGTTCAAAATGATATAGGTACAAAACAGCAAACGTCATTTTTCAAAACGGCATTTTTCTAAACAGCATTTTTCAAAACGGCATTTTACAAAATGGCATTTCATAAAACGGCATTTTTCAAAATTCGAAACGACATAGGAACAAAACGATGCTGTAAAAGATTTAGCAGTAGCAAATTTATTAGAAGGTTTAAGCCTTTTAGAAAAACAACCGAAAGTATTGGTTACTATAGTGGAAGTTTTTGAGATATTGGCCAAAAACTGAAAATAACTTATATGGCCGCAGAAAATCCAAAAATTGTTATCCACAAATTTGTTCCGAATTGTCCCTGTACGCGCTGCAAATTTTTCAAAATTTATTTAAGAAATAGAGGAGTTCCCTAGATCCTAGAACTGTGTCCAAAACTTACTTTAAAATCCCAGATAATTACTACTAACCAAATTTCATCGCACTTCATTAAGAAATGGTGGAAAAACGGGATATTGTTAAATTTCAAGATTTCATATTCTACTTAAAAGATCAATCAAATTGTCATTTTAAGGATAACTTTTAATAATTTATTCCACTGAGATGTTGTATTTAGTGGAAAAAGTAATACATAATGAATAAATAATTTCCGCTGATAATTACATTATAAAACTAATTCTCTTTGGTGATATTGATGCCACTTGCGGCGAGTAGCGTAATCTCTTATTTTCCGCTGTCAAATTTAGGCTATCTTATACAGCATTACAAAACGGCATTTCACAAAATGGGCGAAATATATTAAATCATATTCCGATATCCGTCGATCGAAAAATTACATTTCAAAGATATAAATTTCAGATATAGTGCGTTTTGAGCTTTCGTTGTCACTACAATTTTGATTGCGTAGTTTTCCTTTTTTATGGACCTATGTGAAGCTAGCCCGAATTTTCAGCCCGAAATATTAATTTTTTACTTATCGCGATACAATTTCTGCCATGGCACAAAACATAAGCAAATTATAACTATATAAAGCAAATTTGTGTCACACGCTGATTATAATTATTATTTAATTGTGTATTAAATAAATATCGAACTAATCGTGGCTTCTAAATTTTGATAAAAATAATAAAAAAAAAATTATAACTGCTGAAACATCAAAGTAAAAAAAATATTATGTCAAGTTTTCAAAAACAACTCTAAAAATGTTTTCAGTGAAATTATGGGAACTAAATTCAGCTTGAGAAAAAGTTTATCGGATATTAGTTGGAGTCGGATTCATTGAAGTTTTACCTACAACCTAAGAATTTTGTAGAAAATTCTATCTGGAATTATCTACATAGATATATTTGCTTGAATCTCTACTCACAGGCTATTCACGAGCACGAATTCGGTGATATATGCCAAGTGCTCGTGAATCGCCTCTGAGAAGAGATTCAAACGACTATATCTAGATAAATCCAGATAGAATTTTTTTTACAAATCTGTAAATTTCTATTCAAAACTTTAACGAATCCGGTGGTGTATTCCAAGTGCTCGTGAATCGTCTCGGAGACGAGATTCAAACGTCTTTATCCCGGTTATTCCCGATAAATTTTTTTTTAAATCTCAGTTTGTAGGCAAAACTTCAAACGACTATATCCATAAACAACAAATTAAAATTTCGTGCTGAAAGTTCTTGCTAGATTCATAGTGTTCAATCACGTTATGCTTATTAAGTTTCCGCATTGTCGTTTTCAGGTTAGGTTTGGGCTGTCTAGGTTTCCAAACAATTGAAGGGACAATTTAAAAATACGCAAAAGTTATATTTATAATTTCGGGCTGAATGCTCTAAATGACATAATAGTTTACCATGACACATTTTACTGTCGCGACAGTGATATTTTTTCGGGCTGGGATATAAAACTTTCTCGACAGTTATAGTTTAGAATTGCTAACGGGCTTTTTGAAATGAATATCGGGCTAGCATCATTTAAATGAAGAGTTCAGTTTAAATGAAGTCTGGCTAGGCTACCAAGCAATAGTAATATATATTAAAAATACATAAAAGTAATTTTAAAATTTCGAGCTGAATGTTATAAATGTCATGACGTTGTATCATAATACTGTTTACTTTCGCAATAGTGACATTTTTTCGGGCTGGGATAGTAAACTCTCACGATAGTGATAGTTTAGTGTTGCCATCGCGTTTTTTCGGGCTGAGTATCAGGCTAGCTTCATATACATTTTTTATGGTCCTATCTAAGATAAATACAAATTGAAAATTGTAGTTTTCATATTTGTTTTTCGATGAATTGTTTGTCGCAGAACTACCTGGGAACCTTATGTTAAGTAACATATTTACGTGAATTACTTGGGATTTACACTAATTTTTCTAAAAATGGGCGATTGAACCAACGCGTGACAAAAAAGTTGAATTTATAGAAATTTAACACAGGTTTCCAATTTTTTGTGACAATTATTGTGTCATAAATTTAGATTCATATTTTCAAAATAAACTCAAATCCATCATCCTAATTTCGCGAAATGTTCGAATTATTATTATAATCTGCACTCATTGCTCAATCCGCATCAAATTCTTTTAATTTTATTTTACAACCGTAGATGTCCTTCTTTGTTTTCGTAGCACACAATAGAACAAAAGAAAATTGATCAAAATTTTTTAATATGCATTACAATTCTTTTCCATGAATTGTTTTTCTTTCGTATGTTTGATTTTTCGATGAATTGTTCAGCGTAGAATTGTTTCCGTGTAAAATGGTTTGCATTACAATTATTCTTCTCCGAGTTCAATTCATATTCTAATTTTCTGTGTTAAATTGTGTTGCGCATAATTTTTGGGTTGCCATCTCAAATACTAATAATTATCATAATTATTCTGTAGCTATAAATTAGATCATAATATGTTAGTTTTTCCATCCCCATCGTAGATGACAAAACTGAACATTTTACGATACAATTTTTTGAATCATGGCATGTGCATCCCAATATTATACTAACCATTTCGTCTCAACCTAACAAAGTTAAACCTTTAAAATCCCATCGGTAATTTTTTTGTCGGCGTCCCATTTTGTATATTATATTTTAAACCGAGAACAACCAAATAATATTTGAGTACACATAATATAGTACGACTGCAAACGAAAAATAGCGAAACATGGAGAAATTTAATTTTATTAGGTTAAGGGAAATTAGTAAAAATTGTATAATTTTGAGATGTGGCATCAATAAATGTATATGAAGCTAGCCCGATACTCAGCCCGAAAAAACGCGATGGTAACACTAAACTATCACTATCGTGACAGTTTACTATCCCAGCCCGAAAAATGTCACTGTCACGACAGTAAATAGTGTCATGATACAATGTCATAACATTTATAACATTCAGCCCGAAATTTTAAAATTTCTTTTATGTATTTTTAAGATATATGTATTACTATTGCTTGGTAAATGGAGCTAGCCCGATATCCAGTTGAAAAACCCCGTTAGCAATACTAAACTACAGCTATCGAGAAAGTTTTATATCCCAGCCCGAAAACTACCACTGTCGCGATAGTAAAATGTGTCATGGTAATCTGTTATGACATTTAGAGCATTCAGCCCGAAATTATAAATATAACTTTTACGTATTTTTAAATTATCCCCTCAATTGTTTGGAAACCTACACAGCCCAAACCTAACATGAAAACGACAATGCGGAACTAAATTAGCATAACGTTATTGAACACTATGAATATAGCAAGAAATTTCAGCCCGAAATTTTAATTTGTTGTTTATATATAGTCGATTGAAGTTTTGCCTACAAACTGAGAGATTTAAAAAAAATTATCGGATATAACCGGGATAAAGACGTTTGAATCTCGTCTGAGAAGTGATTCACGAGCACTTGGAATATACCATCGGATTCGTAGTAGTTTTGACTACAAACTGAGAGATTTGAAAAAAAATTCTGTCAGGAATTATCTAGATATAGTCGTTTGAATCTCTACACACAGACGATTCACGAGCACTTGGCATATACCACCGGATTCGTTGAAGTTTTGACTACAAACTGAGAGATTTGTAGAAAAATTCTATCTGGAACTATCAAGATATAGTCGTTTGAATCTCTACTCACAGGCGATTCACGAGCACTTGGCATATACCACCGGATTCGTTGAAGTTTTGACTACAAACTGCGAGATTTGTAGAAAAATTCTATCTGGAATTATCTAGATATAGTCGATTGAATCTCTACTCACAAGTGATTCACGAGCAATTGGCATATACCACCGGATTCGTTGAAGTTTTGACTACAAACTGAGAGATTTGTAGAAAAATTCTATCTGGAACTATCAAGATATAGTCGTTTGAATCTCTACTCACAGGCGATTCACGAGCACTTGGCATACACCACCGGATTCGTTGAAGTTTTCACTACAAACTGAGAGATTTGTAGAAAAATTCTATTTGGAATTAACTAGATATAGTCGTTAAAATGTCTACTCACAGGCGATTCACGAGCACTTGGCATATACCACCGGATTCGTTGAAGTTTTGACTACAAACTGAGAGATTTGTAGAAAAATTCTATCTGGAATTGTCTAGATATAGTCGTTTGAATCTCTACTCATAGGCGATTCACGAGCACTTGGCATATACCACCGGATTCGTTGAAGTTTTGACTACAAACTGAGAGATTTGTAGAAAAATTCTATCTGGAATTATCTAGATATAGTCGTTCGAATCTCTACTCACAGGCGATTCACGAGCACTTGGCATATACCACCGGATTCGTTGAAGTTTTGACTACAAACTGCGAGATTTGTAGAAAAATTCTATCTGGAATTATCTAGATATAGTCGATTGAATCTCTACTCACAGGCGATTCACGAGCACTTGGCATACACCACCGGATTCGTTGAAGTTTTCACTACAAACTGAGAGATTTGTAGAAAAATTCTATTTGGAATTAACTAGATATAGTCGTTCGAATCTCTACTCACAGGCGATTCACGAGCACTTGGCATACACCACCGGATTCGTTGAAGTTTTGACTACAAACTGAGAGATTTGTAGAAAAATTCTATCTGGAATTGTCTAGATATAGTCGTTTGAATCTCTACTCATAGGCGATTCACGAGCACTTGGCATATACCACCGGATTCGTTGAAGTTTTGACTACAAACTGAGAGATTTGTAGAAAAATTCTATCTGGAATTATCTAGATATAGTCGATTGAATCTCTACTCACAGGCGATTCACGAGCACTTGGCATACACCACCGGATTCGTTGAAGTTTTGACTACAAACTGAGAGATTTGTAGAAAAATTCTATCTGGAATTATCTAGATATAGTCGTTTGAATCTCTACTCACAGGCGATTCACGAGCACTTGGCATACACCACCGGATTCGTTGAAGTTTTCACTACAAACTGAGAGATTTGTAGAAAAATTCTATCTGGAATTAACTAGATATAGTCGTTTGAATCCCTACTCACAGGCGATTCACGAGCACTTGGCATATACCACCGGATTCGTTGAAGTTTTGACTACAAACTGCGAGATTTGTAGAAAAATTCTATCTGGAATTATCTAGATATAGTCGATTGAATCTCTACTCACAGGCGATTCACGAGCACTTGGCATACACCACCGGATTCATTGAAGTTTTCACTACAAACTGAGAGATTTGTAGAAAAATTCTATTTGGAATTAACTAGATATAGTCGTTCGAATCTCTACTCACAGGCGATTCACGAGCACTTGGCATATACCACCGGATTCGTTGAAGTTTTGACTACAAACTGAGAGATTTGTAGAAAAATTCTATCTGGAATTGTCTAGATATAGTCGTTTGAATCTCTACTCATAGGCGATTCACGAGCACTTGGCATATACCACCGGATTCGTTGAAGTTTTGACTACAAACTGAGAGATTTGTAGAAAAATTCTATCTGGAATTATCTAGATATAGTCGTTCGAATCTCTACTCACAGGCGATTCACGAGCACTTGGCATACACCACCGGATTCATTGAAGTTTTCACTACAAACTGAGAGATTTGTAGAAAAATTCTATTTGGAATTAACTAGATATAGTCGTTCGAATCTCTACTCACAGGCGATTCACGAGCACTTGGCATATACCACCGGATTCGTTGAAGTTTTGACTACAAACTGAGAGATTTGTAGAAAAATTCTATCTGGAATTGTCTAGATATAGTCGTTTGAATCTCTACTCACAGGCGATTCACGAGCACTTGGCATACACCACCGGATTCATTGAAGTTTTCACTACAAACTGAGAGATTTGTAGAAAAATTCTATTTGGAATTAACTAGATATAGTCGTTCGAATCTCTACTCACAGGCGATTCACGAGCACTTGGCATATACCACCGGATTCGTTGAAGTTTTGACTACAAACTGAGAGATTTGTAGAAAAATTCTATCTGGAATTGTCTAGATATAGTCGTTTGAATCTCTACTCATAGGCGATTCACGAGCACTTGGCATATACCACCGGATTCGTTGAAGTTTTGACTACAAACTGAGAGATTTGTAGAAAAATTCTATCTGGAATTATCTAGATATAGTCGTTTGAATCTCTACTCACAGGCGATTCACGAGCACTTGGCATACACCACCGGATTCGTTGAAGTTTTCACTACAAACTGAGAGATTTGTAGAAAAATTCTATCTGGAATTAACTAGATATAGTCGTTTGAATCCCTACTCACAGGCGATTCACGAGCACTTGGCATATACCACCGGATTCGTTGAAGTTTTGACTACAAACTGCGAGATTTGTAGAAAAATTCTATCTGGAATTATCTAGATATAGTCGATTGAATCTCTACTCACAGGCGATTCACGAGCACTTGGCATACACCACCGGATTCATTGAAGTTTTCACTACAAACTGAGAGATTTGTAGAAAAATTCTATTTGGAATTAACTAGATATAGTCGTTCGAATCTCTACTCACAGGCGATTCACGAGCACTTGGCATATACCACCGGATTCGTTGAAGTTTTGACTACAAACTGAGAGATTTGTAGAAAAATTCTATCTGGAATTGTCTAGATATAGTCGTTTGAATCTCTACTCATAGGCGATTCACGAGCACTTGGCATATACCACCGGATTCGTTGAAGTTTTGACTACAAACTGAGAGATTTGTAGAAAAATTCTATCTGGAATTATCTAGATATAGTCGTTTGAATCTCTACTCACAGGCGATTCACGAGCACTTGGCATACACCACCGGATTTGTTGAAGTTTTCACTACAAACTGAGAGATTTGTAGAAAAATTCTATCTGGAATTAACTAGATATAGTCGTTTGAATCTCTACTCACAGGCGATTCACGAGCACTTGGCATATACCACCAGATTTGTTGAAGTTTTGACTACAAATTGCGTGATTTGTAGAAAAATTCTATCTGGAATTATCTAGATATAGTCGATTGAATCTCTACTCACAAGTGATTCACGAGCACTTGGCATATACCACCGGATTCGTTGAAGTTTTGACTACAAACTGAGAGATTTGTAGAAAAATTCTATCTGGAACTATCAAGATATAGTCGTTTGAATCTCTACTCACAGGCGATTCACGAGCACTTGGCATATACCACCGGATTCGTTGAAGTTTTCACTACAAACTGAGAGATTTGTAGAAAAATTCTATCTGGAACTATGAAGATATAGTCGTTTGAATCTCTACTCACAGGCGATTCACGAGCACTTGGCATATACCACCGGATTCGTGGAAGTTTTGACTACAAACTGAGAAATTTGTAGAAAAATTCTATCTGAAATTGTCTAGATATAGTCGTTTGAATCTCTACTCATAGGCGATTCACGAGCACTTGGCATATACCACCGGATTCGTTGAAGTTTTGACTACAAACTGAGAGATTTGTAGAAAAATTCTATCTGGAATTATCTAGATATAGTCGTTTGAATCTCTATTCACAAGCGATTCACGAGCACTTGGCATACACCATCGGATTCGTTGAAGTTTTCACTACAAACTGAGAGATTTGTAGAAAAATTCTATCTGGAATTATCTAGATATAGTCGATCGAATCTCTACTCACAGGCGATTCACGAGCACTTGGCATATACCACCGGATTCGTTGAAGTTTTCACTACAAACTGAGAAATTTGTAGAAAAATTCTATCTGGAATTAACTAGATATAGTCGTTCGAATCTCTACTCACAGGCGATTCACGAGCACTTGGCATACATCACCGGATTCGTTGTAGTTTTGGCTACAAACTGAGAGATTTGTAGAAAAATTCTATCTGGAATTATCTAGATATAGTCGTTTGAATCTCGCCTCATAGGTGATTCACGAGCACTTGACAGATACCGCCGGATTCGTTGAAGTTTTCACTACAAAGGAAGAGATTTACAGAAAAATTCTATCTGGAATTATCTGGATATTGTCGTTTGAATCTCGCCTTACAGACGATTCACGAGGACTTGACATGTACCGCCGGATTCGTTGAAGTTTTCACTACAAACTAAAAGATTTGCAGAAAAATTCTAGAAGTTTTCACTACAAACTGCGAGATTTGCAGAAAAATTCTATCTGGAATTATCTGGATATAGTTGTTTGAATCTCAACTCACAGGCAGGCAATTCACTAGCACTTGACATATAATCCAATTAATTTTAGATATTATAAGCGTCGTAAGTTTTTAATCACATTAGTTCGAAAGCTTTGATTTCAAATATTTTACATTCAAATATTAAGTTAAAACTATCGTTAAGCCACTCCTCCACGTCAAGGCTGCAATCTTGGAGGGATCAGTCAATTAAAAATTGACTTTTGCTGTTTTTATGGTGAACTAAAAGTAATTGAAAAACTATATCATATAAAGTGAAAAGCAGCTATTGGTTTGATTGAAAAAAAAACATTTAAAGTAATATATTTAAAAAAAATTTGTTTTGGCTGTATTTAATTAACTTTACAATGGGTTTACATTTTTATCTGCAATATAAAAAATCAAATGTGGTTGAACTTTAGTTGAATTGATGTTTCTAACTTTTTTTGATAATCCGATCATGTCATCATACATTTCCCAAAAATTACCGTTGTGATTCTGTAATATAATTTACGATACCATTCAAATTATATTTTTGGCTTTCTACAATTAACGTATTCGGAATTTGGCTGATGGAATATGGAGCATGTTTTCGTGGGTTGATTTGCTCGGTATTGAATATTAGATGTTTGCTAAGAGTGCTCGATTCGCCAGACATTGGCACGGAACAACAATATCTTGTAGGTAGTAAACATAAACAGCTTTCCATGCATGATATCGCGATCTAGACAATTCCAGATAGAATTTTTCTACAAATCTCGCAGTTTGTAGTCAAAATTTCAACAAATCCGGTGGTATATGCCAAGTGCTCGTGAATTGCCTGTGAGTAGAGATTCGAACGACTATATCTAGATAATTCCAGATAGAATTTTTCTTCAAATCTCTCAGTTTGTAGTGAAAACTTCAACGAATCCGGTGGTATATGCCAAGTGCTCGTGAATTGCCTGTGAGTAGAGATTCGAACGACTATATCTAGATAATTCCAGATAGAATTTTTCTACAAATCTCTCAGTTTGTAGTGAAAACTTCAACGAATCCGATGGTATATGCCAAGTGCTCGTGAATTGCCTGTGAGTAGAGATTCGAACGACTATATCTAGATAATTCCAGATAGAATTTTTCTACAAATCTCTCAGTTTGTAGTCAAAACTTCAACGAATCCGGTGGTATATGCCAAGTGCTCGTGAATCGCCTATGAGTAGAGATTCAAACGACTATATCTAGACAATTCCAGATAGAATTTTTCTACAAATCTCTCAGTTTGTAGTCAAAACTTCAACGAATCCGGTGGTATATGCCAAGTGCTCGTGAATCGCCTGTGAGTAGTGATTTAAACGACTATATCTAGATAATTTCAGATAGAATTTTTCTACAAATCTCTCAGTTTGTAGTCAAAACTCCAACGAATCCGGTGGTATATGCCAAGTGCTCGTGAATCGCCTGTGAGTAGAGATTCAAACGACTATATCTAGTTAATTCCAGATAGAATTTTTCTACAAATCTCTCAGTTTGTAGTGAAAACTTCAACGAATCCGGTGGTATATGCCAAGTGCTCGTGAATCGCCTGTGAGTAGAGATACAAACGACTATATCTACATAGTTCCAGATAGAATTTTTCTACAAATCTCTCAGTTTGTAGTCAAAACTTCAACGAATCCGGTGGTATATGCCAAGTGCTCGTGAATCGCCTGTGAATAGAGATTCAAACGACTATATCTAGATAATTCCAAATAGAATTTTTCTACAAATCTCTCAGTTTGTAGTGAAAACTTCAACGAATCCGGTGGTATATGCCAAGTGCTCGTGAATCGCCTGTGAGTAGAGATTCAAACGACTATATCTAGACAAGTCCAGATAGAATTTTTCTACAAATTTTTTAGTTTGTAGTGGAAACTTCAACAAATCCGGTGGTATATGCCAAGTGCTCGTGAATCGCCTGTGAGTAGAGATTCAAACGACTATATCCTGTAAGGATGTTTCAGGAAATATTCTAGTTTTGTAGCCAAGATTTTAACGAATCCTTTTTTATAAGTGAAGTGGTTGTGAATCTTTTGTAAGGCGATATTCAAACGACTATATCTAGATAAATCCAAATCTTTAGCAATTGTGATATACAAAGGTCAAGTGCTCGTGAATCCTTTATAAGGCGAGATATAATAGAATTTACTCCAATTGATATCCGATAAAGTTTTTCTCAAGCTGAATTTAGTTCCCATAATTCCAATGAAATTTTTTTTGAAAACTTAACCTAATAATTTTTTTAATTTGATGTTTCAGCAGTAATATTTTTTTTATTATTTTATCAAAATTTAGAAGCCACGATTAGTTCGATATTTATTTAATACACAATTAATTAATAGTTATAATTTGAGTGTGACACAAATTTACTTTATAGTTATAATTTGCTTATATTTTGTGTCATGACAGAAGTTGTATTGCCATACGTAAAAAATTAAAATTTCGGGCTGAAAATTCGGGCTAGCTTCACGGAGGTCATCAATAACAATTAATAATTTTGTTTGAAACGCAGTAACTATTAGGGGACTTCGTGGTTGCATTCGTACGTTCATTCAAACAACTTTTTCCTAATCCAAGAATCTTTCAAAAATTTTGTTCTTATCAAATTTCATCGTGCTCCGTTAATAAATAACCGTACCTATTGGTCATATTACAGAAAATAATAAAAAAGATAATTCTAGATTTAAATCTGTTAAAAGATACCATTTTACCTTATGCAGTTTTAAAACAAATCGTTTTGAAAAATGAAGTTTTGAAAAATACCATTCTCAAAAACGCCTAATGATTTTCATCATATACATCTTTCATTCGTTTCTGGAAATACACTCTCTTCTTATCTAGATTAACGCCAAAACATACATGGAACGAATAAATATACATCTCATTCTTACTAATTATCTAATATTTACGCAAATATGTAGATGATCAAACGAATTATCAAATGAAAAAAATAAACTTAATAAACACATTTTTTATTAATCACTTGTTTTTTGTTTCGCAGTTATTTTGAATAATTTTCAAAAAGTTTAAAAAAATCACTCGATCGATTTCGACTTGTCATCATCAGGAGTATCTACTGATTCGTATTAGCCTATTATTAACCTATGACTCATCGCCTACCTGCGCGATCCGTAGATTAATTTTTATTGCTTATTTTCTGTCCCTCCTTCTTTTATTTATATTTTGCTTTTTTCTGCTATATAACAAATTTTTACTAATACAAATCAGTAGATACTCCTGATGATGACCTAACAAGTCGAAAACGATCGAGTTATTTTTAAACTTTTTGAAAATTATTCAAAATAACTGCGAAACAAAAAACAAGTGATTAATAAAAAATGTGTTTATTAAGTATAAGTGTGTTTCGCCAAGTACCTACGGCAAATAGCGTAAAAAGGAAAAAAATAAACCTGAAAGAGATAAACACAATATGTATTTTGAAATCGAATATCTTACTATTGACCCAAGTGAAATATGTTCCAAAAAAATTTTATCCCAAATTTGTTGCGATTAAGAAATATGTTCAACAAAGTTCAAAAAGCTAACCAGTGGATAGGTTTTCTGGAATGCTCGTGATAATATCTCTTACGGAGACAAATCAATCGAACGATTCCTGGGGTCGGCAATATAAATAAAGGGTCTTTTACAAAGGAGTTGTTGCAACAAATTTCGATTAACAAATTTGTTCAACAAATTTCAAAAGATTTACATGTGGGTAGGCTTTTTAGAATGCGTTCTCTTAATGGGACGAACGAATCGAACGCTTGAACAAATGAACATTGGATAAATGGTCGAACCCACATGTCAATATTTTGAAATTTATTGAACAGATTTGTTAATTGAAATTTGATGCAACAACCCATTTGTAAAAAACCCGTTAATCATATCGCCGATTTCAGGAACCTTTCAATCTGTTTGTCCCGGTAAGAAACCATTTCATGAATTCTAATTTGAATGGTGCGGGAATAAACCCTGTATATGAGCCTCTTAGAAGAAAGGTGACTTTTGTTATTAGAATTTTGAAAATTTACTTGCATAAACACTCGCCTTCTTTTTGTTGTTGGTAATGGTATGGTTTTTTATTTCATATTCTAATAGATAAGTTTTGTGTATTTGATCTGTTATTTATATTTCGAACATAGCGTCGGTTTGCTAGAAGAGTGACACAACTAAAAAAAGTTAGTTTCGCAGAAAATCGATTTGAAGTGTTTTTTTAAAGAATATCATCAATTTTTAATCTACTAACTACTAAAATCAATTTCTAATGACATATTTATTTGGTGAATAGTTTTTGAGTTTTAAAAACTTAGGAAAAAATTTGAAATTTTCTCTGCTAATTTACAATTTAGATGTTTAAAACAGGCTCTTCTTGAGTTGTGACGTTATTCTTAAAAATTCATTTGACGAAAATACGAAATAAATGGGTTTCTTATGTAAATAAAAAAAGAGCATGAAAATGTTGAGATCACCACCTCCACATGTAAGTAGACGTACACTACAATTAGAGACAATTGTGCCAACAGCGACTGCCTCCACAGTAACTGCAAAAGACGCAGTCTCCACTGAAAAAGGAACTTCATTACAAATGCCGAGTGCTTCAACAAACATTATAAACAGCGAGGATCTGTTAACCAAGTTTCAGAAAATGGAGAAACTAATCGCGCAGCTGAGTAATGAAGTTGCTTAACTGAAAAGAGAGAAAACTCTACACTAAAAAATAAAAAACAGGTTAAAAATAGTAAAGCTGAGCACGAGCTAACAACCTGCCTGTCAACCATATTCAGCCATCAACCAGTCAACATCATTCAAATAATTCCAACTGGCTGCTGCAGCAATTTCCAGTCTCTCAACAAAATAGATTTAATGCTCTGAGTATAGAGGATTATTTCACAGATGAGGAAGAACTGGAAGAAGAAGGTTCCAGAGCTAATAACAGAAATCCTAAGAAACGTAGGCGTACAAAGACGAAAACTCCCCCAAAAAATAATATACAAAGTGTGAACAGTAACACTGAACAGAAAAACCCAAAAATACCATTGCCTCCGCCCATTAATGTGAGCAATATCAACAATTTCGAACTTTTTCGACAAAAAATAATAAAAAACACTAGTGAATCAACTAATTTTAAGGTGCTCTCAAATAGTGACATTAGAATTACCTTTCAAAATGAAAATGATTACAGAAAAATGAATCTAGTAACCAACTAGAAAATATTCAATATCACACCTACCAGCTGAAGAGTGAAAAGGCCTATCGAGTGGTTATCAGAGGCTTACTTTCTTCTATTAGTCACGATGAAATTAAAGCAGACTTAGAAAAAATGGGACATGAAGTCGCAGGTATTACCAACATATACAAAATGGTCACAATTGATGGTGTAATAGTTAGGAAACACTTTCCATTGTTGTACATCGACTTAAAACAAAAAGACCACAATAAAAAAGTATACAATATCAAGAAACTTGCGTACTGTATAGTTAAAATTGAGCCACCTAACAATACAAGGGGAATTCCACAATGTACGAATTGTCAACAACTTGAACATACCAAGAGCTTTTGCTATCGTCAAACCAAATGCGTTAAATGCGCGGAAAATCACCACACGACAACATGCAAGAAAACACCAGATATCGCGCCTTCTTGTGCTCTTTGTCAACAACAAGGGCATACTGCAAATTATAAAGGATGCAGAGTACATCAGAACAAAATTAAAAGTCAACAGAATAATAGAACAAGCGCAGTGCAGCGATTACAAACCAAAGTTGCTAAACCACAAACAACAATCACGCCATCCACAGTTGGATTATCCTATGCGCAAATCACCAAAGAATCTAATAACATTGAAATTATTAAAATGCTTAGCCAAATTCAGCAGTCACTTGGTCAGTTAGCAGAGAGGGTGGCAAAACTGGAAATCTATATCTATCCACCAAGCGAAAAAGTCAACATACTCACAAATGATTAACTCGTTCCTACGCATTGTAGCTTGGAACGCTAATGGGCTCAACCAACGAGGCCAAGAACTGGAAATATTTCTCCATACAAACAACATTGATATTGCGCTGATTTCAGAGACGCACTTCTCCAACAAAAGCTTTATCAGAATAAGGGGTTTTAATTCCTACTGGACAACCCATCCTACTGAAAAAGCCAGAGGTGGTTCAGCTGTACTAATTAAAAATTATATCAAACATAATCAATAAGAGGATATTCGTGAAAACTATTTGCAACCAACTGTTATCTCAATCCAATATAATGGCGCAGATCTGAATATTGCAGTAGCGTACTGTCCTCCACGACATACACCAACGAAGTTACAATTTAATAACGTCTTCAATAAGCTCGGTCCAAGATTTATTATTGGTGGGGACTACAATATAAAACATACAGATTGGGGTTCCAGGCTTATTTCTCCTGGGAAAGGAAACAACTTGTTCAATGCCATTCATGAAAACAAATGCGAATATCTGTCCCCAGGGAGGCCAACGTATTGGCCAACGGATACAGGAAAAATACCAGATCTACTGGATTTCTTCATCATAAAAGGTATTCCTCTAAGTTACACTAGAGTCGAAGGAATTAACGACCTAACATCTGACCACATTCCTGTACTGTTGTCAGTAAGCGCTATAGTAATAAAGAAACAGAAAAAGCAAAACCTTACTAATAAATTCACGGATTGGGACATCTACAGAGAAAAATTGGGAGAGCTAGTTGAATTAAAAGTTAGTATTAAAAGCAACGAAGAATTGGAACAACAAACAAACAATTTCATTGAATACACTTGAACGGCTGCCAGATTAGCTACTCCTGAATTAAAGGACAAAGCGGAGATTGAAGTCAAATACCCGGCTGAAATCAGGGAACAAATCAAGGCAAGAAGAAGGGCGAGGAGAATATGGCATCTCACCTGAAATCCCGCTGATAAGACAACTTTTAATCGAATAAGTAACAAAGTCAATAGGCTAATCAAAAATTTCAAACAGAATTGCCTCGACAACTACTTAAGCGGGCTAGGTCCAGAAATGGATAAGGACTACTCGTTATGGAAAGCAACCAGAAGATTTAAACGACCTGTAGTTCGAGTACCACCTTTAAGGAATGCTCAAGGCAGTTGGGTTCGACAAGACAAAGAAAAAGCGGAACTCTTTTTCAGCAGCAGTATTCCAACCCAATGACATTCAATCCAACATAGATGTAACACCTGTTTATCAACCAAATCAGGACTTTAAGAGGGTTACGCTAATGGAAATTGCTGAAGAAATCGACAAAAATCTTAATCATAAAAAAGCACCAGGAATTGATGAAATATCACCGGTTCTATTCAAGGAACTTCCACGTAAAGCAATCATCGTGATCACATACTTATTTAATGCCTGTATGAGATTGAAATATGTACCTAAATGCTTCAAAATGGCCCAAATAATTATGTTAAAGAAACCAGGTAAACCAGATGAAGAAGTAACGTCATACAGACCAATCTCACTGCTTCCGACCTTATCAAAGCTGTTCGAGAAATTAGTACTAAAACGTCTAAAGCCAATGGTAAACGTTCCTGATTTTCAATTTGGATTCAGGAATAATCACTCCACAATAGATCAAGTCCATCGAATAAATGCGGTAATAGAGCAAGCGTTAGAAGAAAAGAAATATTGCCCAGCCGTATTTCTGGATGTTTCCCAGGCCTTTGATAGGGTTTGGCATGAGGGATTGACATTCAAGATGAGCAAAATGCTACCACAAAACTATTGCCAGCTGCTTGAATCATACCTCTCTGATCGCCAATTCAGAGTCATTCATGAAGAAACATGTTCGGACTTTTATCCAGCGATTGCGGGAGTAGGGAAGCGTATTGGGTCCCCTCCTCTACCTTCTTTATACTGCAGACATAACTACGACGAATAAAACATTCTTCGGCACGTTCGCTGACGACACTGTAATTATGTCAGTGACGAATCTCAACCAAGAGCAGTGGAAAATCTTCAACGAGCAATGAACAACGTTACTAAATGGACAATTGACTGGAAAATCGCACTGAATGAGCTCAAATCAACCTATGTGACATTTACGCTTCGACATAAAAATAACACTCTTAATATATACCTCAATAGGGTGCAAGTGCCGCAGGCTGAATCGGCAAAATACCTTGGTCTGCATTTAGATTCAAGGCTCAACTGGAAACATCACGTGAGACAAAAAGCTGAACAGATACGATTGAAACAACGTCAAATGTACTGGTTAATTGGACATCATTCCAAAATGAACCTGTATTGCAAAAGACTTGTATACCAGACTATCTTCAAACCAATATGAATGTATGGTGCGCAGCTATGAGGTTGTACACATAAATCCAATAGAGACATTATGCAACGAAGCCAAAATAAATTTCTTCGAATGGTCACCAACGCCTACCGAACAAGGAAATCCACAATGATTTAGAAATACAATTGATAGACGACCTTATCCGCGAATGTGCCATAAAACATGAAAAGAGACTTCTTACCCACACCAATCTTGAGGCCGTACAACTACTGGATAGTACAAACGAAGTAAGGCGGCTCAAACGAATCAAACCACATGAGCTAACCGTATGAAAATTATAAACCAAGGGAACTGGACACTGGTCCAGCAGACTCACAACAAGTTTATGCTTATCTCATAAGTACTAATGCCAACCTTACTAATGAAATAATAATGTTTAAGATTGTAGTAGCCATATCAATAAAGTTGTTATAAATAAAAAAAAAATTAAAAAAAAAAATTATGGTTGTATGTGTTTTGAACCAACTTACACATTTGTGTATTCTTTTTTAACTTATTTTCGTCCGAAAAAACACTATAACTATACACACACTTGTGTTAGTTGTACTTCAAATCAAGCGAAATTTTTAATCAAAGACGTCATTACATAAATTGTTTTTTTACTCAATCATTTGTGTGGTTTGTACTTCAGTTGAGCCAAATTTTTTTCTTTTTGGTCGGCAAAGGGATAAAAAAAATTTCTGTATCTACAAACTTTCGAAGAAATTTGTATAGTATTTAAGAATATAGCTTCCTTTCAATAGATCAAGTAAATCTTTCCGCTTGTTTTCTGATATCCCGGTGGTAAAAAACTACATGTTTTAATTCAAAAACTGAGGTAGAAGTTCTATAGCTGCTTCGAATAACTACAGCTTCTTTGAATGAATCATCGTTGTATGAAGTTTTATAAAAAATCGAATATGGAGAGTGCTTTTCAACTTTGATCATTTTAATATCCGACACCTTGACTGCATTTGATAAATTAAACCGCATTTGTACAGTGAGGTCTTTTAAATCATAAAAATCTTGAAATGACATTTCAACCACTCTATAGCGGACCACTTCGAAGTTGCTTTTTAAGTTCACCTTCTATAGTTGAGTGAAACGAGTCACTCTCGTTTTGGGTGTGCCCCTTTATAAGAAATTTGTGTGTGATCGACTTAATGTTTAATGTTTGAACAGCGTATATAGATATAGAGAAAACATAAATTTGTTTTTTTGTTGTCCGGGTCAATTATCAGAATACAAAATTACTTCGATTTCTTCTTCTTGCGTTGCCTTTTGTTGCAAGAAACGTAAAATTCACGTCCCAAGTTCGTTAACACCTCTATGTCCAATGCCTTCATGCCATACAAAGAAATCCGCAGAATTACGCTGAAGATCGTATATAGAAAAATTGAACAGGTTTAACTTTGATTTGTAGTAGAAAACAGAAGCTTAGCCTTTAGGGCACTGAAAGACAGCTTCTAAATCATAAACCGCTAGAAATAATTTTGGCATATTCGCGAATTTTTTTTTGTCTGAGTTTTATCACTGCGCGCTAACTCCTCTTCTAAACGGGTTTCGTACTTCTCGCGCATTTTTTCTTTTCCTTCAAGAGATGAATTTTCATATGAAACACATAATTCACATTGATCATTCCGTGGCTTATAACTGAATACATTAAACTCTTTTGTAAATATTTTATAAAAAAAATCAAATAATTACAAAATGGAGAATTTCTCTTATTACACTCTGCCACTTAATCTCTATGTAGTTCCGATGTGAATTTGTTTCCTTCTATATAGTGTCTAGCCGATTCAGACCGTCTGTAGTAGCTTTCAATTTTTGGAATATTACGAATGAAAAATCGAATTTCGACTTTCATTGATTCGTGTATTCGTGAGTGGTTTCCATGTTTTTTTCCCGCTTGTCCTCCTCTAGTACATCGTTCAAGAATTTTCCCCGCTTTTCAGTTATGGTTCTAATTGGACGGTCGTTGATGTCTAAAGTATTCTTAAAAAATATTTTACAGACCCGAAGTTTATGTTCTTTTAAGTTAAAATAAAATGCATTGTTCTTAAAATAAAATGCATCTGTCTGGGCTTTGAAACTTTGTTTGATTTACTGGTCGTTTTGTAACTTTTTCCTGTATTTCTTAGTCGTTTAGACGTATTCATTTTCCAGTTGGCTTCGTTGCATACTCTTTTTCTACCCTTTTTTGTTGGACTTAGACTGCCTGTTGGTTTGAAGAACACGCTTGCATGTCATTCATACTTTCGTGATTTGATTCTACTTCTTCATTGCTACTAGAGTGACTTTTATGTTCATCAATTTAGAAAGCAGGATCATTAACTGGGTCTTTACAGTCTGAAATACGATATATAATAATGATGTTTGATATAATAATACAAAATAATTATTATAAATTAATATATTTTTTGATTTTAATTACCTTCATCAGACGAACTGGAGCTGGAATTATTAGAACTACAACTACTACTATACTACTACTACTACTTGATGAAAAAGAGCCTGGATATGCAAATTGTGCTACATTGGAATTTGAGGTCATATTTGTTACAGATTCTCCTAAAGATTTATCTGGTGTTTTCGCCTCGTTTACTGGAGTTTCAATTCGGTTTTCTTTCCAATCTGAATTTAATGCTGAAGATAATTCTTTATTTTTACCTAGAACTTTCTTTTCCATAGCATTTAGCATTTCTTTCGGAGTCTTCTATTTAATTTGTTCTGGCAATTCTGCTGCCATATACTGCTCGCTACTACCCTGCAACGTACTCATTGTGACTGGTTCTTTAAATATTTTTTCGTTCCCGTTCTTTCAAGTTTCTTTATTAGCATCTTCATTATTATCATCATGTTCTGTGTTTGCGTGAACTTTATTCTTTTCCACCTGCTCTAATACCATCTGCACTAGCAACTTCCCGCGACTTGTCATTATTATATGCAATAAACTTGAATTATAAATCAACTTATAACACTTTTCCTAAATAATAAAAATTTAGAATGGTGGGAATATTATTAATAATACATTAGTTCGTTAGTAGGTGTTCGTAAGGCTCATGTGCAGTGGCCTATGTAAGATTAATTTTCTACATCACGCATACGAAATCAGAACCACTTCGATCATTTCTGTGAGATTCGTAGTTTATTTTGTTTTAAAAAAATTAATTTTATAAGATCCACTCTAAACTGTTCCCAAAAATTAAATTTTTTCTATTTAATTGTGTTGAAATATTGTTTATAAAAATTATCAAATATTATTTAGAAAGTTACATTTTTGAGTGTTTTTTTGTAATTCTAAGTATTTATGGGAAGTAGTGTCTAATGCTGAAATTAGCCGAAAATTTACCGTAACTTCACCCAATCCAAATTACCACTAAACATGCGTTCAGCTTTTAGATTATTTCACTACGATGCTACAACTCAAATTCATAGGCCCCTAATACACGACAAATTATACGAATTGGTGTAACTTCAGCCAGTTCTTATTATCTTTAAACATTCTGCCAACTCCAATAACATGTACTTTGCGGCTAATATCAACAGAATTTTGTACTAGATACAAAATATGTCGATAATGCAGTTTTTTCATTTGAAATCTTCGACTAATTTTAGTAGCATGTATATTTTGTTATTTTGACATAAAATTCACTCCGAATACAAATAGACGGATAATAAATTTACACAAAGACCTTTTATTGTAGTTTTTTTGTGAAAATTCTTAACAAATCACCTGCAAATTGGCTGTAAATATTTCAAAACCATACGTACGCTACCGAAAACAGCAAAAAGTGTCAAATTAAGTATAATTGATTAATAATATTCCAGAAATTAAAACAATTTTCCAAAATAAATTTTCTATTAAAATTCAATTACTCACTTTATAATTCCATTTATCATTTTCTGTTATATATAAATAGTTTTTCCCATTTTCATTACGTATAATGAAAAGAAAATTTTCTTCCATTATTTCTTCGTTGTTGTTTTCTTTTTTTCTCATTTTTTTCTGTGAAAATGAATGGAAATTTAACCCTTACTCGTAATAATAATCATAACGATAAACGATAATAAGTCAATATAATTGAAATGGTTGTGATAATCGGTGGCAATAATAATAATAATTTTAACTTATTTACTTTCCTCTCTATACACAATATCGAATTCACCCATTCACAGCAATATATTTTGTTGTTGTTGTTGTTGTCTTTACTTAGTGATAATTGATTAGAAAAAAGCCAGATAAAAAAAAACATAATTTGAAGGATCTTAGATAATCATAATCGTGTTATTATTATGATTATTTTCATTCTCGTTTCGTCTTATTTAAATGATAATTGATGATAATTGAGGGATAAACGAGTGGATTAATGGATTAAAGGCGTTCGTAATATGTTTTGATGGAAGATAAATATTTTTTGTTTGTTATATGTCTGAGACGTAAGAATGTGAAGCTCCGTCGTTCGTTCGCAACAATTATTTTGATTTTACTAAATGAGATGCCAACAAGTTGTTTATGTAATCTGTGTCGTCTGCATGTCAGTAACTATATACTGCATATATATCGAATATGTTTTAGATGTGCTTTTAGTGGAAAAAATATCTAATGGCAAATTAAAAAAAAAGGATCAAAAATTTCAATAATTATTAAAATTCTATATCGCTAACTATTATTTTGATATTAAAACATAATTCACGTACATACATAATATGCTCAAGGGTTTTTAATAAATATTCTCATATCATATATGCACATGGTATAATGTATAAGATTTCAACCGAAAAAAAAGTTCAAAGCTCAAAGTTGTAAACAGATGTGAAATTAAAAATTGTTCATTAAAAATGTTTTTAATTTTAAATTTCTTAATCGTAAATTTTTCATTTAAACGATTTGGTTGGATACATTTTTGGCTAATTCTGTATTATATAATCGTCTACATATAAAATTAATATCGCTATAATGCATACACGATTAGAAGAGACTTTACGGGATACATTTCAAAATCAACAGATAATCATCATTGAAATAAACACTCGATGTCAGAACAAGATAGTTATTATTTGATTTGTGTCTGCTCCTCATCGCCTAATAAATTTGTGTTACGAGAGATATAATTGAAATGAAAGCCACTTGACATTATTTGCTTTTAACTGTTGATTTTTGTATTTTCTTCAACATACAGTCTTTTGATTAAGATGAATACGATGAAGATGATTATGATGATCATGACTATTCTATGCTTACGTATATTAAGAAAATATGTATGTAGTACATACAATATGTATTATACAAGCAAGTTTTATATAGTAGATTAGAATATTAGGAGCAAATCTAGCAGAAAAAGTTGTATAATGAAAAATATTATCCTTTAATCTTATTTTATGGATGATTGATCAGTAGTGTCAGATTAGATTTATACTATTATTATTATTATCAAATGAATACTTTTTAAGCTTTTATTATTTACTTCGTATATAATACGCTTTTATCTAGCTTATTTATGTAGCATTATAAATTTAAATTCATCTTTTACGGATATGGTATAAAAAGCAAAAGGAATTATGTGATGTAGTATGAAGGTTTTTCTTAATGAAACGATACTGCTATTTTCGTTCTTTTTAGCCTTAACTGCAATTTAAAAAAAATATCGCAAATAAATATCGCAGTGTTTTTACTGTTCTTGTTAATAAATGAAGACTCTCTGTTTTGAATTATGAAATCTATAAAGGGTTGCGTCAAAAAACGAAAATATAAACATAACACTGTTCTGATTGGTTTCAGTCATTCTCACCTGGAAGCTGGAACAAATTCTCTCCTTAAAAACATAGATTACCTAAAACACATTGTATAAACCTAAAGCAACTATTAATAATTACTAATTCCTACACCTTTGTCATTTTATAATGTTCATAGCTGGTTTCCTAAAATTTAGTTTAAATATTATTATAGTATCAAAATCATATGTACAATATATTCTTATAGCTGCACTACTTTTATAGTCGCACTTTTATGGACCCACTTTTATGGTCCGGGTTTTATGGACCAGGTTTTATGGACCTCCAAAGGTTGCTGGATATAGTCCGGTTTTGGATTCTGGTTTAAATCCGTTTTGAGGTCACCATTGATTTAATTATTTGTTCGTGGATATTGATAAATGTCGTATCAGATGTATCCACGAACAATGAATGTAACACTTACACACCAAAAAATTTACATATAAAATGAATACACTTATAATATAAATATAATTCCGTACGAATTTTTTATAGATTTTTTATTAGTTTAACTTATAAACAAATGTTATAAAATATTGTATAAAATTTATATTACTCCATATAAATATTTTGATAGGTCACTGGCATAAATTTGATACATCAACGTATAAATATCTATATACCACAAAATATAAAGTTTATCCGTTAATTTATAATTTTTGTTTATAAGGGATTAGTACTAAATTTATATAAATTAGTTATAGAAAATATCAATCTGGTTATTGTATAAAATTTAGTTGCTTTAGTATAGGTTAGGTTAGGTTAGGTTAGAGTGGCTGCTATCGCACACTTAGGCCAATAATGGCCCATTGTGATACCACAGGATCCAATCTCCCCTTACTCCCGCTGAAACCAACCAGAGCTACTGATGTAGCGTAAAATATCTCGCACCCTACAGTCCGTGAGTTCAGAAAGGCTGTCCATGTTGTACACACCCAAGTACTTACGTCTTTTGTATGATAGTGCCGGACATGAGCATAGGAAGTGAACTAGCGTCTCTTCCTCCTCTTCGTCCATACAACTTCTACAAAAGTCATTCGTCTCTAGACCCAGCCTTCTCGCATGTTCCCCAAAAAGGCAGTGTCCTGTTAGTATCCCTACGACCAATCCTAAATCTCGTTTTCCCAGGGATACAAGTGCCTTGGAGCGCCGCAGGTCCAGTTTTGGCCAAACCTGTTTTGCTACCCTGCACGTGAGAGTGTTGGTCCACCTCTCATCTGTTAAGGCGATTGCCTTTTAACTGAGCGTCAATTTGAGCGCTGCTATAGGCCTCCCCAGACATGCCCTTTCCGGTTGCATCTGGAGAGTCGTACCGTACCTAGCTAGTTCGTCTGCCCTGCAGTTTCCCGTGACGTCCGAGTGACCAGGGACCCAGATCATCTGGATACTGAAATACTCGCTCATCTCATTAAGAGATGATCGGCAATCCAGCGCCACCCGTGACTTCAGAGAAACCGCCTCTAGTGACCTGAGTGCCGCTTGACTGTCCACATAAATCGCGATATCCCTAACAGATACCACGTTACGCTTCAACCATGTCACGACTTCCCCTATCGCCACCACTTCAGCCTGGTACACGCTGCAGTAGTCAGGGAGACGAACAGAAATATTAACATTGAGCTTCTCACAGAAGACTCCAGCTCCTACTTTGCCGTCTAGCTTAGAGCCGTCCGTGAAAAATGTCAGTGCCTCGTTTTCCCGTATTGATCCATTCCTCTAGGATTCCCTAGAAGGACAGATGATCCGGAAACCTATATCGAAGCACAACGTTGGTTTAATATAATCTAGATTCACCAGTTCTTCCCTTAGTGATCTAACTATCGTCGAGTGTCCCACCTGAAGAGACTTCCACTGAGAGACAGCCGAGAGCCTTGTAGCCACATTGGCTGCCATCTGCTTACCAAAAAACTCGATTGGAATAAGGTGGAGCATAACCTCTAAAGCGCGTGTAGGTGTTGTCCTAAGCGCCCCGCTTATAAGCATACAGGCCGTTCTTTGTACCTTCTCCAACATCCTTATGTAGGTTACCTTTTCCAGAGCTGGCCACCACACGCCCACCCCGTACATCAGCACAGGCCTTACCACTGCGGTATAGAGCCAGTGTACCAGCTCTGGTTTCAAACCCCATTTCTTCCCTATTGCGTTTCTACACGAGTAAATGGCTACATTAGCCTTATTCACCCTTTCTACAATGTTAGGCTTCCAGCTGAGCTTACTGTCCAAGATTATGCCCAAAAATCTCGCTCTGTCAGCAAAAGCCAGTCTAATGCCGTTCACAGTAGGAGGGCTAACTACCGGAATTTTATATTTCTTAGTAAATAGTACCAGCTCTGTCTTGGACGGGTTGATCCCTAATCCACATTTGCCGGCCCATTTCGTAACGATCAGGAGTGCATTCTGCATAACATCCCTAATCGTATCCAGATATTTGCCTGAGACAGCTATCGCTACATCATCTGCATACGCTACAACCCCCATCCCCTCTTTCTCCAGTTCCAACAGCAATTCATTCACCACTGCACTCCAAAGAAAGGGGGACATCACTCCTCCCTGCGGAGTTCCTCTAACCACCCGCCTTCTAATAGTGGACTCTCCCAGTTCCGAGATAATAATCCTGCTTACCAGCATCTGATTTATCTACCTACTTATAGGATAATCCACCTTCAAAAATGACAATCCTTCCATGATCGCCTCCGTTTTTACATTATTAAAGGCATCCTCAATGTCGAGAAATGCTACCATAGAGAACTCTTGCGAGTAAATTGACTTCTCAATCATGCGTACTAGATCGTGCAGAGCTGTGTCCACCGACTTTCCCTTACAGTACGCATGCTGAGACATTGCCCAATTCCTCGGATCAACTTTTGTTCGAATAAGTACGTCTATCAATCTTTCCAAGGTTTTCAACAGAAAGGATGATAGAGTTATAGGCCTCAGGTCCTTTGGATAAGCCTGTGAGCTTTTTCCCGATTTCGGGATAAAAACCACTCTGACCTCCGTCCATTTCCTGGGAATATAGACCAATTGCAGACATCCCCTGAAGATAACCTCCAGCCAGGGGAGGATGACCGCAGAGTTCCTTTGGATCTCTGCTGGTATAATCCGATCCGGGCCCGCCGATTTATAAGGCTTAAAACCGTTCAGTGCCCACAGGATTCGTTTCCTGTCCACGATGCCATCCACATCTGTTAAAGGTGTTCCTCGATGAGCTCCAGGCTCCATCGAGTCATCAATGCTTCCCGGAAAATGGGTCTCAATGAGAAGCTCCAATGATTCCGCACTTGAAGCTGTCCATAACCTGTCCGGCCTAATTAAGTAACTAGGACTGGTTGGGTTAGTAGATAGAATTTTCCTTAGGCGAGAAGTCTCGGAGACCTCCTCCATTCTACAACAGAAGAGTCTCCAAGACCCCCTTTGTGCCCTCCTCAACTCTTTTTTGTATTTTCTCAGGTCTTCCTTATAGGAATCCCAATCTCGATTTTCCCTGGTGTTCTTAGCCTTATTAAAGGCTGTCCTACACGCTCTCCGATAGGTTCCCAACCCCGTGGTCCACCATGTCGGTTTCTGCCTGCCCCTAGGCTTTATTAGGGGGCATGCAGCATTAAATGAAAGATTGCATGCCTTTGTGACAGTATCAACCATGCCATCTAATTCCTCTACTGTCGCCGGAAGTCCAGGAACCTCCAGCGGCAATAGTTCCTTCAACACCTCCCCATATTTGTTCCAGTTTGTCCTTCTGGGATTCCTGAAGGCTTTCCGGGCAACAGGTTTGATGTTGAGGTTATATGTAATATATCGGTGATCAGAGAATGAGTGCTCTTTCGCCACTCTCCACCCACTGATCATATCAAAAATTGTTTCTGACGCACAGGTTACATCTAGAACCTCCTGTCGATTTCTAACAATGAATGTTGGTTCACACCCAATATTGCAAACTACAAGGTTAGTATTTGACTCGAATAAAATCATTATAAACTTTGTGTTAAATTGTCGTCGTTTTTTAACTTCTCAGGATCTGCATGTAGATTTATTTATTCATACTTAAGTTGTAGATCACAGCTTGTTGAAATTAATGGAATATTTTCTGATATTATGGAGCTAAGTTGTGGAGTTCCACAAGGTTCAGTTCTTGGTCCGTTACTGTTTTCGTTGTACATTAATGATATTTCTACTTGCTTTAGATTTTCAAAATTTCATCTCTATGCTGATGACTTGCAGGTTTATAATTATAGTGAAATATCGAATAAAGATGTTTGTATAACAAACTTAAACAGTGATTTATTAAGAATTGTAGAATGGTCGATACAAAATAATTTATTACTTAATGCAAAGAAAACTCAAGCTATTATAATTTATAAACGAAAGTTGAACAAGAATGATTTCCAAAATTTGATTCTGGGTAATGAGTTAATAACTTACTCGGACACAGTTAGGAACTTAGGACTCATTATGAATTCAACTTTGACTTGGGACGAACATATTGATAAAATGTGTAGTCAAGTGTATAGTATTTTGCGCTCTTTTTGGAAATTGACTGATTTTGCAAATTCTAGACTGCGACATAAATTATTTATGGCTTATGTTTTACCACATTTATTGTACTGTGATGTTGTATTGTTCGGTATGTATGGCTACTGTATGGATAGAATAAAATCTCTGTTCAATGCATGCATTAGATATGTTTTCTCACTTCGAAAATTTGACCATATTTCTATGGTTAGCCATCTACTACTTGGTTGTGATATTAAAAATTATTTCGATTTTCGAACCTGCGTCTATATTCATAAACTTTTGCTTATTAAGAAACCTTCTTATTTGTATAATAAAATAAAGTTTTCTAATTCTGATCGCACACAGCATATTATATTACCGCATAATAACCATCGTATATTTCATTCTTCATTTTCTGTTCTCGGAATGAGTATGTTTAATAAATTACCCTTGTCGGTTCGCTTAAGTGATACGCAGCAAAAATTTATAAATAATTATAAAAAGTTTTTAGGATTTGAAATCCACTTTTGAAGTTTTTGCATTGCATTTATTGTTTTCCGTAATCTAATTTTTGTTGTATTTTCCTACCAAAAAAAAAAAAAAAAAAAAAAAAAAAAAATACCTTATGTTTATTATTACAATATTATCATTATTTAATTTTTAAATTTAAATTATTATTTTTATATTATTTTCAATGTATGTATTGTAAATATTTGTATTATATTCTTAATTTTGTATGTATTTTAATGTTTTGGGTTATTTTGTAAATAAAAGCTTCCTAGCTTAATTACATTTATAATAAATAAATAAATAAATAAATATTTAATAAGTAATCAAAAAATAACTTACCCCTTTCATTAATGTCTGTGCTTCCCCAGATTGTGTGATGCGCGTTTGCATCACATCCAAGTATCACACCTACCTTTTTCTGACCTGCTTCCCGGATCAGTTCCCCCAGGTTATCCGGTGGAACCTCCTTCTCGCGATCCATGTAGGCTGAGGCTAGCCATAGTTTTTCACAGCCTACCTCAGCGCTCACCGCCGTAACGTCCCCGCTACTAAATTGTGGAAGAAGAAAAATATTCAAATTATTTTTCGCTAAGATACACGATCTGATCTTTTCAGAGTTGCTTGAGTATAATAATTTATACCCTTTCATTCCAAGGCCACAGATCCTGTTATTATTAATCCAAGGTTCTTGGATTAACACCAAGTCCTCATCTGACTTAGTCAGTCTGAGCACGAGAGCTGCCGAGGCAGCCTTCGTGTGGTGCAGGTTTATTTGTACAATGCTAACCATTGTAATCTACCTTACTCACCACTTCATGCACTCCCTGCATCAGGATAGTATCATTTGGCTCGTTGGTTTGGTCGCAAACCCCCTCTCGTCGTGTGTTCGACGGGTTGCCCCCATCGGACTTCAGAGAGAGGAGGCTGCCTCCCATCACCAACTTCACTTCGTCCGAAATATCGGAACGGCTACTCTGGTCGGCTTCAGCCCGCTTGACCGTTTCCTGCCGGGTCCGTTCTACGTCGCCCCCAGGCTGGTCTTCCGCGCCCTTATCGACCTCGTCTTTCCTATAAACTTTAAGAGTGATCGACCCGAAACCGAAGTTGATCACTCCCTTAGATCTAGCAAGGGAAACCAAGGATTCCTTATTGATCAGCATGATTGCCAATCTAAAGCCCCCCTTGGCCTCCTCCTGCTTCACAATCCTCCATCCTTCCGTTGGAAGATCGGCATTACTGGCCCGGATAATCTCAATGATCTCCTCTGGCTTATCCGGCTCGGTTGGTAACCAGACGCGTGCTCGCGGCCTGCTCGGGATTTCCCCTCTGCTGACTGCTTCCAGCCTCGCGCCCGGCCACACCTCGCCTACCTCGGTCACTGCCCTTTTATAGAGATCGACCGATCTCTGGTCTGAGCACGCAGTTAGCTTTACGCGCCCTTGGTGCCATCCCGCATCTCTGCAGGACGGGGGGGATCCCGGATTTTCTCTAAGGATCCTCAAGAAAATGGAGTTTAGTGCATTATACACTACCCTCCACTTTTCCGACGTGATGCTCCCATCTTCCTGACCTTTGTCAATGACGGCTAGCACTAGCACGTGCTCCTTCAGGATTTCACTGAATAATTTCAGTTTCTGCTCCTTAGGAGCACCCGACGTCATGTCTGCTTGCACTTTGGCCCGCTTACTGCCTTCTGCTTCAAGCTCATCCTGGGACCTCTGTCTTTTAGACACAAGGACCCTCTCCGAGCTATCGCAGCCGACAGTTTTCTTAGCCCATGCTACAGATTCCTTCTGCGCAACTGTAAGCTGCCCTTCAGGGGTCGCAGCCAGTTTCTCCACAATGAGCTTTAGTATAGAAAGTTGGGAATTCTATATACTAAATTGAACTTAGTTTCAATACTGATGAAATTTAAGATACATTTTTGTCAAATAAATAAAACAATTTTAGATTATTTTTTAAAATCGATATATTTATCAAAATCATATTATTTTTTTAAATGTTATGTTTATTTAATTTTACTTACAAAAGTGTACGATTAAATTGAGTGTAAAGTAATTTATATGCTACTATTTAATATAATATAATATGTTTATTTATTTTTCGTGACACGGCAGAGTCGTAACTTCTGTTGAATGAACACTATTCAATATAGTGAAAATTCCAGTATTTTAGTAAAATTTAAATAAAACAAATTTTTTTTTAAAAAGTTTTAATTCTTTAAAATTAAATAATTTTGAGTATACATAAATTGGAAAACAATTAAAATATGGTTAATCTACCTTTATTTTTAATCACAGCTTTTATTCTATCAGGCATGCTTCAAATTCAAATATTGATCATATTGCAAATTTGATCACTATTTCTCCATATTTTTCAATATTTTAGTTAGGGTGGACACTGTAAGGTTGGGGGTTTTATATACGCTGGAATTAAGTAAGGCCCAACAATGCTCGATAGGGTTTAAATCCGGAGAATTGCCAGGCCAAGAGAGTATATAAATATTTTGGTTAAGGTGGACCTTTTTTCTATAATTTTTTCTAAAAAAAGAAAATATTAATCATGATGCAGTAGATTTATTGTCCTTGTAAGGTCAATTAATACTCCCCTTTTCATTAACGCACACATACACCCATTCACAAACTCACACAATTACACTAGTATCTGCACGTTGCAAGCTCCATCGCAACGTGCACACTGACATGAACCTTTTTTATTAATTTTGTGGTATGACAAGGAGCTCCACCTTGCATACGAGTGTTAGAGTATTGGCCTTGAGGTAGCAACCTCATATATGGAAACAAGACGTCTGTTAACACCTTTTTATATTGTTCTTTTCTCATGGTTTTCTCTTCGCAGTATATTAGGCCAGGCCCATCTCCACTAATGCAGCACCATAGCATTACTGACGGTGGAAGTTTTAAGCCCCTAACTACGCTCCCCCTCTCTCTCTCTCTCACTAGCCACATCCCATGAAGGGATCCTAACTACGCAGTTCCCTCTAAACCTCTCTCTTGGTCTGCTTCTGACGAACTGGGTCGATTCTGTAACTGCCTCTAGCCTGCATTCGGCACTAAATTTAACCTATAAATTTAAAAAAAACTTTAATTTCGGATTTTTTTTATTTAATTTTTTAACATGCATAATATTAAAAATTCGATTTACCTTCTTCCAGTTGTTTATTGTCCAGCGCTTATGAAGTTCAGCCTAAATAAGACTTTTTTCCGCATTTTTTCAGTGAGTCTGGGTTTCTTTGTTGGACGCCTGCATTTAAAATTATTTTCATATAGCCCTCGTCACAATGTCATCGCTGATATCATTATCCCTACTTCACTAAGGTGCTCTTGTAGCACGCTCGTCATTGCTCTCCGCTTTTCTAAGGCCGATTGAATAATTTTCCGGTCTGTTCTCGGCGATGTCTTCCTGATCCCTTTACAGTTTCTTCTCTTGGTCTCATAAAATGAACCAGATTGAAGAATCATTGTCAAAATACTTACTGATGCGCAACAAACTTTTTTTATTTTTGCGCGATCTCGTGGTATGAATGGTTTTTTGTTTTTAATAATGCTCCGATAGCATGTTTTTTCACTGCTTAGGTCATTTTTCTAACCCAGTTTTGAAAATAATTGTCTCAGGCTAGGCTTTCCAAACAGACACACTCACACTTTAACTTAAACACAAGTTTTTTAACTAAGTGATAAAAATCATTTAACGCATCACTTCACAGCCACAAAATTTCTAAAAACTCCTCCTCAAACCACGCGTCAAACATAAAATGATAGAATAATCTAAAAATAAAATATGTCTGCTATTGATCTCTTGAGTCCTCAAGTAATAATCCTCAGGTAATAATTTTATTCTTACGACCTGTTAAGAATGTGGTAAAATAATCTTAAAACAATAACAGATGTGATCCTAAATGCATTTTATTATTTTGAATATTTTAAAATATAAAACAATAGCAGAAATTAGGAATTTTCAAAACACTAATAGTGTCCATAATCCAATGAACAGGGACCTTAGTATTGACTGTGCCATTGCTTGTCAAACGTGACAACTAAATACTTTTGAGATAAAAATCCAGTATCACATTCTCTAAAATTATAAACTTTATTTCATAAAAATCGATATGGTTATCGGCATCACTTTCTGGTGGTGAGGCTACGAATAATCCAAGGCCATAGTGTGTATTATAATTAATCCAGTCAAGAATCCATCCACTCAAGAATTATTTTCTTGAATAAATTCTTTACTAAGTAAAGTGTTTTTCCCATTTTCCACTTTTCTTTCTTAATTTAAATTTTTTATAAGAGTTGAAAACTTCGAATTGCTAAGCTTCCGCAAACATTTTTAAAATTCCTTAGTTTTGTATTTAAATTTTTAAAGTATTGGTGAAAGGACTCACACGTTTCTTTTATTTACATTTTTATCGGATCCGCTCGAAACGCGATATTTCAAAATGCGATATTTCATAACGCGATATGGTACAAAACGCGATATGGTACAAAATGCGATATTTCAAAACGCGATATTTCAAAACGCGATATGGTACAGAACGAGATATGGTACAAAATGAGATATTTCAAAATGCGATATTTTAAAATGCGATATGGTACAAAACGAGATATTTCAAAACGCGATATTTCAAAACGCGTTATGGTACAGAATGTCCATTGCGAAGCGACGGGAGCGCAGCGACCCGATTGATACCGGTCCTATATACTCTCGCGCCTATCGATTTTTAAATTCCTATAAACTGAAATTAAATTTCCCCTTCACCCGCCTGATATAACTCGATCCTAAACTCCCGTTTTGTATCATATCGCGTTTTGTACCATATCGTGTTTTGAAATATCGTGTTTTGAAATATCGCGTTTTGTACCGTATCGCGTTTTGTACCGTATTGCATTTTGAAATATCACGTTTTGAAATATCGCGTTTTGTACTTTATCGCATTTTGAAATATCGCATTTTGAAATGTCGCGTTTTGTTCCATATCGTGTTTTGTACCGTATCGCGTTTTGAATTATCGCGTTTTGAAATATCGCGTTTTGTCATATCTCGTTTTAAAATATCGCGTTTCAAATGGAACCCCATTTTTATATATGTACATGGTTTACCACAAATTGTGTAAACATAATACATAGGTATGTAATATATACCTACATTATATCATTAGTTAATAATTCGATTTATTATTATGATATTTCACTATACAATTAACAAATTATATTTATTAACACTATTAACTACTTCACAAATCTACAATAAAACTTAAAAACACTTCTACTCACTACACGATATTCACAGAACTGAAAAAAAATCAAACGATCCTTACAGTATAAAAATCCCGTTTTTAACCAAAAATATTCGTGTTTTGTAACGATATGGTTTTCATCTTGCTACAAACGAACGAATTCATCTACTGACGTTGTTATATCAGTTACCTTTTCATGCCATTTCAATTGTGCTATACAACATGTTGTATACGTTTTTTTTCCCCTTGTGTAACACAAACGAGTCTACTGACAATGCTCATAACCTGATTTTTTTTACTAGACAAACGATCGTTTTGTTCTTCTGTGGTCTATTTTATGTGTGTGTACATCTTTGCTCTGGAGATGACATTGGTGTTTCTCTGCCGAATGTACATACTAATTAAAAATTCTGTTTTGCATTTACCATTAAGACAATTCTGATGGTGTGTGTTCATGTTCAAAACAAGCACAGTGGCGATGTTTCGTTGTTGGATTCAGGTTTTCCTAATGTATAGTACAATGTAGGTTCGATACTATAATTGGAGGGCGATTTGTTTACATATATATACCCAGGGTGTTGTTGTCTTAGCGTTTGGACTGTGCTTCTCTCAAACATATACAACCGCAAGCCTTATAATTAGTATGAAACAGAAGCAGAAATTATTAAAATTGATAATACGATCAGTCAGTTGCCAAAATTAAAACAAAATTCACTATTGTGTACGGTGATTAACTCAAGTGTTGTGCTGCTTATAAATACAAAAAAAAAAAATTAGAAAATTTATTTAGTTTTGTTAATCAAAACTGGTAGTGTCCAAAAATGGAAGGAATCCTAAACTAATTTAGTATTTACGAGGGCCGTGTATAGTCTGCAACTTTGGGAAGTGGGAACCTGTGGTAACCCGGATCCATATTAATTGGACTATAATTAAAACTCTATAAGGTACGTTTTTATGCAATTTCATAGTACGAAGTGTTCAATGTTGCGAATTCCGTTGGTCATACTAACTTGTCGTTTGTCTTATTATTATTATTTCTCTTAGGAGAAACAACGATTGCAACTTGCGGCCTTCGGTTTCGGATTCAGTTTTAAGACAAATTATTATAAAACCAAACATACGTGACGCTCGATAGGGCGCTGAAAATTTACTGTTAGTTTACTGTTGGATCACGCGAACATTCCATCTATCGTATGTGGCGAGTTTTCTTGAGGATCGCGTGGATTACTTGGCTTCTGTCGTAAACCTTAGTATAAAATAAATATTATTAATATTATTCATATCGTTAAGTGTATATCGTATCCATTTAAAACCATTTAATTTTTTTTGTATAAGAACACATGGTATGCGAATGCACTAACGGTTAGCCTAAAACCCTTATGCGGTTATTTATATATTTTTCCATATAAAAAAAATATAATAAACAATTTGTATTTGGTGTTACATAACTAATTAATGTAACGATCAAATTTAAGGCAGTGTTGCCAGGTCGTGGGAAATTTTCCCTTTTGCGGGAATTTCGACTCTCGTGTGGGATGAAAAGGGATGAGGGAAAAAACAGGAAAATTGGATCAAATTGAACAAACATTAAAAAAAATATTTTTCTAAAATTAAAATATACAATTTTCGATTCGAATCAAAAAAAAAACAAGACAGAAAATGTACTACTAATACCAGACTTCATACCAGAAAATGTACTACTAATCAAGTAGCTCTTTAGGTATGCTTCTAAAACTTTAAAAGAAATATCCAAATTTGTTAAATGCAACACGTACGAGTTAGAGGACGAGTGGAAGGATATTCCTTTCCAATATTCAGATGCACAGAATTTCAGATGTTACAGAATTTTGGAAAATCATTGGCACCAGAAAAGCTTTAAATGGAGAGTTGCTGTTCCCCAATTTAATTAAATTGGTAAAGTTTACATTGTCGTTACCACATTCTAACGCAGATGCGGAACGAATATTTTCAATGGTAACAGACATTAAATCAAAAAAACGAAACAGACTTGGCGAAGAAACACTAAACGCATTGTGCGTATTTAAGTCAGCATTAAAAAGGCCAAGACAAAAATTGTTTAAGTTTCGAACCTGACGAGCGAGATTATTCCTTATGTGGTTACAAAAATCTTTACGCTTAAAATAATTTCGAATGTTATTGTTATTAACGAATAAGTATCTTTTGAGAATTGTTATTTATAAGTTATTATTTTCATTGAAATTGAAAGAATATTTTTTTTGTTATTTTTTTTTGTAATATTATACACGTGAATGAGTGTGATATATATTTTTTTATTAAATAAATAATTTTACACCAGCCAATTTTTTTTAAATTAATTTATTGAGCCTTATTTGTGTATATTTATTCTACAATAGAAGTATTTCCTGAAATGCATAATTGATCAAACTGCCCTATTTGTTTTGGCATTATCACGTTGGGCAAAATTAGTGAAAATTCTAAATTTTGTTGTAGGGAAAATGTGGGAAATTTGGTGTACTTTTTGAGGGGAGAAAGGGATAATTTACTATACTTGTGGGAATTTGGTTTTTCAAAATCTGGCAACACTGATTTAAGGTTTATTTTTCTTTTTATTTTTTTTTCTTTATATGTAAGATTAACTTTGACTTATTTTTGCTTACAATCAAATTATTTTTTTTTGTGTTTAATAATTATTTTAATACTTAATTTAATTACTATTCTTTGTGTATAATAGTTTTACATTGTGTTTGGAAATAACGTCAACTTCTGCGTAAATGCGTCGCGAAATTAAGTTCTATTCTTAGGTAACAGGACTATCAGGACCAGGTGGAAAGTACTTTCTTCTGTGGAGCTTTGGTGGCCTTGGTAAGTCGCATAACATTAATTTATTTTTTTTTATGAGCTTTATATTGGGCTCTTTGTTATTTTCAAAACCAAATAAAAGTATATATTTTAGTTTTAGTTTCATGATTATAAAATTAAGCTTTAAAGTTAAATACATAAAATCGCTAATTTATATAAACAAAAAAAAAATTAACTTCTTTCTATTTATTTATTATTATTATTATTATTTTCATTACTATTATTATTATATAGTTCCATTTTGTTGCATTCTTAGCTTGCTTGTTCACAATTTTCTGGAGTTTTCTTCTGTTTCTGTTCTACTAATTTACTTGTTTTTGATGCATTCATAATGTCTACCTAAGTTTTTTTAATTTCATGGGATATAGTCAGAGCAACGATGGAAACCTTTAATAAAAAATAGTTAAATACCGCGTTAATCTAAATTTGTTTTATGATATTTCATCATCGTATCTCGACGGTTAACCAAGATACAGAACATACTGTAGCAAGACCCACGACAGACTGAGCTTAGTCGCGCAAAAATGAACACCGTCGTACAGTCCCTGTTCTGGATATTGATCTACGTAACGGTGTGGTTGTGATTGGCTTAGACCACTGGGACACAGCAAGCACAACGTTACAGTTTCTGTTAATTTTATAAGACTAATCGTATAAAACTAAAATTGTATATGATAAATATATTAATTTCATACCAATCAAAGTATAAGAGTGAAGTTTTATACTGTAGGTTATAAAAACTATACAAAACCAAGTATAGCAATTGTTTGTATACTATGAATTTGTATAAACAGAATAATACAGAATTATATAAACGAATTATATATGATCAATATTTATAATTTTTATATAGTATTTCATATAAATATAAATTATCTGAACAAAAATATAAATAAATTTATAGAATATCCGAAAATTTTTTATTGTGTACTATATTTTAATTTTAACACATATAGGTTTTATTAATTTATTTAATTGATATATTTAACATTAAATTTACTTGTATTTTGTAATTATACAATTAAGTTGCTGACACTTTTAAGAGAATAATGTTGTGTACTGTGTTACAAAATTATTTAAACGCAATTTATTTTTTTGAAAGACTTGATTTTTCATTAAAAGAAAAACACGAACAGCCTTCTATATTTTATTAACACTTGCCCAGTTACCAGCGATACTGTCGATGTACGCTACACACTTAACATAATTTATCCTTGAACTTCTTCTTGAATTTGGAAATTAATGACAGGTTTTGTTATGCATATTAGAACACAAATAATAACTTAAAATGTCACTTAATGTTTATTAACAAGTAGCTACTTGCCTTAAAATCACGATGACTATAATCATTTATCTAAAATAATAATGTTAAGTTAATATAAATTCATTTCTATCATGTAATTATTATCTTGCCAGTTTGTTATTATATATATGACATTTGTCCACTACTACAAATGTAATTGTAAAATTAACTTAAGTTATGACAATATTAGTGCAACCCATTAGCGTTTTATACCAAATAAGGGACATGTAATGCCATCTATTGGCAATAATTTACGAACCGATTGGCAACCCTCTGTGGTAAATAATTAAATATTTGTAACTAATATTTTGTAAAATAAATCTCTATCATCAACCAGCAAATCGACAAGTTGTCAATGTGAGACAAAGCACCAACATCACAAGATATCATTCTATTTAATTATAAATATTTACTGTTTTATCATGTAAATGTATATTGGTTTTTTTAGGATCTTCAACCGATTTTTAGAGAAAATTAAAATTGAAAAACCAAAAAGTGCGAGGCGATCGCGGTATGATGGCCATGCCAAAATTAAATTACTGAAATATAAAAATAACTAAATAATAAATAACCTGAAATAATAAAATCTCAATTGTGTTACACTGTGTTGTTTTAATATTGTGTTGTTTGAATATCAAGTGAAGCTCCACCAGTGCCTAAATAATCCTTACCAATGGTACAAACCGCTCGGTACCACTACATCGATAAGTAATAATAAATAAAACTAAAATCAGAGCTCGTGGTTATATTTAATCAAACTAAACACTGGTCCTTCGAGCCAAATTCAATCAGCGGCAATCTAAAGGTAACAGTATTTAATAAATCAGTGTAACTAATAAAGTGATGAGTGAGCTAGAAAGTTTGAAAAAATTGCGGTCCAATGCAAAGGGTAGAATGACGAAGCTTTTAAATTTTGTTAGTGAGCTAAGCGGGTGCAAGATATATTTGATAATTTCATGAGCATCGAAGAACAGATTATCCGGGCTGATCCAACCGAGCAATCCGTCCTTATTCATTTTAAATACAATTATTATACCGTGTTATGTAGGCTCAATTCGTGGATTAGAAAGAGAAGTGTCTCCGATAAAATAATTCAACGCATTCATGAAAACGAGAGTTTAACCTCAGCGCAAAAATATCATTACCTGAAAGGCTGCTTGAAGGGTGATGCAGAACGGTTGTTACAGGCTGGCTACTGCCAACCTGCAGATTTTCACTAAGCGCATGCACAGGCCTCCACGGTGATCTTTTGCCGGTTACGTTCTCAGGGAGAAGTGCGAAGGGTCGTGGGGTTTGAGGCATGCATGGCTCCAGGCTTACACCGTGATTAACAGAAACTTAAATAAAAATAATCCGCAAATAATAATAATAAGCCCGGATGTTCCGCCGAAATTCGTCGGCCGGAACTTGAGGAACGAACCGGATAATAAAAATAAATAATAAAAAAATAATAATAACGGGAGAGGTGCCTTGGTGCGCGCATCCATTCGAATTCAAACAAGGCCAAGCCCTGGTTACGAAATTGGATGCGGGCACCAAGGGACCGCAAACACTATGCCGACACAGAGGGAGTCTCCGCTCCCATCACACCACACCGAAAATTTAGTAATTCATTTCATAAAAAAAACAAAAAAAACGAAGAGACAACTTCCCCCTCCACCCGCACCACGACAAGAGAGAACGAGAGAGAGAGAGAAATAGCAATGTGCATCGAGCGTGCACCCGCTGTGCAGCGCTCGATTACAAATATTTGAAAATTTAAATTTAATAAAAAAATTTAAGAAAAATAATAAAAATTAAAAAAACAAAAAAATTAAAAAATTGTACCTTAATTATATAAAAAATTACTGGTGCGGCCTTGGTGCCGTCATGCCACAGGTGACCTTCCCACCCGGACCGTTGCGGCTTTGGTGCCGTTACCGTGGCGGGGCCTCTCCCCGATATAGAAATGGGTTGCGGCCTTGCGCGGCCGTCATGCCACAAGTACCACCCTGTACTCGGACCGTTGCGACCTTGTGAAGTTGGTAAAAATTTTGGCCTCGATTGGCCGCCAAAATAAATTGGGCGATATCTCGCCGATCCCGTTGAATATTTTGCCCGGTTGGGCCTCAAAATGTTGCGGGGCCTTTCCCCGATACCAAAAAAAAATAGAAACAATAGCCGGTTGGCTACCGTTAGTTGCGGGGCCTCTCCCCGTTACCAAAAAAATTATGAAACGACGTGCCGGTTGGCCACCCGTTACGTTGCGGGGCCTTTCCCCGATACCAACATATAACGACTGGCCTCACCTGGCCGCCGTAAGTGTAGATAATTCGATGTTCGTGGAAAGATTTAGTACCCGTTACGTAATCTGCACGTGCGTCGATCAACGCCGCTATTAAATAGTGTCCGGGCGACCGTACCCCGATGAACGAAATTAAGTAGCAGCGTGGGGCGTTGTCTCGCTCAAAAATGCCGTAGAATGAATGGTCTCAACTGACCACCTGCATGTTGCTGCACGCCTGTGCCGTAATCAAGTGTGAATAGCCGCGTTAGGCCGCCCGTAAAATATGTGACGACTTCACCAAACTGTATCGTATAGTTTCGATATACAATGTATCAACTACACACACCAAAACCGTCTTAAGTATTATGCAGATTAGCTGGTGGATAAATATTCACATATAAAGAAATTCTATTGTTTTCACTCACCAGCACTCCAAACAAGCACATAAACAAGCGAAATCTTATGTTTATTAAAACAAACTTCTCATAGAAAATTGTATTCACCGAAATACATACGTAGATAATTATTTTATTAATTTTTTTTGTACACTTGATAACTGTTTATATCAAAAAAAAATAAATTTACACAATACGATTTTATAAAATTTTAACAATCCATTTTACAATAATCCAAAAAAAAATCTTTATTTTATACCACTTTACCAACCAGACTTTTATGTCCAAAATCAAAAAAACTCGACTCCTCTATCAAAAATCACAAACTCGAATCAAAAATCACAAACCCGCATGACCAAGAAAAAAAAAATTCTTACGCCACACAGCGACGCGCAAAACGTTTTAGAAAAAATAATCTCTCTTCTCTGTTTCTCCTTTATATCAATTTGCATTGATATAAAAGAGAAGCATTTAAGAAAAACATTTTTCTAAAACGTTTTACTTCACACACGCTCGATACACATCGTTCTCTCTTTCTCTCCCATTCTCGTTCCGTTGCCAACAAAACAGAAAAAAAATACAAGAATACACCCACCAATACATCCACCGCGTGTAGACGCCAAACTACACCCGGACGCAACAAACCCGGATGCAAAACAACCGCGGGGAATAAACACAAAAATTTACAAATAATGGGGATGTATTCAATAAAAATGAAATTCTAGTATTGTTGACGCCAACACAGCTGTAACACGGTTCAGAACGAAAGCGGACGCGCGACCCGTGGCTTATTTACATTCTTTTAAATAAGCTTGACGGCGAAACACAAACATTATGGTCACAGTACAGTATAGAGGATCGCGATTTTCCTTCATTGGCTGAATTTTTCAAATTTTTGGAGAACAGAACGGATTCGTTAGAAACATTGAAAGCATTTACAAGAAAACATAATCCAGTTATTTCAGTGAAGATAAGTAATAAGGTCAACTCGTTCGCTACGACCTCGAGCGGTAATGGTGACAAAGTATTATTATTATTATAATTATCAAACCGATGGTCACAAGCTCTTCGAGTGCGAGCATTTCAAAGCCATAGCAGTATCCAAGCTTCAGGAACCAATAAAGGAGAAAAAGCGATGCTTTAATTGCTTGAATTATAGACAAAGTCGACGCAAGCACCATACCCTGTTGCATATAGACGAACAAGGTAAAACTAGGACGGCATCAGAACCCGCAGATACTTCAGCGAGTGAAACCAAACCAACCTAATAGGCCACGATAACATCGCAAGCTGTGCTGCTTACAGCGATGATAAAAAGTGAAGGGAATACAATGCAATTTGAAGTCGAAGAACACGTAGTGTCCAAAATTGCCTCATTTGTTCCAGCAATTGATACTGATAGATGTGGGCAATTAAACGGGTGGCGCTTAGCAGATCCAAAGTATAACCGAAGAGGTGCAGTAGAGGTACTACCTTGGCACCGAAGTCTACTTAGTAACGGGCGGCAAACGATTGCAGCTAACTAATCGATTGATAATAGAAGGGTCATTCGGCTGGGCATTGGTCGGTAGAATTGTTAACGAGCCGAAAAGTGCAGCATCATGTTTTTGACATTGACGCATCGTTACGAGCCTTTTGCGAAGTTGAGTCAATTCCAGAAAAAACACATGTCTCCGAAGCAGAACGAATTTGTGAAGAACTATTCGCCAAAACAACCAGAAGAGACCGGGAAGGTAGATTTATCGTGCACCTTTCACTAACGGAATCTTCGCAAAATATTGGATCATCATTGGGAATAGCGCCCAGCAGATTAAGAGCAATGGAACGGAGGTTTCACCGAGATAGCTTATTGAAAAATTTATACATCGCCTTTATGCAAGAATACGAAGATATAGGTCATATGGAGGAAGTAGCAATCGATCAGGTAGATCTGCATCAGTATTATCTACTGCACCACGGTGTCCTCAAGTATCCCAGCACGACAACGAAAATGCGCGTGGTGTTCGATGCGTCCGCAAAGTCAAATAGTGACAAATATTTGAATAATATCTTACGTGTGGGCCCGACAGATCAATCATCATTATTCGCTATAGTACTGCGATTTTTTCAACATCAGTATATTCTCACCGGAAACATTGAGAAACGTACCGCCAAGTATTGGTCAACGAAGAAAGTGTGAAGCTGCAACACCATATCTGGCGAAGCATTCAAGAGCAACCAATCAAGCATTATAGACTTAAGACCTTGACATATGACATCGCGTCATTCTTAGCAACAAGGTGCTTAAAGAAATTAGTGATAAAAAATCAGGAGCGGCATAGAGCAGCAGCAACAGCGATAAGAAGAGATATCTACGTCGACGACTTAATGACAGGGGCAAGCTCGATCCACGATGTATTAAAGTTAAAAAAGAATATTTCGGTGATTCTACAGTCTGCAAAACTAAATATGAGTAAGTGGTCCTCGAATAATGAGACAAAGGCGAACATTTGGCAATATACCCGATACAATGGCCAACCTGAAAATTATGGAGCATCCCAAGGCAATCAAATTATTGGGCTTAGAATGCAGTGCCAAAGCAGACGAATTCAGTTTTGCGACAAAATTTGAGAGCAGAGTAAGTAATACCAAGAGATCGATGTTGTCATAATCGAGTCGAATATTCGATCCCACTGGGTTGGTTAGCTAGCACGATTGTCCGGGTAAAAATATTTTTTCAAACCACCTGGTTACAAGATATGAAATGGAATGATGAACTTCCAGAACCAACCAGAAGTCAATGGGTAGGATTACGTAACAATTTGGAGTCTGCAACGAGTACGAGTTCTCAGATGGATTGGGTCGCACGAATCAATCGAGTTACATGGATTCGGTGATGCCAGCCAATAGGCGTACGCGGCCGCAGTTAATGATCGGCTCGTTAGAGGAAACACCGTAATTACATGCCTTATATCAGCCAAAACGAAGGTAGCACCGATCAATCAGCTGAGCATACCCCGGTTAGCACCTCAACGGTGCTTTTCAGCACATCCACGAAAATGGCCAACATTTGTTGCCTATCGGAATTCGGAGATCTTAAGCCATTTCAAACGAGAGCGGGATAAATGCAACTGCGCATCCCGCGGCTAAATGCAACTGATTTATTGAAAAACAAGCAATGGTGGAATGGTTACGATGGCTGAGCACAGCGAAGGAAAATTGGCCACTGCAGCTAGCTTTTTATGGTACGAATGAAGAATCTAAAGTCGAGATTTTGGCTTTCAAAGTGACTGTTGAGAATTACGTTATACAAGACGTTACGAGTAAAAGCTCCAGCTTTTTGAACTCATGATTCGGGTAATTGTCGAATGTCAAAGAGTCACAGAAGCATCGCGTTAATGAGCCCATCCGATATCGAAGAGACGTCTGTGATAATAATTCGATTTGAACAAGCCAGTGCAGTGCGTTCGACGAAGATATTAAAAATCTTACAAAGGGTCTACCAGTCAACAAATCGAGCAATTTAAAGGTATAAATCCGTTCATAGAAAAATACGGGATTTTACGGGTTGGCGGTAGGCTGAAAAATCCGGCGGCACCATGTAATACCAAACATCCAATGATCCTGCCATACAGATTTGCAATTACCAAAGCACTCGTATACGGGATTATCATACCAGATTCTATCACGCTGGCATTAATCTAACGGCAAACTTACTACGAAGCAAATTTTGTGTCATTAAAGCAAAGGATGCAGTTCGAGAGGTTATACGAAAATGTATTCCGTGCATAAAACAAAAACCAAATCTCCAAGTACAACTCATAAGTGATTAGCCGTCTCTCTCTGGCTTTCACATCCCATGAAGGGATTTCGACGCCTGCACTAAGGCCCTCCATCCATCACGATCCACCGCTCTCGTCCTCCAGTTTCGACATCCTAATGTTCGTAGATCTTGTTCGACGTCGTCATTCCAGCGTAGTCGGGGTCTTCCTTTACGACGCACTCCGGTTGGTTGTTGGTGGAACACTTTATTTATCATCCGTTGTTGTGGAGACCTTGTAACGTGGCTGAGCCATTTCACTCGATTGGTTTTGATGAATCCGATGATATCGCTGCCTCCGAGGAGTTGTTTTATTTCGTGATTCATACGAATCCGATATTCGTTGTTCGCAACTTTAATTGGACCAAAGATTGAACGGATTACCTTCCTTTCGAAGGTAGATAATAATCTACAATCGTTAGAGGTCATGGTTCAGCTCTCGCTTCCGAAAGTTAGCACAGGACTTATTAGTGCTTTATAAAGTGCGAGCTTGCACGACTGCGATAGATGTTTCGATCGCAATAATCTTGATTTGACGTAGAAACCTCGTGGCCCGGTAGCGATTCGGGCTTTTATTTCTGCCTGCATATCATTCGACGATGTTATAACTGACCCGAGGTATTTAAAATTTTTGTCGCCATCAAAATTGTTGTCGCCAATTCCGAGATTTGCCATAGAGATGTTCCTAGGTGTTGCTAAATATTTGGTTTGACTGCTGTTCACCTCCAAACCAAGTCTTCTTGCGCAGCGATCGAGCGGTATGAAACTGTCTTTGATATCGCTAGGTCTTCGGCCATGAAGCACGATATCATCTGCATATCGAAGAATTTGGCCTGACTTATTAAATATACAGCGCGAGGTTTCGATATTGCTTTTCCTCACTACGTACTCAAGCGCCAGATTGAACAGCAAAGGCGCGAGTGCATCACCCTGTCGAACACCAGATGTTATTTCAAAAGAAGTCTGACACAGATCCTTCAATTACGATTCTACATACAGACCCAGACGTTGTTAATTTACACAGAGAAACGGGTTTCTCTGTGATTCCCAGGCATATGAGCGCGGCCCATAGGTTGTTGCGGTTTATACTGTCATATGCCTGTCCGAAGTCTATATATAGTTGATGTATGGTTATGTTGTACTCCCACCATTTCTCTAAGATCATCCTCATGATGAAACACTGTTCAGTGGTCGATCGGTTAGGACGAAAACCACACTGATAGTCGCCAATGATGTTTTCGGCGAAAGGGATGAGTCTGGCAAGTACAACATTAGCCAACACTTTGTAAGCAGTGTTCAATAGAGCTATGCCACGAAAGTTTCACAATTAAGACGGTTACCTTTTTTATGCAACGGACATATGAGTGCGGTCTTTCAATTCTCCGGACACGCTTCTTGGTTCGAAATAGAGAAGATGAGATCGTATAAACCTGTTGCAAGAATAGAGCTTCCGGATTTAATCAATTCTGCGGGTATTCCATCGAGACCGGGTGCCTTACCGTTTTTCAATCGACTAATAGCTGCGTCTACTTCCTCTACTGTGGTATATTCGACAAAGACCTCTTCACCTGGCGGAGCTATTGCTCTAATGGGGGTCACTTCGTCATTCCGATTTAGCAGACGTTGAAAGTAGGTTTGCCATACTGAGGGAACATCAGCCACGTTTGTTCTCAGCTCTCTATTCCCGTTTTTGATGGCTGTACTTCTTGGGTGGAAATCTTTAGCGAGATTCATGGCGGTAGCAAAACAGTCCCTTGAGTTTCCTAGTTCCGCACTCCCAGACCATCTAAGCTCTTGTAGTGCAAGTACGTGTAATGTGTAACTCTTTGCTTGGTTCGAAAGGTTCTGGAGATATCCAGGTCTTAAGAGGCTAAGCACGTTCCATGTTCCCATTTTTAAAGCGTTGTCCGTGTACAATTTCCGAGGTCGAGTTTGTGATGAATCCGATATGGTAATCTGAAGCCTTTGATTAGGGTTCATAACTTAACTGTTTTTATGAGGGAAGGTTCTTGGCCTGCCGCAGACGCGGCAGGACGCCCGCTTCAGCCGCTCCTAACCTGGAGAACAGACGATGGTTTGGTATTGGTTATGAGGCGCCAATGGCCCGCCTTGCCATGCAGTGTCCATGACTATAAACAGAATTTTCCCTGCTCATCTCCACGACATCACTTGATTCATTTAGCGTTACCCAGGGAGCACCGGCGAGGAGGGATAAATCTAGGGCTTTGCCCCTTCATTATGCCGTCTGACAGGGTCAATTTGTAGGGGGTTTGTAAATGTTGGAGTGGATTATGCGGGTCCATTTAAAATAACACCGGTAAGGTGAAAGGCCCAAAAAGCAATCAAGGCATATATTATGTATTCTTACGTCTCAGCAACAGAACTAATATCACTTCTTGGCATGAGATAGCATGGCACTTTAATTCAACAGGTGCTCCGCATATGAATGGTCTTTGGAAGTGGCCGTCCAATCGGCTAAAATACACCTTAAGCGAGTCATTGGTGATCCAATTTTGTCATTAGAAGAATTTAGCACTCTAATGGCGGGTTTAATGAAACTGGATTTCCAAATTGAAGGAAAAACTCCATTCTTCAAACTCAAATTGAAGATTATTTTGTAAACCTTATATATAAGAATTATCACACAATGCTCGTCCTTCGGCAAAGTATAATGCCGAGCACTTAATGATTGACAAAGAAATTCTCTTTTACAATCTTCGTAAATCTTATCCTTTGTAACTTAAAACTGTTTTTTGACATAGCAGCCATTTAACATTTTCTCCATTTTCATTTTTTTTTAAATGTTTCCAGACTTCAGTAGACATAGTTCTTTGGGTGATGGGGATCGCTTTTTAGTTAAATATTTTAATTAGAAATCAATGAAGGTTATTATTAAGCCATTGAATGTTCAATAATCGTGGTTCTGCATATAAGGTAATATCGTAGCACCGTAAATTAACTTTAAATTTTAAATTATTTGATTGATTTCGATTACATCATGTGCTTCAGGAGTACGTTAAATCGTAAAGGCTATAATAAACTATTTTTTGCTTCCACCATCGTTACAACCATATTTTAAATATCGTCTTTTTAAGGCACATTCTGTAGCGAGGTGTGTTGGCAAAATTACAATGAGATTTCATTAAAAGCAAAATTGAGTATGAAATTTAAATTTTTTGGTTTTAATTTTGTTTTATTTCTGCACCAAAAAAAACATAAAAATTTACATGAAAAGTGTACAGTAGATAACGTAACTTTCGATTAAAAGCTTAATGTATATTATATACGGCTTGTGCGAAACAAAGCTTTAATATTTCGCAATCGACTGTATACACTCGAAATTGATTCAGTTAGAACCAAAAAAATAAACTTTAAAAAATATAAAAAATCGTTAAATAGGGAAAAACTTTTTTTTCCGTTCCCAGGTTAAAACCATATTCATTTCAACGATTAAATGGAGAAAAGTATAATAAAAAAGGAAAGCTGGGAAACCTTTGACCATTTATTTTCATTAAATAATTTTATTTCATTTTTATATTTATTTTACTTTATGTTGAATTATATGACCATTCCCAGATTAAACTTTGGTCCTAATAATAATTAAATTATCCTTTTTTTCGGGATATAAATATAAATATATATATATAGTTATATATATATATAGAGTGAGGGTGGCATATTATGTTATTGTTCTCTTTTTGATTTTGTGTACATTATTCACGTACCACTCCTATAAATAATTTTTTTCAATCGTTATTGGTAATTTTCAATTGAACGTGACATTTAGATGAGTTCAGTGGAATGAATGTGGAAATAATTTTCAATTTTCTCCGTTAAGGTTAAAAGTCAAAGAAATTTCGCGTGCAGTAATCGCGTCTGTATAGATATACAGACATTAATATATTCGACGAATGAAATCAAAATTGAAAAACATTTTCACCGATTCATATCAGTTTGATGTTTGTGAGTTACAGTACATCATGCTTTTGGTGTTATTATCTCATTTATATAAAGTTCATGTTATTTGGATATGCTGAAAATATTTAAACACAAATTGAAAATATCTAATTGAAAGTTGAACCGATTTTGTGGTATTATTGTGTCTGACGTGATTGAGACATGCGATAGAAAAAAGTTCTAGATATTTTGACAATCATATTGATTTTGAATTATTTTCTTCAGAAACGAGCTGTTTTGCTAAATCGCTGGCTTAACAATAATAATTTACTGATTTGGTATCCAATATCCATGAAAATGGTGCATTGACACATCAGATAATATGATACAGTGTTTCCCAAAATATGATACGCGTCAACACAAACACACACATAAGGTTCCGCATTCAATATCACACACTGCCCGTGGTATAAACCGAGGATTCAATGTCGAATCGGGACGATCACGGACCTACAAGATTTATAGTTTAAGATTTGCAACCTTACATCATTGAATTCTGGTAATCCTTGATCCTCCCCAATGTCAGAGCGCACATCTTATGTTTGTTTCGACGATAAAACATTCCACTTTACGGCAAGCAAAGGAAATTAACCAAGTAAGCCTTGCTTGGGTCTGAACGAATTTTTGAATAAGTTGTAATATAGTCTAGTTTAAATATTTCAACTGAATTAGTCTTAACGGTCCCTTATGGTTGAAAAATATTAATAATTTTATTTAATGGGGCTTGTTTTGTTTGAAGCCATCTATGTTGGGACAGAAGTACTTTGCACTTATTTAAAAAAATTCATAATTTTCAGTATCAAAGTTAAATACGTTTTATTCTCTAAATTAGAAATAATATCATAGAAAAATAAGTAGAGACCATAGATTACTCATTTTTATAAATTGAAAGATAAAAATGAGTTAAGTAAAAAACTTCTGATAGTTCCAATGTCATGATTGTCTTTGTGACTTTACATTGCGCGCAATCAATGCCTCCTAAACTACAGGTCCCTTACTACTCTTATGGTTAATTTATGTCTAAACCGAGACTGTGCAATAATATGGTTAAGATATTTACACTAACAAAACAACTAGAGAAAGCAACAAAAACGTCGACATAGCGTGTCATCATCATTTGGTGTAAGCGGCCTGTAGTTTAGGAGGCATTGACGCAATGTTAATTCACAAATACAATCATGAGATTGGAATTATCAGACGTTTTTTACTCAACTCATTTTATCTCTCGATTTATAAAAATGAGAAATCTATGTTAAACTTATTTTTCTATAATACTATATTATCACATTTTACTAAGCACGAGTTATTTTGGGATATCATATTCGCTTCGAGTTTATCACAACTAATAATCCAATCTCATCCCCCCCAGCAAATAAAAATGTGAACGTGCAAAAAATTTCTGTGCAAGCAAATTTGATCCAAAAGGATTTAAAACCAAACGTTAATGAACCTAGTGAATTAATTAAAAAAGACAAAAGTGCAACGTCGCCAAATGACGATAATATAAACTCACAAAGTGCATTGATAAAAAATCATAATAAAATAAGCAGTGATAGATTTCAGAGTTTAGTGCAAACAGGTTTAGACAGGTATACCACTGTGCATCCCAAACGAAAGTGGTGTCCTTGATCAGCTGCCAATACGAGCGTTAATAAATTCACTAACCTAGCTACGGTTGAGTTGGCCCATGGCAACCGCTTTTCTTGTCTAATAAACACCGATAAAGCTGCTGAAGATGCTGTACAAAAGAATAACTTGTCAAAAACTGAGAAACCGCTACCAATCTATTTGAGGAAAGAATCAAATAGAGACTTATCAAGAACCATCGACACTTTAGCGGAGGATAACTTTTATATTTCCGGGTTCAAACGAGGAAATATAAAAGAAACCAAAATTATGCGGTCAAATATTGAGGCATACAAGGCATTGACAAAACATTTTGGAGGAAGTGGGAAAACAATACTATAATTTTAAGAGCCATATACTAAAGAGCCAAACAGGGTTGGTTGTGATGTTAAAAGGAATTGAGAGCTTCGTTGACCCAAACGAGAAACAAACTGCTCTCGCTGAACAAAACTTCGGTGTTTAAATCTATAACTAATATTAATAATCGGGAAAAGGTGTCACAGCCAATATTTCGTCTGGAACTAGAACCAGACAATAAAAAAATACAAAGGGAAGCATGAATTTTATGATCTAAAATATCTTCTACATAGAAGAATTACTGTCGAAGAACCCAGAAAAAAAACTGAACCAGTACAGTGTGTTAAGTGCCAAGAATACGGCCACACTAAAGCTTATTGCACTTTGAGCGATTTTGTGTAATCTGTGGTGAATGTGATCTCATTAATTAATAAACGAAATGCGATAAAAATAAAACTCAAGCTTCTGTCAGAAAATGCAGTAATTGCGATGGAAACCACACAGCGAATTATAGAGTTTGCCCAGTTTATATTGAATCGAAAAGGAGAATTAATACTAGACAGCGAGCTGAGCAACGATTGCTTAAACTACCATTTGGAAACCAGAATATAAATTTAAACAGTAGTTTGCATCACGGGGTTTCAAACGCAAGCGTACTTAAGGGTGCCATTTCGAAAGTAGCGGCAAGTGAGGAAGAAAACATCTAATCAGCTTTAAACAAGCTATCATATATGATGCAAAGCTACATAGCGATGATGGAGAGAACTATGAATCTAATGATGCAGAATATGAACACGCTGATGTAGACAGATAGTTGTTAAAAATCATAAATGACGCTCCTCAAAGAAGCAATATGGAATGCAAACAGCGTAGCGCAGCATAGAGCGGAGGTTCAAACATTTCTCGTTGAGCACAATATTGACATAATGTTGATATCTGAATCATGCTTCACCAACAAGAACTACTTCAAAATTAATGGGTTCTCTGTTAATGACACTAAGCATCCGGATCGCTAAGTACACGGTGGCAGTGTTGTATTGATTAAGAGAAGACTAAAACATTATGAACTTTTTAAATATGAGAAAGGTCGTATCCAATCAACGAGCATCTATTTTTTTAGATGAAATTTGCACTGCCGGAAGAAGAAAACCAAAGTGTCCAGAATTATTTAAGTGAACTCTGGGCTACAGAGTAGACCGAGTATTCTTTGTAGAAGGCAATAAAAAACCTGAAAAACTCTACAAAGTCGAATCCACCGATTAGACTACAAACTGGATATTGGGCGAGAAGCGATGAAGAAAAAGCCAATGCTTCCGCTGCACAGGAAACTGGCCTGGGATATATTAAAATATCCGCGATTTAAATGACTGCGAAGAGCAAAGTCATTCGGATTAATGAGCCCGTAAAATCGCTTATAAGTAGGATCTAGATTAAATTATGAACACTAATATTAAGTATTGGTTAAAACTTATAAAATGTAATTAGCTTAAGATTTGAACACTTTTTGTTAAATTAATTTAATTTAAAAAAGAATATTAGTTTAACCTTCTCATTGTTTACAAATAATAACTTCGTATTTTCCACCTTTGTTATATTTCACGATGGCAATAATTAGGAGTAATAACCATAATAAATTCTTACAAGGTTTCTATAATGCAGCTTTCTAAAACAGTCACATTCTGCATGATAAGTTCGATACTCAAGTCGTAAAAATTATTTTCCGAGAAGAAAATGTGATCAAACACTGTGAACCTTTTCGTGGTTCTTATATGTATATTTGAAAGAAGCTCGGGTAAAAATGTTTTCTGTGAAAATTAATCTGAACCAAAACACGGTGCTCGATCTTGTGGCTGCCTCGGTCCAGATTAATTTACTTATTGGTCCACTGCCTTACTCAAAGGTATCAAGTGGGTAGTTTACATATATCAATATTTTGAGATTTCCTCTGTTACTCTTGAAAGTTCAGCCTAAAACAATCAAATGCTTTCTCATTGGCTCTTTATGCTTTTTGAGGGAATCCATCAGTGAATTATAAAAATTTAATATAAATGCGTTGTGCAGTGTTTAGGTGTGATGCAAACAATACATCGAAAGATATAAAGGGTGAAATATCCATTTTTAGATTCCCCAAAGACAAAGCATTCAAGAAGTGGTTATTGTTCTGTCGACGAAAAGATACATTTAATGTCAATCTTGCTCGAGTATTTTTTTGCAAGCATTTCAAACACAATATTTGATTGTACAATCGAAAACAAGGGACCCGTGTCAGTCATATTGTAATTTGCTGTTGGTCTAATTTTTGACAGATGCGCAATGAAATTACCTGTATTATGTGTAGTGTGGGTTTGGTCTGTATAAGGTTAAGTTATATAGAAATAATGGAATGACATTCCTGTATTTAATATTCGCCTTCTTTACGTCATCCACATGGTCAAATTTTTTGTGATTTATGAATGCGTAACAGAAAATAAAATTTTTTTTTGCAGATCTAATTAAATTTGAATAATTACAGCTTTCATGGTAGTTTTAATTTATTGTTTTATTTAGTCTGTTTTTTTCTTGAATTGACATTTTGAATGAAATTACAATTTAATATACCAATTTTAAAATACATTTTACAACGAAAAAATAATATTTTTATTTCGCCTTCCAAATCAACTTCAGCTGAAATTGAAATTAATGTTTTAATATAATTTCTTCTCATTTTCAAAGACACAGAATTATATTTGATGAACACGTCTTCTAATTTGTGGATTTTTTGCATACAATTTACATTTGATTTACTTAAGAAGCCTTCACTTATGTAATCTGCCCATGTGAAATTACACAGAATTTTTCAATTATATCAGGAGTTTTGTACTTTAAACGATGGATAATTTAACCCGCTAAATATTATTCGTTGACATAACGGGTGTTAGTAAACTATCTTCTGTGAGATCTTCCAATATATTCGATGTTATGACGTTTTCAGTTAATTCTTCCGACTCATCTAAGTACTCGGTTTTATTAGAAGATTGTCTTATTGACTCATCTAGCTTCATTTCATCAAGGTTAGAATTATCATATTGTCCATTGGACGAAGTTGAAACAATGAACGTCATTTTAACCTAACAAAAAGCTTCGAAGACGATATTTAAACTGCAATGCGGTCGGGTGATCGTACAGACCGCCTTTAGCTCGCATAACCCCAAAAAACATTTCTAATGGATCGTGGTTTATATGGTAGGTTAATAAATATTTAATTCCATATTCGATTTGTAGGTCATTAAATAATACTTTTAATGCATTAATGCTACCGATTATCCCTTTGTTTGACCGTATCGTACATTTTCGTAATCGTATTCATAAATATATGACATATTCGTATTCAAGAATACCAATCATACGAATTCGTATATTTTCGATTCTTATTCGTATTCAGGAATAGGGTAGCAGTGGTTTCCCGATTAAAAAATGTTCAGGTGTCAAAGCATCAAATCATCTAAATCGCTTGGCAGTGAAAGAATTGGTCTGGAATTTAAACATGCTTCAATTTGTGATAATACGGTGCTGAACTCCTCGTAGGTCAGTGTTGTTTCACCGATCACTTTCTTTAAGTGGCCTTTCGTTGATTTGACTTCAGATTCGCAAATGCCTGCGAAGTGGGGACTACCGGGCGGGATGAACTGCCAGTTGGTTCCATGGTTAGCTGCTTCCTGAGCTGCGTTGTAGTTTGCTTGTTGTATAGCCACCTGTAGCTCCTTACTTAGCGCGTTCCGCTTTTTTTTAAATACTAAACCCAGGGTTCCCCTAATTTTTCCGGAAAGCTTATGTTTTCTAGTTGGATTGGCTCTAGTACAAAGTGAAAACAATTACCTCTTTGAAGAATCGCAGGACGGACGGTTTTTACTTCAATTTTTACCTATACAACTGTGAATACTAAACCCAGTGTCCCAGTGTTCCCCTAATTTTTGCGGAAAGCTCATTTTTTCAAGTTGGATTGGGTCTAGTACAAAGTGAAAACATCTACCCCAAGAGTTGTAACCTCTTAGAAGTATCTCAGGACAGATGGTCTTACTTCGATTTTTACCTATGCAACTCTTAAATACTTAACCCAGGGTTCCCCTAATTTTTCCGGAAAGCTCATGTTTTCTAGTTGGATTGGCTCTAGTACAAAGTGAAAACAATTACCTCTTTGAAGAATCGCAGGACGGACGGTTTTTACTTCAATTTTTACCTATACAACTGTGAATACTAAACCCAGTGTCCCAGTGTTCCCCTAATTTTTGCGGAAAGCTCATTTTTTCAAGTTGGATTGGGTCTAGTACAAAGTGAAAACATCTACCCCAAGAGTTGTAACCTCTTTGAAATATCTCAGGACAGATGGTCTTACTTCGATTTTTACCTATACAACTTTTAAATACTTAACCCAGGGTTCCCCTAATTTTTCCGGAAAACTCATGTTTTCTAGTTGAATTTGGTCTAGTACAAAGTGAAAACATCTCAGAAGTATTTTAGAAGTTTTTTTAAAACATCTTAGAAGTATCTTATGACAGAGTGGTTTTGTTATTCCCGAAATAATATATTTTACACTGTTAAATTTTATTATTAATTGGAAACGTTGTTGTTGGGTTTAGGACAAGTTAGGACAAACTTCAAGTACGGACAAATTAATTACATTGAATAAATAGTTCAAGATCAACTCTATATCTTGACTAAAGGTATATTTCACCTTAACGGTTATTTATGACAAAAACATCGATTTTACCAATATTAATAAATTATTACAACAGACCGCCACCAGATATTGAGTCAAATGTTTCTCCTTGGACCTTCTGGAGGGCACATCACCCTTATAAATTATCTTTGTGTTAGGTTACACGGAATTGGCTCCAAACCGTAAAGGCGTTAAACGTGTAATTTAAAGTTCGGTTTGGAGACAATTTCGTGTAACCTGAAACAAAGGTAGTTTACTACACACCTGGGTAAGGTTGATCTGCCCTCCACCAATGAGTAACATTTGACTCAATATCTGGTGGCGGTCTGTTGTAATAATTGATTAATATTGGTAAAATTGATGTTTTTGTCATAAATAACCGTTTGGGGTGAAATTTACCCTTAGCCAAAGTTACATTTTTGGCGGTGTAGGTTTAATTACAAGCTAAACCGATCACTCGTTCCTCGAAAACGGTAACTGTAATAAAATCGGGAGTAGTTGTAATAAATTGTAATAAATGTGTAACAAATTAAAGTACAGGTTTCATTGAGGTGGGCTAGTTTGGTCGGTGCAGGTTAAGAGCACTTGATAATTCGGATAAACAAGAAAATATTCGTTTCTTTCGATTTTCACGAGTTGTTTACTATACTAAATTATGGATTCATAAATGCAGTAGATCAGATAAATTCAACAGTAAAACATCTTTCATTTATTCTTAACATTTTACAAATGGCTTTTATGTAAGAAATTTGCAGCATGAATTGTTGAGTTATTCTCCAAAAAATAGTAAAAAATTGAAAACAGACGCGATATCGACAAAAACAAAGAGAATCAAAACTGATTGCAGGTAACATACTGTAATATCTAAACCATTTATTAAAATAAATTCCTGATATTACTGCTGATATATGTGATTCTGTAAAGGTTGTTGATAGTGAAAATTTGTGTGCTGAAAATTCTTCAACTATAAAATTGGGTTTACAAAATCTATTGGGTTTACAAAATAATATCTATTATATTTTTTAGTCACAAATACTGTTTGGAGAAATTAAACAACATACATACTTCACTTTAACATAATTTATTAAATAAATCCGCAACTACAGAATTGAATGGGTTAGCCTGTTAAATCAGCACATCAACAACCTAAAATTAAATAAACCATTGATAACACAAAACATTATTTCACATACTTACCACTTTCTTAAATTAATCCAAATAATTTTCATCTGCAATTAAGAAACTAATTAATAATTTATATTGTCAAACATTTATTTTATAACAATAATTTATACTTATCTTTTGCCATTCCTGTAAAATTCACCTTGTAAGCACAACTTGTCAACTTAACTGTCATTATTTTCATCATATCATATTGTAGTACTAGAGTAGTAGCACGATGGGTGCGTTTTATAATGTATAATTATTTATATAGTATATCGTACTACCTAGTACTTTATTTAATTTTATCATTATTAGTACATTTTTATATTAAAGTTAGCTACAATCTGCATTAATTATAAATTCAAACATGACAGTTATAGCTTAACGTATAATATGTAAAATATATATTGTAAAATTTCTTATATTCATTCAATTCAAATCTGGCGAACAAACAAGTTTTTAATCATTAAAATTATAAATAATAAACTCTTTTGGTTATTTAATAAAATTGTATAGTGTTCAAAGTAGTGCTTAAGTTTTTTAATTCATAATTGTCTAAGTATAATTCAGCCCGTCATCAGCTTTTCTTAAACATCAGCATTTTTCACCATATCATCTATAACATCCATCTTTAGCTTCCATCCATAAATTTCCACACTTCAATAATTGCATCTGGTTAAATCTCCATCAACATTACACATACAAATACAATTTTTTTATTATTTTTGTAGCATAAATTCAAAAGAATTACTTGTCATTGTTAGAGGACAAAAACAGGCTCATAACAGAATGCCATAATGTAAGGAAAGAAAATAGTTATTTAAAGTTAATATTTACCAATCAACAAAAAAAAAATGCAAAATATGGGAAATAGAATTCGCTGAGGCGTTGACGATATTTCTCAAGCCATCGCCATCTACGCCAGCGAACCAAAAGCATATCGTTTATTATTAAAGAAGAAATACCCGTTTTTTGCTGTCTCAACCTTAAAACGGTGGGCCTCAAACATTGATATAAACCATGGCTATCTAAATGGTGTATTCAAACTAATGGAAAAAGTAGATCTTTCTCCAATATTGCGTATTGATGGCGAACGAAATGAAGATTAAAAAATCCTATGAATATGACCAAAAATCAGATATATTACTTGAACCGAATAATTATGTGTAAGTTGTAATGGCAATTGTTGATGTACAATGTTTTATACAATTAGAATTTTAAACGCGCAATTAGAAAATTAAATAAAACTATAAACTAGAAATTGAAACGTGTTTTTTATTTAATTATGCTTTAATAATAATATAGATTAAGACAATTGGATGATTCCATATTGTTTTATGCCGACTTTTTATCACAAATGATTAAAATAAATTTTTTTTTTTTTTTTTAGTTATTAAAATATTTATTTGTATAAAATAAAATAATAAAAAACATTAAACATCAATTTTGTTAAAAACTTTTCTTGTGTGATAATTAATTTATAAATTTTTTTTATATATTTTATTAGAGACCGGTTTCGGAGATAATCCAGATAATAAAGATAATCCGATGTTACTGAACGAAAAAATCAACACTAAAACAAACAGACTTTATGACCTTATTTTAAATCATTACCAACACCAACAAAGATAGAACTTGGTATATATAGCGAAGTTACATGCTAATTTGGTAATAGTTAAATATAATAGATTGACAAAGGAGTAAATTACTCCAAAACCGGTCTCTAATAAAATATATAAAAAAATTTATAAATTAATTATCACACAAGAAAAGTTTTTAACAAAATTGATGTTTAATGTTTTTTATTATTTTATTTTATACAAATAAATATTTTAATAACTAAAAAAAAAAAAAAAAAATTTATTTTAATAATAATATATTTGATATTAATAAGATTCAAATCAGTAGTCAAATATAAATTTTATAATACACGTGACGTATATGCGCAAAGCGAAAGAAAATAAAACATGGGAAGCTCCAACGAAGTTGGTACCGTTGTCATACTGTATATGTTTAAAGGCGTTCCCCTTCTTGAAGTTAATCTGCTAAATGCTGTCAGGAATGCCGCTGTTGCTAAATAAATGAATAAATGATGATATATTCCTGATGAAGAGTGGGACAGATGGAGTGACTCTAGCTTCCGGTAACATAGCCATTAAGTTCTGATGCTGCTCTTCTGAATCGAAAATATTTTACACAATTGTGAATTGTTGTGCATACTAGATGTTTACTATCCAAAATCTATATTTTGAACATAACTGTGCTAGAGTTGCTTGTATGCCTCCGTGTAATACAAGATGGTGTGCTTCAATTGTGATGAGGTTTGAGTAAATATAATTTTTTGGTCGAATCAATTGATGCTTTTGATCATACTTAAGTTGAGATTTTTGTAATCTACCGCCGACCCTCAATAAACCATTTTCGTCCATGAATGGATTTATAGTGATGCTAGTTTGCTGTTTTTTCTGGCTTTATCCGTTGTTTTGAAGAGTTTAATGTCTTGCGGATGCTGTTTCTTGTAGAATATTGTGTAGGGCGAAAATAGCGTTGATATGGTTGCTTACTAACAACCTTTTGTTTCTATATTTGTGGCCTAGTATTTCCATCGCGCTTTTATAATTGTCTCCTATTGGCTGCAAATGTTGAATAATTTTGCTCGCTGCTCCCTTCAAATGTGTTTTGAGATACATAATTTTGTGTGTATCTGTTAGACTAACGTTTTGATCTACCAATTTTGAGAACAGTTCATGGAACCCAACCCAATCTTGATGGTTCCCATTGAACTTTGGTATCTCAATTTCCTTTAACCTGTAATTTTTTTATTGCTGATTGTTGTTGTTTATTTCACTTGTTTCAATCGTTTTATGTACCACAGCGAAACGGTTTTAATTCTATGCATTATGGTTCAGTAAATTTAGCGGCGGTAATTTTTTTTTTCAGTAATTAAAGGACAGTGCCGAGTTTCAAACCACTTACGGCATCTTAAGTTAATAAAAGCTAGGCTTTGTAGCTATTTCCATCGGTGTCATCCTATTTTTGGATTATTTTGTTTCTTGAGGGAGTTTTTTTTTCAATAGAAATATTACTTTATTTTACGTAGTTGACCTTGTTGCTTTTCTGAAATTTAAGAAGAGATAATGGTAATTTTTCTATTTAGAAATCCTGTGCGGTGTGTTCGAGAACTATGTACACATTCGTGGTAAAAGAACAACATATTCACCCCTCCATTATTTTAAATAATGCAAAGTTTGTACTAGTACACGACCTACCTCCGTATACATAAATAAATCAGCATATCGATGATGAAAAAAGTCGCCTAAAATTCTATATTTAATATTTATAGTCGTACAAGGACCATAATTCGATACAATTTACGAGTATGAACAATAAAAATTTTATTTATTTATTTCATATGAATTCGATTTACGTTAAATATATCTGTAAATTTAATTATAATAAAAACTAATAATTTACAAAAAAAAACAATTAAAAATATATAAAATGTACGTACCCTCGCAAAAATTAAATTAATAAAATCAACGAATATAATTTATTTAATTACAATTTTCATATTTGTAAATGTAACAACAATGTAATTATAAATTAATAATTATTATTATGATTATTACAACGTGCCATGGCAAAATCCTCCCGCACCCGCAAATAAAATATTCAACCACACACACTGTATAATTGGGTGCAAACTGTATATGATACCAGGCCACGTTTATTTATTTGTTTATGCTAATTTTTTTTTTGTTATTGTAAAAAAATATAATAATATTTTACATTGTTTATTTATTAAATTGTTTTTATTAAAATTGAAAACCTTTAATACGAAATTTATATGGGGTATAAATAAATAACTATAAAATACTAACCCGAACCAATTATTAATTATTTATGTTATTACTATTAATGTTACAAAATTTTTTTTATTGTCCCTGATTTAATAAATAGCTAAAAATATTAAATTTATCATTTCATTTTAAACGTAAAAATCGTAATTTTACAGAAATCAAGTATTGTTTTTGGCACTAACAAATGATTCATTCGCCAGGTGCTGGACGAAGTGTACTAGCACGACGAGAAGAAGAGTTAGTTCTTATGTCTTATCATTTTATCCCTTTACTGCACAGTTTATTATTTTGTTGAAAAAAATTGTTTTCATATGTGAGAAAAAATTCTTAAATTTTCGACGAAGTTTTGTAACAGAAGTAATATCCAGTTTCGATCTGATAAGATCATAAAAAAATTCAATCATCTCCTCAGGCCATGGCAACTGAATATTACTACGTAACGATTACATTACATTTTGTGTTCTATATGTAGAGCAACCGTGTAACCGTAACTCTAGTGAATTATATGACAACTCGCTAAATTTTATTCTTACAAACTATTCATCTCAAACACACTGGTTTCAATTCCAGTGCTAGTAATTTTTTAATAAGTTTACTAAATAATTAATTAATTTATAGCGATATCGAATATATCGGCCGGAAATAAGTCCATTTTAATGTGTTTCATCAAGTAACACGAAATATATTAGAAACGCCGATTAATTATTATACAATGCCTGTTTCAAATCAACTTTATTGCATTTTAAATTATTTAAACATTTTTTTAATTTTAAACAAGTTATTTTACGCGTAAATTTTTGATGAAGTATTGATTCAGTCGCCATGGCCTGATGAGATGATTGAATTTTTCCATGATCTTATCAGATCGAAACTGGTATTACTTCTATTACAAAAATGTAAGCTTAAAATAACTTATTTAAAAATAAAGAATTTTTAAATAATTTAAAATCGAAAAACTTCGTTTTTCACGAAAATCGAAGTTTTTCATGTATATCATATAATGATATCCTGTGAATACACAAATGACAAAAAACTTATGTCCATGGTAAAAATAAATTTTATTTATTATACAAGTTAATCAAATTTAACAAATTCAGTATATGTAATACAAAAAAATAAATAAAAACTAGAAAATAATACATTAAATTATACAAAATAAAAATAAATAATTGAATTATTTCAAAACAAATAATTTTTGGTAAATTATAAAATCACAATTTCTAGTCTTCAAACTTCAGTCTATTGGTATTATTTATGATTTTCGTTATTAGGAATGAAATACTGCGTAACAATTTCTCTCCTTGTGAAAAAATTGTTTGCGTTTGGGTCCAGTCATACTTACACATAATCTACCTAAAATACATTGTTACGACTGTGTTGTCTTAACAAGACCATTTTTGTAATTTTTGTGTTTCTATTCTCCTCGGTTTTCTGCGTCCGGGTTTTTTGATGTCTAAACGCGGTTAATGGTGGATGGATTCCTGTGTGTTTCTTTCTGTTTGGTTGGTAGTAATTGTATGAAAATGGGAGAGAGAGAGAGAACAGTGCGCGCCGAGTGTGTGCAAGGTAAAATGTTTTAGAAAAATGTTTTTCTTATATGCTTCTCTTTTATATCAATGACAGAGAAGAGAGATGCTTTTTCTAGAACATTTTTTTCGCGTCGGCTGTGTGGCGGAAGAATTTTTTTCTTGTGGTGATTCGAGTTTTGATTTTTGATTAGGACTGTTACGTTTTGGTTTTGGACTTGATTTTTGGTCCAATTTTTTTTTTGTATATAAAATAAATAAAAAATTTTTTTTATATTAAATTGGAGAATGATAATTGCAACGCTGATAAGGAGCGTTTCCCTTTGTTTGTGACTATAATAAAAAGTTATAAAATAAAAATTGTACAAAACAAACAAACGGATTTTTAATTAACTGCAGTGTTGAGGTGATTGATCAAAATTAATGTGAATGTAGTGTTGGATAAGACGCACCCAGAATGAATATTTTACGACATAATATTATGGATTTCTGGTGATGTGCATGTTGTATATATCGTCGTACAAGAGAAATATATATTAAAACAGTGTCCAATACATAAGAATTTAGTACGAATATTATACAAAAATACAAGACGAGAGAGCATACAGTTGGATTTTTCTTGATGCTATACTTTGAAAGACGGCTAAAATATTTTAACGGGATCGGCGAGCCAACGCCCAACGTATTACGGTGGTCAGGTGAGGCCACTTGTTTGGCTACGGTTTAATGCGAAGACGCCCACCGTTTTACATAACGGTTTTTGCGCAACATCTCACGGATAGCGATTTGGCGAAACATCGTTACTGTTACTTACGACGTAAAGGCGAGGCCAACTGGACGCGCCTCCTAGTTGAATTTGTTTGCGAGTGGTTAGAAAAAATAGTTAAGTGAGAACGGATCAGACACCGCTTCGAATCGGTGGGTAAGGACGCGCCGCCTCCAACCCTACAGGGTGACCTATCCGAGGTCAAAGGTCATATTTTGGAATTTTTGTTTGTGAGACAGCGCCCAGTATACTGGTCCAGCGAGTTTTTGTTTGTTTGTGGATTGACGGCTTGGCGTGTGAAGGACGCTCAACGGGGAAACCAAGCAAGAAAAATATATTGTGTGTTCAAAAAGGCAAAACGGTCGCCCAACGAGTAGAAATAAAAACATATACGTGTTTTGGCGAGCTCGTGCCCAACGGTCCGGGGCGGCGACCAAGGCCGCAACATTCATTTTTTTTGTAGTATTTAAGGTACGATTTTTTTTTATATTTTTATTACTTTTATTTTATACTTTTTTTACATTTTTATTTTTAAATTTAAAAATTTTATATTTTGTAATCGAGCGCCGCACAGCGGGTGCACGCTCGGTACGTATTGCTCTCTCTCTCGTTCTCTCTTGCCGTGGTGCGGGTGGAGGGGGAAGTTGTCTCTTCGTTTTTTTTTTTTTTTTTTTTTTTATAAAATGAATTATTAAATTTTTCGGTCGGTGTGATGGGAGCGGAGATTCCCTCTGTGTTGGCATAGTGATTGCGGTCCCTTGGTGTCCGCATCCAATTTCGTAACCGGGGCTTTGCCCTGTTTGAATTCGAATGGATGCGCGCACCAAGGCACCTCTACCGTTATTATTACTTTTATTATTTATTTTGATTATCCGGTTCGTTCCTCAGGTTCCGGCCGACGAATTTCGGCGGAACTCCGGTTTATTATTATTTGCGTTCCCCCTAACTTTCTGTTAATCACGGTGTAAGCCAGGAGCCATGCATGCCTCAAACCCCACGACCCTTCGCACTTCTCCCTGAGAACGTAGCCGGCAAAATATCACCGTGGAGGCCTCTGCATGCACTTAGTGAAAATCTGCAGGTTGACAGTAGCCAGCCTGTAACAACATCACATAAATACATTAGCAATTACCATAATTAAGTTACCTTTGTCAGTGGATAAAATTCATCATTTGGTTACCTAAAATTAATTTATATATTTTAGTATAAAATCATTCAAAATCATGTGTAAACAATATCCTAAACATATGATCTTGAATTTGGTAATGTAATCAAGAACAAATTGTGTTATGCATATTGGAAATAGTATCTCATAATTTCACTTATATTAATCAACAAGTAGTTACTTACCTATAAATCATATTCAATATAATCATTTACCTAAAATAATAATATTAACTTAAGATAAACGTAATTTCATTATATAATTATTTCCTTACCAATTTGTTATTAGGTAGTTGACGTTTATGCACTACCACAAATGTTATTATAAAAAGTAGCACAAATTGCACTAACCCAATGCAATATTGGTTCAATATTCAATATTGCAATACCTTGCTACTATAGAGTTGCGTTTAATACCGAATAATTAATATGTAATGCCATCTAGTGGCAATTAAATTATTGTTACGAAGCGATTGATAACCCTCTATGGTAAATAGACTAACATTATTGTAATTAATATTTTATAAACAAAATAAATTCCTCTTTGTCATCAACCACCATAGCGACAAGTTGTCAATACATTACCAAATAAAAAATTAAAATGAGAGCTTGAGTTGTGGTTTTACTCAACAAACAAACACCAACATTATACTTTTATTGTGACCGTTTGTGAACTGGATGTTTTATTCTCTCGTGTTACCGCGTCTAGTTCACAACATTGGTATAAAACCGCACAAAATTCGCGATTTGTTGCACCTTCATTTTCGTGTCAAGTTTTGCTGGATATTCATTCGGAACCTTACCCCATGGAACGAAACAGACTTGTTTTTCGACTTGTCTAAAATTAACAGATTATAATATATGAGAAGTTTATTTTTAATTAACTCAACCTAACTTCTATAACTAACTTATACAATATCCCCGCATTTGCTACGGTACGAGGGTTGCCTTTTATATTTCAGGATTGGACAACACTAATGTTGCAATCTGGCAACTGACAGCTCTATCGTAAAGTTTGACATTTTTGAGATTATACGTACTCAGACCGTTTTGACATTCGAGCGCTATTTGTGTTGTTTACAGTACTCATTAACTCAACATCTCGGCGAAAAAATGGAATTAAATCGTGAACATTTTCGTGCGATTATTTTTTACAACTTTCGACGTGGATTAAGGCAGCAAGAGTGCATGGATGGAACTTAATACAATTTTTGGCGATGAAGCTCCATCAAGGACCAGTGTTGATCGATGGTATGGTGAATTCAATCGAGGTCGTAGTTCACTCCAAGACGAATTTCGTGAAGGTCGTCCAGAATCAGTTGTTGTTCCGGAAACCATTGGTGCTGTGCGCGAACTGATATTGCAAGATCATCATGTGACCTATCGTGAGATTGAGACAACCTTAGGCATTAGTGGGACCAGCATACATTCAATATTGCATAAACATTTGAATGTCAAAAAAATTTGTTCGCGTTGGATCCCACACAATTTGTCAATCGCTCAAAAAAAGGCTCGTGTCGATTGGTCGAAAGAAAAGCTCAAAAAATACGATCGCGGTGCTTCAAAACACGTCTATGACATAGTGACAGGTGATGAATCGTGGATTTACGCGTATGAGCACGAAAGTAAACAGCAGTCGACTGTATGGGTGTTTCAAGATGAGCCGAATCCAACAAAAGTTGTTCGCGCACGAAGCACTTGCAAGCAAATGATCGCCTGTTTTTTCGGAAAAAATGGGCATGTCGCAACCGTACCACTAGAACAACGCAGAACAGTCAATTCTGAGTGGTTCACAACCATTTGTTTGCCAGTTGTCTTCCAAGAAATCAGGAATACCAACTGCCGAAGACGGATCACTCTTCACCACGACAATGCGAGCTCTCACACATCGGCTCAAACAACTGCATTTTTGAGCAGTCAAAACATCGATTTGATGCGTCATCCGCCGTATAGTCCTGACTTGTCCCCAAATATCTTCTTTTTATTCCCGTACGTAAAAAACAAACTGAGAGGTCAACGTTTTTTGACACCTGAAGAAGCGGTTGCTGCGTTCAGAATGCATGTTTTGGAGATACCTCAATCAGAGTGGAAAAAGTGCTTCGACAATTGGTTCAAACGCATGCAAAAGTGTATAGATCTTCATGGGGAATATTTTGAAAAGCAATAAAGCGATTTTCGATGTTTAATATTTGTTTTTGTTCTCTAATCCCGAAATATAAAAGGCAGCCCTCGTAACATCTAGCATATGGTAAAATACCCCCATATACAATTTTTTTGATCTTATTTTGATTTTATATCCACCTAAATTTGCGTCGAGCCACCACCCATAAACTTGTTGTATTCTGTTTCCCTTCGTGTTGACAAGTGCAGTGGGTTTCTCCCTACAAATATAGAGATTAGTGTCACTATTTTGGTATCCTTCCATTGCACTACGGTAATTTCGTTTCCTTCGATATTGGCCGCCACCTCTCTTCTAGGACCTCTAGGCTAGGCTGTGTTTTCAAATAGTTATCATCGAGAAGTTTCGAATTCGGCAAACGATTTTTACGGGCCGTGCTTAAGCTATGTATTCCTCGTTTTAGTAATTCGACTAACAACTATATTATTTATGAAAAGAAATTTATAATTGATATTTGATGGAACTATTTTTGCGAGACGAATGACAACAATGGATGCTGCTCCCAGGTTTAACTCATTATGCGGCGGTTTTTGTATTAATTTTTTTGATCAGTATATAATTCGATATTATAGGCTAATCCTTAGATTCCAAAAAGCACGAATAATTTAAATCCCCATTTGTGTGGTTTAACCAGCATACTATATACTGCTTCACGAATGATCTTGTCTTTGTGGAACACATTTGTTAGTAAATGAATTATTATTATTAAAAAATTTTCTGCATTCGGTAAATATTTGTCTCTTGTACGATATTTGTTATGATATTATTGTCGAAAAAATAATTAAAAAATGAGCAAGGGCTACTCAAATTCATTTGGGTTTCCGTATGATCAGAACTCCCTGAAAATGTATGTTTATCTGGCGATAATAGTTCCAAACGACCACCTACTTGTAGGTGCGAAAAATGTGTATTGGCTAAAGTGTCGATTGGAAAGCATAAAAAATGATAAAAGCAAAACATAACCTACAAATGCGTAGTTTATTTGTGATAACTCTTTAATAAAAAAATATCTATACTGGAATTTTATTAGCGCTTCCCATACCACATTTAATTATATTTTTGTCAGAAAAATACTACACACAATCACCAAGCGGACAAATTTGTTGTAACTACTTGTAGCTACTCATCAAAAATAGGTAGAGCAGCTGCGAGTAGTTAATTTATCGGAGACAAAAACCATTAGTACTTACAAGTACTTGCAGTGTGCGATTGGAAAGCAAATATTATAAAATCCTTGTTTTTCCAAATGATTCGTGAACAATCATCTTTTAATTGTTTTAGTTCATTCATGGCAGTAACGGAATCGCTAAAATCAGGCACATCTTTAGCATACACAATTTCTATACCCTCAATATTAAATACTTCACCATCTATAGGCTGTGGCACAACTGCAGTTTCGACATCCAATTCGAAGTTTTCATGATCTATTTTTGTGTCCACCACCACTTCATCATAAATACTTCAAGCCAACTTCGATCATTTTTCGAACAAAATGTTATATGTTCATGGCCATTTTTTTATTTTATGATTCTGCCTTAGCTGCGGTTACATTAGATGCGAACTCGTTAGAAATTTTGTTCGTACGAATTTGTACTATTTCATCAGGAGTGCGTTTACAAATGCTACATTGTAATCATATTGTTACAACTGTCATTGTAATTGTTCCGGCCATCTTAACTATAATTGTTTGAAACGTCAAATTGGCATTACATATACAAATAAATAAAAAAAAATTATAATTCTAAAATTATAAACATTTTAAAAATGGAAAGCGCAGAATTGCTATTGCTTGCAACATTATTGAATTATAAAAAAGGATTAATGGACGTAAGTACTCGTTTAGAATGAATTGAAATTAATATTGTTTATGGTTTAAATTATTCCCGCCAATTTTAGATGATGATAACAGTGAACAATGCGGCCGATGATGACGAGGTAGAAGAGCTAGATGTACTAATCAGATTCAAAAAGCAATTCAAACCACTACGGATTACCGCGTATATTTCGGAAGTTGTTGATTTTTACGACGATTTACAATTCCAACAAAATTTTCGACTAAAGAAAAGTGCATTTGAGATACTACTCCAAATAGTAACTCCAATTTTAATTAAAGCGGATGCAGTTGCGGGCAGACCACAAGTTGATCCGAAACACCAATTACTTGCAGTAATTTGGTTGTTAGCGACACCGGATTCCTATAGGTAACTATTATAGGTATTTTATCCACATTAATTCATCTAACTATTTATTTAAATATATGTGTGCTGTTGTAGATCAGTTGGCGAACGGTTTAATATGTCGAAGGGCACTCTAAACAAATGCTTTGTGAGAATTAGCAACGCAGTAAATAGTGTAATTCACAGCTATATCAAATGGCCCACTGGCACTGAATTAGAGGCAGTAAAATCTAAATTTAGTTTGAAGAGCGGCTTCAGTAATCTGATAGGGGCTGTCGATGGCACTTACGTTCCGTTGAGCGTAGCAAAAGCGGATTCTCTTGCGTATACTAACCGTAAATGCTACACATCAATGACCCTCCAGGCAATATGCGACGCGGATATGAAATATATCGATGTGTTCAGTGGATGGCCCAGCTCTGTACCAGATGTTAGAGTTTTTAAAAACTCTCACATATTTGAAGGTGCCCAAAATGAAGTCTCAACATTTTTCCCAAATAGAGAATATATTTTGGGTGATAAGGCCTACCCATTATTGGATTGGTGCATCCCTCCATACATGGATCGTGGCAGATTATCTGAGAGGCAGCTGATTTTTAATAAAAAACATTCATCCTGCAGACAGGTGATTGAGCGCAGTTTTGCACTTTTATTTGGAAAATTTAGGCGGTTAAAAAAATTAGATTTGCACCGAACCGATTGGGCGGCCGCAACAATAACAGCGTGTTGTGTTCTTCATAACATTTGCCTTGATTTTGAGCAAGATGTGGAACTATATATTAGTGAAGGGCTTTCTGATCATAGTACAAACGATTCCACTGAACAAACAAGGCAGAGCTCTACAGGAAGTGGTGCAACTAAACGTGACGCAATGTGTAACGATTTATAAAAATAAAACGAGCATTTAATATTATTTAATTTTTAATTTCAAATTTTTTATTTTTTATTTTTTATTAAATCAATCAATTGATTAATTTGTCGGTCTGTCGACTCGTATAACCGCAACATTCTATCTTGAAACTGTTGGTTTGCAGCTTGGCGTTCCTCTCTTTTTTTCTCCATCTCGTCCAATTTATCCAAAAGTTTTTGCTCTTTAGTTTTGTTTTTCTTTCTGGGTGGAGTTGCATCATCCTCGGAATCTAATAGAAAACAAATTAAATTAAGAATGTTCCAGAAAATTGGTTGTAATCATTTTGGCAACGCGTATGAACTTGTTAAAATTAATATTGGATAATATTTCTGATTCGAAACTTTGAACCAAATTCGCTTTGAAAATCTATCTAAATGATTTAATCATACCATTCGAAGAATTTTCTTCAATGCGCATATGGCTTATAGTATTAGGCCGAATATTCGATGAAGTAGCTATTGGGTTTGAGGAGTGATCACTTTCGAAAATTTCATTAAATTCTTCATAGTAATCGAAATCTAAGGGAGCTGCACCAGTTTTGAGATCGTTGTTGCATTTTTTGTGGTACAACCGTTTTAAATTGTAGAATTTATCTTTACATTGGTGCTTGGACATGTGATATCCAAGATTTACCATGTATTCATGGATTTTCTCCCAAATTTGGTCAGATTTGAGTAGACCTGTACCGAAGAGCTTCTTATTTTCTTTAAACCCATCAATTAAGGCTAAAATAGTTGGCCGATTCCACACGATTCTCGACGTACTACAATGTGAAATTGTTTGATGTACGGATTCATTAGTATGTTCTAAATTTTCTTGTTGTATAATATTGATTGTAGATGTAGATGGCCCCGGTTGAACGGCAACCGTTGATTCTTCATTAAATGAAACGTTTTGTGGTACAAAACGGTTTTGTAATATATAATATTCGCCTAAAATAACAATAAATATTTTTGTAGGAATGGTTACCAAAATTGAATTTAATACGTTCACACAGTACAAATTAAAACCCTTTATAATTATCTTTTTAATGCTAATTTAATTCTCAACGACGTGACATAAAAACATATACCACCATATCCAAAATTATTGAAATTGTAAAATTTTAAAAATACAGCAAAATTAATCTTTATATAAAAATGATTTATACATACCAGTTTCACTATTCAAACAAACATATTTAGTATTGTTATCCATTATTATATAAATAAATTTCGAAATTTTTTCATACTGAAAAATTGTTTGATTATAAAACAAACAGCGTTTACATAAAAATGACATTTAGAATCTATATACCGAGGAGAATTGAAAATGACGTTTACAACAATGTACAACACAGTTTATGAACGACAAAAACCACGTGCGTGTTGTTACAATGGTGGTTTATGAACGCATTAGAACTGTCATTGTTAACAATATTGTTACAATGTAAAATTTGAAAACGCACTCCAGGGCTGGGATGTTCTAACATCCACATTTCTCGATATTTATCGAAGTCTACGTCTCTTTCGTCTAGAAATAATTTGACTTCTGTCAATTATTTCTTCTCTATTGGTATCACAACCTACTAGAATATATTTGAACAATATCTATTTGACTTATTTTCCATGATACAATAATTTTCTTTTTATCAGATAAACTCACTAGAAATATATTGTCGCTAGTATACGAATTGTGGTGACCTTATATTTTTTCATTTTCGTTTGTTTTGTTTAGTATTATTTCTGATGCACAATGAATAAAACAAAAAGTATTGATTGATTGATTGATTGATTAGAATGTACGGCCAAGACTAAGCAAGGATCCCGGATACGCCGGGCCTACCGTACACCCCTTTTACATATAACAAGATGGAGGGATAGGAAAGGTTGTTAGATATGATAGACTTGACCCGGTTACAGACACCTAAGTAGTCAATAGTTAGTAAAGCACAAGACGGCACAATTATTTTTGTTTTTCGGGATATAAATAATCAGCAATCAACATCCTAAAAAGTAATTGATTAATTAGTAAATGTCCTGAAATAAAATTTCATTATCATAAGGGATTAAATTTTATTTAATACCATTTCCTCTGCCATCCCTTCCCAAAAAAACAAAAAAAAATGAAGCACTCAATGTCGCGACGCCGGGCCCGCCACACCCCTTTATTATAGCATCTTAAAAAATTGATAATCAATAATGTTGGCATCTTAATGGTCAATTTCCTGAAATAAAATGTCATTATTATGCGTTAGAGATTCCTTATTTTGTACGATATAATTAAATTATTCTTGAATAAAATAATAATAATGTAATGATTATTATAACTAAATTAATTATAATTTGATTATCGTAAAACAAATAAAATAAAATAAATCGAATCCAAATATTGTAGTATCAAACGGATGGATCCCCTCTTCAACCGATAACCTTACCATCCTTAATAAACCAATATGTTTATTAATAAAAATAAAAATGAAACAAAGACATCTGGTTTCAAAAATAGCTAATCTGGAATCTATAAGGTAATATATCAATAATAAATGTGTCACAGGTTGAAAATCTCCAATACCTAAACAAATTAACCCATTATAATTTATTCCCTATCAGAATTAAAAAAAACTATTAAGCTAATCAGGAATCTGTAAGATGACAGAATTAGTGATAAGTAGCTATTAGCAAATAATCTAATTAAAGAAGTGCCATGATCCCAAAAATACAAAATAACATCTATGTATTAATATTTGTCTGATTATGGTTATTTTATTGTGTAACCTCCAAGCCAAAAAATAAATCAACCCATAAAATTTCCCTCCACCGACACTTCAATGTTACATATAACCATAGTCATTTAATCTATTAAAATAATATTTGTAACAAAATTGTCGTGGGACAAATTAAATCTTAAATATATAATTTAATTAAATTAAAATAAGAAAAATTACAATTAAATTGTAACTACAATTCGACCTATAATTAAAAATTTGTTATCTGGTAAATAGTGGAAATCTATTATATTCCTAGCAACGGCACTTGTCACTTCAATGCAGTTCTTGAAGCAAACTAACTTCGATCTGAAACCATAAATGGCAGTTAACAAACACGATCAATTTGGAAGCTTTATACCCAGTAAAACCTATTGAAAGAGCTATAAGGAAGGAAATTCTTAATTACAAAATATACATCTAAACCAACTCAACCGGGATTAAAACGTGCATGTACAAATTATAATTTATCAATTTCTAATAATAAAACTCTGTATTGATAGCTGTCCAATCAGGAAACTATAAATAAAATATAGTATTAATGTTCATTATCTCAGACGGCTTAACAATCATAAAATATTTAGACATTTTAACACTTTAAAATGTATTATTATAGTAAGTCAAAATACGACCAAGTAGAAGCCGGACAAAATACACGGCTTGCTCGTACGCAGGCCCAAATTGCACGAATGCAGATCCCACCGATCCACATCTCGCACATGTGACGGAGAAACAAAACCCTCAGTCACCCGAGCACAAACTTCGTCCACCCATCCCCAATTCTGATAAAATACCCCTTACCCTCAAGCAAATCTTCACTTAGAACTTCATCATTCTCCGCTAAGACGTCCCTAATCCGATGACTACCGTACAATAGAGAAGAAAACCGAACGAAATTACCACTCTTCATACAATACACTCCAACCAGACTAAAAAAGATACCACCACAGAAAATGGCAAATCTCCAAACGAAAACCACCCCAAAAACAAAAACCAATTCAGCAAAAACCGCCGTACCTGCCACAAGGTACAAACCAATAAAGCCAAAAAACTCTCCAAAAAAATTCATATCATTTGCACGAAAGCTTCTCTCCGTGTTTACGTTCCACATACGTACAAATAAAGTCCCTACATTTCGAGACAGCCACATACACATGCATAGACACTGATTAAACAGTTATCTGATTTGTTATTTATATTCATTTCATGCTCGTTCATTACACACACAAATACATATTGAAACACATTTTTACATTAAATTTGCAAGTAAATATGTAAATAAAAGACAACGTGAGTTAAAAATTATACGATACCAAAAAAACGAAAATCGTCGGTCATCAAACTTGTTTACTCGCAAAAATAACAACAAAAATTTTAACAAATGTAACAAAACAGAATGGAAACAACCCTTTCTCGCCCAAAAATACTCACAATAACCCACTACATGAAAATAATAGTATTTTACACCTTTAGGTGTTATAAAATACAGTTACCTAGAGTTTATATATTTAAATTTTGTAATAAAAATAATGTTTTAATATGTAATAATATAATATATATGTGTTAAAAATGGAAAAACACTTAGCTTGAGCATCGTTTGGAATATAAAAGTCCTATACATATTGAAAAATTACACACAATGCATATGATGCAATCAACAACGGTATCAAAATACATATAAACGAAATTGTTATATACATATTCTGTGCCATTGCAAGCGCATCACACACAAATTATTATAACTATTCAATACGAATAACTTTTCACTTTGCACTTTCAGTACTTTTATAACACACAAACTTTTATTAATATTATTATTATTTATTTATCTATGCACATATTATTAATTAATTATTTAATTTGAATACATTTAAATTATTTACTTATTTATATAGAGGAGAGACAAAACACGTCTTTCCTCTACGACGTTCAATCGCCGACCACAATGAATAAAACAAAAAGTATGTAAATAAATGAATTTTGCTTTATTAATTTTCTCTTCGGCCAAATCCGTACTTTTTTTAAATGTTGTTTCATTTCGCTTATAGGCGTATGAATATATAAGAAGATAATTATTTTAGTTCACCGTTTTAGTTCATTTTTTGAACGTTTCATGGTGGGTTTATCTATAAGAAAAGAAAATTTGTATCATGTTATTTTCATTCTAGAATCGAAAATAAATTGTTTGGTGATAGAAACACAGTAGAAACATCACAATGTAGTAGGCTGGTAAATGATATAAAAATTGGGACAGAGACAAATTTTATTCTACAGGGACGAGATATAAACTTCGATAAATTATTGAAAAATGGTGGTGTTAGAACATCCCAGCTCAGAAGTAAACAAATGCCCATAGATTTATATGTAGGGTTACACATTCCCGTGAAGTTTGTCCTAACTTGTCCTAACCCCAACAACAATTTTAAGACAAGTTTAGGAAAAAATTCAGTATATAGTAGCGTGAATTTTTTCCTAGACATTCCTAATTTTAACAGTGTAAAATAATAACATATTTGTTATATAAACACTATTGGCAATTTAAAATATTTCAATTAATTATCAATTTATAAAATAACAAATTTAGTAAATAAATGCTCAAGAATAATATAATTAATTTAAAAAGTATCAATTTATTAATAAACTTGCGTTTAGAATTTTAAAAGATTTAGAAGAATATATGAAAGTAAAAAATTCAGTGTTCCCCTAGTTTTTCCGGAAAACTCATATTTTCTAGTTGAATTGGGTCTAGTACAAAGTGAAAACATTTACCTCAAAAATTGTAACCTCTTAGAAGTATCTTAGGACAGAGGGTTTTTACTTCGATTCATACATATACAACTTTGAATACTAAACCCAGTGTTCCCCTAATTTTTCCGAAAAACTCATATTTTCTAGTTGGATTGGGTCTAGTACAAAGTGAAAACATCTCAGAAGTATCTTAGAAGTATTTTAAAACCTCTTCGAAGTATCTTAGGACAGAGTGTTATTATTATTCCCGAAATAATATATTTTACACTGTTAAATTTAATTATTAATTGGAAACGTTGTTGTTGGGTTTAGGACAAGTTAGGACAAACTTCAAGTACGTGGGTTACACTACTTACGCTTATTTCTTACGAATTCTCATCAATTCTTACGGAATTTAAATGCGAACAAAATAGTTGGTTTTTTCATCAGTTGTACGTACGAATCCAATACAAAATAGATTGTGAAAAATTAATTGTTTACTAATTGACAGCAATACGTTTGTTGTACTACAATTTTGCAAAAAATGTACACACTTTATCTTATGAATTTAAACGACTGAATTTCTTACGAATTGGTGAGAATAAATTTTCGATCCAATGTAACCGCAGCCTTACGAAATTTACGTGCGAATATACGATCTTATAAAAGCTCCGTGTCGTTTGATTGAATGTGTCCGAAAATAGTTGAAGTACCAAATTTATAGTAGATAGTTAGTAGATAGTCAGTAGATAGACTTAAGATTTCAACTAAATCAAGAAGATGCGACAGTTCTTCCTTTTCTCTATACAGAAATACCGTATAATTTTGCCTTTAATACAAACAGGACGGGCAGACAGAGAGGTGGAAACAAAATTATAGCTCGCATGTTCACCGTTGATTTAAACGATCAGAAACGTTTCTATCTTCGTCTTCTTCTGCTCGATGCTCCGGGCGCAAAAAAATAGGCTCTTCAATATTGCGCGAAAGTCTCAACGAACCGATGATATTCTAAAACTCTTCACAAATGCGCAAAACATTCGGATTAATTCTCATTTATTGTGTTCCGGTAAGTCCATTGAGGATGAGTCTTCAGCATATCGATTATAGTGATGGCATTAATTAATATTTATGATCCAACTCATATTACAGCTAAACGTAATTTACATAATATTTAAACAACCTTTGTGTAACTACATACTATACATTGCTAAGAACTAATTGACCGTAGGAATAAATTACAAAACTTTATTACAGTACGCACCTATAATAAAAACTAATCACATTCTTAATGTTATAATTCTCTTGTCATTTTAACATATTTTGCGTGTTATTGTAACAATTTAAAAAACTTTTAACGGCAAAACTTTTGGTCGCTATGTGAAAAGTGTAACAATGAACTACAGTTAAGAAAATAAAAGAAAAACAACAAGTTCGCATTAGAAGATGAAAAATTATAGTGAGAATTATCCTTGTTTCCTTTTTCAACATAACATACACCAGTGAGGGATATATAAACGTATGTATACAGGGAGGGGGCCCACAAGAAGTGCAAAACATATTAAATTCAACAACATATTTAAGACACGAAAACAACAAATTTCAAAAATCTCTGAAGTATAACATCGTGCGGTTAACATTAAAAATTAATAACAACCAACAAACGAGATATGGAAACAAACAAAAGAACATTGTTTTGTTGTTTTGTGTTCATTCACCATGTTGACGATGAAATAATGATACCATGAATTGGTTGTTTTATTTTACCGCGTGAGTGATGGTCCGTTGAGGAGTTTGTTACAGTTTTTAACATTACAAGGATTTTTTTTTTTAAATATAATTACGAACAATGTTAACTTGCTACGAGAAAATGTCAACAAATCAAAAAAAAAAATTTGTGTATTGTAATCTATTAACAAGCTGCACAGTGTTCACAAATTTGTCATGACCGTATTTTATTACGCCTTAAAAAGGGTATTCATTTCTAATCTCGGTACAACAAATAAGTCAGGAAGTCATTAAAAAGTTTTATAATTAAAATAAATACCAACAACATCAAATATGTACATATTTTTAAGACAAAATAGGACAACCACCAACTGTGCGGCTTCAATCTAAAATCTTCCTAATTACAATTTATAATCTGTTTCTATCCTTGGGGCACACAACAACAATAATAAAATAAAATTTAGAATTGAAATTCCCTACATCAATTGTGACAAATTAATAAACACTTTAATCAACTACCACCAATCGAATACTTATATATTATGTACCAAAGTAGTATCCCAAACACGAAGGGTGAACTTTATCTTTTCTATATATCGTATTATACGTAAGACAAGAAAAGTTGGATATAAAAATTGTATATCCAAATTTACATTTTATTATGTATACTCGTATTTTATTGAAAACCAACCAATTTGAGATGGGGCCTACTAAAATAATATGCTAACACTTGTTTAGCTTGCGGCTGGCTTAAAATTCTATTTGAATATATTAACAAGGAAACTCTGCGTATAAAAACAAAAAAAAACTTTTTTTTTATTTTCTTGGAAATAAAAAACAAAAAAAATTAAGGATTACACTAGACATGAATTTAAATCAGTTCAGTTCCTTTTTTTAATAAAAAATATAAATTCGAAAAAATTAGATACATTTTGCACCAACAGCAGCGGTAGCAACACAAAAAAAACATTTTCTTCCAACTTTGTAATTTATGTTTTCATTACTTTGTTCCGGTTTTCTCTTACCCGAGAAAAAAAAACCAGGAAAAATTGAGGATGGGGAAAGCGAAATTCTACCACTCGATATTTGTGTTTCTTAAAGTTACAATATAATTTTTTTTGTTGTTAAATGTTATACCTTTTTACCTTATATTTTGTTGGTAACCGCGAAAACCAAAAACAGCAAAAAATAAAAATAAATATGAAAAGTAAAAGTGGCGGCATTAATTTTTAATAAGACAACCAAAAACAACAAGTAAAGAAAATTAATGAATTATAAAAAGGAATAAGATGGCATTTAACGGGACTTCACAAGGAACATGAAATAATCATAACAATTTGGCAGTGTAATTTGGATGTAAATTAGGGAATTTACTTAACTTCCCTTGGGTAATATTTGAAAATTGTAGCAATATGAGTATTAATATCTATGAAACGTTGGATTACCTAACGGATTATATCTTGAATTAATATCTGAAAATCGCAAACGAATTTATACTGACTAAGAATGTTAAAGATAAACTATTTGGTTGCAGGCAGTCCAAACGAGTGACGAAAGCATCTACTGTGCTGGAAGTCGAACGAAGTATATATACAGCAAGTTTCGAACTTTTTCCCTTTGAGGCCGCCAGGGTCATGTTATATACCATTGGAAAGGTCTTGAAAAATAAACCCAAATAATGTATAAAAACATAAATTTCTTCCATGATTGAGTGGAGATATGACCTTCCGAAAATTGCCCCAAAAAATCAGTTTTTCAGGTATAACTGCCCCAAAAAGTGCCCCAATTATTTTTTAACTAGCAAATTATGATTGTAGACCTCAATACCAATTCAACGACACCTCAAACGTCGTAAACGGATGATTTTAACCAAAGTTATGACATTTTTAAATTTTTCTATGACGTCACCATTTAATCTTGCTTTGGTATATATGTTTGTTTGTTTGTCCGTACTACTTTCATTTGATCTCATATTTTCAGGGTTTGTAGTACTTGAAAAAATAAGCAACTTCTGTTCTACAACTTTTTGATTTGACTGCCATGTTGGCCGCGGCCAGCCTCTGAACGGCCATTTTTGGCCATTTTGTCACGCCCACAGCGCTGAACCTATTCGACATACCCTGGACATATGCATATCGTTGGAAAGGTATTGACGCCAGCTATCAAATAGCATAAAAAAAATTCAAAAAATTAGGGTGGAGGGTCATTTTGGCCAAAAAACTGAAAAATGCGAAATCGGCCGGCCACATTCGGCCAAATTGCTAAAAAATGAGTCCAAGACTTTTGGTTCATATTTTCAGGATTATTAGCCACAAACCTCACCTACAATATGACATCAACCATTTGTCCCAGAAAACTCGTATGTTTTAGATATTAGCCTCCATAACTTAAAAGCCACCCTAATTTTTTGCAAAATTTCATTTTTTGGCTCAAATGCACCCTAATATCGGTCCGTTGCGGTTCATAATGATAGTGAATCAACGTATTACACTGAAACAAATATAAATACATCATATTATTATCATTGCTAAGAGAATTTTTACCAGTGACCCTGTTTTCATAACAAAAAAATTAAAAAACTGACAAATTGATGTGATCGAAAAAATCACTAAAAACATTGAACATTTCACAGTCTCCTTGCATTAAATCGATACTTTTTTAATCTTTATGATGATTTCTTAAAAAAAACAGATCTTATCTAACCTCTCATCGCATGAAGATGGAATATCAGCGAGAGGGTAGCTACCATTAATTTTTGTTTCCAACTAACACATTAAAATAAGAATATTTTATTGTATTGTTTAAGGAATCAAAAATGAATGGTAGCTGCATGCGGTTAGTGACAAAACAGCAAGAAACATGCAAAAAAAATTGTTGAATTACTCAATCGAATTTCTACCAAAAACACATGCATCTGATCTAAATTTTTACTACTCTGTAACATGCACTAAAAACTAAACTACTTCAGCCGATAGCCTACGAGAATTGGGTGTGTAATAAGATCACACCCGGCATGACCTGTTTGTGGCATGTGGTAAAGGATTCTGAAATAAAATCTACTAAAATACTACAAAATGAAGATTGAAAAAATGCATGCAAAATAAAGAAATAGAATCGTCTACCACACACCAGAAACAGTACACCAGAACGTAGGCTATCGTCCTGAACATAATGAAAAAATACATATCTGAACCTAATGATGAGACCTGACCCTCCTACTTTTCAACATGGGTAGTGCGGTGTAGGGTGGTGCGGGTGAGATGGGTTTTGAGTGTTTAAATTAGATAGTGGGTCGGGAAGGTAGTAATGTTTAGGAGGCATGATTTGCGATTGATTGGGGTCGGTTAGGCTGGGTGTAGATGGAGTTAGGTGGGTGTGGGTGGATATTTGTGTTTGTGATATTTGAAATACACAAACCACACTGCATAGAACCTCTTTTTCTTAGACACAGAATAATAATACTGTTAATACTATATAGGCAACAAAAATGCTTATAAAGTTCGGTTCCGAACCTTTCCCGTCTTTTTTATTTCATTTATGTTTGTGTTAGTGTGATTTCACTGAAAATTTATTTCAGTCGCAATTAAAACCAGTATCATAGGTAAACGGGGAAAGAATAGAAGAAAGTTATAATTTCTGTGAGATCAAGTGTGGAATATAGCATTGTGCCTCATACACAGACGCACGCCACTGGAGTGACGAATATCGAGAGAAGAAAAACGAATCATGCACACTCCGTAACATACAGCCGACAGCTGTGTGAAAGTATGCGTAATTCGTTCTTCGCCTCTGGCTATTCGTAATTTCAATGCCGCGCGTCTGTGTAAGAAGTCGTATTCATACGTCGGATAAAAATCTCAGATTTTTCTATCCCAGATTTTTTTTCAACTTTTTGTATGAAAATAGCGTGTCTGTTGTATAATTTACGTGATGTAATTGGTTAAAACGATGGAATAGAAAACTCCCGGATTTTTATCTGTCGTATGAATACGACTTAAGCCACAATAACACGTAGCGGCCAATTGTGTGCTATCGAGTGTGTGTGAACTGTTTTGACTGACAAACAATAAAACGAATCGCAATTCAATTCATTTTCAATTTGCCGTGCCAAAATCATTGATATCAAATAAAAAACCTCTTAACGAGGTAAATGTTCGAGTGACGAAAGCCGAATTCAATTCACAAAATTTCTGATATCAAATTTGTGCCGAAAAAAACAATTGCATTCGATTTGTCAACGATTTTTCGGAATGTTAGTGCATTCGGCGCGTTTGTTTACATTTTTCTTTCTAGCTGTCAAAAACAACAACTTGCCAACGATTTTTCGGAATGTTCAACAACAACGCGCTGAATGCACTAACATTCCGAAAAATCGTTGACAAATCGAATGCAATTGTTTTTTTCGGCACAAATTTGATATCAGAAATTTTGTGAATTGAATTCGGCTTTCGTCACTCGAACATTTACCTCGTTAAGAGGTTTTTTATTTGATATAGATAGTCGATAGTAATTTTTGAAAATGACTTCTGTCGATGCCAAACATTTTCCTTTTGCCTTTTGGTATTAGTCACGTTTAAGCTACGGCGCAAGCAAGTTATACGTAATTTGTATTATTATTAGTTTTGTGTTAGCTTTCAAATAGTTTGCAAATGGCGTGTCAAGCCTAATATTTTAAAGCAACGTTGAGATTAATCAAATGAAATGTATGACGACCAAGTTAAAACCATAATTAAAGCGGCTCGCCACATAAGTGTTCGAGAGATTGTAGAAAGATTAAATGTTTAGCACGCAACAGCTGAAAATAACTTATTTACAAGCACAAACCTGTTACTTGCATCAAAACAGGTAATTTTTTGATCATTTTGGCCAGTTTGGTGGGACTACACAAGTTTTGTGTATTTTGAGCTGCTTCCATCAAATAAGATGATCAATTCAGATGTTTGCTGTAAGCAACTGATCGAACTCGATAATAGCCGTATGATATTCGCATTTTTACCACTTTTTCAGTGGCACCTCGTTGTCGTCGACTTTTATGATTCTTCCTATTTCAAACTGATGATTTTGAGTATTAATGAGGTAATATAGCCAAAATCATCTCATAGAAAATCTTTTTCGAATTGCGTGGAAAACAGCATCTGTTGAGTCGGTTTTGAATGCGTAACAGCTTTGTTGTCATGACTGAAGGGAATATCTCTTAAAACATTCTCATTCAAACAAACATAACCACTGTTTTCTTTCGGACCTCCATCATGGTTCGACAGTCAAATTAGAACAGTGTGATCACTTATAAGTGATCCTTCCTGCTATTTTGGGTAGATGAACAAAACTTATTAATAAACTTACTTGATCATACCAGCAGCCTTACCCTCGTTCCACCGTCAGACTCCTACCTTATCTCGAGAGACAATGAAGTGTGTTAGTTTCAAGTCTTGGCTACTGACGCCAGGTGTAAATCTTATGTTGCTCATGTATTTAGATTATGATCTAGGCTACCATAAAAACATACACGCAGGGTAGTTACAGTGGGGTTTTCCTGACACTTTTGTTAAAAAAACTGAAAACATTTTTCTTTAAAATGACTTCAAAAATGTATGGAAGGCTTTCAACGGTGGCAATTTTTTTGATGTTGCCCGCCACGAGAGCGTAGCGTTCCAGTCCAAGCATACGACGGCATATTCATGAAAAATACATTATTCCAATTATACACAGTCTATCCGAAGCAACGAGAATGCTTCTGTTCGCGTTTGTTTGTTGCTTAACGTTCCTGAACGGAATTTCATCCAATACTTACGAACAGTCTATGTTATTACTGTAGGACACGTACCACGTTACGTGTCGCGAATTGCATTTGATGAAAGACAACAACCTTCGACATCTCACACTTGCAGATGCAGTACTGAGTTCCTCTTCTCATGAAATTCGCTAATTATTCGTCATATTGTTGATGACAATTTTTGATTTTGTTTTTGACAACAACACATCACACAATGATGAAACGAAAACATTGAAATGTCAATCTCAATGTCAAATATCCCTTAGTATATAGCTAATCGAAAATTCGAATATCGAGAAAACGTTTACTGAACCCGCTAATAGCAGGCAAGCCAACGTTCGTATATTTTTTTATACTAAAGCAATTTTTTGTTTGCGGCCTAGACCCTTATGGTTAATTTGTGTACGGTGGCTGTTTATGTAAACTTTCCTAAATGATGCCTAAATGGAGAAGCCACGTTCTCTATATTTCCAAAACGAAAAGTGTCTTTTTGATTACCTTGACCCTTACGGTTAATTTGTATACGGTGCCTGTTTGTGTAAACTTTCCTAAATGATAATTAACAAGCTGTTAGTGACGTCATTGCAAGCAATATCTGAATTTTTCGAAGCCACGTGGCCTCCCTTCTCTATATTTCCGAAACCTAAAGTATTTTTTTGTTTGCCTATAGACCCTTCTGGTTAATTTGTACATGGTGGCTGTTTGTGTAAACTTTCTTAGATGACATTATTAATTCGTTGTTTAATGATATAATCAATTATCATATTTTTACCTTAACGTTATAATTTTTTACACGATATTGATATTAAATTAGTTTTTGATAGTTTCGATTAATTAGATTATTTTTATTTGCATTCAACTCAGAATATGGTCTACAGAATTTCTGTTAATTAAATTTAAAAATTAAGTTGCATCATGAGTCAATTTGCATTTGTCAGGATTTATTTGCATTTATAACGTTTGTTAGAAGTTTTATAGGATTTGTAAGGTTTGCCAGAAAGTTTCCAGAAACTTCATGCTCGTAAATAATAACTAAAATTTACACTATTAAATTTAAAAATATTCCAATTGGATTTGTTTGTGGGGAAATTGAAACATTTTTAGATAATCTTTAACATGAATATTAGAGAAGCCCCTGAGTCCCTAATAGTGTCGCTGTAAAGATCTAATAATTTTCTAACAATTTGAGATAAAGACGAGAAAATCGTAAAACGATTTACTAAAGTTTTTTTTAATTCTAAAGTTTCTATTTTTTATATTTCCGATCCCAGAGATGTGCACGAGATCTCACCTACATGACCGAATCTAAATCGGGATCACATAATGATGATTTTTAACTTGTCTAGAGACATTTTTTGAATCATAAAAAATCCTATTGTAGAAAATAATAAAATTTCAAATTGAGAATAAACTTGAAAATGAAGAAGTTTTAAATTTTCAAAAACATGGTGCAAAGCATCATTTCGCGAATATATGAAAGAGATCCCGTGAACATTTCTGGGATAGGCGATATAACCGTTAGCGTAAAAATATCTCTGGATAAATTAAAAATCATCATAATTAAATCTTGTTCGTCACTCACGTGGGGTTTTAATTTAGCTATTCGGTCATATAGGAATCCTCGTGAACATTTCTCAGATCGTAGATATAAAAGTAGAAACATTGTCTAAAACAGCCTTCTTTGGAATTAAAAAAAACTTTAGTAAATCGCCTTACGATTTTCTCGTCTTTTCTTTCAAATTGTTGGAAAATTATTTGATTTTTACGGCGACTCTATTAGGGGTGTCAGGGACTTCTCTAATATAAATGTTAAAGATTATCTAAAAATGTTTCAATTTCACCACAAAAAAAATCCACTTGGAATATTTTTAAATTTAACAGAAGACAATTTTTGGTATTATATTTGGTATATATTTCACAATCATCAACATTTGGTGGTTGAAAATTTATTTTAATATTTTAATAATTTGTCGTTTTTTGTTAATGTTAAAACATTTTACACTATTCTACGGCAAATAGCGAATACTTAGCGAAACACACTTACTCTTAACAAACACATTTTATTAAACACTTCTTTCTCTATTTCGCAAAAAATTAGATTTTTGAATATTTTAATTAAAAAATTTGTTCAAAATTTAAAAAAATCATTCGATCGACTTCGACTTGTTAGGTCATCATCAGGAGTATCTAGTATTTTGTAAAAGTAAAAAGTTAGTTATATATAGTAGTAAGAAGGCAAAAACGAAAAAAAAGGAGGAGGCAATAAAAATGAAGTCAATAAAAATGAATCTATTGATCGTCCCACCCAGCTGTTATACGAAAAAATTAATAATAAAAACCTTCTATCCTCCTCCCCTTCCTTTACTATTAATTTTTCCGTATAAACAACAAGTGGTTGGGACGGGAAGAGGACGTGCGATCGTCGAAGGAAGAAGAAGTGTTTTGTCTTTCTCTTTGTTCATTGCAAATATTTTATTTTAATATTTTTATTGTATTCTGAATAAATTGCAATAGTTAAAATTATTTGTTTTGTTTTTATTTTATAGCATAAGTCCGCCAAAAGGCTGACCCAATATTATCAGCTAGTGGGGCTCACAAAAAAAACAGATTTTTGACGTTGAATTGGTAATTTGCATAACAAAAATTATCAAATCTGATTTTATCAGCTAAAAAAAATTGATTCATTAGAGGATTAAATACATTAATTACCATAACCATTTTAAAATATGTAAAAAGGAAATGTGTACTTTAAATTTTGACATTTCGTTTTTATGTACATAGAACCCGTTTACTTGACGATGTGAAAATGTTCGTACAGCGGCGAATTCACATTGAATTTATTTACAGCAGCGAAAATGATACAGTGGATGAATACAGATTTTTAGTATACTGTATTTTTTCCTCTGTACGCAATTTCTATAAAGTAGCAGCTATAGAATTTTTACATTTTCAGAATCGGGTGGAGAATTTATAGATACAGTTGGTTTGAAATTAATAAAATTTGATAACAAAATAAATTTGGTGTATGTGTTTTAATTTTAAACTAGCTGACCTGTGACTGAATAACCAGTCACGTGCATACATTTTATTGAATTTTTGGTTAAGAAATGATTAAGAAGATTTTTTAATATGTAAATTTGATGTACTTTTATCAAAAATAAAGTGAATTCATACACGCGGTTAAATTTTAAATCTTTAACTTATTATTGTTATCAGCTGTCGCTATAAAATATAAATAAAAAACCATAAAATAATAATTTAAGCAATATAAATATAAAATGAATACAAAATAAACATGAATATACCGTTCGAGTACCGTAAAAACGAACAATTAACTTACCATTACTTCGCAGCTCATCATGTACATATTTTAAAGAATTCGGGTAACTTCTTAGCCGAGCACAATGGTGTATCAACCTGGGTCGTCTCATTTCGAATAGTCAATTTAATAACCCATCCGATCTATATTGTACGACACAACCGGTCCTAAGTCGTTTGTTCCGTCGACTCGACCGTATCGTCAAGTATCACAACAATTTCAAACCGTTCCTGGACCATATCCGACACGGATAAATTTTATTGTGGCAATTCGAGCGTTATACGATGCACTACCATGAGTGACCATATAAAGAATAAATCTGATGAGCATCTCTTTTGATCATTTTGCTTTGATGAGTTGGGCCCGACTATTCGCCCCGATAATATGACTTTTACGCATATCACCCACTCGGAACACTAAATACAATTCACCATCGCGTTTGGATAGTACTGCATTTTTTGAGAATAGGAGTGTTTGGGTACAATGTTTGGGCCGTGTCATTTTCGCGAACACTATACCAACCATAAACGCTCGTACCATATCCCCATATATAGATTGTTGGCACATGATAAATATGGCCTCGCGACATTCTTCCGTCGTCGTACGAAAACCATAACCAATCGTGTGTTGCATTTCGATCGAGAATAGGAAGCACGATGTGAAATTGAATATATTTAAGACACATGGTACCCGGCTATTCTCCGCTGTATAAAATATTATTATTCAGATTTAATTATTTATATATTTGATAGTTTAAAATCACATACCTTGATGTAGTGGTGGATGGAGCTCTTCTAAATCGCCATGTGTAAATGCGATTAGCCACCAGATAACGGCGAAGGCGGGTCACGATATATCTGACATTTGGTGCTGCAATTTTCACTTGACAGCTCAAGTAACAAAAGCAGAATAATGCACGATTTACATGTTCCAATTTTTTTTCCCAACAAATTTTTTACTGAAAAGTAGAGCTGCATGCAAATAACAAAAAGTTACTAGTAAAAAAGAGTCAGCCATATGTAACCAACATTTGCTCAAATTAAAAAGAAAAAAATCGAATTTTATTTTACTGGAATTTGTTTTGTGCTCCTCTTGCAAACGAAAATCGTAATATACTTAACCCTTCAGTTTTTACTGGAAAAAAAAATTGGAACATGTAAATCGTACATAAAGAAGAAAGTAACATCTGCACTGAAAAAAAATTAATTTGTTTCCCGTTTCCTTTGATGAACAGCGCGGGCACAGTGTTTTGTCACAGCGTATGTGATTAAAACCAATGTTCAGTGTAGATGAAACTTTATTTATTTTTATTTATTTATTTATTTAAAGAAATCTATTTTGTAATATACATGTATGATTTCAGATTATTTACAGTTATAGTTAAAATTATATTAAAACAACAAAAAACTTTAAAACAGAATAAAAAAAAAAATATAAACCAAATTTTGGTTTAAACAATTAAAAATTTAGAAAAAAGTCTTTAAGGATATTTTTAAAGTTGTCCTTTGATAAGTTGAAGTCAAATACATCGTCAATTAAGTTGAAAGATTTAGACATCCTATTAATTGGGTTGTTTTCTCCATAGTTGGTGGAATGGTGTTCAAGTGCTAAAAATTTATGGTTTCTAAATGTTCTGCATGGCACGTGAATTGATATGTTTTCCAAGATGTAAGCTGAATCTACGTGACCAAGCAAAACGTTACGAATAAAAGCTGCTCCCAAGAGAAGTCGTCTATTTTCAAGCGTGCATATTTTGTAATCTGTGCATCTTGTTGTGTATGGAGGTAAGCGAGCCACATTTTCATGGAATGGTAAGTTGTGGTCGTAATCCCAGTCACTCTTCTTTAACAAAAAAATCAGGAACTTCTTTTGAAAGCTTTCAATTCTTTTTATGTGTACAGCATAGTATGGATTCCAGACCGTTACAGCGTATTCCAGTTGAGATCGAACATAAGCGAAATACAGTGAACATAAGGTTTGGATATCCTTAAATTCACCTGTCCATCTTTTAACAAATCCGAACATGGCATTCGCTTTCGCAATACAATTTTCAATATGCCTATTGAAACTGGCGTTTTCGACAAATGTAACACCTAAGTCTATAACCTCATTGACTCTTTGCAGTACTTCGTTGTTGACTTTGTATGAAGTAATTATTGGATTTCGTTTACGATGGAAAGACATGATTTTGCATTTCTTAATATTTAAGTATAGTGAGTTCCGATCACACCACTCACTTAATCTATCTAAGTCTTCTTGAAGTTTCTCCGTATCTAACAATCCATTAATAGTACGAAAAATTTTCACATCATCTGCAAATATGAGCACGTCTGAGTTGTTGATTATCTCGGTTATTCGGTCTATGAAAACAATAAAAATCCAAGGCCCGAGGTGTGATCCTTGGGGAACACCAGATGTAACTTTAATACAGTTTGATTTTTCATTTCCCATTATCACAAATTGGCACCGGTTTGATAGATATGATTTAAACCAATTTATGTAATCGAGAGAAAACCCAAAATTGAATAAACTCTGGAGTGCTTTATGATGACAGATAGAATCATTTACTTGACGTGTACACCTATTTCTCGTGCACGTACCTTAATAAAACATATATTCTGCACATATATGAAAATATACCTTTCACCTGATATATGTTTCATTAAGATATGCACACGGGAAATAAGTTAAAAAGGGATTACAATGAAAAAATGAAGAGTATTAATATAATAGATGATTGTAATTGTAATACAATAAATTGAAATAGAGCTCCTACGAAAGCAGTCGTTTCCATCACTTTTCACAAGGATTTCACAATTAATGAAAAAAAAAATTATTATAAAGTTTCATCTCGTTTAGTCAATTAATTTATAGCCGATTTCTACCAAATACGTCTGGAATCTCCCTGGAATTTATGGTTTAATTATCATTAAGAAATTTCACCCAGGTCAGTCGCTCTGTATGTGCTATAAAAAGAGCACAGACGAGGTTAGGGAATCCAGGTCGGTTCTACCCGACTTCGTGTAGTTAGGTCAATTACTCACCTCCAGAGACACCCGAAACCATCGGGCATCGCCACGAACAACCGAAACCGACAACCCTCCTATGCATCTGAACGAAAATGGAAAAAATATAAACGTATGTACTAGGGAATCTAATTACCCGACTAGGGAATCCAATTACCCGAATTTCGGGTACCTGACTTTCGGTTCCGTTTTTTTATCATTACCCCACCGGTTTCTACAAACATACCTTCCTATTTTTTTCCATTTTCGTTAAGATGCATAGGAGGGTTGTCGATTTCGGTTGTTTTCAGCATTTCCTGAAGGTTTCGATGATGGCTTCGAGATGGTCGCGCGGGTATACTACAATTTATTCTTCGCTCGGGTGCTAGTCTACCTGGCACGTCTAGCCGGGTAGTGTGCTTCAAGAGCAGAGCAACTCAGGAGGGTCTTACTCTAATTTTTCAGCGTACCGCTCAAAAAACAGCGCTGGGACCGCGTGTGGGGTGGGAATTAACGTAAGGTAACTGAAGCGAACCCAAACTTGACTCACCTGGCTGGATGTACTAACCGCCCCTTGTGTCACTGCTTTTCGTGGATGTCCCTGGCTTTGCAATAATTCCCTAGGGATCTTTTTTTCTCTCCACTGTAACCGCAATTTCCTTTCTTTTGTTGTTGGTTATATATTTGACTTATTATTTTATTTTCTCTTATTATTACGTTAATTTACTTTTAATTTTTTTTTATTTATTATACAAGAAATTTTAACCCGGGATCGAATAATCTCGTTTTTTCGCCCGATCCCTTACAATCTTTCTTCGCACAGCGAACCTTCCGAAAATCACTTTTTCGGACTTTGGCGATATAGCAAATCGTATGACATAAACGTACACGTTATTTTCACTAGGATTTGTATTTTATAATTTTTTGTAATTTATTGGGGCCTATATGTGGAGCGTATAATAGCGTACCCAAGGTTAACTTTTATCAGAATAAATTAAATCTCTTTTAAAACGCCGTTTTTTACTTTGAAAATCATCTAAAATATTCTTATTTTCTTACAACATAAATAATATTCAACAACCCTCATCAAATTCTTAAAATAAATTAAAATATAAATTAATACTATTATCTTACAAAATCCTAATTAATTAATTATGTCACTATAGTCACACGAAACATACATCGTTTTAAGTACGTTAATAGCAGAAAATTACTTTTCTAATCACTTCAGATTCTCAACATTTATATTTATAGAAATAAGTTAGTTCTTATACGAGTATGTTCATGTTTGACGAGACACCACCGATTTAGCATGGGTTCGTTAAAAAAATATGAGTTTTAAATATGCTGAATCATCAACACATCGTGTACATACATATAAATGCTGTATTGTGTACGATATGAGGAGTATGATATGTGAGGGAGTTGTGAATAGTTTTTAAAATGTTTTATGTGTACGAGAACTTATTTATAAAATCATAATTATACGTTATTTGTATGATAAGTGTAGACGTCGAAATAGTTTTAAGGGTGACACAAACAAATATTTATTTTACTTGTTTTAATCTGACACCCACATTCTTTGCTACATAAAATAATTATACGCTTGAAGTGTATATGCTGGTGGAGGGTATTTAATTTGTCATATTATTTGTATACACATAAATAAGTTATGATTTGAGCTTGTTAGGCACTGTACGATGATAAATATCACAATATGACTGCGGATTCAGGAAATACAATGAAATTATCGTCTGAAGATGACCTGAATTGATTATACAGGGTGTCCACCCAAGAGATTTACTACTTTTTTGTCTATAAAATATAGTGGCCAACCCACATCACCAGATTTCGAAATTAACTGTTGTGGAAACATTTCGCGCAGCGATTCCATGGTTTCTCCAGCATTATGGCATGTGGCACTGGTCTGTTGAAACCACAGATTTTCGTAAAAATATGGTCCAATAACCGCTCCAGTGCAAATTACACCATACTATCACTTAAAATGGATGTAATGGTGAACGTCTTTATGCAATGATTAGTGTAGCAGTAATATTTTCTGGTGTTCTAGCTATATGTTGTTGCATATACATACAATATTGACTTATTTGCCACAGTCCCTCTGTCTTCAAGGCATATTTCTTACAAAACTTTCACATACTTTTCTTAATGTTAATGTAATTGATGATTGTACAATCGAATATTTGTACATGATTAATTTACCATGTGTGCATTTCACAACTGTCAATTTTAATATTCGAAAAAATGGCGACACAAAATTACTTAAAACCTTTCAAATGGACACTCTGTACAAATGTAATATGTAAGATGAGCCATCCTGCACGAAGGCTCAGCGACGTGCTACAAATAATTCACTATATGAAAATATACGAAAATGAAAGAATTTGGACAAATCAAAACGATGTAACATGCAGAAAGGTGTTTATTGTTCTAATAAACGAAATATAACGATAACAGCATATTGAAGAAAATTATAATTTTCGTTGTATAATAACGAAATTATATCCGAAAATGAGAAGATAAAAATTACAAAAAAATAAAATTTAATTTGAAAAATGCCGTAAGCTTTTTTATTTTTTAACTTCGTCGTTCCTGAATATTATAAAAAATAAAGTTTGTTCTTCCGTTTTGGCGTTTTTTTGTAAGAAATTTTTCGTTAAATTTCTTTTTTGTATTTAAATAAAATAAAACATAAATACAAACGAAAATTATTTTAATATGAAAGCGAAAAAAACTTTGCTACGTTTGGTACATATTTTCGACGGGATATATGACGATTTGAAGGAATAAATATATAGAGCTCTATATATAGAAAAAGATAATTATCTAGAAATTTTCATGAAAATATAATTAGAATCTTATATTTTTTTACTTTTTGGTTTGGAATGCTTTATGCGGTTTTTATGTATATACGAAACTAGTTTTGTGTTTATGGTAATGACGTCATTTCTATTAAGTATAATGTTCTAGTAAAAACTTCATTCGCGTATATAGACGATGGAAGTATTCACTAAATCTTACAAAATTTTTTGAGATTGGCGTGAGCTTAAGATGTGCATAAACTCAGTGAATAGCTGCGAAATGTGTGCCTAATCGGTCGGTAAGTTGATTGATACTCCGAATTAAAAAGTGTAGTTTTCGGAGTTTAAAGCATAGCCGATCGCGAATTATAGTCTTCCAGTGAATCGATCGCGGCTTTTTTGTTGAAATACAGAAGAATATTTGTCGCTTGCGACATCCATTCTCTCGGTCTTGGTAAGGTGATGTTTAGCCAATCGATTCAAAAGGACCGCTAGATTGTGCGCGTCATGAAACTGGTGTGGATGGAGTATGGAGGTAAAAATGGAGGTGGGTGGATTTTTTTCGTTTTTACTAACTCATGGATCATGAGAGTTGCATGATCCACGCAAGATAACGAAAGGGGACATGGTGGTGGTGTCCATTGCACCATGTGCGCCGCCGGATCATGATAATTGCATGATCGATGGCGACGCTAGACGAAAACGAATGTGAACAAGTTGGTTCTTGTTCACAGTATGCGTGCCGTTTGATAATGGGATATGGATGTTGCATACTCCAAATTGAATAAAACAACTAAATAAATGTATTTTGTTTACAACAAAAAAATAAATAAAGTTGTGCAGCATGTTGCTAGCGCGGCTGTGGTTTGAGACGACTGATTGAACAAGAAAATTTATTTTATTAAATAAATTTTGTACGTTTGGCTTTGGTTTCGTCTTCGTCGTGTTGCTTTTGCTTCCGTTTCTACTGGTCGTCGTGTTGTTTCCGTCTTACATGTATATGTGCATCTGTTGATGCATTTACTCTGTTTAGACGTACAGAGTGATGATGAGTTAGCGATGCTTTTGCGAGGTGTTAGGTTTGCAATATGTGCGGTTAGAATATTGGTTTGCAAATTACAAATAAATTTTAGTTTGTTTTTGATTGACATGCCCCAGGAAACCACAAATCGTATAAGAATTGCATAAATCGATCATATATAAGTTTATATGATTTGTTTTATGATGTGTAGTCTTATAACAAAATCATATAAACATCATAATTTACTAGTTTATTATGTTTATGTGATCAAAATGCGGTCATACAATGGTTGTACAAGAAACGTATTAACGTCCGTATGACTTCTTATATGACTAGAAACTTTAAATCAACGTTGTTATGACTGATATGAATTTTATTGTGACAAATTAATGATCAATTTAAGACAGGTCCATATATCACACTTTTACATGAAAGATATGATACAAGTATTATTTCGGTCTTAAAAATGATCTAAATATGACTTTAAAAATATAATTGTAAAAATTTTATTTGTTAACACACCTCCAGAAACTTCCGACTTACATATATTTTTTAACCTTTTACAGTTTAATTTAATCAATACGCACGTATCTTAAATCGGTTTTATTTATAATTAATTTATAATGACTATTTACTTAATTTGATTATTTACTTACTTTCACAAGACGACTGCAACTAGGATTCGAACTCTTTCATTTTTTGCGAAATCACATACACACGCAGCACACTAGCCGTTCAAGCTATTAATACTCTATGTTATAATAGATTTTTTTGTAATATGTAATATGATAATCAGTTTAATATGATCTATATAATGTTATAATATGACCAATATGTTACTATAGACAAAGAAAATATCTAGTAATCGAATGTAATGTGTTAGAGGGAGATCCATATATTTAATGGTGATTAGTTGGTTTTTATGATCAATATAAAGTGAATATATGACACCAAAAAGAGAATCAACATGCGAGTTAATTGTCAAGTTTTATCCTCAAAACTCAGTGCAATCAAAATTGTATTGGCGTTTAATCGAAAAATATTGTTAAATTTCAATTAAACATGGGCGTTCTTATATTTTATTGCAACTAACTTGCACAGTATTGAATTAATCAGGTGCAATTCATTTATACTAAATTTCGTACAATCATCGAGCAATATAAGAGAAATCAAGTAGTGCAAATTTTATAAGCCAAATTGGCTCCGAGGTTAATCTTATTTTATAGTTTTAATATATTTATATACACAAATTTAATTTTTTTCTATATTTAATCCATATATACGTATCTAATAAATATATCGGCATAGTTATTTTATAGTTCATTGTTCTTATTAGGCATATACAGATTGTCAATAGTAAAATAGATTAACCTCGGAATCTCAACATGAGTCATCTTATAAATATTTTGCTTTATGGTACAATCTATAGTATAAAATACATTAATATTAGAAGATAATACGGGGTTCACGAAAAAATAATCGCGGTATTTTATTTTGAGATCGTAAATAAACTGGTTTCCCTTCAACTCAACCGCATATTCCATTGCAATAATATTTTTGTTCAGGTTTAAAAACCACCTATTTTCAAATGTATTTTTTAAAACTAAATTATTTCTTAGTTTACACACAAACATTTATTGCAAGTTGGTTAGGTTTTAAATTAGGTTTTAAAGTTGATATGAAAATTGGATAATTCTTTTTGGATACCACGGGTACGACACGTTTCGTAGCTCCAGAAAGTCGATTTGCCAGTTGAACCAGTGGCAACCGCCCATTCTTTATTTTTTTCTTAATCTGGTACTACGCATTCTCAAAAGGATACGTTGAAATAGTTGGCAATGGTCCAAACCGCTTAATCTCATCCGCTAAATGGCGAACGTTGTGAGGATTTGATGTCATCTTCTCCGGATAAAGGAACACTCAGAGAAAAACTTGGGTCAAATGAAACAAAAATCTGAGTCTATTTTGCCAAAATCTTGGTGATTTTCGATCAACCAAATTTCTTAGTTAAAAAACGAACAAGATCTTAGTTGAATAAAATTTTAATTTAAAATAACCAAATCCTGCTTATTTAATTTATAACTTAGTTAATATAAAACCAAAAACATATGGTTAATTTAATGGATAGAAATGGAAAATAATTGGTAACTGTGACTCTATTTTGTTAAATTAACCAAGGGAAAATATTATTTTACTAATAATTAGTTATTATTATTAAACTAGTCTACCAAATTTTCTTAGTAATTGTAACAAAAATGGCGGTAAATGTTGCAAACGTTTAAGGTTAAACACATTACATCAAGGTGGGGTTACCAAACCAACACGTTGAAAGTTTGATTTCGAACTAATGAAACATTGAATTCTTTACATTAAAAAATTCGAGCGTCTCATCAGAATGCAGTGATCAAACTACAAAAATAATGAAAATACTTTGAACTTACATTCAAAGTATAATCACAATGATTTAGCGAATTTTATTGATTTGCTAGAATTTAAGTCTTAGTTTATATGACAAAACTTATAGGTCAAAATAACTAATTAAGATAAACCAAAATATTTGGTTAGTTATGACAAGAATATTGTTCACCTAACAAATTTTTTTTTGGTTAAATTAAACAAAACTACGTACCAACATCCTGGTAACTCAAATTTCACTCACTTTTTGTAGTAACCAAGTAAGAAAATCCCAACTTTCTAATTTAAACAAGAGATTTGGTTTATCTAGCTCAAAATTTTGTGTTAAAACAACCAAATTAATTTAACTAAGTATTTGGTAGTAATCTTTTTTCTGAGTGAAGGTATAGTTGTCAACGAAATGTTCTGTTAAAGATCTTCCTAAAGGCCTGTATTTTTTATTATATGTTAATTCGAAGAGAAAATTGTAGCGATGCATAATAGTACAATAAAATTGTAATATTCGTATGATTTTTCAGGGTTACGATACCTACGCTTCCTTTCCAAAATGCAAGAACGTCTAATCCTCGAACCCCGCGATGTATTTCATCGAGAAATTTAATCTTTAACAATTTTGCGTTTATGATTTGAATTGTTTTGGAGTCCCATTTCGTACCGTATCATAAGCGGCCTTCCTTAAACCCCACTAAATATCGTTTTACTAATCTCAGATGTAAAATATGTAGGGCATCGCCAACGATAAAATCTTGTTCATATCCAATGATTCAATTCGTAGTAATAGAGTTGTGATTGATTCCAATTTAGTGCGAGAAATAGGTCATTCGGGTACTTTTGTTTTATAACTGTCATGATGTAAGCCATACATTCTGGAACAAAACTTCATCTGTCCTAAGAGGAGCATGTTGGTTGTGAAAAATTGTTGTGTTTGAAGAATAAGAAAACTCCCCCACTGTAGTACACTTTAAGCATCCATGTTTTCCGTCGAAATATGATGTTCCTTTTATAAATGATCGTGTCAGCGTATCGCATATGAAACAATATATTTTCACTGTAAGTTTATTATAATTATTTTCTATTTCATTCTCTATAATTGGAATTATTTCGTCTACAAATGGCGTAAAAATTCTTTAATTTTGTTTTGGTTTTGTTGTTTCATAAAATACCCCGATTACCATAGGTTCAAACTCTGGTATTTCATAAATATTAAAAATAATCGGCCAAAATTCTGCTTGACAGCTTTGAAAAATTGGTAATCCATCTATATTTATGTTTAAAGATATCGAAATAGTATCTTTAAGATTTATAAAGTATGATATTAAATATTCCTCAAGTTCCCGATGCCAATATTCCCCACCTTCTATTTTGATGAACCTTTGGCCTGTGTTGCGACGAGTTGGCATTACAGTTCTTTAGTCGCTTTGAAGTTTTGTTTGAAAATTTTTATTTAAATAATTTATTAAAGGCTTTTATGAAGCTTAATTTATATTATATTGATGTGTCCAGGATTTCAAAAATTCATTCAGCGGTATATTTTCTTCAGTACTGACGAATGAATTAGAGAAGATGTTATTGGCATCGGTATTTTCAAGTCCATCATCGGTAATACTTTCATTTGAATTAAAATAAATATCGTAACAAGTTGTGCTATCTGCGTCACTAATCGTGCCATCGCTGCCACAATCACCATTAGAAAAAGTCGTGTGATTATTCACACGGCCAGAGTCATTAGTTAAATGTATTGATGTTGGCTGATCGGACATTTTACTTAACCCCGATATTCTAGGACGATGGTTTGATGAGGTTTCACTTTCCAAATTGCATTGCTTTTGACTCTGATTTTGATTAACATTAGATTCAAACCTTTTGTTGAATATTTTCAATCTTTTCGTAGATAATTTTCTGAAGCATCTTCGATAGGTATCACTTTGTTTTAATTTTTTCCAATTAAATAAATATTTTTGAGATTTATCCATTTGATCAAGTGTGAAATGTTACAAATATAGTGAGAAATCAAATTTAAAATTCTAGGACATTAAATTACAACAAACCATATTTTGATCACATATTAGACACGTAAATAATACAAATGAATAAATCAAATTAATTGTTTATAATTCAAAAAGTTGATATATGGTTCACTATGACTATGTATCAAGAATAAAACCAATATACGACTTTTAAAATTATACCAACCAGTATAATGACAACTTTGTGACGTTCGAAACATTTTTTGAATAATGTTATTCGAAACTAAAAAAATCTAGTTTTTATAAAGTCATAAAAAAAATCAATGTCTGAGTCCTTATGACTTCGTGTCACACGAAATTCTAATTTATGATGTTTTGCTAGGTAGTGGTCAACCTGGTGATCGAATTGTGATGTCAAACCTCCAAACTGACTAACTAAGGACCGATATATGATGAAACAAAAAATAATATATGATTTATGGTTTACTGGGGCAGCTTCAGTTGTCAAATTTTTTAGAGGAAAAAGGTCTATAATACCAATAATCTTAGTCATTTTTTATATGTGACTCCGAGTTAGAATTCAATCTATTTAGATCCGATTAATTTAATCGTTACAGTAATGAATAAATGTTGATGAGTGGGATGGCCAAATTATTTGACTAACAAGGTTTGAAAATTAATCACTTCCGTGGCCTGTTATAGAGGTAGTGTTATAGATTGCTGCTCTGACATGATGCTCAAATTGTTTAAACTAGAACTATTTAAACGCTTGTTTTAGTACTACTATAAACTATTTATCCGTTCCCAAACAATCGAATTTTGATGAGAGGTATGACCAACTGAACTACCTAACAAGTTTAAGAAATTTCAGATTCTCGTAGCCTAATAAGAGCTATTCCCGCCAGGTAAAGATTAAGTCAGACGGTTGTTGGTCAGCCGCCGGTATAATACTATCGAGTCCGGCCGACTAATATGGTTTAATCCATTTTATAGTCCACATGAATTGTCTTCTGCTTATATAACCTAACTTGCAATGCCTACGACTCTGTTGTCTCTTTTTCTTTATGGCGCAGACGCGGAGCTTCTTATAGGGCTCATTAACGACACAATCATGCATGCGCAATCGTTTGATTGTGCATGCCAATTGACATTGATTGCGCATGCTGATTGTGTGATTTTCAAATTTTTTCATATTTTCTTGTTTGCGCATGCAAAACGGCACCATGTATGTGTAATTTGCTCAGTCTAATGTTTTAACTCGTGTGTGTCATATTACAGTAAAATTTGGGAATAATTAATTTAAGATCCTCAAAAGTTTGTTTACTTGATAGAATTTCGAATGTCCATATCCACTACGTTTTTATACCATTCGTTCATCCAAAGTTGTCTATTTATTTTTTTCCGTATTGCTAGTCCAATTAAAATCGCAACGCAAGCTTCTTCATACATATTTTAAAACCGATGAATGTGCAAAATGCATGTATCGTGAGTGAAAAAATCACGATTGTGCAATCAAACGATTGCACATGCATGATTGTGTCGTGTATGGGCCCTATTAGTGCTGGAACATAGAAGACTCCTGTATTTTCCTATACAGTACAATCGACAGGCATTTGTTTTAGCATTTATTGATTTGTATTTGTATGTTTTGAGGTCTTCCTTGTAGCTGTCTCAGTCATTCGCAGCTTTAGATCCCGTGAGTCTTCCAAGAGTATCTTACATTTTATGGTGGTGGTGGTCAAGGTTTACCCAGAAGTCTACTAGAAAGTTACACACCTAACATGTACTTATTAAACACTGGTCCACTAGGAGGTCAAGCTCTTGTGTTGAATCTGATGTAAATATGATATGTATATTATGAGATAATGATGTAAATAAGATGTGAATATGTTGTAAATTATATATATTTGTTAGGAAATAAGATAACTATGAAAAGTTATCTTTTGATTAATATAATAGTTTTACTCACCAAACTTAAATAAAATCTTAAACACTTTAATATCTTGTTAATGATTTGAATTATATATTTTAGTATATTTATAAACTTATAATTAAATTTTACATTCTTTTCTTTGCACTTATATAACTTTAATTTAAGATCAATATATCTTTTACTCGGAATAGGTACAAAGGGCCGAATGTCGAAGGGCCGAATGTCGAAGGGCCGAATGTCGAAGGGCCGAATGTCGAAGGGCCGAATGTGTCGAAGGGCCGAATATGTCGAAGGGCCGAATGTCGAAGGGCCGAATGTGTCGAAGGGCCGAATGGGTCGAAGGGCCGATTTTTTTTTTCTTTTTAGAAATATAATTTTTTAAATTTGTTGTTTTATAACAAAATAAAATATTTTAGGAATACATATTAGAATATTTTTATATTTTTTTATTTTTCATATTTTTTTTATAGAATATTTTGTAAATTTTTTTTTATTAAACATAAATGAATTTCTTATGAATTTATGTATTTTAATATTTTTCATCTTTGAATATTTATGAAATTCCACGTATCCGGTCAGCGATACATTTTGGTGAAGGAAAATTTTGTCATGCGCCACCAGAGACATTCCGCCCTATTTGTCAGCCTTCTGATAATAGGTATATGGTGCAAAAAATAAAAAAAATAATTAAATTCAATAATTAAATTAAATAAAAAAATAATAAAAAAGGAACACCTTTAGTATCGCAGTCAAATTTTTTGGCAGTCTGAGCGACGGTGGCGCCACTTTGATCAAAAGCGGATTTTTATAACTTAAAAAGTGTGTCTTTGCTTAGCACTTTTTGTGCCTCAGGCTAACTCCATCTATCGGAATAAAAATGAACCAAAATTTAAAATTTTACGTTAAGCCGTGATAAAATAATTTTTAATAAATTAAACAAGGCAAATCTGTGTTTGACAATATTGAAATTACCGTATATTTGATTTGAATTTGTTTATGCTTCGTCAACCTTGCAGACACAGAACAAATAGATAGTATCGCGCATATCGCTTCTTCTGATAGATGTACCACAAATGTTAGCTTAATCCGATGCGTAAGAAAGGAATCTACGAATACATAGAATCGAATTAAGCATTTGATTTGAATCTGCGTATGCTTCGTCAACCTTGCAGACACAGATCAAAGAGAAAGTATCGCTCGTATCGCTTCTTCTGATAGATGTACCACAAATGTTAGCTTAATTCGTCGTGTAAGTCCCTATATTATTTTGCATCAACAGCATACAAAAATTCCTTGGGGTGAAGGGTGAACCATCTCAAAAATGACGAATTAAAATTACGAATATTTAATAATAATCGCAAGTGACTTAATAAAATTTATTTTGTTTATAAACCATATATTTACATTTTGATTTTAAATTAATCATTTAAAATTATTTATTTTACTAAACATTTAAAAACAGTTCATATGTTACAAATTCAAATTTATTTTATTTATTAAAATATGTCTAAGATGGCAGTCAATTAAATTAACAACTTTTTAGTTAAAATTATAACCACCAAAAAAAATGTAGAAAAATTTAATCCAAAAGCGGAAAAAATTATAAATAATATATAAAAAACTGAAATTTATCTAAAATGGCGTGGGATATGTTTACATTTTTTAGTTAAAATTATGACCATTTTGACTGCGATACTAAAGGCTAGCCAAAAAAAATATATCTCTAAAAATAAAAAAATAAAAAAAAATTCGGCCCTTCGACCCATTCGGCCCTTCGACATTCGGCCCTTCGACACATTCGGGCCTTCGACATTCGGCCCTTCGACATTCGGCCCTTCGACACATTCGGCCCTTCGACACATACGGCTCTTCGACATTCGGCCATTTGACATTCGGCCCTTCGACACATTCGGCCCTTCGACATTCGGCCCTTCGACATTCGGCCCTTTGAAATCATACCTTTTACTCAACTACTTAATACTGACTCTACTGATACTGTACATTTTAAGTGTTTATTCACCACAAATCTTAATATTAAAACTATTTACCTTATACATTTACTACAATTTCCAGAAGTAAATTTCTTCCGTATTTACAAGATATATGAAAACATATAATGCTTAATTATATAAAATAAAATGTTTTGGTTTAAAATATAAAATGTTTAACATATTTTATGTTTATGTCTGTTTGTTTCCTATTTATTGTCATTGTCATTCATATGCAAAATATATACAAGGTCGCGCTTAAGAATTTTGTATTATTTACAAAATTATGGAAATGTTAATTTTGCTATGCTTCGAGATTGAGCATAAGTGATTTTTTAACTTTTCCTTATTTTTGGTGATGAAGTATTTTAGTTGAATTTGCCAACTTTAATTTCCGTGTTCTTGCAATCATAAATGTCGTACCTTTACATGCATTTTATGAATGATGACAATGGTGATAATTTGAATGAATGGTCCGAATATGTGAGATGGATGATCTCACAACAAATCGGGCAGATTTGGAACCGGTACCGATAGCGAATTACTTAGAATAGTTCCAAAACTATCCCAGTTGGGCTTTCATTTATTTCTGTAGCTAGGTTTTTTGATGGGCTTTGAAAACAAAATGGAGGTAACAATGATCATAAAAATGACCCTTCCAATTCACTAAACTATTCATAATGGTGCCTGGGTCAAATGTAATGTCTAGTACTTCTTGCCTATTTCTAATTATGTTGGTTTACAGCCAATAGTATGTACATATAAATAGGTTAGCATCAAGGATAAAATCAAGAATTAACTCAAATCGTCCATTCATATCAGTACTTCCCCAAATTTTGTGATGGGGATTTGTATCACTTACCAGGAGAAGTCCAGGTTTTTTTATTTTTGGACCTCCGTTAATGAGCTTTTAAAAATGGAAGATGAGATATCTTCTCGTTCAAGTCCAAGATCAGCTGATATAAGCTGATATAATTTCATAACGGAAAGATATTCAGAATATTTTTAGCAAGAGTGCAGTAGTAGTTTATGTTTAGGAGTTCTAAGTCCAAGTACCCTACTCACTAATCCACAGTTCTTGGATTAGGACAATGCTTATCTCCTATGCTCCTAGTTTGAGCATGAGTGCAACCTAAGCTGACTTGAAATGAAGTATAGGTTAATCTGCAAGAACCTCAAAATTAGGTTTGCTCCTTTATTCAACCTCCATCACAGTTGCATCAGAGTACCCCTCGGACGGTGATTCCTCCAGGAATTGTAACGGCACTTTGGTGTCGATTGCACATGCTTGCTGATCTTTCTTCCGCGAGCTTTCAGTTGTGGAAGGGTATCAGTGAGCAACCATTTACACCCGTCACAAAATTTAGTTCATGTGCATATCATTGATAAACGCGTTAATTTTAGTTAATAGCTCACTTTTCATTTCACGTTTTAAGTTCGGATCTCACTTTGCTTTCGGTCGACCGTCCGTTGTTGGTGATGATGTTGTAACTGTCTTTTCGTATTTTCTTTAATAAAAAACGTTTATTTTAGTACAAAATACAGGCTTGTTTATTTCATACAAAAATAAAATCAATTGCTAATTTTATCACATTATTCAAATTCACAGATAAAAAGGAACATTAAAATCATAAGCAAATAAATAAAAATAAATCATAAAATTACATAAAAAGCACATATTATTTAAGGTGGAACCAGTAAAAACAATTTTTTTTTTGAATTTATGCATAAGTGAAGTTTGCACTTCGTACAAATCACTCGTGATGAACCCTTGCAATCATTGTTTTTGCATCTGCTAGCCGAGTATGGTCCACTCCGTCAAACCGGGTATCATTTTCTGGCCGAATTTCCGTAAATCGTACAGGTGGTACTATTGTAACCGATAGTTCATCATTTTTTTTTATTCGAAGCTTTCTTAAAACTCATTTTGTTGAGACACCATCCTAATTTCAATTTGAAATCTTTTAATTTCATAATATGTTTTTCATTTACTTTATTTGTACGACAATTTCTCTTATATTCTAAATAAGAAGCACATACAGCAAAATCAATAAAATGAAAAATAACTCGCAACGTCCATTTACGAGATTATATAAATATCGAGTAATTCCACTCCTCAATCATTGTATTTTCTAACGATATCCGGTTGTTTTATAACGACATACGCTTTAGCTTTTTTGTCCCATCGTTTAATAAGCCGTTCATCAGCACGCCCAACAAAATTAGAAGCCTTATAAACCGAGCGGCTGTGTTGCCGTAGACTGGTTAGCTCCTCGAACGATCCTTGGCCTCTCCTTTTTATTTCTGCGTCTATGCTGATTGATTCGAACCGTAACGGCTCCATTTATTTGCGTAAAAGTTTAAGTTTCAAATAACTGATAACTGCTGAAATAATTATCAAAATACAATGAATGGCCGGGTTTGTTCATTCTCTCGAGTAAGTTTGTGACAACAGCCGCTCCAAATCCTAATATTGACCGGTCGAATTGGTCAATATCTGTGGTATTGCCTTGATAAAACACGAAATCGTACGGATATCGAGATATTCCGCATAAGACAAACACTTTTATCTCCCATTGGTTTGGTTTTCCTTTGATATATTGTTTTATATTGAGTTGCCCTTTGAAAGGAATCATCTGTTCGTCGATGGAGAGCGATTCTTCAATGGGTAGTTCGTGTCAACGTTTTTAAACTGCGTTAATAAGTGGTTGTACCTTAACAAATTTGTCTTGGTTTTTGGGTATTTCATTGTTATCTACGAAGTGAAGATTACTTCTTAGCCAAAAAAACCTGTGTCATCACTTTCGAAATGGACTGAATTCAAAGTAGTGACTCCAATACATATTTACTTGAGGTGCACCAACTACACCCATAATTAAGTGCATACCAAATAATTTGGCTATTTCTTCCATAGTCGCGTGTTTAAAATTTGCGATCTCTCTTTGAATCGTGTACTGATTTGTGTATAATGCGATTTCATCATACATACTCATCACTGGTTTCCGAAGAAGACAAATCAGATGATTCAAATGCAAAAAATAAATTTTGAAATGGATGATTTTGCCACGTTATATCCTTCTTCTTCGTGACCCAACAGAAAATTTCGTCTCTTAACCCATCTTCTTCTAACTTGGCCGATTCTTCCAAAATTTCCTCATTTGGCTGAATGTTTGTCATTATTTTATCTACGAGATCTCTATTTGTAGGTAGCTGTGGTACCTCTAGCTTCATCATCGCGTACTTCCTCTAATACGGATTCCTCAGCCATAAGGTTGACCGCCTCCTGAATGGTATATCTGCGTTTTCGTGAAGCCATTTTATGCACATACTTTTATTTATCATAAAAATTCTACACGATTTATATCAAATGCAATATAAAATGATTGCAATGTGTTCAAACACTTATAATCATCATGTTAATATTTTGCTGCCTATCGACGTGTGTTGACAAAACTTTTCAAGTGTGACAATTGCAACATTTCAATGACTGGCCCGTCCCACACCGTGCTTCTTTGAAGCACTGCTTTTGTTTCAAAATAAGTCGTTATAGATAACTATCGCCACCAATACTTCTTATTTCAAAATCTTCAAAATAAGTCGTTATAGATTTTTTATTGCTAATTTAAAACCTTATTTTATATATATAGCAACAACATTTTTTTGTGTTGTTTTATTCTGCTCTCTCGAAAATAAAATTTAAACTAAACTCTACATCTCAAAAATGGCCTTAATTTTATTTTATTTCATTTCTATTTATGTTAAAGCAACTTCACCGAAATAATTTTTGTTGAAAAATGAGTCGCATTTTAAACCGGTTTTATATGTAAACGAGGAAAGAGACCATGATGAAGCTGCTTCTTTGAAGTATTAATTATAAAAAAAAATGTAAACCGATTTGTAACTTCATTTTTAGTGTTTCTGATTGACAAAGTAAACCATACATTAAATACACTAGTACATGTCTTAGACCAATAGAAAAAGCCCGATTTTCTGTCGTAGCATCAAAACTACAAATTCGAGGCAAAGTTAATATCGTAATGTGCTAACCGAACGAAAGATACTTTCAATACAACTCCTGAATTATAATTTTGTAAAATTGAATCAAAAACATCGTTTGCATCTACGAAAAATCGTAATATGATATTTATAATATCATATATGTTTCAGTGCAAGCCCGGTATCAAAATCCGCTGTAAAATTTTTATGTGTACACATGATTTACATTTTTTCTATAGTTGCTTTAAGAATTTTCTGAGTGGTTTTTCCGCTTGTCAATTTTTCGACCAAAGTTCTGAAGGAGTACCTAACTTGTTTTGCCATAGTTTCAATAATTTTTCGGATCGCATTTGAGCTCAGGGAGTGCATTACCGTTTACCGATTTACCGTATTTACCGTATAAAATATATTTCCAATTTATCGGTAAATTTTTATAAATTTACCGATTTTTCGGTAAAACTATATTTATAACTAGCTGACCCAGCGAACTTTGTCTCGCCCCAAATTATTTCGGCCGAGCAAACACTTTTGACCTTCACGAAAATTGATTTTGATGATAGAAAAATCAAACAACTCAACTCAATTCTCAATAGACGTTTGAGTTAGACGGTTGAGTGGCCATTCCATTCACTTTTTCATCGAATTCAACACTAAAGGTAGGTTTATGGTTGCGTTCGTTCGTTCGGTCGTTTGTTCGACCAATCATCTTTTGTACAAAAATTCTTAATCGTCAATTTTGAACAATATGATTGGTGGAAAAAATTGTCAGAATGAACGAACGAACGCAACCATAAAGGCGGCATAATCTATTGAAAAGTGAATAAAAGGTCGATTCAAACTTAGGCATCTATTGAAAATTTAGTTGTTGTTTGCAAATTGACTTTGTGATTTGTTAATCGTCATAGCGAACGCCAAAAGAACGGGGAACTGAATGCACATGTTTTTATATATAGAAGATAAGATTGTTAAAATTCTACACAACTTATATTTATAGTAGTCGGCAACCAACGCCATCTATTGAAAATAATCCGAAGTGGCTATTTAAATGAATGATCATTGTCAAAATACAATTTTCATCGCAGTGGTGTTAAGTGTATTTCCTTACAAAATTCCTCTACAAACGCAATTCTCGATTTTCCGTTTTTTTTTTTTTTTTTGATTTTTCGGGTTTCCATTTGGTTTCGATTTTTTTCGTGTTTACGGATTTTCCTTTGAGTTTTCCAAATTTTCTTTTTTTCTAAGCCCCACTGTATTGAGATGGACAATGCACAAAAACAATCATTCAAATTGATCGTGTCGTTCTCGAGTTTTTGTGAGACTAACGCACGGCAATTGATTTTTATTTAGATAAATAGATAGAGAAAATAAATAAATAAAATAAATAGATTGGATAAAAAACAAAGTAGCAGTTTGGATGTAGCCTTCGGTGGGAATCGAATTCAGTACCTCCCAATCCAAGCGCCGAAGCTTTAACCACTACACCACCTAACTCATAAAAAATGTGCACACAAAATTCATATGAAAATGGCTTTTTATTCGATTTTTCGGGTTTTTAGACTTTTCCGGTGAATTTTTTCAAAATTTTCTTTCGTAAGAACCATCTCCTGGCAATTGCAAACACAATAAAAAAAGATTGAGCCAAATCGGTTCAGCCGTTCTCAGCTGATGCGCGCACATACATTTTTTGCACCATTTTTATAGATATAGAGATTAATAAGGTACATTTTATTGTAAATAATGGAGAGCATGTTTTAATCGAAAGAGGGATTTATTTAAGGTATAGAATTCCATCAGTGCTTATTTTGAAGAAAAATGTAGGTATACTCAAGATTTATGTAATGAATTTTATTTAATGAAATGAAATGAACTTATACAAGGTGTTTGGAGCGTGGACCGGACATTGTTTGGCAGATTGGTGGGGGGGGGGGGGGTCATTTGGAAGCTTTTATCCCATTAAACTGATGTTCTAAGTGGCAACCGAGATATCATAATTTTTTTTTTAATTATCCAAAATGTCGCCTTTAAATTTTCATAACTTTTTGTTTGTAACGAAATAACTTTTATTGTATTCTGCAATGTGATTTTATTATAAATAAATCATTATTTAGTACAACTTATTTTAGAAAAATGACTTATGGGCTTCTAAATCCTAAAAAATGTGTAGTTTTATGAAAGCCTTGCTTTAAAAAATTGTCTACTGTCTTTATACTGCCATGTCATAGAAATCACTCATTTTGTGGTCAAAATAGGAGAGACTATTTTGTTAGAGTAGTTTGTGCTAGGGTTCAGAAAAGGTTGTTTAAGTTATTGATAGATTTAAAAAAATAAGTAAACTGGGGGTGATACTTGCCTTGTGCTGTTTAGTCAATATGTCAGCATCTGCTACCAAAAGTGCTCGTTTGTTTCCCTTTGTTCTTCTTAAATTGTTAGTTATTCCAGGTCTCAAAAAGGGTAGCATTATTAAATTTTTCGAGACCAGAAACAATTAACAATTTAACAAGAACAAAGTGAAATACACGGGTACTTTCAATAACAGATTGACATATTGACTGAACAGCACAAGGCAATTAACACAGAGTTTACTTATTTTTTAAAATCTATTACTGACGGATGGAGTTTTGTAGACAGATGTTGAGGATGATAGCTTTTGAAAAATATTTTGTGGACAAAGGAGTCTAACTTCAATAGTGAGGAAATTGTGAATTTACACAATCTGCTTCATTGGGGCAGAAAAGGCCAAAATCCACATATGAAGAAGCAGAATTCTTTACAAAGTAAGTTCAGCGTTAATGCTTGGGCTGGTGTTATTGGTCGAAACCTTATCAGCCCATATTATGTGTCAGAACGCCCATCCGGAAATGCTTATCTTGAATTTGTTCAGAAGGAGCTACCTGATTTGATTTTACTAGTTTTGGAAGATGTGCTGTGTGTTTTTGAAAATGACGGCTGTCCGGCACATAACCAATGAACGGTAGGAGAATACTTAGATGATTCATTCCCAAAGATTGAAATGGTTTTCCCTATTTATTGGCCCGTGCTTTCCCGAGACCTCACACCCCTGGATTTCTATATCTGGGTACCTGCTTAGGGATTTGAAATGAAGTTGATTACAAATTTATTAATAACTCAAAAGGCATTTTCTTAACCCTGGCGCAAATAACACTGACAAAATAATATCTCGTATTTTGACCACGAAATTAGTGATTTCTATGACATGTGAGTATACCATTGGAAAAGGCATAAACTAGAAACAATTTTAAAACATTGCTTAGGCAGATAAATATGGGAGTACAATGGGAAGCTTTGGTCATTTTCAAAAAATTGTTATGAGTCACCAGGTAAGCCTAGCGACTTGTATTCCGGATATGACATAGGTGGATGTCTCCTCTATCCGTATATGAGATTGAAATCTCATCTTCACAACGGTGTGAAGCAGAAACTGCCCGGGTACGACTTTGAGCGGACTTATGGGTTGTTGAAGCAGAAACTGCCCAAAAGGTTAATGAGGAAAATTAGTTATTTTCAAAAATCCTTGTGCCTTACGTAGATGGCGTAAGAACTTGTAATTTACATGAGACATAGATTGAAATCTCTTCCAACGGTGTAATTGGTTTTTGTTGGGTACGACTTTGAGCGGACTTATGGGTTGTTGAAGCAGAAACTGGCCGAAAGATTAATGAGGAAAATTGATCATGCACAGCGACATTATGCAAAAATCTACTTAGCGCAAATCAGTTGATTTTATGAAAATCGCTTTTGGTGTAATCAATAATGAGGAAAATTGAGGTAAAGCGACTTGTATTTCTGATATGACATAGGTGGATGTCTCCTCTATCCAAACATACCTCAAGATCTATCTCATATTTTGACCATGAAATTGGTGATTTCTATGACATGTGAGCATATACCATTGGAAAGGGCATAAACTAGAAAAAATTTTAAAACAAAGCTAATTAAAGAACCAATAGTTTTTTTATAATGAATTTAGATAGTGACATTTTTCGTACTTCTATAAATTTTTTAGGATTTGAAGCCCATAAGTCATCTTTTTTAAAGCAATTGTATTAAATAATGATGTATTTAGAATAAAATCAGATTGCAGAATAGAATAAAATCAAAATGTATGTCGTGCCATATCACAGTTAACGTGCCACTTAGAACATCAATTCCATGAAATGAAAGCTTCCAAATGATCCCTGTAATCTGCCAAAAAATTGTGTCGGTCCATGCGCCAAACACCCTGTATATAAACATATATTTTGTGATATAATGAATTTATTTATTATTTTATTTTATAAAGTACATTAATTTGTTTCAAGCACTGGTTTATTAATTTTTCACTGGTTACCTAAGGCATAGTAATATTTCAAATTATTATTTAAATTTAATTTACCGGTAAATTTTCGATAAATTACCGACCTGTACATTACATTACAAAACATACATTACAAAATTTACCGTTTACCGATAAATTGAAAAATCGGTAAATTTGCACTCCCTAGTTCGCTGAAAGCCTTTTGGCCAGTTTTCGCATTTTGGCCATAACTTCCACAAATAGTAAATTCTCACGTGTAGGACATTTATCCAGGAAGTATCCTATATTTTTCTCATTTAAATTTTTTACGGTAAATATCCATAACACAGTGCAAATGTTTTAACAAAAATAATTTTTTTAATACCTTGTTAAAGCATATATGGTATATCCTCTTACTGATGAATATCATATACATAAATGGAAACATATTTATGCTTTTAAGAAACAAAGCCATAAACTGGTTATATTCCGCATATGTACTCGGATTTTTGAATATATGTTTGGATCATTATGCTTGTTAGGTTGTAAAATTGTTGCGATTTGATGGATTAATTCCATTCCAACTGTATTTTATGTCAGTGTGTGTGCCTGGTTATTAAATAATTTTAATGGTGCACACATTATGCTCAGTCGGTTAATTACCATTCGCATATAATTGATTGATTGATTATTTCTGCTATTTTATGGGTTTTCTTATGCTGCGTATGCGTGTATAAAATAATAATTTAAGACCTTCAAATAGTACATTTGCAATAAAATTCCTAAAAACACCAAACCAAATGTGCACACGATTGGAGAAAAAAATCCAAATACATCCAAGAGGAACGTTAAATAAAAAAAGGGAAAGGTAATAAAAAATAAATAAAAGGAAAATGCTGGAAAAATCAGAAACTTGTTTTGTTTGGGGGGCCCTGCACTAAAATTTTAATGATTTGCCATAAATTTGTTTTTTTTTCCTTTGGTTTCTTTGTTATCCTTCTGGTGCGGTGGTTTTGCTTTTGTTGTTTTTATAACTAATTAAATAAAGTAATAAATCCATAAATAAGTAATTGAAAATTTTCAGTTAAACGGTTGTTATTGATTTAACACGTAACCGAAATAAATAAAATTGGCAACCAAAGTCATAAAACACGAGAATACGAATAGCAGGAGGTATACACACAAAAGCAGAATAAAATTATGGAAAACACTTTGTTTATCCATAGGTACTGTATGGCGTCCAATAGGGACACGCATCCAATAATCCTGAACAAATAAGCATAAATAAAATAAAACCGTCATTTTTATTTTAGACGGGTTGCTTTACAATGTATGGTAGGCTGTGTACCTATTCGTTTTCAACTACTTCTTAGGTCGAAAACCAGATTTAAACGGAAAAGGGGAAAACACGAAGGATATATATGTAGTATCGAACCGAACCAAATAAAAAAGGTACAAAGATGTATTAAATATTTAATAATCTCCCAATGGGATTAAACCCCACCGATTTAGCGCATTTATAAATATCCTTTTATCCTTGTAGTTTATTTGTGTGTGATGATGGGAATGGTAGCCCTGATGTATCGTGATGTAGGAAGTTCAGTTGCCTTATACACACGATTTATTTACACACCCATTCGTAACAGGATCGCCAAGAAACGAAATGAATTTATTTAGGTTCATTTTATTTATATGTATTGTATACACATACCAGCGTAACATTGCTCCTTTTGGTTTCGATGTAACAGAAGCAAACCATACCAAACCAAAAACACATGAAATTTTTCACCGATAAAATCATGCGTGTTATTTTAATAATCGGAATATTTATAAATTTTAAGGGATGTGTGAGATATGTTCGTATGTGTGTGTGTGCGTGTGTACACACACATTATTTTTATGTAAGCAGATAATTACATTAATGTTAAGTTTTTTGGTGAAAACCTCGTGTTTCCCCTGTACATTGTTTTGCTATTGATTTTCTTTCGAATATTAGACGATTTTCGAAGAATTGACTTAGAATAAATTTGTTTTAGAGGGATATGCCGATTTCATTTTGAGCGTACGTTTTACATTTAGTAAAAGAGGAAAGTATACTTCGGACTTAAATACTATGATATTATTATAATTAACGAAAAGTTTCTAGAGGTACTAGTGGGGGAAATGAAAAGGAAGTTGAATAGGCGCAATAGAATGTACACTATGGGTTTAACTGATGTTCCAGTCTGAAATTCAACCTATTGAGAATAATTTTCTCTGCTTGAAAGCAAATAGAACAGCTTCGCAGGTATTCCAGTCAGCACACTCGAATAAGCCACCGATATTCGATGGAATAACTTCGTTTGGCATTTATAAATTCCCATTTAAAGCGAGTGCCAACAGAAATGCAAGGGATGTAGTGAGTCGGTGTCGCAGAATTAAAATTATGTATTAAAAGTGGAACAACCGAGACATTAAACAATTAACGAAAACAATTGCAGCAATTATAGTAACATTAACAGATATGGATGCTGGAAGATGCTGGATCAGAAATACAAGCGAGAACTATATCGCATCGAAATGAAAAGACGCTACCAGAAAGTTGGTGAAGATTATTTAGAGTACGCAACAGAAATCGAGCGGCTAGTGCATTTAGCGTATTGAAATATGTATGATTATATGGAAAGAGCAGAATTGATGCTTTCATTGACGCCATTTGGAATCCATAGACACGCACAGTGGTGGTTTTGTCACCAACTGCAACTTTAGTGAGACTGCACAAGCCGCACAAGCGAAACTCAGATTCCGTAACAATATGATTCCTTATTGGACATCTTGTAACAGTGTGGCTTTAGAGACACACTGCTATAGATATTTATAAGTGTACAATACCAATTCAGAGCCCTTACGCGGTCGCGTATAGCGCAGCTAGATCTCAGGAGTTAAGGGGTGGGCTTGTTAAGGGTTGAATTAGTCTGGCTAAACCGCGAGTATGAAGTTTTAAAAAAAAATTGGGAAAAAAAAATGATAAAGTTTTAAGACATTAACGACTATAGCACGTAATTAACTGTATGGAGGTATAAAATTGTAGCGGATTGCAAATGACAAATTGATAGTTGACACAGAAATATCTCAATTTATGAATTCTGACCGGGACGAAGCTAGGACTAAGAGAAAATAGGAAAATCATTCATCAGAACTAGACTATAATTCAATCACAAAATCGCAATAGCAGTTACGTTGAAACCTCTGCTCGTCATGACGGAACCTACCTTGGCCTCATTATTATTTCGTTCAATGCCTCATAATGATGATAATAATTGAAAATATTAGATTTTTACGATGCATAATATAACATAAATTCATAAATTTATTAATATTTTAAAATAACACTTGATATATGAATATTTAATATATAAAAAAAATAACCATAATGAATTTAAAATGAAGGAATATAAACCGTTCCCGAATATGCAAAATCAAACTAAAGCAAAACCTATACTACAGCCTAACTAACTATATGCTAAATTACAAAAAAAATGGTTAACTAACAATAGGAAAATTAGATTTTAATTACTAAATTCAATTTGAGTTTATATAAAAATATGATAAAAAAAAACCTGGTGAGATATGTACGGCAATGATGGATAAAGATGAAATGTTGATTGTGGTAACGATGGTGGTTGCGCAGTAAACGTTGTGCAATCTGTTGCATATTCACTTGAATTATAACGCAGCGAAGAATTCATAGTTTGCATATATGTATGTAGATGCAACCGGACACAAATGTTATGTATTGATTATTATTAATATTTAGATTATTATTTTTTATGTGATTTAATGTTATTTTTAAATAGGATTATTATTCAATTGTTATGTACAAGTTAAATTAGAGTCTATTTCACTGTATTTGGGGGTTTCTTTTTATTTTTGGTCTTTTTGTGAGCCACACCCAATTTAAAATTTTTCCGTTTCTTTAGAATCACGTCCTTGAGGTCACTCACACAGTTTTTTTTTTCATATATAAAATACAAGCACATTTCATTCACGAGCACAATTTATAATTATCAATTTATCTTAAACAACTATAACTATCAGTTAATTATTTTTATTTTTTTATTTTTTTTAAAGTCTTACTTAATATACATATTTACTTTAATTTTGCACCATGTAATAAGAAAACCCTTATATCACAAAACTATATGCGATCGGTCGCATCAAAACCCGTCAAATCTCTCATTATAATTTCAATCTTATCGTTCTCGTGAAGCACAATTATTCACATTTATTATAAGACAGTAATTTTCTAGTGAACGAATAATATCACTCGAATTAAAAATTATTTAATATCATTAAATAAAGCGATCCGATCGATAGCAGAATCAAAAACTCAATCCTCTTTTTTTTTCCAATTTTGAATTCTGTCGTCAACTTTATAATCAAAATGTGGTAACTGTGCAAGCCGAAGCAAGCATGCATGTCTAAATGTTCAACTAACCAGGTTTGGTTGACGGTACATGTTACGTCACTACAATTATAGGGTGTATTAAAATTTAACGCTGTAGTGGGCAACGCGGCGTTACACTCGTGGGGACGACCCTCACCTGAGAAGAGTTTCATAAGCCGGGCAATATAATTTAGGTTTAATTATTTAGTAGACACAAATTACAAGTAATTGGACTCAGTAACCGATTGATATAACCAAATCTTCTTTTTGGGTAACCCAAAATAGAAACAGAATAGAACTGATAGCAAGTTGTAAACTGTGACAAAGTTTAAACATTTCGAGGTTGATTAGAGATCATAATTTTAAATCCTTGATGTGGTAGATACCTAAGGATTTCCCCATATCATCTGCCACTTCACAGGCCACGTTCCCGACCATTCGTATTACTTTAGCCTTAATATATTTTGGGGCTAGCTTCGCCGCAAATTGGTCGGTTGCTTTGCTCTGGGCGAAGTTTCGGATATAAACAATTTGTCCGACTCGTATTGTCGTTAATCTACTTCGGAGATTGGCATGATGGTGACTTTTCGTTGAAGCAGCGTATAAGTTCGATTGGATTTTAGAGAATATGACCGATAGATCATAAGGTTTGGTTTCCAATGAGAGGTGATTGCCTGCAAGGGTTTGTAGTTGCTTATATAGGGGATACATAGAAGCATGAAAAATTGGATGTTGTCCGAAAACTACAAAATGGGGCGAATAACCGGTGGAACCGTGTGTTGTATTTCTTAAGGCAAAGGTTACTGCGGCAAGATTAATATCCCAAGCTCTTTGATCTTCTTTGATATAAGCTCGTAGGGCCGCTAACAATGTTCTATTCACCCTCTCGCTTGCATTTGCTTGTGGTGAATATTTTGGTGTAAATATGTGCCTGATTCCATATTTTCCACATAAATCCCGTAGCAAGTTAGAATCAAATTGCCTACCGTTGTCCGTTACAATCTCTTCAGGCACCCCAAACATCAAAATTATCCGACGCTCCAGAAATTTTACTACATCGACGGCGGTCGCTTGTCGCAATGGCACTGTCATTACAAATTTCGAGAAATGGTCGAGTAATATTAGAATGCAGGTGTTGCCAGCTCGCGTGCGTGGATAAGGACCAAGAAAATCTAGGTACAACCTTTGAAATGGTCTAGAAGTGATTGGAAGCGATGACAGAGGTGGTCGAGTATTATAGTTGGCAGCTTTATTGGTTTTACAATCTTCACACTTAGACACATATTCTCGAACGTCATGTGACAAGCTGGACCAATAAAAGTAGCGCCGTATAAGATCAATCGTTTTGTGTATACCAGGATGACCTCCAGTAGGTGCGGAATGTATTTTAGAAATTAACGGTAATTGTAATTCGCGCGGAATAATTAACTTCCATGACGAAAGGTCGAAATCGAGGTCATATGACGGTTTGGGTGAAGTATTAATAAACAATTTGCCATCTATGACAGAGAGATTTGACTGGGCCGAGGCAGATTTAGCGTTTTCTAACTGTGCGAGATATTCAGATGTCGTAAAATGAGGCGAGTTCAATTCAATATCAAACGGCCCCGAAAGGCTCGTCAAGGTATCCATGTGAATCCGAGAGAGAGCGTCAGGGACAGCATTTTGAGTTCCTTTCCTGTACTCAATATCAAAATTAAAACCCTGGAGCATTAAGCTCCAACGAGCTAATCTTCCATGAACATCCTTGAGTGACATGAGCCAAGTCAGACTTGCATGGTCAGTGATAACAGTGAAGGGTAGACCCTCCACATATGCACGATATTTCTTTATTGCTAGAAATGCAGCCAGGCATTCAAGCTCCGTGACCGAATAGTTGCGTTGAGCACCATTCAGTTTTCGAGACATGTATGATATTGGATGGTCTGACCCTTCAGAGTCTTTTTGAAAGAGAACTGCACCAATACCAGTCGAACTGGCGTCACACTGGATGTAAAACCTCTTGGAAAAATCAGGTGGGACAAGAACAGGAGAGGAAATTAACCGAGATTTAAGTTGGTCGAAAGCACTTTGAGAGGCAGATGTCCAAAGGAAACGCTTGCCCTTTTTTAAGAGGTCAGTTAGCGGAGCCGACAATTCAGCATAGTTCCGAATGAACCGGCGGTACCACCCCGCCATACCCAGGAAACGACGCACTTGACGAACAGTTTTTGGCCTTGGAAACTCGGTAATACCCGTCACTCTGTCCGGATCAGGTCGCAATCCTCCCACACCCACTACATGGCCAAGATAATCCGTTTCCTTGAGTAGAAAATCGCATTTATCAACGTTGATAGTTAACCCTGCCTTTGAAAGTCGTTCACCAACGTCTTCCAAAAGCGAGAGGTGTTCATCTAACGTGGCAGTCGCGATTAATAAGTCGTCAAGGTAGACGAATACCCTGTCCTGCAGGTGGTGGGGAATCACTTTGCTCATTAATCGGCACAGAGATTGAGGGGCATTACAAAGCCCGAATGGCATGACTTTAAATTGATAAAGGGGCCGACCTGGGATGGCGAATGCGGTTTTTTCCTTGGAAGCTGGATCCAAAGCAATTTGCCAAAAGGCATCTTTCAGATCCAGTTTCGAAATATATTCGGTCTTATCTAGCCTTCCTAACAGACCATCTACAATTGGTATTGGAAAGGCGTCCTTTTTGGTAACGCTATTAAGTTTCCTAGCATCTAAGCATAGTCGCACTTTACCATTTTTTTTCCGAGCTAGGGTCATGGGCGAACACCATGGGCTGGTACTTTCTTCGATCACATCAAGATGCAACATTCGGTCAATCTCAGCATATATTTCTTTCTGTACAGCAGGCGATACAGCATGATATTTTTGTTTAATGGGATCTGCATCTCCGGTGTTGATAATATGGCAGAGCAAAGAAGTCCTTCCCAATCCCAACTTCTGAAAGTCAGGAAGTTGTTTAATGATCATCGACAGACGTGAACGTTGGTCGGTGGATAAGTCGTGATGTTTGGTGGAAGAGATAGGAGAACCGGATTCGCTATTAGTATTTGGCGAAGCATCATTATTTTGCGCTTTTATCTCGTTAAATTTGATGTTTGGATTAGTAAGGTTTTCTAATTCGGCTGCTATTGTTGGTTTTAAATTAAATGCCTCCCAAAAGTCACAGCCGAGATATAGGGCCTGTTGTAAAGAAGGAACTACGCTAATTTTGAGAAGTTTAGTTTCGTTGTTATATATAATGTTCGCGTTAATATATCCCAAAATCGTCTGTTTGGATCCGTCAGCAGTTTGGATCGTGCCATGCAATTTAATAAGTTTTAAGTTATGCTTTTGAATAAATTCCTCTGCGCCGCAGCCCAGGGCACTCACGTTTGCGCCACTATCGAGGAGTCCCTTTATAAATACTCCGTTTAAAGAAATTGTGGCAAAAGGTCTGTTATCGAATGGAATGTCAGATACGCCATACACGGATTCTACAATCCGTGCTCGCAGGTTACGTCGGAGTTTAAAATGTTGAATAGATCGCAATTTATGCTTATCAAGTTTGACTGGGGCCGTTTGAGGTAAGCATCTGGACACTGAGGGATGGGATAAGTCTAGCGTAAGTTGGGGAAAGCCTTCTCCTCCGTTGAATTTGGTTGGTCTTTTGTGGAATTGGGTTTCCGAGTTTGAGCTTGGGAATGGTGGAACCCAGACCGACCCATTCCCACCCTCCAGTTTTTCTCTCGATTACATGTTGAGCAATGCGGTAACATGGTGTCAGCTGCCCCACAGCCAAAACAGAAAATCTTTAAAGGGATGTCACAATACCACCAAAAATGACCTGTTCTCTGACAGTTCCAGCATTTCACTGGAGTAAACGTACTTGTATCTTGTGGATAAGGTGACCTTGAAGTTAGAATTGCCGAAATATTCTGATGTTCGTTTTGTATCGCTGCACTATTCGGACATCCAGTTTCACACAAAAGCTCGTTTATTTGGGGTGCAGGATGCGGTCTAAATCGTGGCCGTTCAGGCGTATAGTTGGCATTTTTCCACACATCTTCGACATTGACACATATACTAAGTAAATCGGGCACCGTGTTTATAAATTGCCCCGCTAAATGAACTTTAATATCTCGACGCATATTTTTCTTAAGCATCTCCAGCATTTCTTGATCGTTAAGAGGCTTGGTGAGCGGTTGCGCTAGTTCCTGGATTGAGTAATAAAACTCAATAAAACTTTCATCAAATTTCTGTTTGCGATTGTCGATCGTTTGCCGAATATCAATATCCGATCGCCTAATTTTAAATCTATACATTAGTGATTCTCTCAGTATTTGCCAAGTACACTGAGGATTCTGTTGCAACATTGACCAATAGTGATTTCGAGCGAGACCTCTTAAAAATAAGTGCAACCCATTCACTAATTGCTGCTCGGAGACATTATTGGTTGATGCGAGATGCTCGACTTGAAAAATGAATTTCTCGACCGCCACATCAGTTCCATCGTACGATAATTTCCATTTGTCCATCTTGGTGGTATACAAATCAACATTTTTCGACGGAGCAACATTGAAACCACTCGTATCGCGTGGTGTATGCGAGATGTCACTATTATGTGGTGCAGTATGATTTGTTGGGTTTGTCAACCCCCCTGGTACTTGATTAAATTGCATATTGACTGCAGACGGCCGAGTAAAATTATTTGCCAGAAAATCGTAAGGTTGGGGTGGCGGATAATGCGCCTCCGGTGGTTTGTACATCAGTTGATATGGAAAGCTGAGGTTCGAGGAAGGCTGCATGTTGGGAAATTGATTAGTTATATAAGGGTTTTGAACGGACATGCTGGGCAATGGGTAATTGTAAGATTGTGAAACTCCTAGATTTGGATTTACAATATATGTGGGTGGTTTTATACCAGGCGGAATGCCAGGGACGGTACTAGTTAGAATATCAGAAAATTTACCATCTGACGTTCCCGGCATTGACTTCGGGTTTGTATCATGTGAACGGGCCGGGTTTGGATCCTGTGGATTAGGATTGTGTACGATTGAAGTTCCAAGTGTCATTGCTGGAACAGTAGTGTTAGATTCTATCGGACTTGAAACTCGCTGAATTGTTTGGGTAGGTCTAGCGACAATAGAGTTATCCACAGAGACATCTTCAGAATAGGCCTCCTTTAAACACGATGAACTTCCGTTTGACAACCCGATATTTGATGGATTTACATTCATTAAATCAACTAACATTTCAGATGGTTTAATATCAATGGCTTTAAGCTCCGTAATAGACTCATCAGGATCTTGAGATTTCTGTGCTACTTTTCCACATACGCATAATAACCGGGAAACCAGTTTGGATAATTTGGTTGCCGTAGGTTGTACAGCTTGAATGGTCGCGACACGATCTGCGCGACCCAATAGATGGAGCAACCGGGAATTATAAACTTCCAGCTCTTCGGTTTGATCACTAAAGGATTTAATAAAATTGTGAAGCCCATTTTGAAGATGTTGTAATTTCAAAATACATATTGATATCTCAGCCTGGGGCAGCGAATTGGCTAACGCATGTAAACATTTTGGGGCTAGGTTAGGGTCATCTTGTTCAGCTGCTAATTGTTCGTCCAAGATACGGAATCGTTCGTGAACATCTCCAGAAATTTGACGTAATTCGCATTCCACGTTGAATTCGTCGTTCTCCAAATTTTCGGATTTTATTAGTGTAAGGTACATTTTGATTAATTTTGTAGGCGAAGTTTAAATTTTTTTTTTTTTTAAATTCAGCTATCTGATCAAATCGGTATCTTTATAAGAATTCCCGATTTCAACGCAATCACTCGATTTAAATTGGTTTAGTTAACAATAATGATAATTATAATTTTCCGTGATTACAAAAATAATTATTTCTTGAGTACGCAATCGATAATTTATAAAAATTTACAGTAATATTATTTATGAGACCAAGGCAGACGTACGACGAGCAAGTCTTCAACATTTGGAACCGATTAAGTTTTCTAGTTCTGATGTATAATAAAAGGTAGTGCGGGAACTGAAATTAATTTGTTAACTAACAATTGAGTCAACAACAATTAGATACAATTGCGAAACAAACAAAATGTAATAAAAGGAATGGCTATAGCTATATTATATAACGTACAAACAATTCGACTTAATCTAAAGAAATGTTTGCGAAGAATAATTTGCTAATTGGAACGTTATTTAGTACACTGCAATCAACATAGGAAGTAAATTCCAATAGAACTTAGTGTGTAAACGTATAGTAGTTTAAGAATTTCATTCAAGGCGATTGTAGCTACATATAATTAAATAAAACCTATGCATCAAATGTAATTCTTAGACAAACAGGAGATTGACTAGATTAAATCAGATTAAGACGGACGACACAATCAATAATTTAAAAAACTAGAAGTAGTCGCGATCTGGAACAATTAGTCAATATTAAGGAATAGGGATAGGGTGTTTGGTCAGAATTCAAAAGTGGAGAGTATACCTGTTCTAACTACTGAAATAAAAAAAAATAGATTATAAGAAAGGATAGCCTTGTATTCTTGGGCGCCACTGTAACAGTGTGGCTTTAGAGACACACTGCTATAGATATTTATAAGTGTACAATACCAATTCAGAGCCCTTACGCGGTCGCGTATAGCGCAGCTAGATCTCAGGAGTTAAGGGGTGGGCTTGTTAAGGGTTGAATTAGTCTGGCTAAACCGCGAGTATGAAGTTTTAAAAAAAAATTGGGAAAAAAAAATGATAAAGTTTTAAGACATTAACGACTATAGCACGTAATTAACTGTATGGAGGTATAAAATTGTAGCGGATTGCAAATGACAAATTGATAGTTGACACAGAAATATCTCAATTTATGAATTCTGACCGGGACGAAGCTAGGACTAAGAGAAAATAGGAAAATCATTCATCAGAACTAGACTATAATTCAATCACAAAATCGCAATAGCAGTTACGTTGAAACCTCTGCTCGTCATGACGGAACCTACCTTGGCCTCATTATTATTTCGTTCAATGCCTCATAATGATGATAATAATTGAAAATATTAGATTTTTACGATGCATAATATAACATAAATTCATAAATTTATTAATATTTTAAAATAACACTTGATATATGAATATTTAATATATAAAAAAAATAACCATAATGAATTTAAAATGAAGGAATATAAACCGTTCCCGAATATGCAAAATCAAACTAAAGCAAAACCTATACTACAGCCTAACTAACTATATGCTAAATTACAAAAAAAATGGTTAACTAACAATAGGAAAATTAGATTTTAATTACTAAATTCAATTTGAGTTTATATAAAAATATGATAAAAAAAAACCTGGTGAGATATGTACGGCAATGATGGATAAAGATGAAATGTTGATTGTGGTAACGATGGTGGTTGCGCAGTAAACGTTGTGCAATCTGTTGCATATTCACTTGAATTATAACGCAGCGAAGAATTCATAGTTTGCATATATGTATGTAGATGCAACCGGACACAAATGTTATGTATTGATTATTATTAATATTTAGATTATTATTTTTTATGTGATTTAATGTTATTTTTAAATAGGATTATTATTCAATTGTTATGTACAAGTTAAATTAGAGTCTATTTCACTGTATTTGGGGGTTTCTTTTTATTTTTGGTCTTTTTGTGAGCCACACCCAATTTAAAATTTTTCCGTTTCTTTAGAATCACGTCCTTGAGGTCACTCACACAGTTTTTTTTTTCATATATAAAATACAAGCACATTTCATTCACGAGCACAATTTATAATTATCAATTTATCTTAAACAACTATAACTATCAGTTAATTATTTTTATTTTTTTATTTTTTTTAAAGTCTTACTTAATATACATATTTACTTTAATTTTGCACCATGTAATAAGAAAACCCTTATATCACAAAACTATATGCGATCGGTCGCATCAAAACCCGTCAAATCTCTCATTATAATTTCAATCTTATCGTTCTCGTGAAGCACAATTATTCACATTTATTATAAGACAGTAATTTTCTAGTGAACGAATAATATCACTCGAATTAAAAATTATTTAATATCATTAAATAAAGCGATCCGATCGATAGCAGAATCAAAAACTCAATCCTCTTTTTTTTTCCAATTTTGAATTCTGTCGTCAACTTTATAATCAAAATGTGGTAACTGTGCAAGCCGAAGCAAGCATGCATGTCTAAATGTTCAACTAACCAGGTTTGGTTGACGGTACATGTTACGTCACTACAATTATAGGGTGTATTAAAATTTAACGCTGTAGTGGGCAACGCGGCGTTACAATCTGACAAGGTGCATCACAAACAACTAAAGTGGAGCAGTCACCATTAGCAAGGGGGAGAATCCAAGCAGAGAGTCGTTGCACTTCAACGAGTAGCTGAAAAAGGCAGCAGATGGCTCCCACAACTGATTACTCCATAACCTAGCAACTGTAGGCAGTACATTTATCCTAAGCAGGTCAGGAAAAAAGAGAAAACAAGAGTTCAGTGGCACTATTCTGGTAATTCCCTGGGAATAGGGAATTGGGGAAAGATTTTATATGTAATTTGTATTTAAAATGTTTTTTTCTGGCATACTGAGGTAAAAAGTTAGTGTTAATTTTTTTGAAAACAAAGTTAAATTGGGAATAATATTCCCTACGAATTTAGATATGGAAAAATTATTCCCAATTTATAAATATTTACATCAAACTTTTTTCCTCAGTAGGCCGAAAAAAAATATTTTAAATAGAAATTACATGTAAAATCTTTCCCCAATTCCCGATTCTCAGGGAATTACCAGAATAGTGCCACAGGATGTTATTTTTCATAACGAAGTACGGGCTCGTATTCTTGAAATCGGTGGATATTTCCGCATGCAGATTATAATTTGCATTAAAATTCTTTATTATTATTCGAATTTTTCGTCGGTTGCTTTAATCGATTTTTCAAATTTGCTACAGAGTCGGAAATTTCCATCGATTTTTGTTTAGTAATGAAATAAATAATAGAAGACTTGCAAGCAAATTTGAAAGAAAAAGATTATCCGGAAAAATTTGAATAATATAAAGAATTTTAATGCAAATTATAAACCGGATGCGGAAATATCCCCTGATTTGAAGAATACGCGCCCTGTGGCCCTATTCTGACTTTCCCTGGGAATAGGGAATTGGGAAAAACATTTTCATAGCATTTTTGTCAAAATTATATTTTTCTGGCCTACTGCGGGAATAAGTTTAGTGTAAAAATTTTCAAAACAAAGTGAATTGGGAAACTTTTGTTCCAAAAAAATTTTATAGGGAAAAATATTTTCCCATTTAACTTTGTTTCGAAAATATTTACACCCAACATGTTCCCTTAGTAGGCCAGAAAAATACAATTTAGATAAAAATGCTATGAAAATATTTTTCCCAGGGAAAGCCAGAATAGGGCCACTGGCCACCGATATTGTTGACGAAGTAATCTTGGTATGGAACGTTAGGTCCTAGGTTGAACGGGGGTTCAATGTGGAGACGCAAGGTTGTCTCAGTGGCTCAAGTGTAATAACCGTTAGGCGAGTAATAATTGGCAATCGAGAGAAGCTAAATAATGAAACAAAACAGAAAATGGAGGAGTGTAATTGTTGTCGGCAACACCCGACTTTCTTTTACGACAGACGTACATAGATCTCGAATACACCACACTTAATTTCTAAACTGAAAAATTGAACCTACCAGATTACTGATAAAAAGTCTTTTTCGTAATCAAAAATGATTATTCGTGCTTCTAAAAAATAAACAAGGTCAATCCTTGTTAAAAATTTAATGTTCATTGCCGGTTTGTGAAAAATGCTTTAGTATGATAAAATTTTCTAATAGTCAATCCGTGAAATAAAATTTTGTTTTCAAAACTCTTCGTTTACGGTAAAATTTAAAATATAATCTCAACAAATATTTAATAACAATCTTTTTATGTTAATTGTTTTTCGTAAGTGCTAAGATTTTTCGATTTATAGTAAAAACAGAAAGTATCATCCTGATCAATCAATCCGTATGGTCTGTATAGGGCCGAATTTTTGTTGAAAAATGTTTTTTCTTATCAAAAATCGACCTTATGCTCAAATTTTGGAAAACTGGAAACGGTATTTATCCAAATTTTATTTAAAATGGTTTAGTTCATAGTTGTTTCTGTAGTAAACTTTTCACAATATTTGCAAAAAACGAAAACGCTCCTATGGAAGCTGTCACTTAGACCTATTTTGCCCAAAATTCACCAGAGGAACCTCCCAATTTATTGTAAATGCTTAAGAATGAAGTCCTGATCAATCACTTCTGCTGTACAGAGCCGATTTTTGATTGAAAAGTAGTTTTTTGACCAAAATCGTTATTTCCGGTAAAACATGGAAAAATGATCTGGGTCGATAGTGGTGCAAATTTAATTTAGAATGTTTTAGTTTATGAGCGTTTTATAGAACAGAGGCATCGATTCGCCAAGAAGCTAGAGGATTACCTCTGGCGAAACAAGAAGAAGTGAAACAAATGATTAAGATATTCGAGTAGATCGAGTCATGGTGCAGACTGTGGAGCTCACCGTTTGTGATATGTAGATTATCGAAAACTTAAAGATGTCACAAAAAAGAATAGCTTTCCATTACTACAAATCGATAAAACATAATGGACGTATTTTCGGACACTAGAAAGTTCTCCTCAGTCAAGTGGAATGTGAAGGGTGTACGGCATATATAAGTACTGCCCGAATTAGAACGGACCAATTCGGATAGAGTAGTTACTAGTACCGGATTTAAAAATAATATTACGATTTAAGGTAGAGGATCTTCTTTAATAATAATAATTATCCCAACGACCTATTACTCCTCCCAACCGCGCGCGGGTAGTCTCCATCTGTATTATTATTTTTTTTTTCTGAGTATAATTCAAGTGAATCATAAACAAGGACATCGAGTTGCTTAGCCAGTGAAATTGAAAATTTGGATTTTAAAGCGGCAAAATATGGTTTAGTATAAAAATAAATGTGATTATAAATAAATAGCTAAATAATAGTTAAACAAGACGATTCCCGTCGCAGACGGAAGGAAAACGGAAGTCGAGTCTGCGTAGTACAAACAGATTTGATAGATTAAAAAAAATAAAATAGATAAAAGATAAAGTCAAGCAAAATCAAATGAAACAACAAAAAAAACAAATAAGTTAAATAAAATATCAAACTATAGTCAAGAAAAATAAAAAAAAAATCAACGTGAGTTTCGTCATATTAAAATCGATAAAATGGCAGCGCTCATTAGCTTCGTACAGCATTCTAGAGACGGGCTCATTCTTTCTGTAATCAGTTCGATGAGGGTAGTTCTAAACATAGGCACCGTTCTTAAATCCCGCGAATTTATATTTAGATTAATTTTACCTAGCAGAACAAGAGAATCCGCCAATTAGTATTTGATGAATGAAAACCACGTCTGCAACAACTCGACGCTTACTAAGTGGTTGTAAATCAATTAGCTTCAGACGATCTTCATATGAAGGTAGGTTGAACATATCCACCCACAGTAGCCCGCGTAAAGCAAAGCGAAGAAATTTTCGCTGCACTGCTTCAATCCTCTTAATGTGAACCTCATGATACGGCGACCAGACCTGGCTAGCATACTCGAGCAGGGGACGAACGAATGTTGAATAGAGAGCCTTCTTAACATAAGGATCGTCGAATTCTTTCGACCAACGCCTGATGAAACCGAGCGCAGAATTGGCTTAGGTGATTGTTTGACATTTATCCACGTTCAAATCAAGGTTGTTCTTAGCACACCAAGTGGAGAAGTTATTCAGGTCAGATTGTAAAAGTCTCTTATCCGTTGTGTTTGAAAACCGTTTGTTAATCTTCATGTCATCGACATATATAGATATCGATGAATTTTTAATTAAACATTCAACGTCGTTGATTGACATTATGAAAAATAATGGCCCAGATGAGGTATCAGTTGATACTGATGACCTGAACAGTATATGGTATATACGGTCTCTGAGATAAGAGGCCACCCAACGGAGAATTTGGGGAGAAAAGCCAAGGGCCTTAAGCTTGAACAAAATGACTTCATGAGAAATCCTGTCAAACGACTTGCTAAAATCGGTGAAGATAACACCAACCACTTTCCCTGCCTCCATCGTATATAATGCTTGTGACGTGAATTCAATTAGGTTTGTTGTCGTGGTCCGTGCTTTGAGAAAGCCATGCTGATTGTCAGAAAACAACGGTTTACAATTAAAGTACAGTGAGTCATACACAATACTTTCGAACAGCTTAAGAATACTACATAATTTCGCAATCGGCTTGTAATTACAGATGTCTGACTTGCAACCGTTCCTATGACTGGGAACTATAAAAGAACTTTTCCAAATAGATGGAAAAATTCCAAGCGAAAGCGACTTTTGGAAAAGTGTCGTCAGTGGCTGAGCAAGAATATCACTGCAGTTTTGTAGGATGGTAGACCGTCAAGACCGGATGAGAAATCATCTTTAAGTTTAGAAATCTTTTGTACCACGGATTCATAATCGATTTGAAGGGAAGTTAAGATTGTTTGAATACAGTTATTCATGTATGCAAAGTAACCTTCATCGGGATCAAAATCGCCCCTTGTGAAAGCCAGACTGAATAAGTCAGCAAAATGATCTGCTTATGACTTTACGGTCATTAAAGGAATGATCCCTATACTTCAAAATGAAAGGGTATCCGTCAGACTTTCTCTACAGATTGATAAAGCGCCAAAAACACTTAGGATTAGCGATTAGATTATATTGCATGAGTCTGATATAATTCCCATAAAGTTCGTCAGATTTGGTTTTCAGGAAACTTTGCCCAACGTTTGTTCCTAAGGTTACGTAATGTTCGTAATTCACTATTATACCAAGGAGGTGATGGCGATACAGTTTTTTGGCGGTTATACGGAATGGAATGTTTAAAACATTCAAAAACTGCAGAGTAAAAATTGACAGTTTGTGTTTCTATGTCTTTATGATCATTTATAATGATGTTAACGTTGACGTTAGCCAATAAATGTTTAAGCATCACAAAGTTGGCCTTACGAAAAGTGAAACGTGGTGGAGTTCTAGAGTTGACATTGAGACTGACTTGTTCCAGACAAAAAGTGATCAAAATGGGAGGATGGTATACATCTATGGCACAGAGGATTAGATTGGTTTCAGAAGCGATGCTATTGTTGATAAAAGAGGGAAACACCAAATCGAGCTGCCTATTCAGACTGTTCTTAACGTTGCGAATCTGAAATAGTCTAGAGTTCAACATATTGTCAGTGGATAAAGTTTCTTTGGCAGTTAGTGCATTCGAAGCAATATAATGAGTGTTACATCTGAATCATTCCAATTAAGCCCGGGGAGATTGAAATCACCCACAACGGAAATGTCATCTTGAGTATTCATTAGGTCAATGACGAAATCAACAGCATTTGGCCAATATGGAGTGAACTTTCATTTAAAACACCATTAGTGAAGACCTGTTTGGAAAGGCCATCTTTTAGAGAATGGTTGGTTAAAAGAAATATGGTACAACTCAGATGGCAAGGTTTAATAAAAATGGGGACAAAAGTCTGTCAAATACTTAAAAAGCATCATGGAAAAGTAAGTAGAAACCATCAAAGAATTAATAAAACACTCACAAATATTCGTTAACGAGTTTAATGGTCCGAATGTAGACAGTCGGTAGTGGAGTGATGGTAAAAATTTGATTAATGTGCAGTAGTGAAAGAACTTACACAAAAAAAATTAAGTGTGCTTTAGACCACACTACTGAAGTAAAACTTCTAATATATATTTAATATTTATAATATAATATAGAAAAATTATAATATTGGAAAAAAAATTGGTCACCCTTTGTGTTCTCGAGTGTCACCTAGCCGTTTATGTCTGATACCACAAGAGGTAACGTTGTAACTTGGTAACTTTTTCAAGGCCAACTAGTCGTAATAGACAATGTTTATGTATGTGTCACAAAATGGACAAAAAAACCATTTTTGAAATCTTTTCGCATAGTAAAAATGGCCTTGAAATATTTTTTATTTCATTTATGTATAACCACAGTACATCATGTGGTTTCATCGAAAATATGTTTAAGTCGCATTAAAACCTGTACCATAGGCAATCGGGGAAAGAAACGAAGAAAGAATCGGTTTCTGCGATACCTCGTGTGAAATGGAGCTATAATATAGAAAAAATACATATAAAATATATCACACGGACGAATTTTTTTTGGTCACCCTGTGCGTTCTGGAGTGTGTAAGTTAGTGAGTGACATAGATGTTATAATATAGAAAAAAAAAATTTTGGTCACCCTGTGCGTTCTCGAGTGAGTTAGTCAGTGACATAGAAGTCTATATTATGACTTTCCAATTTTCCTGTTTTTCAATTTTCCAATTTACAAATTTTCCAATTTTCCAATTTACCAACTTTCAAAATTTCCTATTTTCATATTTTTTATTTTCCTATTTTGCAATTTTGCAATTTTTCAATTTTTCAATTTTTCAATTTTTCAATTTTTCAATTTTCCAATTTTCCAATTGTCCAATTTTCCAATTTTCGAATTTTCGAATTTTTCAATTTTCCAATTTTCCAATTTTCCAATTTTCCAATTTACCAGTTTTCCAATTTACCAATTTTCCAATTTTCATATTTTCATATCATCATATTTTCATATTTTCATATTTTCATATTTTCATATTTTCATATTTTCATATTTTCATATTTTCATATTTTCATATTTTCATATTTTCATATTTTCATATTTTCATATTTTCATATTTTCATATTTTCATATTTTCATATTTTCATATTTTCATATTTTCATATTTTCATATTTTCATATTTTCATATTTTCATATTTTCATATTTTCATATTTTCATATATTCCTATTTTCCATTTACCTGTTTTCCAATTTTCTAATTTTCCAATTTTGCAAAATTTCGAAATTTCCAATTTTCCAATTTTTCCAATTTTCCAATTTTCCAATTTTCCATTTACCAATTTTCCAATTTTCCTATTTTCTTATTATCCCATTTTTTTAACCAATGATTAAAATAAAATGGTATCAACTAATGTTCCACCTAGGGATTTATGAATTGTCATGGCACATCCTGATACTAAAGGAAAATGATTTCGTTTTGCGTCTATTGTTTCGTTCGCCTCGTTCGATTACACTTTTCGTAACGCATTTGGCAGCTTGGTCCCCAAGTCAAGCGTGCCTAAAGAAGTTTTACTTCAAAAAGCTGCGGTATATCATATACCCATTCAGGAAACAAAAACCATCGTTAGATAATTTAATTGACCACTGGATTGGAAGCTATGGAGTCCCAAAGCAAATTCTCATATTAAGAAAAGCATTTTGAACTAGCGATTTTCAGTAAATTTGTGTATAAGAAAAAATTCGGTTAGTAAGCGATCGAATGAGTACTAGCAGAGCCTTCTAAATATAAGAGCCGTAAGATTCCGCCATTTTTTTCCACGAGCTTTCCATAGAGGGGAATCTTTTTGTTCTTTTTCATACCAATCAGTGTATTTTAATATTTTTTTAGAAACATTTTCGTCACCTTTGCGCTGGTTCTGGATATTCAGCACAATTTATATTTATGAATGCAATGAACGCAATGCGTTAATCATGCAGGAGATTTGGTACGCGATAGTTTAAATACGAAAGTGAACAATACGGGTGAAATAAATTTTGGTAATTGGGGATTTTTTTGTTGTTAAAAACCAATAACTTACGCCTTAACCTATGTTAATACTTAGGTTAGATTTCAGTGGTTGACACTCACTTAGGCAATTTTTGGCCCATTGTGATACCACGCATTCTCGCCACATCATTAGCCTATTCACCTAAACACCTCTTCACACAACTACAGTACACCACCTGTACATTGCAAGCTCCATGTCAACTTGTACAATGACATGGACGGTGGGTCGGTGCTCTGCATTCCATCAGAGGGTCTTACTTGTGTTTATTAACATCACCGATCGTAATCGATGATGAAAATTGTGAAAAATGTTAATACTTAATATCAGTATGCATTATTATTTTTAAATTATTATTAATTACTTAATTTTAGTATGTTAGCTCAACATGCGTGTAATTATTAGATTATATTTCTTTGTTAATGAAATCTAGAGGAGCTGCTCTGCGACGTCGTCTGTATTTCGGTTGCCTTAGTAGTTTCTCGCTAATTCGTAAGGGTGTGATTCCAGTTTAAGTTGGTATTTTAGACTGCATGATTTTAATGTCTCTTTAATAGTTTTGATTTCTAGGTCTCTATGGATGTTGCTGTTTCGAAAATACCATGGGGCATTTGTAATGTTACGAAGTATCTTTGCTTGCATTTTTTGTACAACATCTATATTTGATGAACTAGTTGTGCCCCATAGCTGGAGACCATATGTCCATATGGGGATTAGGATCGCTTTTTATTGTAGAACCTTGCAGTCTAGAGAAAGTTTCGATTTTCGTCCGATCAACCAGTACATTTTAGAAAATTTTATTCCGCAGCAAGTGCAGCTTGTATGTCGCAAACATCTAAGCAGCCTTCAATTCTTTTTAGCAAAATAAACAGTCAGTCTTTTTTGATTTTTTAGATGGTATGTGTAATATTTTTTACCCACTTCGTCAAAATGTTTAAGTAGGGCTCTGAAGTCATCGAGTGGGACAATATAAAATTTGGAATCTGTTAATGTTGCGATTTTCTTAACCAGTTCATTATTAGATACTTCCCTTAAATAAATTGGAGCCGGTTTTGCAGTTTTAAAATTCAGCGCTGTATTGAGGTCAACGACCTCGAAACTAGGGTAGTTAATTTTGGTTAATACCTCGTTCACTCCGTGTCACTTTGCTCCTGCCAGCAAACTGGGCAGATTTCGGGCCACGTTTTCTTTTAGATTGAAAAGTGATTTACCTATCCAATTCCGTTTGCACTAATTTATTTTCACACTGAACACTTTCTTCATCGCTGTTTTCATTTTTATTTTTAAACAGTGGTATAATTAATTCTGTCGAAGAAGCACTTTTATTCACTGCCATAGTTGTTGTCTTTGGGCTGTGTTGAACTTTACTCACATTATTATTTTAACGTGTAAAACCTCATTAAATCCGTTAAATCTTTGAAGAATACTGCCTAAACATTTCGTATATGTGTTAAACTGGGTCTTTAACTTATATATAACCTTTTCGATCTGCTACTTACCACAAAAGTTTATCCTTACAAAATTAGTAGAGCATAACCCCAAAAGCTAAAAAAAAGCGCGGATATAATATCAAAAAATTCTTGGCGGTTCGCCCTGGCACACAAAGAATAAATTTATGTTATCATACATAAATCATCGGAAAAAGACAAAAGAAATCAAAAACAGTTTAAGATGAACATGAAAGCGCAAAGTAGCAAAGTACATACATAGTATACGAGTATTATTTAACTACCTCCTTCAAATTTTTTAATAATAAAACGAAATAATCCTTTTCATTATAATTTGTATGATGCGAGCTTTTTAATTTTCTATGTTTTATTAAAAACAGCAACGAATAAAAATAAATAAATAAACATTATTTATTAAATTTTTATTTTATGTACTCGTGTATTTTATAAAAATAAAAACGAACGAAGTAAGCTTAAATTAATTTTTCAGGATTTTTTTAAAATTCATTTTTATGTTTTAGAGCTTTTTTATTTTATTATGTATATTGTGCCGTTTTTGTTTATTTTGAAACAAGAAAAGCTACAAACTAACATTGAATACGAATAATGAGCTTTTTACAGCAACACAAAATATCAAGGAATATTATTTTAATTATTTTTTGAAAATGCAAATTAAAAGGATATTGTTACGTTTGTTTTTATTGTATATTGTTTTAATTTTAACATAATTTTTTTTAAAATTTGCAATACATAAATTAATTTATTTACTTTCCTCTCTTCTTTTGCTCTGTTTAGTTTTTCTATTATTACGATTTATTTTTTGTTGAACTTTTTTTTAATTAGTAAAATATTAATGTTTTTGAGTTCTCTGAGAGATTAAATGGTTCTTGCAAGGATATTCTAGACGTAAAAAGGTATTTCAAATTGAATTATGTTCACTTGTTTAAAATGTGTATACAGAATCATAAACACAAGTGATTCTAGATGCATTGTAGCAACAGTACTTGTATATAATAAAATAATAAAGAGATTTGCATAAATTTAATTAATTTTATAATAGATAGTTGATTTTGCTAGATTTAATAGACAGAATAAGCACTTAAGATTTTTTTGCGATTATGACCAGAGTCAATGATTTCGAGGCATACTTCGCGTTTTGTACCTGTCTTCAAAACACGTCAAATATGTCAGACATTTTGTTTTTTCTAATTACACATTGTAACGGTGATGATACAATTTAAAATAAAAATTTAATACCGTTGGCGGAAGTGTTTGACTGGTATTTCGATATTTCTACCACTTTATACTACCAACAAATATATGTTGCCAAAATCGTTCCTAAATCAGTCTTACAAATTACTTAAGAACTGTGTTAGCTTCCTTCTGTGGTAGCTTCCTTCCATCCAATTTATTCATTTTTCAAAATCACATCCAGAACACATTTTGGAATCCTATCTTATATTTAACAAATTTAAAGAGAGTTATATCCCAAATTATTATTTCAGAGGCATGTTCTACATTTATATTAGATTTTCATTTTCATCATTAATCTGAGTTCCATCCCTTTGATTGGAAATAACATAGTTCTTTTATGGAACAAGACGCATCAAAACGGCTATATCGGAGCACCTCTCATAAAATTTTACAAAATCAAGTTTTATTGCAGTCGTTTCCTGACACGCGAATATATCATTCTCAATTTTTTTTCGAAAACGGGTCGAGCCGATTTGTTTTAAAATAGGGACTCGGATCCTACTAAAAACTCATCATAATCGATTCTTAGCACTCGAAACCCGTTCTCATCAATTTTTGATAATAATCGTTTGGTAAAAAATCATGCAACATCATGCAACATGATATTCATGACGCAATATGGTGGAACATCGCAATATGGTGCAGGACCATCCCACAATCTGATGTAAAGTTCTGCAACATGATGCGGCATAGTGAAACATTACTCAACATCCCTCAAAAAGATACAACATCAAGCAGCATAGTGAAATATCATGCAACATGGTGCAATATGACGCAAAGCGGTGCAGTATAGTGCAACATAGAATATTGCAACATTCACAATATGATGTAACATCACGAAACATGGTGGAAAATCTCTCAACAAGATGCAATATTAAGCAAAATAGTCCTACAACATACTGCCGTTAAAGCCAGTTTTTTTTTAAAGTGACTCGGTCTCCACCAAAGGACCTCCTAAAAAATTTTTCTTAAAATTAGGACTAGTCTCAACCCATTCCAGTCATTCTAAGCCCTTATCGCCGTATGTAATGGCATTTATGAAGCTTAATCGAACCGAAAAAAATTAATAAATGGTCCAGGCCCCACTAAGAAAAATTCACCTAAATGAAAACAAATCGAAATTGAATCCTGGCATTTGAAATCCCGCTTCACAGATTTTTATCAAAATCGTGCGAAATTGAAAAAAAAATTAATAATAGAACCCGGCCTTCTTCGGATGACCCCCGAATGCATTTTTTACTTCGGATGAAATCAGAGCCCAAACAATTTTTACCAAAATCGTGCGAGTCAAAAACAAATATATTAAAAATAGGAGCCGTTCTCCACCGAATGACTTTCTAAACAATTTTTTTCGAAATCAGAACTCATCGCAATTGATCCCTGGTACTCTAAAAAATCTTCTCAGTAATATTCCGTTTACTTCTATGGTGAAGAATTTTTCGTCGCGTTTAATTACTTTGTACGGACCGGTATAAAGAGCTGGAAGAGACTTCCCCATAAAATCAGATTTTAAGAACATATGAGACCAGGTCATGAGAATGCCGAAGTTGGTTTAATTTCATCGAAATGTTTTAATAAATAACTAAATCAGTTAAATTAATAACAAAATCAGATTGTGAAATTTTGTCAGCCAAAGAAGAACTTAAAAATTGATCAGACACACTCAATTTACTTCCTTACCAGTTCGGCCGTAGTTGTTTTAAATTCTTCGTTATAAGCTTACCTCAATCCCAACCTTACGGTTGGTAATAAATTCATCCTGTCTGATCGTTCTTGACTCATTATTGCTGTTTTTCTAGATCGCTACCACCTCTCAACTATGTCATTAGACTTCAGATTGTAAGATGTTGTCTGGACTACTTTAAATCCATTAAATGCTGATAATTTGCTAAGTAAATGAGATTCGAACCGCTGTTAACTTTAACTATGACGTTTGAAACCCCGAAACGTTTACTCCATTTGGAGTAGTTACACAATACCGCTGATTATCAGAAATAGGCAAAGGACCAAGCGTTGCGAAGTTAATATATAAGATCCGAGAGGGGAAATGGTATTTCTTGAAATTTTCGAGCATTGACATCCTAAAAAAGTTGAGCCATAGTTTTTGAATCTATGGGTAGATTACAGATGGCTAGATTACATTTTCTGTCAATAACTTAACAAGTGTTTTAATATCTGGATGAGACAAACCTTGAAAGGCCTCAAAAACATTTTTCCGAAATTCAATTGGTATAAAAGGTGTTTGAATAGGTATCGAAACATTACAATAAATTGTTTTATTGGAATTACGGTTTAATGGAACTTACATAAACTTTAAAGACGACAATTTTAAATTTGCGCGTAATAATTCTCGGAGTTCTGCATCATTATTAATGCTCGAGATGTGTTTGATGTCAGTAGTGAATTGACCGACAAAATCCAAGTGACGTAATTGACGTGGTAATGTCTTTTCCAGATTCTAATAAAAAGCGTAGATTAATGATTTGTGATCCGTAAACCAGGTTAACTCACGACCTTCTAAAAATATGTAAAGTGTTTGTTGCGGGAATAATCTGCAAGAATATCTCTGATGATTAAGCCGTTTCTTGATAGCTTCCGAAAAATCTTTTCTAGATATGCTTAATAACATTTAAAAGCTATTAAAATATCATCTAAATGAACAAATGCAAAATTTAGTCACAAACAAAAGAACGGAGTGCATAAATTGTTGAAAACTTTGAGCTGCATTCCTGCGACCGAAAGTCAGTTTAGTAAACTCGAAAAATCCAAAATGAGTTTGTTGTTGAGAAAACTGAACATCCTTCAAGTTGATAGGCAAAGTATTGGTCTGTTTCTTTTTTTTTTTGTTTTTGTTTTTTTTTTTTCAAAACGAGTTGCAGAGGACTATACTTCTTATGAGTGTGTCATAAGATTTTTGAATTCGTTTTTTGCAATCGGCATTTTATCCGGTGCCAAACGTGTAGTATTACAAGAAACAAGAGATCCTGAAATTTCCTGATATTGGTAAAACAAATTGAAAATTTAGAAAGTGAATTTTGAATTTGGAAATCAATTTGTGACATCCAATTGCGATATTGCTGACTCTCTGTGTAAGGTAATCACTCCAATGACATAAAACGATGTAACCGGATGAAACAGTTTTTGTTTGCGTAAATCCACAATTAACTAGGTATTTTTTAGAAAATCAGCACAAATAATAAGTAATGACACGTTTGTAATAATGGATTTCCATTTAAAATTTCATCCAGTTCATAATCAATATCAAAAATTTACATTCCGTATGTAAAATATTTAGAAGGGAGCTCCCTGGTATTTCAGTCTGCTAAACACTAGACACGGACAGGTGCACAGTAAAAAGAGAACAATTTTTTCCTCCTCTTCATTTTCGCAAATACGGCCGTAATCCTCGCATGCTTACTTATGAGACAGTGCTCAGTAATAACACCCACTACAATACAGACGTGCCACCGTCGCAGTGATTTCATCTTCTGTATCTTGACAGGTCTAGTTTTAGCCAGAACTTCCTAGTTATAACGTATGAGATATTAATGGACCATCCGTCGTTCGTTGTTCTTCTATCTTCTAGCATCCGCCTTAACCCACACCAGGCAGATGGCGAACTGGTCTGCCACCTCGTTTAGAGATGAAATACAATTCTGGCTTACGTTCGACGACGTAAGGAAATATAATTTGAGGGCCTTAATTGAAGCCTGTCCTTAAAAATGCGTAAATCACTTGCAGATATCCCTTGCGGATTCAACGGCTTTCTTTATGTTGATTAGTTCACTCTAAAATGCTGCAGTAGCTGGGAGAGAGAAAAAGATAAGTTTACGTTTAATTTTTCAGAGAAACCCCACCTCTAATCATTATCCATCTTTGAACCTTCAATGAAGAAATGAACACCTTCAATATTCAGAAATGCTTCCCTCAACCAGTCCTCTCTGGTGGAAATATCAGTACTAAACCTCTGATCAACGGGACGGTATGGTATAATCGGTAGTATTACAGCCTAAACCGGTAGTATTTATTTAAGCCTCAACCAACGAAAACTTAAGAGCTTAAGTTGTGGTCCGTTAGGACCACTTCGGGAGGCGGTACGACCACCAAAATTTTAGAGGTCAGTTGTTTATTTGTGACGAGAAGCCTGTACAATTTTGGTGGTTATAGCACTAACTAAAATGGAACAAACAGCGTGCAACTTGAGCGCTTAAGTGTTTGCTAATTAAGGCAATAACGTACAATGTGGGGCTCCAAAATGAGCTATTATAGTTTTCATTACTCTTTCTACTATCATAGGTTTCCAGCTTAGTTTGTTATTTACAATGAGGCCGAGATACTTTTGTTTATCAATGAAGGACAATCCAATACCATTTAAGCTAGGGGGCTATTTGAGGAAGTTTGTAGTTCCTAGAGAAAAAGACTCAGTTATGTGTGAATTCACATTCAAACCGCAATGGTTAGCTCAATTGGAGAGAATGTAAAGCGCACTTTGCAAGTGTTCTCGTAACGTGTAAAGATATTTACCGAAGACTCGAATCGCAACATCATCCGCATAAGCAACCATTTTAAATCCACATCCTTCCAGGTTTTATGGTTTACCCTTCCCGCTTATTCTTCAGGTAAGTTATTACAAAGCTACAAAGAAGGATAATCCTCCACCTTGCGCTGTGCCGTTACTCACAAATCTGATATTGGAGAACCCATCCAGAACGGCCATCACGACCTTGCTTATTAAGTATGATCTACCCAGCCCCTCAGTGACTCGCGCTTTAGCAAACCAATATTAATAAAATAACCACTGCTATGTTTTTCCGGGTTCCTCACCTCGTTTAGTTATTTTTGGTACAAAATCGACACTCTGGAGTATTCCTTGTGTTGGGATTTCGATAGCTTATTTGGCTTAATTGAACTCCTAAAGTGCGCTTCTATATGTCTTTCAAAATTGTTTGTGGAGGTAGACTAAAGTAATAAGTGTAAGGTTTTGGAGACTGCAATAATATCTTTCCTCCTTAGGCATAAATATTACATTTACTTTACTTCAATCCAGAATAACCCAAAATTTCATTTACTTTACTCTATGTAACTTCCAGCCAGGATAAAATTAAGTCAGTCGTTTGTTGGACATTTGCCGTTATAACGCCTTGCCGAATTATAAGGCTTGAAGCTATTCCAGGCTTGCAATGCCTGGGAGTGTATTGTTCTTAAGCTTTTGTGGCACAGTTTTGGAGCTAATTGGAAAGTGAGTTTCCAGTAATAGCTCCAAGAATTCCGCACTAGTTACGGTAAAGAACGATTCGGTTGCTGGAGATAACTCGCAATATTGGCAGTTAAAAATAGCACTTTATCCAGCTTATAGTGGTCTTAGATGTTTTTTCTGTATTTTACTACAGTTTAGCCTTCATTAATTTTTTCAGTAGCAGCATTAGTTCTTTTAATTTTTTCCTGAGTTTTTTAGGTTTATCCGGTGGTTTACTAGGAAGACATGCACCTAATATGGGGTTATTAAAACCATCCGGTAGCTGGTCCACTAGGACATCAAGCTTGCATGTTGAGTCTGGGGGTTTGGAACCGGTACCGGTTTGTCCCTTTACTTCAACCTCCACTCTATTGCATCATAGTCCTCCTTTGATTGGGATTACTCCAGGGATCCACAAAGTAATCCCACCGAAGTTGACATCTCTGCATCTGTAGAGAGAATTTCTACCTCCTCCTCGGCACCCTCAAGATGTCACACTTCCCTTCTCTTAGCGTCTCTCTATTTAAAATGATAATAGCTGACCTTTAATCAGCCTTTATACTTCTTTCAACTTGGCCACTCTCCAGACGGCTGGCAGCTCACGATTGCTAATTTGTAGCATTCCCAGAATTTATTTCGAATCGCTCGGTTCCGCTGGGATCCAAGCTCTCGTTCTAGATGTGAAGGGGATATCCTCTCTAGCAACTACTTCTATTCTTACACTAGTTTAGACTTTATCTAGGCTCTGCCCAGCCTTTTTTTATAGAGTGAATAACCTTTGGTCGGTACAAGAGGTCAATTTGACATAATTTAATGCCTTCCTCCATTCTGGCAAGCCGGAGTTGGTCCGGGGTTTTCCTTCATAATTTTTAGGAAAGTTGTGGCTAAAGGCTTCTACATCTTACTCTTATTGCTGGACGATATATATCCGTGTTGTGGGCCCTGTGTGTAAGTTGATTTGGGGTTGGTTGGTTTTGTAAGTTGATACAGGGGGATCATCCTTGCAAGTGCTCATGTTCGTAAAGATTCCATTCGAACCTTGTTCGTGTTTGTGTCCAATTTTTTCAGTACATCTGACCAGGTTTCAGTACGTGCGGACCAGTCGTAATGACCAAAGTCCGACGTTCGTTTCCTATGCATTGAAGGCAAGGTCTAAAAGCAGAATCCCACCAACAGTTCCGGCTTTTTACGAGTCTTGATTTTTCCACGAGTAGCATAGAAAGAAATGTCCATTGAAGCGTGCCAGGTATCCGGATGCACGGTTAGAGAGTCAGTGTATTTATAAGCTCTTCCTAGCCTCGTCCGTTATCAGCACGGTACAGTTAGCACCTTATAGCACAGTTCGCGCCATGTTGCCTGGTGATCATCGCGAGGAGGTTACAAGAACACTTGCAATTTGATTGCCCCAGGCAACTCCACAAATTTAAATTGTAACTGAGGCACGTTGCGCTTACTACCTTCACGGGTTGCTAAGAACCCCCGTGCAACTAGAATATAATTGAATTGAAGACGCAAAAGCATAATAATGAGTGTTTTATACAAAAGTCTTGGACAAATATCATTTTGCTTGTCTATAACTACCGGTTACTTTAGTACGTACTTGGTTTTATAATTACATCTGTATTATGTAAGTTGGTACCACTAATTTGAATTTAATTTTAAATTTTTTAATTATTCAACTAACATTTTTATACGTGATTACCTACTATAAAAAGCAAAATAGTTCACCAAATTTTTAAAGATTGTCAACATGTCTTTTAACATACTGATTCTTTATTTTTCCAATTCATTTTTCGAAATTAAGTAAAGTGTATTTTAGATTTTAATCAACAAAAACAAAATTAAATGAAAATTTAATTTAATTTTTGGAAAATCATGTCAAATCATATTTAAATTCATAAAACAAAGTAAAAGTATATTTTTGTTGTGCCGTGAAAATATAAATACGTTATACTCGTATGTTTTAGGTATGGTGGGCGGGGATAGATACGGGAAGATGAGCGGAAATTTTTTATAAAATTGTTGTGTGTGGGTACACATATTATAAAAAAAGAAACAAAACACATGCAAATTATAATATCATCTGACTCAAATATATAACGAGTTTACAGACACACACACAAAGTGTTTTTCCGTCTTTTTTGTACGGTACGTATATCCGATAATGCAATCAAATTTTCACCTAAACAACAAACAAACGGGAATATGTTTATATGAGAAATGGCAAAATTTGTGTGTATGTTAGTATGTATTATTCGTTAAAAGGAAAATTTTTTAACAAGAAAATGGAAATTCGTTGTTGGTGTACCGTAATGTTGTGATATGATTTGTATGCATAAATACTACACAAAATAGCAACAGTAAAGAATTTTCGTCAGTGTTTTTCGTGTTTTTAAGAACAAAAGGTGTACTGGGAATTTGGTTGATTTGAGATGACAGTTAAATGGAAAATAAGGTGGTTGCGCTTGTATAGGGATGGAGTTGTAAAAATAAAATACATTATTTTATTTGTTTGCCTGCGTGTTAAGTATTTTTATGTACCTATAGTTTAGATTTGGTACACAGATCATATTTTGAATACCAAAATGCATCGATTTTGTAGAATAAATAATTATATAATTAATCATAAACTTACAATCTCATTTAAAATAAAATAAAACTTTTAATTATACATTTAACATTTATAAAATAATTTCATGAAATTTTATCTAATTCATTCGTAATTTAAATGACATTTTATCTCATCTTATCTACTCCCCGGTTATACAGGAAATAAAAATAAAACACTTGGTAATAAATGACTTTTTTATGTTGATTTTAAATAAACATTATATACAAGTATGTATTCTCTATATTTATATTTATTTATAACCCTTACACCTCTAGAGTAGATATTCGAACCTTTTGAAATATTTGCTTGTCAATTTCCCAAACGTTTTCCCAAGTGAATTTCGCAAACACAGTTAAATCGTAAATTATCAAACTCGTAATACAATCATTTTGTTTTGTTTGCTTTCTGTTGATTTAAATTAAATTTTTCCTCATCTGTACCCTCCCCCCATTCCATGAACATTTTTTTTTATATGAAATGTTGTTTAGAAATTTTCTAGTTTTTTTTTTTTATTATTTTGTCGGGGAAAAACAAAATAAACAACCCTAATAGATAATTTAGCAGGAAAGCAAGTATTCCTAGTTAGCTTCATACAAAAAAAAAATGTATTCCGCAATATTCAAACAATAATGTCTTGTCGGCGCAAAATTGTAATTTAAAATTTGTGTTAGTTGCGAACCATACATATCAACCTTCGAGATTGAAAAATTATTAAATAACGTTTTTTTTTTTTTTCATTTAAACTCAAGAGTTCCATCTCTATGTACCCACCAGTATATACACGCTAGGGTTTCATATAAATACATCGGATTTTGTAAATTTTAGGATAAAACGAAATATGGATGTAAAATAATACGCGAGAGGAACAAAATGTTATACACACGATATGGAAACAACATCTCCGCAGTGTATCCGTGTATGTATGATGGGTTAAATTTGAAGAAAATAACAAGAAAATATTGTAAAAGAACATAAACTTTGATGCTATTTGCGTGTTTATATTTTCTGTTTTTGCACAAAAAAAAATATCATAAAAGTCATGTAATGAAAATATATGTACTTCCTTTTTTTTGTTGCTTTTAAGCAAAATTACATGATTACATTATGCAAACAATCTTTCGAAAATGTGAAGATAAAATTTGTAAAGATGTGAGTTCAAAAGTTTAGAATATTTACGGTTATATTAGACATTGGTAACGTGTACGAGTATATGCGGTGCTCATTACGCATATGAAGTTAACATTTGCAATCTATCTCATTACAAAAAGTTCTACTTGCAACACTAACCTATAAATGACCAATTTACTCTTCTGTGAAGATTTATCATTACCCTCAAAATAGACGATTTTTCGTCTCCGAAAAAGATTTGTAAGTCTCCGTCCCTGGAACAATTTTTTCAGGTTTGCGAACCGATAGTTGCAATTGGGGCAATTTTTTCATCGTAACCAACAACTTGTTGTGTGATGGTTGACCGTGATACTACAGGATATACTATACAGAAATGACAGTTAGAAACCATTTTTTTGACAATACTCGTTCCTACATACGCCAATAGATGGCTCTAAATTTGTAAAGAAAATCATTTTGTAAACATTAAAAGTTTTTAGAAGTATAAAAATAAATTTTTTCTCATCGAAAATGATTCGATTGGGGCTAAAAATTTGAAACGGGCACAGAATGTGGCACGAGTATCAAATATTTTTGATCGAATATGCCTAGATCGAGTAAAAAATATTGTCGTCTTTCCACGGATTTCGTGATCTACCGGTGTGGTAGACACAGTCCATCGTGGTTCAATTCAATCGAGGCAACCCAATAATTTGAATTCGTCATCAAACTATATCAGAATGGATTTAATTCATTAACCATCGGCATAACTACCCCTTGCAGTTAACAGTGTCGCGTTCGAGGAGTCTGACATGGGAGGCCCAAAAGTTGGATCATTCGAAGAATTCCAGTCACAAAAACGACAGATTATACTCAGTTTATACAAATTAACGGCACATCAGTTATTGTAAACAGAACAACACATAATGTATTTATGTCGGATATTGTTTACCTGAAATTTAAAAAAAAAACAACTGTTGATTAATGGAAATTTCCAGCTTTGTAATAAAAATTTAATTTTCATAAATTCGTATTATTCTGGATTCTTAGCTTTATCGGGTGACTATAAAAAGTGTCTCAATTTCTAGTCAATTTTAGTCAGTTTCCTCCGATTTCATGTTTAATTAATCATCCAACTTACTTGTGGTAACGCATTGATGGATTCTGCAAAAGGTTCCAAAAATCATTAAACGGGCGTTTTCAACAAATTCATCTAAACAACCGATTATAAAGAAATCATTGATTACTCTTTTACATTCGTGGTTTCATCCTAGCCCCCTCAAAACAGTTTACATATAAATGCTTCACGAATTTGGTATTTGGATCTCGATAAATATAACTTTCCTGCTGAATAACGTTCATCAAATCCTTTAGTGCATTACGCCGTTCCAGATTAATGATAACCACAACTGTGACTCGGGGGTCCCGGCCCGGGTTCAACTCCTGGTGGTAACCAGTAAAAATAGTGGCGACTGCGGGTGTTTTTAACGTTTCATATGTTATTGATATATGTTCGTCGTGTAGTTACGGCTTTGTCCTTAATATTACATTGTATTCACCTTAATAATTCAATGTTTAGTTTTCTAGTGGTGTACAATTATAGAAGCACGTTAATAAGGAACAAAAAATAAAAATTAATTCACTTTAGTTAAAATTAAAATAAAATTAATAATGACTACTCATGAGAAAACCCAGATGAGAAAAATTGTAATTTAGACGGTCCAGACGGTTTTGATTCTAGCTGGAATGACCTGCGCAAAGAACTACGCTATTAATCTAAGAGAAATTTCGGTAGCAGTTCCTTGGTGGTTTGGGGAGCATTTTCTATCGATGGAATGCTAGTTTTCCATCCTCGTATTGAGAACCAATCTCCTTCCATATTTAGATACGCACAGAACAGAAAATGTAACTTTTCAGCAACATAACGCTACAGTGCACAAAAGCAAAGAGACTCGCTCATGGCTAGAAGCACATAATGTTGAGGTATTGCAATGGCCAGCCTGCTCACCAGACCTAAACCCAATTGAAAACATCTGGGGAATCATAGTTCGAAAAATCTTTGCTGAGATCAAGCAATATGAAAAAGTTTTGGACTTGAATGTGTCCGTGACTGAAGCTTGCGAGTCAATTGATGAAGATGTTTGAGTAAGCTTTATTCAGAACAAAGGATACCCTACATTATTATGTTTATTTTAGTTTTTAACTAAAGTGAATTAATTTTTAATTTTATGTTCCCTATTAACGTGCGTCTATAGTTGTGCACCACTAGAAAACTAAACATTGAATTATTACGGTGAATAAAATAAAAACATTTTCCAATTTCTATTGTAGACTTTGTTGTTTTATTATGCTCTTTTATACTGCACATTTGCTTCACTTCAAAATTTCTTGGAAACAAAGAGTGTCCTAAAAAGTAGATGCGTTAATAGCTCTGTACCACAGTGCATAATAATAGTAGTTCATTGAATAACTTCATACGATTCAAACATTTCTTGCCGATTTGTCGCATATTTCCCTCGAAACGGGATACATAACTCAAATTATTAAGTCACTTCTGCGCTGGAACATCATTTGTTGTAATTTTATCACCTCCCTTTATAATATGCAAATAATTTAAAAATGAAGTATACTGGGTGATTCGGAGTTGTTATTAATATTGATTGCGTATCACTCATTTATAGTCTCATAAGATTTAAATCTGTAGCAATGTGTTAATTTCACCTATAACAGCAATACGGTTGATGCAGCCAAAGTCATAATGACATTTAAAATTGAGGGGGCCAATTAAGAGGAAATTTTAGTTGTACAATGCGAACATTTTATAAACGATTTAAATGTTTTTAAAACTACTAGCGCTATCTATTATCTACCTATTTAAACTACTTTTACCACTCTCATTTTGATGTAGAAGGTCAAATACTCGAGTCGGAAGAAGTCCATACAAAAACGGAGTTGTGTCGCTTCTGTATCTTTTCTGTGGTGATACGGTGTACTGTCTATTAAAAGAGCAATTTTTCCTTTTGTATTTCGGACCGTTTTTCTAATCTACGTCATCATACGCGCTGTTTACGGTGTTTCCTTTCTCAAGATAGTCGACGAACAAATTACCTTGTGCAGCCCTAAATATACAGAGCCCAAAATTTTACCGATCGATATTTGCGCGTCTGGTCATTTCGGACGGCTTTCAGCGGCTGCTGTCCACTCAGGAAACTAACGTTTTGATTTGAGAGTATAGCGGTGAATCGATATTTCATCCATTGTCACATATCGATGTAAAAATCCTCTTTATTACGGTTAAACAGCTATATAAACAGCGCAAAATGATTCAGATCATCAATGCGTTGTGGCTTTTGATCCGATGCGGGTAAGCGCTTCACTCACTTTGAACATAGCTTTCTCATAGACAAATGTTTATGCAAAATTTGATATCTTTAAAGTGTCAGCCATCTCACGCAACATCACTTTGCGGTCTTTCAAAACGATGTTGTGCACTTTTTTACCCATTCTGTGCCCTAATTCTCTAAGCAATAAGATAATTTGTAAACGTGTAAACGATAATTAATCTTACCTTTTTACAATCTGTGGAAACAACTAAAAACCATTTATGTACGAAATGTTGAATTTTCAGTAGAGCAAAAACAAACTGTTATATCATTTTTTAAATATTTGTTTAAACTACAAGAAACGGTTAATATATCAAAAAATTGGGATTTTTATGTGCTTTTCCAAACAATTTTAAAATTTTTTAAATATTTTCTATTTTCATCAGAATTTTCGTTTGTTTTTCATAAGTGGTTTTACTAAAATTGAAATAAATAATAAAGTTTAATTAAGTCAACATAATTGATTTTTCCAAAATGAAACAAAGTGAATACAGAGTTATAAGTCGAGTTAAGTTTATTTATTAAATTAAAAAAATATACAAAAAATTCACTTAAGTTAAATATATCATAATAACAAAAAATATATTTATATACAAAAGAACGGGAATTCATTATAACAATAACTCTAGTCTGCTTCGCTTTCGGATTCAACATTAGTGTCTGCAGATGGTCTTGTATCGCATACGTTATCGTCGAGTATATTCAAATAAAAATTATGAAGCGTTGGATCAATGAATTGGAGTAAATCTAAAAGGTCTTTCTTCTTCTCTTTATTTATTTTTAGCGGAGCTGAATAACACCTAGATAAATCCGAAAGTTGTACATTGTTCACTCCGCGACGTTTTATGTTTAGGGTTTTAAAAGGTTCATCCTCAGATAATGAATTCTTATACAAAACTGTTCCAAACTTTTTTGTGTACCGCAGCCATTGAACGTTTCGCCAAATTAACTTATTTTTTTCATTGTCAACTTTACGCAACATAAATTTAGGTAGAAGAATTTTTCCAAAATCATAAAATTTGTCCTGAGTCATTTCAGTTACTAAAAAGTTATGTTTTGTCCCCACTGTTCGGATGAATTGATACCAATCGTGTGGTACATGGATGTTTATGGCCGTTCGTTTCTTTTTTCTTTCTATAAGCGCATGATCTGAATCACACTCCATATGAGTATGGCCTGATACTAGGAACTTATGATCTATTATTTCAATATGTTCAGTATTGGACATAAATAGAGAGAACATCGCCAAAACCATGGAATTTTTATTTTGTCCAGTACAATTGTCGCTGTACAACACAACGTGCTTTGTATTGTCACCAACCGAATTAAGATGTTGCAATAAACATGAAGCCATCTCGTTGCCTCCGCGACGCGCATCAACTTCACTCCACATGTAGCAATAAGGTTGATTGCTGGCAAGGTCATGGACCGTAAAGTTAAACGTCCAAAGTTGACGTTTATAAAAGGATAGTGAATTCTCCAAGTAGGGTGTTGGCAAGCATTGTTGCAAATCAAATGCAAAAACTTTAATCGATGAATTAGTTTATCCAATAAGTTTATCAGCGCTTTTACACTTATAAGCAACATCCACTTGCTCATGATGAATTTTCTGGCGGTCAATTATATCGTTTCGAGCTGCATCGTCAGTACAAATTTCGATCTGAATTTTAAACTTTTCGCAAGTACTACACACGTCAGATTGTGGTTGTTTGAACTTTATACCCATTTCTAAAAAATATAAGGAATAAGAAATAATTTTTGAATTTTACAATGCAAATGGTACAAACCTTTAAATATTTGGGAGTATTTTGTCAATGAAACTGGGTGACTATATTGTTCTCTATACATCTTGTACATTTTTGCAACGTTTAAATCAGATTGAAAGTATCGGTTTTTGGTGTGACGTCTGGAATAATGACTTTCGTAGCTAGGAAAACTGTTCACGTGACATTTTACTTCATTAATCTTTTCTTCAGAAAGCTTTGATTGTGGCGAATCAGTACCTCGTAAATCAGATAGAGATCTAGTTTCACCTAGACTCATTTTCTTTTTTAATATAGTTTTTAGGACATTATCCGTTTCATCAAATGTCGTTCGAAAACATTTTTGGCATACATCGATATTTTCAAAGCCGATCTTAATATTATAAATACAAGAATATCTTCTGGTTTTTGGACGAACGGTACTTTTAATCTGTCTCCGCGTTTTCAGTTGTTCAATCGAAACTAATCCTGCCAAGTATATAATTCTGGATGTATAGGATCCCAAGTTCCAGTATGTGTCAAACAATTGTTTTTGATTTTCATAGGAAATACGGCCAGCGCAATTTTTTCTACATGTTGCGAGAGGCTGACATACTCTCTCTCTCTTATAGTTCGACCTTTACCAGTTTTATATTCCTTTCCCGTGTTTCGATTTTTTTGTCTCAGCTTTATAAGCTTTGCTTTTGACATGTCATGTGATGAATCATCTTCTATAATTGGCGACATTAAATTTGTTTCTAATTGCGCTCCCATTGTAATTAGATTCTCCTCGCCAGACTCACTTTCATTAACTGATAACTCAGGTGAATAATTCGGATCAATGTCACTGTCGTCATTATCTTCAAATTCGTTATGATCAATTGTTTCTCTGTTTTGACGACCATTATCGATAATATATTTTTCTGATGTTATGGGTACCTTATTTTCATATGATGACGATGTTTCGTTAGGAACAGGCAATAGAAATACTTCTCCATTATCCATTGAAACAGGTTTTGCAGTAACTGTTGGTTAGTTATGCAGGTATTTATTTTTACCGAAACGTATTTTACGTATATAAGATAAATTGGTCACGACGTAAAAAATAAAATTATTTGATATATAGATTAAATAATTATAATAAATATTTTCTTCAACGGTTTATTTAATCATTATCAGCAGAGTAGTTAATTTATTTATTCTCTTTATAATGACAGAATAAACTGTCGAAAAATTGAGGAAAATATTTATTAAAGATACGAGCTATATACCAAATATTTTATATATAATTAACTTAACAAAATGAATAAATGAATTGCTCACCTGTATTAGAGTCTTGTCCTTGTTCTACTTTTCCATGTTGATGTGATGAGTTCAGCTCAATAGTATTAATAACTTGTCTCTCTTTACACGTATTTCTTAGATATTTTGATGTTGATGGTGGCCATTGATTCGTTTGTTTATTAATATTAGGTTTGGCCATAGAGAGCATTAATTTTTTACGAAAAGACATCTTTATTACATAAACAAACTAACAATTTAAATAAAAATAACTTAAGTAAGTCAAGATATATTATAATGTTTTTAGAAAATGAACTTATTTCAACTTACCTTTAAACTGTATCAATTTGAAAATTTGAAAAAAACACTTATGTAATGATAATCGATTAACTTTATTTTGAAATGTATGAAAAATTTTTAGATCAATAACTTAAGTACACTTAAGAATGAGAAAAATACACATTTAATTTTTTGAAAAAGGACTTAGATCAACATAAGTTTTTATTCCCAAATTAAAAAATACCAACACATAACCAACCACATAAAAAAATACTAATTTATATTTTTGTTCAATCGCTTAGGTAAACTTAGTAAAATTATTTTAAATATATTTTTTAAAAATATGAGTTAAGTGGTTTTTCGGTTTTCATTATTTCCAAAATCATACTTAAGTGATTTTTCGCTTGGTAATATCTTTGGATTTAGTAGCCCAAAATGTATGAAATTTTGACAGAAGGTGTATTAAATAACAATTATTTCAAATCTTCGACAAACTCGATTTAGACGTAAGTTGACTTAAGTGGTTTTTAGTTGTTGCCACAGAATATTTACATTATGTAATTGCACTTCAAGATAAAATTTAATATGGTTACGATAAATAAATGTCAAAACTTAACACATTCTTATGATGTATGTAGGTTCATATTTAGACTTTGAGGGCCTATAACTATACCGTTCCCATTTAAATTTCAAGATTAATCTTATGGATATAAGTTATTCTAAATAGCATCTGTTCACAATCTATAGTTCAAGTTGTTATGGGTTGTGGTAAGGGTAATTTTACAGGTGAAACGTCAAAACGAAATTTTAATTATTTTATATCCTTAATAACTCAAAAAATATAATCTCTAGAAACGAAAATTGCTGCATATACATCCGAGCCATCTAGAATCACACATAGCCCCCAAAATCATATTGAAAAATAATCGGAGTCGGGAGTCATTTGAAATTCAAATCAAGATACGGTTAGATAGACTTATAAAACAAACCAAATGTTTCACGAGAACATTACAACAGTCAAAAACTTCTTTACTTCGTATGGTAAAGACGTGTACAATAATATAAGTAAGTCTTGTTTACAATTGATCGATCCGTTGAATTTTGGTTAATATTGTGTATTCTAATCTGTTTAAAGGTTATTCTTTATACTAAGTACAAAATCGCATTATTATGTAATTATTATTTGCGATATGTTTTTGAAATCCAATCGAATCTTTCTTAAGCAGATCATAACTTCAGTGTATTTCATTGTTGAAGACCCATTTAGCTCTTTCCGCACATGCGGATCTCAAAAAGTTCGGGATTGTCTTATTAGAATTTTAGAATTTCGAGTAAACTACAAAAAGCTATGCGTTTTAAGCAACGAAGCTCATTTAAAGATCAAATTTAGTTAGCCACTGCCACTTTTCCGAACTCATTTTTCGAGTTGCTCATCCTATATTTTTTTATGTGCCTCCTTAATAGCACCGGAAATTTGTTAATCGAAACCATTTCTAGTAGTTGATGTAGGTCTAGTTATGGAGAGACGTTTTCGTGTTACGATTTGTTTTTTTACCATGAGTTAATTTCTAATCTTTGTAAAAGGTTTGGGTTAATCTTAAGGATCGGTAACGAGTAGAAGGTGAGACTTTGATCAATTACCTGCACTTTAGAAATCGATTTTATGCAATATACATCTTGTTTGACCTTAGCGCTAGTTTTAATGCATAATATAATTAAATTTTGTACTCGTTCATTATTGTTCGAAATTTGTCCTAATTATTTATTTCTCAAAACATAAGATTAATAAATAGTTTAGAATTAAAGCATTGTAAGATCTTATAGATAGACTGTTGAGAGCCTGCCTTTAAATGAAATATTAAACAACAACAAACTGAAATTTGTTAACTAATTTAGATTTTCTAAAGGGCATCATATTTATTGTGCTCGTCAGTTTTCTTAATGATCAAGTAAAATATTGCAAGTGCCACATATTAGCAGAAAACTAATGGGATAACCATTAAATGAAGGAAGTGGCTGTATTTGGAATTTTATTAAACTGCACATTTGACAACAAATGAGCTTGAAAGCTCAACGTTTTACGTGTACGGTTTTATTAGAATAACTTGTAATTGTAATGTTAATAAATAAATAAATAAATAGGTGCACACCAAGTTGAAAGCTTTGCTTAATATGTGGAGAGTGGGTTCATTTTAGATGTTGTGATTTGACAACATCTTGACACTTGAAACACTTGACATTTATATTTGAAAATTGACCAACTAAAATTGCTTTTTCTGTAATCCACAGACCATCTCGTTCTAGGATATTCTACCCCGTAATCCTTTTTCTTCTAATATTAATAGGTACATTATTTATTCCCTATTTTAAACATAAAATTATAAATAATAAATTTATTTATTTTATTGTTTTTGTGGAAAAACTGGAGCTAACCTAAGCAAAAGTATAGGTAAAGTGAAGACGATCGATTAAAATATTCAAATGTTTGATTTACTGAAAGAATATTTTATTCCCATCGATAACAGTCCACTTTTACATTCTAAATGGAAAGAATTTTATAACTTTTTTATGTAAAGTATCGCAGTTATTTAAATTGTTAGAACTTGGCTTGTTTAATTCCAAAATAAAATTATAAACTGAAATATCAAAAATTTCAATTAATTATTAATAATATCCAAACGAAAGCGTTTTATACATTCAAGCAAAGTTATTCCGCGATAAATTACTTGTGCTACTTTTTGACATAAACTTATCTTGCCACTTTACATTTTATCTTGAAAAAATTTAGAGAATGCGAATTTACTAAAACATCACGATATCCAATATAAATCTAGACTTCTACGATAATTTTTTCGTGTGTAAAAGTTATCACTTTTACATTTTACAATTTATCTAGGTTTTTAGAGAATTAGGGGACTGGCATCATTGATGTTTACGTACGGCCTTGATATTTTTTCCCATCAAAAACTAGCAAGATGAAATTTATTTCATTAGATGCGCTTAATACTGTGGTGGCCAGAAAATTAGGGACAGCGAAAAAAAAACATGAAAAACAATAATTTAAGATATTTATAATATTATATTTAATTTCGAGTACTATTTTGATTAGTACGTTTCCAGTTTGTTATAAAAAATAAATGAGGTCGTATTTCTAACCCACTGGTTTCTATTTGTAATTCATAAATGTAATAAAGTGCTGGGCATAAAATTAGGGACAATTCAATAATGTTAAAAAAATATAAATTCTATGCCTCGGGAGTTGTTGACTATAACGGATTATTCGACGCTATATGAGTTTCAAATCAAATGAAGTACAGTTTCTGCCTTCTCTTTGCCTTCGCACCTACAATAGTAATCACGTGAAGTGACACCTAATGTATTCACGAGTTTACCTATGAGACACTGTCCTTTAATATTACCCACCACGAAGCTGATATACCACATCCGCAGAGCTGTTAGCTGTCTGGACCTTGGCACGTTAAGTTTTAGCCAGATCTGTCTAATTATTTTGCATGATGTGCTATTAATCCATCTGTTGGCGCATGTAGTACTTTAGTTTCACTGTGATATGCCCTGGCAATTACATCATGTGAATGTTAAAATTATCTGCCATTTCCTTGATAGACGAGAGGTAATTCTGGGCTACGTTTGTCTTACTACTTACTTACTACTTACCTCGTATTCGAAAACTGATTTTAGTTCTTTAATCGAAACCTATCTATCCGTAAAAATGTTAGTACTCTTTTCAGATATAACATCGGATTTTAATCAGCCAACGGCATCTTTTATATCGTAAGTAATTCAGCTTGAAACATGTTTTGGTCGGAACGACGAAAATAAAGCTGAAGGTCAATGCATTATTGAACAATTAACCCCAAACTTACCTTGCCCTTTTGAACCGTGAAGAAGTTAATATATTCGTTCATATCGAGGTAGAGTTGTGTCTGTGCGGGTGCTCCCCAGAGTGTCCAACTGATGCACACGAAAGCTTGGTTCATTGAACTTACATCAAAGATTTTTGCGACACCAGGACATTTAAAGCCGGAGAGCTAAGTTCAGAGAGTTATCTCCTATACCAAGTCTAATGGTTGAAGTGTAGAGTCAGTAGATGTCAATATCTAATCCACCTCTTTCCCCAATGGCACTTTTGCAAGAGTAAAGTGTGTAACGGAACTTGAAAGTTCAAGATCGATTAACAGATTGATCTGGCAGCGGTCTATACGCGGTATTTGATTGCCGGCTAATAAATTTTAAAGGTCGTGGGGGTTGTATAGACATGCCAAATCTTTAAATTAACCGCTGGAAAATAATTGTAAATAGTAACGAACCATCTTCAGACAATAAGGACGTACGCTCAAGCTCACCATCTTAATAATAATCTATTGCATTTCAATATCCAATGCAAAAACAGAAGACATAAACTATTATCATTCACTAATTAATGAGAAATCACAAGCACAATTAACCAAAAAAATTCACTCAAGAATTGAACTTTGTGTTTCACAAACATAAAAAAAATATATGTATACAGATATAATATAATAGATAATCAAAAATCAAGAAAAAAAATTCAGTTATAATCTTGATCGAAAATAGGCGATCAAGCTAGGCAAAAGAAAAAAACCAAAAAAAATTGAAAAAACTACATATGTACATACAATAAACAAATCTATTGAAAAATAAAAAAAAATCAATTATCATTTACTTGCAAATCAAAAAAATTAGAAAAAAAGTAAATTAAATTTTGAGTAATAATAAATAATGCACAATCAAATACTTGATATTAAAAGTAATTAACGAGAGATTGATAAATTCTTAGGCATACAATGACTCAGTTACTATGCAGCTCATCATGGTATCCTTAATCCGTATATTGTGGTCGAAGGTAGCAGCAGTGTTGTAGCGGCCGATGAATTCTTCCAGCATAACGCGTGCACCCCAGTTATATATAAATTTCTTTCGTATCAGCTTGCAAATATAAAGGATTCACCCTTTCGTGGCATGTACCGGTTATGATAAGGTACGCGGGTTTTATAACGCCAAACACTGAGCGTAAGATATTATATAAATCGTACAAATAATATCTAATTTGTGTTTTAGTATCGTCACTTTATCAAACGATCAATGGGATAACTTGTAGCAATAAACTCAATTGCTTCCAATTGCTTAGTATTTTAAATAATATTTTTTTTTTGTTTGTATTGAAAATTTCACTTTATTATTAATTACAATATAAGTTTATGATAAAATGTTCACAAATTATAGTTTTATTTAATATTTTTTTTATTATAAAAATTATAGTTTTATTTAGGTTTATATTATAAATTACAGTTCGGACTTAATTTAAGAGTACAACCGTTGATTGAATACATTAAGATATTACTACTCGGATTTTTGCCGCTACGTTTGGTTAATGTTTCTACTAGTCTCATACAGATAGAGGCATTGTTGTGCGAGAGTGGTTTTTTCTTTCTACACTCAGAGAAAAACTTGGGTCAAAAGAAACAAAAATCTAAGCCTATTTTGCCAAAATCTTGGTGATTTTCGATCAACCAAATCTCTTAGTTAAAAAGACGAACAAGATCTTAGTTGAATAAAATTTTAATTTTAAATAACCAAATCGTGGTTATTTAATTTTTAACTTAGTTATTATAACCAAAAACATATGGTTGTTTTATTGGATAGAAGTGGGGAAAAATTGGTAACAAGGGCCAACTATATTAGGAAAAAATTATTTTACTAATGACTTGTTAATTCTACTAAATTTTCTTAGTAAATGTAACCAAATTTGCGGTTAATGTTGAAAAAGTTTTAGGTTAAAACAAACAATTTTTTGTTAACATTGACCAAATTCTTTTTATAATACACAAAGTAGACTTAGTAAGTAAAACTTTATACTGGTAAATATAACTTAATGTTTTGTTAAAAATTGACTTTTATATTGGTTAATACAGCTTAAAATTTTGTCAAAATTAACCAAATACCTGAGCGAAAATGGGTACTATCAAACAATATTATTGGTAAATTGTACCAAAATAAGAGAAAGAGAATAAAATCAAAACACATTAAATAGTAAGTACATCTATATAAACGTTTCATAAAACAATTTATTTCAATCAAATTTATATTTTACATTTTTTTACATACATCATTATGTTTAAGCAGAAAAATCAAAAAACGTAACTTAAATGTTTCACGGGAATATATGATCAGCACTATACTTCAAAAAATCTCTAAATATAACAAAAATATTAAAATTATTTGTCTCAATTTATATTTGCTCGAAAGTAAGATTTGGTTGTAAACTTGAATTTGGGCACCACTGGCGCCCCCCGGGTGCCAACTTTTATATTTTAGGCGTTGATTTTTGGAGATTGTTTCATTTAAAAATTATGTACAAATCTGCTCTATTTGATTTTCCTTTACCTTCCCGAATTTGCTCTTCCCTAAATGTAGTATCGGAGATTGATCATTATGATATCGATGCTAATTTACATAATTTAACACCGTTTCAACAGCAACAGTTGGAAACAGTTAAGCAGAAATTTCCGTCATCCGGTGCGCTTGGTCTGGGATAAATGCAGTTAGTAAAACATATCATTGAAGTCGATGATGCTAAACCCATGAAGCAGTGGGTGGCAGGGACCGACTGTGCTTAGATGCACGGAAAGTAGACTTAGTCACGGTGAAAGATGCTTACCCTTTGCCACTCATCGATTCATCGTAAATTGATAAGTCTCTATTTTTTCTTGTTTGTTCAAGATAATTTATCGAAGTTATTTTCCTATATAAATAATTTAGATTAAAAGTATTGTAATTCAAAGAAAAAATGTTACTTACAAGAATTTTCCAAGGTTTTTCTTAATTGATTTCTCAGTACTCAATTCGGATAAGAACGTTTTTACGAAATATTGGTTGAAGGATAACTAATTTAATTTTATTTTTTCCGGTAGCTGGGTTTTCAAACTTCTACAATCGTCAATTGTGTGCTTAGATATATATAACCAAGAACTTGGTTCTATTATTTTAAATGTTTCTTGGTTATTTTTTTGTACCCGTATATCAATCATTTATTTTATTTTTTTACTCGAAAATATTGTAACTTTTAACAAGTCTTAGTTAATATGACAAAACTTATAGGTCAAAATAAGTAATAAGGATAAACCAAAATACTTTGTTAGTTATAACAATAATATTGTTCACCTAACCAAATCATTTTTGGTTAAATTAAACAAAACTATGTACTAACATCCTGGTAACTCAAATTTCATCCATTTTTTGTGGTAACCAAGTAAGAAAATACCAAGTTTTTAAATTAAACAAGAGATTTGGTTTACCTAGCTCAGGATTTTGTGTTAAAACAACCAAATTAATTTAACTAAGTATTTGGTAGTAATCTTTTTTCTGAGTGTAGCAACATAAAAACCGAACAATTTAATTGCTGTTGTTTTCTCCCATATAAAAATTGCATTTGTATGTTTTGTGTATCAACTTTTTATTACATAAAAAAATATCATTCTGAAATGTTACGACTGCTATTTCACTTACTCTTACATACAATTGTATCATCAGTAACAAAATAAATATATGGTTGAACGGAGTAACCTTAGTTTTAATTTGTTTCGAAAAATATCAACAACAAAAAAATAATAACAATCAAATTGTGTCGCAGTGCAAATAAAAAAAATTCCCATCGCTATATCTGTAAAATCTGTAAAAACGTCATGAACAACATCCACTCACATGGTTGGAATACGACTGAAAAAATGAAAACAGAATGAAGACATAAATACAATTTCATTGTTTTTGTCTATTTATTTTTGTCATATGTATTTCATATATTCAGTTGAGAGAGAGGAAAATACATTTGATTCAATTTTTTTTTAATTTTGTTAAAATATTTAGTGGTGTGGGTAAAAATAGATTAAAAATATGTTTTGCTCCTTTCTAGCTGCTTTGAATTAATTGGGTCTATCTTTGTTCTTCTTAAACCTACATGAAGTGAGTTGTGTTCTTCTTTTACAATGTGTAAGAAGCAACAAAAAATAAAAATTGTTGTTGTAATTCGCAGTGGCATTATCTGAAGTCATAATTAATCAATGGTACAATCCAACGTGTAATTCGTGAACGTTATATTTCGTTTTGGGGTTGTAAATTCTTATTTTTTTTTTGAATGACAGTAGTTTAATTTAATGTGTTTTTAATTTAATTTTTGTTTAAATTTATTTTGAATTATCTTTTTCATACACGAGCAATTTGTAAACTGCCCACCATATTTTCACTCGTGGAATTTCACAACACAACAATCATATAAAACCGTAAAAAAAATAACGCGATCCGCGCGATCCCAACGCGCACGTTTTAGATAATATCAATTTTTTTTTTCACTTACAGGGATTCTTAAGAAAACACGACAATTGCGATATTTTAAATATTATTATAATACGGTCGAATATACGTTATATAAAAAGACACATTACAATTATAATTTGTAATAATACGCAAAGACAATTATGTATTGAAAAAAAATAAATGAAACGTACTCATCGACTGACCAAACAAGAATCTTTTTTTCGACCATCGGCCTTGCTCTTTTTATAACCCTTTTGAAAAAAACAAAAAAATCAATTGGTGGGGTGATCAATTGCTGATGTATATCATAAAGACTGTACCAAAACAAATATTAGTATAATAAAAATTATAATTACATTTAGCACAGTGGCAGGGCTGGGAAGGATGGAGGCAACCGCGGCCGTCGTTACAAGTGCTATAATCGCTTTCTAAACCCTTTCTAGTATATTAAGGCGCCAGCTTAGTGTTGTGTCTAAAATGAAGCCTAGGCATCTATCTGTGTAGGTCAAATTTGCACTATTTCACATGAGCAGGAAAATTTTCCACAAATTTTCATACCATTTGTGCATATTTGAGCATTCAGACGACGGTAGTTATAATTGTCAATTTTTTATTCCGATTTTTGGAAGCTGTTTAAGGATTTTTTCTGTTATCAGATCAAAGCCTGGCGCTTTTCGTGGGTTTCTTTCTTTTAATCTTTGATCATTTCCACAACAGAGGTCAACGTGATTTCTTGATATTCAATTTATTTTATTCCTTGTGTTTGTTCGCTATCCGGTAGCTCATTAGACTGAAATATAGCATCTAGGTGCGATCAGGTGAGGCTTCTAATTTTTCTTCATTGCTTCTTGCCAAACTATAATTGCTTTTTCTTATAAGTTGAATCTGATTTATAAGGGCTTGATATTTACTTTGTTGTCTTCCACAGTGAATAGTCAGTATCTTTCTCATATGTTAATGGTCGTATAGGTATGTGTTCGTTGCTTCATTTTTTATATTATTTATTTCTCCGCTTATTTGCTGGGTCAAATTTTTCGGTACATTTTTAACCGTTAGTATCCTCGTATGCTGCCATTTCTTCCTGATTTTTGTTTTTCGGTCACTGCTCTAATTATTTTTTTTTGGGTACCTTGTACCTCGGAATATCATTTGAAGTTCGCGAGTATTTTTCCATGTTGACTTTTGTATGTCTATTATGAACTCTCAACTTGTTCATCCAATTTCTCCTTTATTTTAAGAGATGAATGTACCTCTCATCTTTCTTCTATTACTTAGTTCTTCTTTAAATCCTTCCAAATCTGTACATATATGTATGTCAGGGTAGGATTGTTTGGTTTTCATATTATTTTGTTGCTGACAGTGCAGTGAGCAGTACTATCAGCAGATCGGGTATTTTATTGATATCTGTGAACCACATGTTGTCACTATTCCGAATAGCTGTTTATCTTTAGTGGAAGCAAGGAATTTTTCTATTAAACTTTTTATGAAATTTATAAAATCATCTATCTTTAGGTTATTTCGTGGTGGACAATAATCGACTGAAATGAGTGGTGGACAATAAATCTGCTTAGTGTCTTATCCACTAATAATTCACCGATATCTGCAGACGATAGATCGTCAAAACCTTCTTCGTCTACCATGAGCTAAGGCTATAATATTAGAATACTCAGCCGTATTATAGGTGGTATCTTCGTTTCTGACGCATTCCGGCATGCATTAATGTCGATGGTCTGCGTTCGGAGAGCGCTAATTTAGCATGTTTAGTGCAGCCATCAACAGTTAGTTTTGTCCACGCGCTCATGATTAAATTTTTCATCATTCATTAATTGATCTAAAATATACTGGAATGTTTGCTTTACAGAATGGGTCTTAATAAACACATTTCACTTATCACTTGTTTTTCTATTTGGCAAAAAGTTATTTTTGAATATTTTAATTAAAAAATTGGTTCAAAATATTTAAAAAACCATTCGAGTATCTACTGGGAGATTAGCTAGGAGAGTAGATACTCCTGATGACCTAACAAGTCGAAATCGATCGAGTGATTTTTTAAACATTTTGAACTAATTTTTTAATTAAAATATTCCAAAACAAGTGTTACAGCAAATAGTGTTAAACGGCAAATAGTGTTGAAGTATTACAGAATGGATCTTAACGGTTGCAATAATTCCTTGGTCCAATAGTTGAATCAACGAAGTTGTATTGGGCTAAGAAAAACAAAATTTGACATTTGGATACACCATATGGGAATGACCTGGTGCGTTGTCTATAATCAACATATCTTTAAATTAGTGACCTTTATGGCTCGAATAACGCCGAACTTCCAGTGGACTGGTAACATGTTAAAAATCTACACCTTTCACTGACCGTGGTTTTAGAGGTCTATTTACACGTAAGAGTTTCAGCATCTGATCACCTGAAGCGTTAGAGCAAAATAAAAAGTTCACACGATTCTTGGCTACCTTAAATCCACCTGCAATTTTCTGAGATTTCGCTACGTATATTCTGCTCGGTATTTGATTTCAGAAAAGGTCGGTTTCATCAGCATTCCATACATGATCTGAAGTGTAGCCACCATCGTTAATTATATTAGCCAACTTTGAGGGAAATGCTTTAGTTGCCTCCTCGTCTACAGATGCGATTTCACCCTTAAATTTTACATTATAAAGCGCGTGCCTTTGCAAAAAAACCGGTCATCCAACATGTACTTTCAAAAAATTCAAATTTTTTATTTTTCTGACCTGATGTTTGTGGACCCATTTCTTTCGCCTGTTTGTAAATTCGTAATGCCATCTATTTGATGATATTTACATCAACTGGAATTCGTTTTTGTGAGCAATCCTCCATCCATATAAGAACAATTCTATTATTAGAAAGACTGACGCAGTGAACGGGGTTTAAACCATGTACAAAGATGTTTGTTTCTGCTAAAAATGATTTTGTTGAATCGCGTTAAATCCGTTTGCTGATTTCCGGTTTCTTGGCTCTATACATTTATCTTTTACTATTTCGTTCTCAATTTGCATTTTTTGACGTTATTTGGCTACTATACGGCTCTGTAGCTTGCGGTATGTGATTCACCACAGTTCACGTATTTTGATGAATTTTCTGAGTAGTGATTTCCTGGACCATTTTACCAATCCCGGGATTACGAGATTGAGTTATTTCAAATCCTGGGATCTCGGGAGTATTTTTAAAGTATGACTTTAACCGTTTGAGTCCCAGAGGGTATTGAAAAATCACTGTCAAAAAATCCCAAACTGTGCACCGTGCTTTATCTAAATGAGTAAACCAGAATCTATTGAGACTCTAAAAGAATATCTATTGAGACAAACCTATTGTAAAATGTACTATTTACATTAAAAGGAGCTGTGTGATGTACTTGATTCAGTAAATCTAAACGCGCGACTTCATATGACATTTCTGTTCAGTATTCATTGACATTTTACCATGAGTAGACAACGTTTACAAATTGTGGAAATTTATTTCAAAAATCAGAGTTCAGTGAAAAATTGTTTTCGTGCTCTTCGACCATTTTAGGGTGTTCATAATCGTCCAACTGAACGCACTATTTGCGAAACAAGTTGCGAACCACTTTTTCATTATTGGATATTCATAAACCGACTAGAATGCGTACAAGTCAATCTAATGTAAATATTGCTGCTGTAGCTGAAAGTGTACGTGAATCAATCAATTCGTCGCCGTTCTCAAGCTCTGGGTCTCTCGTATGGCACATTGTGGCGTATTTTGAAGAGAGATCTTGATTTGAAGGCAACAAAATACAACTTGTTCACGAATTGAAGCCGGTTGACCTTCCTTTGCGTCATCGATTTGGTTCACGGGCGTTGGAACAGCTCCAAATTGATCCCTTTTTTTATCGAAAAATTGCGTTCAGTGATGAACCTCATTATTGGTTGAATGGATAAGTCAACAAACAAAATTGTCGTATTTGGGCTGATGAACAGCCGCCAGAAGAAATTCAAGAGCTTCCAATACATTCTGAAAAATGCACTGTTTGGTGCGGTTTATGGGCAGGTGACATCATCGGTGGCATCAATTGTATTTCTTTAAAATGTTATTGTAATATCCTCCTATTTATTATATTTATAATAAAATAATACTCCGATTTATTTATTTATTCAGTCTCTTTTATTTCAATATCCCCGTTCTACTGCTCCTCACATTTATTTCATATTTATATTTTAACATCCAAAATGAAACAAAAACATATTATACAGGGTGAGTGTTTTAAGCTGAAACTTTCAAATATCTCGGAAAATAAGCCCTCTACGATAAAAATGACCATATCAAAATTAAATCATACTGTATTGGAAAAAGATTAGTGCTAAAATTAGGACCTTTCGCCCCTGTTTGTAAGGGGGGTGAGGAACAACCTTGAAACTAAGATAGGAACCCCTATTTTTTATTGCAGATTCTGATTCTACAGCTAAAAGTACGTAGAATTTCCTCGAAACATTTTTTTCGATTCATGATAGATGGCGCTGTAATAGGCGATATTAAATTTTTTTCGATTTCTCCTACTGAGAACATTATGCATACTGCAATATCATAGATTCTGCAATATGTTTGCATTAACATTAACACGTTTTCAATGTTAATACTTGAAATTAGTTTTAAACAAATTGTATTTCTTAAATTAAAAAAAAAACTATTTTTAGCGTAACCCAGGAACAACGACAGCGATGATTATGCATAGGAACATACGACTAAATTTGTTTTCAAATAAATTATATTTTTTGTTTTAAAAATATCGATTCAGTTCAAAGATTATTTCGAAAACAATAAGACCTGTTTGCGTAAAGCTATTACAATTCAAAATGGAGTATTTAACTGTACAAGACAAAATTTAAATGGTCCTGGTTTATGGAGAAGCTGGCCGTAGTCTTCATAATACGGTCAATCTCTACGCTTCGCTTTTTCCAGATAGGATTCGGTCACGTGCTTCATTTTACCTGACTATCAAACAATTCACTGCTGATGGAAGTGTTCGACCGAAGAAAAGGACCCGTCGAGCAACAGTCACTGAGGAAAATAACGAAATTGCTGTATTGGCTGCAGTAGCTTATACTCCTCATATAAGTACACGAGAAATAGCTACTGAATCCGGATTATCTAAGACCAGTGTTTGCAAAATTTTGAACCGACATAAGTATCATTCGTTTCATATGAGTTTACACCAAAATCTTCATAGCGTTGATTTTGAAAATCGGGTAACATTTTGTCAGTTGGCAATAGAACAAATACAGCAAAATCCCAATTTTTTTCGCTCTGTATTGTTCTCCGATGAGTCGTCTTTTACAAACCATGGAACGGTTAATCGACACAACATGCATTACTGGAGTGTTGAAAATCAACACTGGCTTCGCCAAGTTGAACATCAGCGCCCTTGGACTGTCAACGTTTGGTGTGGAATAATTTTCAACCAACTAATCGGCTCCCATATTATTGAAAGCAACTTGAATGGTCAAATGTACCGAGACATTTTGGAAAATGAACTGCCAACATTATTTGAAAACTTGAGCTTAGAATTGCGACAGAACATGAGGTTTCAAAATGATGGATGTCCAGCAGACTATTCGTCGGTAGCACGTGAAGTACTTGATCGTGATTTCAATCGTCGCTGGATTGGTAGAGCTGGTCCGGTAAATTGGCCTGCCAGATTACCAGATCTTACTTCTCCAGATTTCTTTTTGTGATGCTATCTCAAAGACAAAATATACAAACAAGTACCAACAACACGTGGGAATATGATTGAGTGAATAAGAAATGCTTGTGCCGAAATTCCAGCATACACGCTTCTAAGTTGTGTAGATTCATTTGAAATGCGGATTAATAATTGCATTGAAGTCGAAGGCCATCATTTTGAGCACTTAATTTAATCAAAAGATGATGTCCACGTCGTTGTTCCTGAGTTAAGCTAAAAATATTTTTTTTTAAATTTAAGAAATACAATTTGTTTAAAACTAATTTCAAGTATTTACATTGAAAACGTGTTAATGTTAATGCAAACATATTGCAAAATCGTATGCATCATGTTCTCAGTAGGAGAAATCGAAAAAAAATTAATATCGCCTATTACAGCGCCATCTATCATGAATCGAAAAAATGTTTCAAGGAAATCCAACGTACTTTTAGCTGTAGAATCGGAATCTGCAATAAAAAATAGGGGTTCCAAAATAGGGGTTCCTATCTTAGTTTCCAGGTTGTTGGATTCAAATATGAGCCAGGATCCCGGGATTGCAATCACTAGTTATGAGTGTACCCATACAGATGGAATTTTTTTGCATTGTATAATCAAACTTGATTTTCGATTTGAATCTCTAGCTTCATATTTAAGACACATCTAATTTCATAAACATATTGTATGTAATTTGAGTACTTCTTTAATTTTTTGATTTTTTGGAGGCAAGTCTTCTATTATTTCCTCTGGCTGACAGGGTGGAGGCAGCTTTTTGGCTATAACTTTTATTGGTCGCGACTGTTTGTCCTCGTATGAGTACCATGTATTACCCCGCTCATTATGAGAAACAGAACGCTTTTGTAGTTACTTATGTCATTTACTTTAAGGTCCCCAGTGTTGAGCAATGTAGTTTGATTGTATCCGATTTGAATACATTGCTTATATCCTGATAGTTATGAACGTTCATCAGATTGTTAGATTCCTTTTTTTTGCCGTCTCTTGAACACAATTGTGATTTGTTGATTTTTTGCTTTTTTCCTCGTTTATTTCTATAAATATCTTGCCGATTACTCTATTCAAGTAGCCTAGTCCGCCTAACATTAATACTTTGGTGAGCTTTTTCCATATCAAATCCTTGCTTCTAATTGTTTAAGACTTTCTATAAGAATCATTCCAGGCTCCCCCTAGAATCCATTGAGCCGGGTTTCGTTGAAAATAGTCGGATTTCTAGAACAAAACCTGGTTTACCACCTGTAGTAATGTTTCCTTTCGCCGTGTTTTCTATTGCATTGGTCTTTGGGTTTGGTCCGTGGGAAGTATTTTATTATTATTATTATCTTTATTGCATTCAGTTTTTTGTTTCATATTATTGCCTCCCTACCTTTCGGTATTCGTGGAAACTGACGAGCTTTCCCTGGTTACACGCTCTGCCGATAGTGGAGGATTAATGACATAGTATTATTTAATTTCATGGGGCGTGATGAGTGACGCTCGAAAAATTTATCAAATGTATTAATTTGAACTAAATTAGTATTATTAATTTTTATTTTTTTTTATTTTCAGGTAAATGATAATTTATAATAAACCCACTAAATAAAATTGTAAGTAATAACTTTCACGTATACTACTAATGTTATACTAGATATACAAATATTAATATTAAGCTTAAAAGAATTGTTGGAGTGATTAAAGTTGGGTTTTCTGCAAAATATTTTTGATGTCTTATGTATTAATGATATTGTAATATGGCGGTTTCACCTCCCGTAACATATCAACACCAAGTGAATATTATATTTTTTGCTAAACAAAACCTTTTAACAATATTTTAACTAAGTATGACATTTTAACCAAGTATCACTAATTTCTGAAACCATTTTCTTGAAATAAAATAACCATATTTCTCGTTCCAATTTGATGATCTTAGGAAAATTACAAAGATGAAAACTTAAAAAAAAAGTTTGTTCTTTACGAACCAAATATATAAAACACAAAAAGTAAATAAAAAAGGGAAATCAAAACTTCATCCTTTCCGTTTGGAAAATTTTCTTATCACAAATGGTATATGAATATAAAGATACCAAATGTATACACGATAGCAAATAACAAAAAAAAAATGTCTCGTCCAATTTACATCAATCGCTTATTTTTTTTAGTTATATATAATTTCTAAGATAGGAAATAAAATAACAGTAACATGAATATAAGACGATATTTTCTACTATTTTTATATACATGCTCTCAATAAATTATAAGTCAGATCACGTTGTTCCAATAGAAGTGAACAGGTTATTTTTTCCAGCAAACATTTTTGTATTTTTTTTTGCTTGTGAATCGGGTGCTTCTTGTTGCTCGCCTTAGTCATAATATAAGACACAAAATAAGAAAACGTATACAACAACATAAAAAAACGTTCTGGTGATGATGATGATGATGATGATAATGCTACTGATGAGAATGGTAATAAAGTTGTGAATTTTTTGGTCTTTGCATTAGACATTCAGCGCCCACTAAGTAGAATGGTGAAAATTTGACAGACAACAGCGATAACAGTAAAAGAACTGCAACTCTATATACTTAAAGCGACAATATTCAATGCTCTATAATGAGATCTAGTATTTTAATAAAGACATATTGTGTACGGACGTAAAAATATCGAGTTAATTTTCCATTTGCATGATTACATCAGGTGTATACCATAATAAAGATATGCCGAGTACCAAATAAAGCCTTTCAATCCTTTTATGATTTATTATCCATTATACATAATTTTATTTCGCATATAATCCTCTGTGCTCCCCCAAAAAAATACGATTTTAAAATTTCGATCACGATTCAAAGTGTACAGGCGAAAGCGTTTTCTTTAAATTTTCCTTTTAAGTTTATGTTTGTGCTGTATCTCTAAACTTATTTATTCCTTCCCGAAATAAAATAATTTTTAATCTACATATTGTTATTTTTTTTGTGAAAATAGAATTCTCTCATCTCGTTACACAACCTAACAAGTATAAAGAATAAAAAATCAGCTATTCGGAACAAAATATTCGGTACAGCACACTAAAATACAAAAAAAAACCAAGTAAGACATCCAATATCACCCAATGAATTTATATATGCTCATAGATCTTGACTTTTTTGGTCGCTTTTGTATAAATTGAAAATAAAATTTATATGTATGTGTATACACATTGGAAGTGGGTAAACAAGGAGACGAAGAAATATTTCCGGGATAAAACAGCATCACACTTGGTAAAATGATAATAAAATAAAATTGAATTCCATGAATATGTAACGTCTTAAGAATAAAAATAATTTTTGTGTGCTGCTTTTGCTTTTTGAATATTTTACGACAAATTTTTTTTTTACTCTCTCGCCTTAAGATCGAGACAATTTTTATTGACGGTTTATTCCCTATATACCCCGGAACATTTTTCAAGATTTGGTAAACATTATAAAGGGGTTTCTTGTATTTTAAACGATATAATATTTTAATTGAATGAATATTGTGTCTTTCTAAAGGAATTTTGAACATTTTTTTTTTACATCGGGGTTAAATTTAGTACTAGGACAATTGCTGTTTATATAGACAGGGTTTATTTAGAATTTTTAAGGATGGGTGATCACTTAATTTGGAGATGAGGCGATAAGTGTTAAATTGACAAAGCAATTAAATTATCGCAATTGAACCGAATAATGAGTTTTTGGGGTAAAATAATAGAAGACGATTTCATCCTTGATGGGGATAGTGGGGTTTCATGATTCAATTCGGATGAAACTATGTAATTAGGGTAATTATAATTGATTAGTGTTATAACTGATAGAGATAAATCAAGTACATTACAGGAAGCTCTAATCTATATCTATTCTATATGTATAAAATGCTAACGAAAAATCGACATAACAATGTTTTCGCTTGATTATTACACATGTAGACGCCATCTAAAGTATTTTATCCTGGCCATTTTTGTTATCTAAAATTTCACCATAAATTCTCCGGGGCACCGATTATCGCTCGGTCAAAGATGGTTGAATTGCAAAATCGAGACTCTATTAAACATTCTATAAATTCAAAAGAAATGTCAGTTGTTAAATGATAATTTTGGCAAATTAGCATAACGTGAAATAATTAAATACATTTTTTTTAATTTCCAAGGGCCATCGTTTTATGGATTCAAAATAGATCCCTGGTAGATTTTCGAACGTTGTAATATTGTATGGTAGTGCGCTCGAATTGCGAAAACTGAACGTAATTAGTAATACGAGTAGTGGAGCATAGATCTTCTTGGTAAGCGTGGCAACTCGAGACCTACAGACCTTGGGTTGTCCTACCTTGTTGTCGTCTGTTATTACATCTTTATCTGATTTGCTTGTTGGATCTTGATTATCCTCAGTTGAAATGAGACTTATCTTTGTAATCGGTCTCTTGAAGATGGTGTTTTTTTGATCTTTTATATTGATACCACTCTGGTGAGACCATCTGACCCTGGACTGACCAATCCTGTAGTTTGCTTTTGGTTCTTTCCATCTGTACCTTTGTTATAGACTGTTTAAGTAAACTTTAGACCATATTTTCCAAAATCATTGGGTCATCTTTGAAAGTAGAGTCCACCTCTGTTTTTGGCTTATGTTGGTTTTATCTGACTCAGGGAGTGAAATCAGTGGTATCCCGATTAAAAAATGTCCAGGTGTCAAAGCATCAAAACCATATACTATAAATCGCTTGACAGTGAAAGAATCGGTCTGAAATTTAAACATGCTTCAATTTGTGATAATACGGTGCTGAACTCCGCGTAGGTCAGTGTTGTTTCACCGATCACTTTCTTTAAGTGGCCTTTCGTTGATTTGACTCCAGATTCCCAAATGCCTCCGAAGTGGGGACAACCGGGCGAGATGAAATGCCAGTTTGTTCCATGGTTAGCTGCTTCCTGAGTTGCGTTGTTGTTTGCTTGTTATATAGCCACCTGTAGCTCCTTACTTAGTGCGTTCCGAACTCCAACAAAGTTGGTACCGTTGTCATTGTATATTGTCACCTTCTTGAAGTAAATCTTCTAAATGCTGTCAGGAATGCTGCTGTTGCTAGTTCACTCACCAGTTCCAAGTGAATTGCTTTCGTAGAGAAACAAATGAACAACGCGATATATTCCTTATGTAGGACTTGTTTCCTCTTCCTTTGGATCCACGAATTGCAAATGAACCTGCGTAGTCAATGCCCGTATTGGAAAATGGGGCAGATGGAGTGACTAGGTTCTGGTAACATACCCATTAACTGTTCTGATGCTGCTCTTCTGAATCGAAAACATTTTACACAATTGTGGATTGTTGTGCGTACAAGACGTTTACCATCCAAAATCCAATATTTTGAATGTATTTGTGCTATATTTGCTTGTACGCCTCCGTGTAATTCAAGATGGTGTTCTCCAATTGTGATGAGGTTTAAGTAAATATGATTTTTTGGTAGAATCAGTTGATGCTTTTGATCATACTTAAGTTGAGATTTTTGTAATCTACCGCCAACCCTCAACAAACCATTTTCGTCCATGAATGGATTTAGTGATGATAGTTTGCTGTTTTTTCTGGCTTTACTCGTTGATTTGATGAGTTTAATTTCTGCGGCAAATTCCGACTCTTGTATTGTTTTTATGATTACATTGTGTGATCTGGTTAGTTCATCTACTGTTAGAAAACTGGGTATCTCTCCAGGAACTTGATACTAATGATAGATAGTATGATGGTAATAAATTTTTAGCAGTACGCTATAGTTCTTTTGATTTTAAGAGCCGATGAAAATCGTGAAAAGTCTATGAACCGTGGTTGAGGAGGTGCGTTGATAAATAAGCAATTTGTTTTTAGTTCCTCATTGGCTGCTTCTTCAGTTGGTTCAAGCGCGAATGAGTAATTTGAGTTTTTTAACCAACTTGGTCCTTCCCACCAAAGTTTATAGTTTCGCAAGTTTTGTGCGTTCATTCCAAGTGAAGCTACATCTGCGGGGTTATAATTGGATTTTACATAATGCCACTGACTTGGTTGCATAAGCGACTGAATTTCAGCTATTCTGTTACCCACAAAAGTTTTGTATTTACTGGGATCGCCTTTTATCCATCCAAGCGTTATCATCGAATCCGTCCACGCATAGGTAGTATAGCGTGTTCCAAATCCATGGCATCTTGAACTGTTTTTAATAACTTTGCCAATAGTACGGCACCGCATAATTCCAACCATGGTAACGATATTCTGTTTTTTATATGAGCGACTTTGGTTTTTGCTGCTATTAGATAAACGACCGGTGTTCCTTTGGAGTTTGTTGCCTTGTAGTTTACCACTGCTGGCAAATTCCTTCGCTGATGCATCGCTGAATTCATGTAGTTCACTTTCGCCTTGTTGCCTGTGTTCTATCCATCTGCCTATGGTAATATTTTCAATTGCATTCAAACCTTGCTTGAATTGACTCTATTGTTGTTGTAGTTCAATACTTAGAGTATCATCCCATCCGACACCAGCTATCCATAGTTTCTGCATTAATAATTTTGCTTGGATGATGATGGGTGCAAACCATCCTAATGGATCGAATAGTTTGGTTACTTCTGCCAATATGCTCCTTTTTGTTGGTTCTTTTATATTTTCGGACAATGATATTTTAAACCCAAAATTGTCGAAAACTAGGTTCCTGGTTATTCCGAGCTTCTTAATTGTTTCATCGATGTTTATGGAGCATAGCCCATCTTCGCGAGCGTTTCTAGGTAGATGTGTTGTCAATTCTTTTTTGTTACATGCCCATTTTCTTAGATTAAAACCTCCAGCCTTTAGCAATTGTATCAGTTGTGATTGGGCTTCTAATGTGTCAGCTCCTGAAAGCAGATAATCAACATATAAATCTTTTAACGCTATTTTTGACGCGATTGGGTAGTTTTTTATTTCATCGTGTGCTAGTTGACATAAGACTTTAGTGGCAAAATATGTTGCCGACGTGGTCCCATATATTACTGTTTTAAGTTTAAACGTTTTGATTTCTTCTTTTGGTGATTCTCTCCACAGAAGCCGTTGATAGTTTTGATCTTCTTCATTGATAATGATCTGGCGGAACATCTTCTCTATGTCGGCTTTGATAACGAATTTATGTTTTCTCCATCGCATTAGAATTGATATTAGATCCTGTTGTAACGTTGGACCGTTTAGCATTAAGTCATTCAATGATGCACCGGATGTAGTTTTTGCCGACCAATCGAATACGACTTTAAGCTTTGTAGTCGTGCTGTCTGATTTCATCACTGCCTGATGTGGAAGATAATATCCTACAGTTGAGTCTTCCTCATCTTTTAGCATCTCCATTTGACCAAGTTGTTCATATTCATGCATAAAGTCTGTATAACTTTTTCTAAGATTTGGTTCTCTTGACAACCTTCTTTCGACTTGAAGGAACCTTGCTATTGCCATGCGTTTAGAATCTCCTAAATGTATAGCTGAATCCTTCTGGAATGGGATACGTAATTCGTAGCGCCCATTTTTCAGTCGCATGTGCGTGTCACAAAGGAATTCTTCACACTCCTTCTCTGGTTTTATGAGAATGCTTGGGGAATGCTATTCTTCTAATTCCCAAATTTTTTTTAGTTTGTCTATATCAATCGATGAGACGTGTAAGTTGTATTTTAGCTCTGTTGTCTTGTTGGGTGTATATATTCTTCCTAAAATTACCCATCCGAATTCCGTGAGCTGTGCTGCTGGTTCGTTTTTATTTCCTTTGATGCACTGTGGCTTCGTGATCTGCGTGTAATAATCTGCACTCAGTAGTATATCAATCGGTGTGGGAATGTTGTAGTTCGGATCGGCCAATAGCAGCTCATTCAAATGTTTCCATTTTTCAAACATAAACGGTGTTTCTGGCAGATTTTTGCTTATTTTTGTTAGTACTAGAGCTTCAATTTCTATATTGAAAATGTTGACGGATATTTTGGTTGTAGGTTGATATTTACAATACTATTGACTCTGCCAGCAACTTGTCCGCGTATACCATGGACCTCTGCACTGATTTTACGACCTACTACATTTAAACGTTATTTGGCTTCTGTTGTTATGACTGATGTTTGTGAGTCGGTGTCGATCAGCTATCTTAAAAGCTCTTCCCTTCCATCAAAGCTTGTGGTTTTGACATGGGTGGTTGCTAAAAGTGTTTTTTCATGCGTTTTTATCGCACTGTTGGTTGAAATGCTTCTTGAAGTTATAGTTGTAGACTGCTTTGCATGAAGTAGACTGTGGTGCTTGCCATTGCATTCTTTACATCTTGATTGACTATAACATTATTGAAAATTGAAATCCACGCAGAATATCGGTTCTCCAATATCTTCACCTACTGCTACGAATATGGCATCTGGGTCAAACTTCGAAACGACTTTAAATAGCCTATGCAAACGTATCGATGTCCAGTTCGCTGAAATTAAGGCTTTGATTTTTGAAGTCCAAATTCGCAAGAGTTTATCTGCAATGAATTTGATGCTATCAGAACGGAATTTAAAAATATCGCTACGGAAAATGCAGCATTAAGCAGTAAATGTGAATATTTGGAAGGGTCATACCTGAAATTAAATACACGCGTAAACCTGATGGAGGCACAGCTCGATATTCCTCAACAGCGGGAATTGGTCAAAAATATCATCATGTGTGGTTTGCCGGTCAACGTTCCTGATGCTGATGATTTCATATTGGACACTATTAAACATGTTAGCATTGATGCGAATGTTACAAAAATTCAAAAAATGAATCATAATAATACGAAAAGCAAATCTGCGCTAAGAGATTCGTACATAATTACCTTAGACTCTATCGAGGAGAAAAATACCATTCTATCAAAATTTAATTTGATCCGGAAAAATTGATCATCTTCACAGAAACCTGGTTGTTATGTTATGCGACACTTCACCAAGTTTCAATCTTAGCTTTACAATGGCCAAAAAATCACAGCACGCTCATAATTTTAAATATTTATGGGCCAAAGATGGTAAAATATTCCTGCGAAGAACAGCTGACTCAAAGATTCTTCATATCTTTAGTATGAATGATATTTTTCGTTTGGATGGGATTAATTCATTACAACCTGTACCCCCGGATGACGATAAATAAGAAAGAAGCACAACATATAAAACTTTTAAGCATAAAATATTTTTTAATTTTTTTAATCTTGGACTTACCTATTAATTGTTCTTTTTACTATTTAACATTTAAATTGCTCTTTCTTTATACAAATTTGTTGTTGTTTACATATACATTAATTAGTTTTGAAATTATTTCTATAGAATGTCTCATTCTATCGAGTACTAAAGTTTTCTTTTGTTATTATATAAGTTCTAATTTATTACAATCTTATTTTTTTATACTATTGGACTATTATTTAAGTACTAATAACTTTAACATTTCTTAATTTAAGTACTAATCTATTACATTTTTATAAAATTAATTTGTTATGTAGGGTGTTTCGTGCGTATTTGAAATATTGTTTTGCAATTTTATTTTCAATGATAATTGTGGTTTTGTTGATATTTTGTTTCACTCAGTTCTATGTTACGAGGGTATATCAAAAAGTCTTGCAATATCATATGAAAAAAAAGAGTGAGTGAGACAACAATATATTTTTCAAAACCATTTTTTGTCGCGATGAAACTTCTAGAAGAACATTTCGATGTAAATTTTACAGTTCGTTTGTTTTTGTCAATTTAGTAACACGTGTTTTGAATTTTTCTTAAAATGAATGAAATTGAATATCGCGCCATTATTAAATTTTTCTGTAAAGATGGACGAAATGCAATTTATATATTCAACTATATATCAAAAGTTTACGGCGAATCTGCACCATCATATGCCACAGTAACAAGGTGGGTAAAATTATTCAAAAGTGGTCGGGAGTCATTAGTAGACGACAACCCCTCGGGTCGGCCAGCAGATGCTATTAGCCATGAAAACGTAATTTTGGCCGAATCTATTGTATTGGAGGACCGGCGTATTTCTGTTCCAGGGTTAGCGTGGAAACTTTCCCTTTCAAACGGTACCACATATACTATATTACATGACCACCTTCACATGTCGAAAGTAAGTGCGCGATGGGTTCCCCGTTTGTTGAATGCAGAACAAAAAAAAATGCGTGTTCAAACTTCAAAGGCGATTTTAGATATGTACAAAGAAGATCCAGAAAATTTCTTGGATAACATAATAACAGGCGATGAAACATGGCTTCATCACTGGGATCCGGAATCCAAACAAGAATCGATGCAATGGATTAAACGTAGTGAACCACCACCAAAGAAATTCAAAACTCAACCGTCTGCTGGTAAGGTTTTGGCAACAATTTTTTGGGATTCTGAAGGAATTTTGATAATCGATTATATGCCACCGAAAACCACAATCATAGGCATATATTACGCAGAGGTTTTCCGAAAATTGAAAAAAGCGATCCGGGAAAAACGGCCAAGGAAAGTTAGGAAAAAAATCTTGCTTCTTCACGACAATGCACCAGTGCACAAGGTTAATATTGCTCAAGCTGCATTAAAAGACTGCGGCTTCGTGGAAATTCCGTATCCACCGTACAATCTAGACTTGGCACCCAGTGACTAGTTTCTGTTTCCCAATTTGAAAAAAATACTAGGGGGCCGGAAATTTTCCAGTGACTATGAAGTACAGTCTGTTGTAAATTAATATTTTATGGAGCAAAAGAAATCTTTTTTTTTAGAGGGTTTAGGCAAGTTAATTGATCGATATGACAAATGTATAAACCTTAAAGGAGATGATGTCGAAAAATAAAAATATGGCTGTCTCACTCACTCTTTTTTTTCATATGATATTGCAAGACTTTTTGATTTGCCCTCGTATCTATCTAAAATATTTTTTGAAAAAGTTTGTTTTATATTTTGTTTCCTATTTCTTCAATGAATAGAGTAGATGTTGTTAAATATAATTTCATGTTACAAAACATCAGGACTCCGTAAAAATTTCGACATTTTTTTTGGCAAATATTAATTCGTTAATTAAAGATCTGGATATAATATTTCTAACCGAGACGTGGATTGACAATTTTAATTTATCTGATTTTACGTTTATCGCTAATTGTAATGATTCGTATAGGTCTGGTGGAGTTGGGGTCTTTATTAGATCTACTTTTGATTTTCATTTTACCGCATTGAACTTCTCATCAGCTGATGTTATCAAGATAACAGTTCGCATTGACAATATCGATATCTGTTTTATTCTAGTCTATAGATTGCATTTTATTTCTTCAGATATTTTTTTAAATGAATTAAATGATTTTCTAGTTACTGATAAATCTAAGCACAGAATCTTACTGGGGGATTTAAATATTGATTTATTGAAAGAATCACTTGTGAAAGATGATTTTTTCTTGTTGTGCTCTTCGTTTGGTTTTAATTCTCTTATGAATAGCGTTACGAGGCCATGCTCAAATACGTGTATTGATCATGTATTTTCTGAATCAAATATTTCAAGATATTCTCTTGAGGTCAATAGTGTAAATCTCCAAGTGACGGATCGTAATACTATTATGTTGGCATTAAATATTTTTAATCCGAAAAAACAGTTTTCGCGCTGTCATCCTCTATTGCAAACAAAAATTAGTTATCGCGATCTATTGAATACTTTAAATTCTTATGATTGGACCTCAGTGTTCTCTACTAATGATCCAAATTTATCTTATTCCATTTTTATTAAAAAACTGATTGGGGAGATAAATAAGAACAAATCGATAACTAAAACAAGAACGTCGGACTTCAAAATAAAACCCTGGATAACCGCATCGCTACTAAGTTTAATTAATTATAAAAACCATTTAGTTAAAAAACTAGCAAAGAACCAGACTAATGCGATGTTGAATAATAAACTTAAAAAGATTAATGCTAAACTTAAACGTTTAATTCCTCAAGCAAAGGAAAGGTATTTTAAGGCTCAGTTTTCTGCTGCTGACGATTTAAAATCGAAATGGAAGGTAGTTAATGCTATTCTGAACAACACACTGAGCACTAATAAAATTATTTCAATTGCGGATCCAAAAAGATCCATCCAAAATAACCAATATTTTTAATGAATATTTCATCAATGTACCTACTGAAATTTTGAATGCTAATCATGAAACGGTTTATATAGAGGGGTCGGTTAGGGATAACTTAATTCTCTCGAACTGCAATTATCAAAATTTCTTCTTTTTCCCAGTTTGTGAAGAGGAAATTTTTGCGATCGTTTGTGATTTAAAAAATAGTACTTCATACGGCTTGGACGAAGTTTCTCATAAAATAATCAAAAATATAACTAGTAGTCTGGTTCATGTTTTGACTTTTATTTTTAGTTCTTGTTTGTCAGAAGGGGTTTTTCCGGAACTACTTAAAGTTGGTGTTGTAAAACCGCTTTTCAAAAAAGGTTCTCAGTTGGATAAGAATAACTATCGCCCTATTACTCTTTTGAGCACTTTTTCTAAAATCTTTGAAAAAATAATTAAACTTAGATTGTTAGATTATCTTGATAAAATTAATTTTCTTGGCGTACGACAGTATGGTTTTATTCGGAATTCTTCAACGGAAAAAGCCTTAATAGCATTCTTGTCGCCGCTGCACCGTAATTTGAATGATAATTTAAAATCCTCAGCTTTATTCCTTGATATTTCTAAAGCTTTCGACACTGTTAATTATAGTGTTTTATTATCGAAGCTATACAATATTGGTATACGAGGTGTCGCTTTGAATTTGTTCAAATCGTATATTGTCAATCGTAAGCAAACTGTTTGTGTTAATGGGAAGTTTAGTGATGAGAAATTAGTCAATATTGGAGTTCCACAAGGATCAGTTGGGGCCATTGCTCTTTCTAATCTATTGTAATTCAATTTTCAGCCTGGATTTACGTGGCAATATCGTCGCATTCGCAGATGATATTGCATTACTTTACTCTGGTTTTAATATAGATTCCCTAGAACGTGATATTATGCAAGACGTCGCCTTGTTGAAAAAGTGGTTCTTTGTGCATAATATGATACTGAGTTGCAAGTCTGAACTTATGAATTTTTCCATAGGTGCCACAACGTCTATATTAAATTCATCTTGCAATCATGCCAATTGTGGGCCCCTTTGCATTCCAATTGAAACCGTATACTCTTTTAAATATCTCGGTTTGCATTTGGATTCTCAACTAAATTTCAAGGGGCATGTGTACAATTTCAAAAGCAAATTACGGATGACACTCAGAACTTTTTACTATCTTCGGAATATTTGTAGTCCGGAATTCCTAAAATGCATATATTATGCACTAGTTGACTCACATTTGAGATATGGAGTTACTCTTTGGGGCGGAATTTACCTATCCAATATTAGACCGTTGATGTCCGTTCAGAAAGCAGTGTTGAGAATAATTAACTTTAAACCAAGATTGACTCCATCCTTCCCGTTATTTGTGAAATTCAAAATTTTGCCGCTTCGATATCTATATGTATTTAAAGTATTAAAAGCTTTTTATTTAATTAGCGGTAATCGTACAGTTAGTAATTTGAATAGCGTTTCATATAATTTGCGCAACATTAATAGAATAAATATTCCTCGTCCTAATAAGGAACATTTTAAAAAAATTTTCGGCTATACCGCTCCTAAACTATATAGTCAATTACCGTCAAATTTTTTTTTAACAAATAATGTCACTATTAATAACATGGAAGTATATTTGCAATGAACATTTTACCATTTTATTTGTCAATTTTTTTGTTATGAACAATTATCAACAAATTACAATAATATTTTTCCATCTTAATAATTTTCTTCTTTATTTAAAAAAAAAATAAAAAAAAAAAATTTCAGTACCCGAATAGAAATAGTAATATTTATAATTAATATTTTAAATTTGTAATAGTGTAATTAATTTATTCTTTAAATATTTTTTATAATTGAATCGTAGCTCCGAAACATTATCTTTAATAAGGAGACTACTAAACTAGTTTTATTTATGATTTTTTACTTTTCATTTTATGTAATTACTTTATATTTGTTATTGTTAATACTAGGTACAAAAAAATAAAAAAAAATAAAAAAAAAATTGTGTCCAGTGGCTAGGCACTTTCTGCATAGATCATGTAAGTTTTCAAGCTGTATTCGTTTTATGTGACTCATTTTGTTAAACTTGTGGCAGCATTCTAAATTATGATTGCCTGAACACAAGATACACGATTGATTTTTTTACTATTGTTGCAATGAATGCTTGTTGTTTATGGCGAATGCTATCGTTTGCCGGCGTTAATTTTGGTAGTCGTAAGTTTTCTAGTAGTTGATATCACTGTTCCAAAAACTTCAGAAGTTCGTTGGTGGATTGAAGCTCCTTAGGATTTTTTAATGACATCTCATATGATTTGAGATTCTCGTTGCTTAGTTTTTTCGTTAGAAATGGAACTATGTAGCCAAACACCCTAGGTCGCAATGTCGACTCCTAAATTCTTTATTGCATGTAGATTTTCCCTGACGGATGCTGCTTCTTGTTGAATATTGTGTAGCGCAAAAATAGCGTTGATGTCATTGTTTACTAGCAACCTTTTGTTTTGATATTTGTTGCCTAGTATTTCCATTGCGCTTTTATAATTGTTTTCTATTGGCTGCAAATGTTGAATAATTTTGGTCGGTGATCCCTCCAAATGTGTTTTGAGATAAATGATTTTGTGTGTATCTGTTAGACTAACGTTTTGATCTACCAATTTTGAGAACAGTTCATGGAATCCAACCCAATCTTGATAGTCCCTCCTTTAAAAAAAAATGGGTATGACGCTTTCAGATCGCAAAATTTTTCTTGCAGTTTCCTGGTTAGAATATCATTACTCTGTATATATTTTTATCTATAATTGTTCCGCGTCAGTTAAACGATTACCTTTAGGCATTGCTATAAAAACAGTCCTTAAAATGATTTTTTTTTGCAAAATACCAAATTACTGTATGTAATTACCTTTCATTATGAATGAAAATTTTTTAAATAAATAAAACTTGAATAAAAAATCATGTTTTGCGTTTAAACGAATGTCTCTGCAAATACTGGCTACTTAGAAGATTTTTAGTTTTATTTTGTGTAGTTCACCGTACTGTTATTTTGTTTTAGTGCAAGCAAGTTTCCGATAGACAAGCAGTAAACTATAATAAAAAAAAATTGATCTAGAAAGAGCAAATTATTAATTTTATTAAATTCGATTTGACTACAATCATATAATTAAAAAAATTTAAAACCAAACAATCTGATGGCAATATAAATAAAACTGATCGAATAAGTATCAAAAAACTGTTAGGTTCTGCGATGCATGTACTAATGGGAAACTATAGTCCAAGTGTGAAAAAAATCGTTTCATGGTTAGTTCCCGAAAATGAACTCTGGCGTATAAATTTGCTTCCTAAACTAAAATTATTTTGCCAAAACTACAAATAACTCGGAATAGGGTTACTTGATATTTCAAAATGTATGTGTTACGGTTGAAGTCCAAAATCGGTAAATATCCGAAATTTTAATTTTTTAAATTCGTTTACACGAGTAAAAACCGGTTGTCCAGAGGTCCGATGGTTACGAAATGTTTATTAACCCCTTATGTCCCGGTAGTTTCATTTATTCCCCATCAGAAGGGTTAAGCGTCGTGAGGGGTACAATGAGCGCACGCGAGCCTGTGATAGTTAGTAAAGCCGTTAGTCCCTAAGTCCCTACTATTCCAAAATTCCTTGCCGAGAACACATTTTCGGGAACTTGCCGTGATTCGAGAGCTACATATATGCATAGCATTTAACAGCTTTTGATCAGTTTTTTGTATCTCGGTGAGTATAGACTTAAATCTTGTTGTATTGTGTTAAGCCAATGCCTTCTAAAGTACAGGCCGCTTACACCAAATGATGACGACACGCTAAGTCGACGTTGTTGCTGCTTTCTCTAGTTGTTTTGTTAGCGTAAATATCTTAACATTGTTATTTCGCAGTCTCGGTTTAGACATAAATTGACGTCATGTATGAAAAATGAAAGTAGTAAAAGGCCTGTAGTTTAGAAGGCATTGGTTGAGCACACAAAAATATATATTTTTTTTTTACAAAAACCAAAAAAAGTTGAAATAATTGAAATTTAATCGAAAAGTAATTAAATGTGCCAGATAAAATCATTCAATGAACTATGCGATTGTGATCAAATGTTATCAAATTGATTGATTTGATTGTAAACATAAACCTTCTATGGATAACATACAAAGGACAAATTACGGGACTGGTTACCCGGTTTCATACCCTATAATAACAGGCAATAAATTTGATAGTTAACTGCAAGGATCATTTAACAGCACAAATGCTTCATCAGAAGGCCATAAAATAAAACAAACATAATTACCTCCATTTGCGACGAAACTGGATTCCAATGTTGTATGACAAACAATGAAAAAATTGGGATCTATGAAGATAAGGGAAAAAATTAATCAGAAAAATTTCACTAAATCATCACCAAATATGCTCAATTGGTCATCCATCAGCTAACTTTCTGAATCTAGTAAACCACAGTCAAAATGCTAAACAAATAACTACCCCGGAGATACATCTACTGACCGGACGACAGCCTTTTGCTGATATAATCCAGTTCAACACATCTCATATCAACCCACGACCAGTGATAAGCAAAATAGTTCTAAATTATATTCTTCTACGGAATTACTTCTAATTCCTTAAAATGCCATGTATGGACTCATGAGATGTCGCACATCGGCAGAACAGGTTCAGGTTATTTTAGTTACAGCCATCAAATTTGTCACATAATGATCTGATACTCTGTGCATGTAACACGCCAAGCGTGCGAGCAAAAAAAACATGAGGTAATTTAAATTTCCACGAATATTTGGTTTTTTACGACCGTCGTGATAAATTGTTTGTTATACTCGACGGTCGTAAAATCCAAATATATTTGGAAATTTATATTGTTGGGGGCATAACCAACGTTCTATATGAGGTAGAAAATATGGAAAAAACAAGACCGCGCGGGCGTTTGTATAACAAATAATGAGGTATTTTATTTCCTTAACAAGTTTAATATTGACGTTGTGCTATTTACAGACTCAGTTTAAACCTAGAACAGCTTTATACATACCCTATTACCATAGCAACCGGAACGACCGCACTGTCCGTGCTTTTGGCGGAGTTACTATAGCGATTAAAAGCACAATTTGACACACTGTTCTTTCTCATCTAGCCTTGCGCTGTACCGAAAACTTGTCTGTACTTATGCCTCTACCGACCGGAAAATTAACGATTACATGTTGTTACACTCCATACTCCAGTCACAATAAGTTTAACTCATGACCTTAACAGACTGATGAATACAAATTGGAATTTCATACTGGGCGGGATGCTGCGAACTTCAACTGCAAACATTCTTCTTGAAATTGTAGTAGAACAAATAATAGTGGTTGCACTTTGTTTGACTTCATGATCAGTAACTCTAACAGCATTTTAATTGACGACCAATTTATGGTTCTTAGTTTCCCTGAAACTGCGTTAGTCACTAATCAAATTAATGCTGCTATTGATTATTTCAATTCTTCTGTTGACCATGCTGTCCACCAGGCAGTTCCGATTAAGGAGTTTTCGTCCAATTACAAATTAATACTGTCAGATGGGACTTTGCTGTTAATCAAACTTAGAAATACTAGGAAGAGACAGTGGATCCGAAAACAAATCCCGCATCTTAAAAGTATAATAAACTTATTAAATCACGAAATCAGGCAAAAATATATGATATTAGCAATATCAAATGGCAAAGTAAACTAAATATAATCGCTAAAGGTTCCATACCCTATTGGCAAACGATACGATATACTATATATAAAAATACTCGACTATAGCGCCCTTAAACAATCCGTTGGATAATAGTAAGATAATTTTCACTCGGAAAAAATGAGAAATCGTAGCAGAGACTTTTGAGAAGAACAGATTATTCAGAGCAACATCTGACTAATTTCACTGTCTTGGTCGATGAAGTGAAAAGCATCAAACGTAACAGCTGTCCATTCAAAGCTCTAGAGCTAGACTTAATTTTAAATATTATGTTGAAACTTTTACCCAATTCTCGATTCCTATTTCTTCTATCTCTTGAATTAATTATTTCCCCTTTTGTTGGAAAAATTTAAAAGTTGTAGCCAAAGTTACTGCCAAATCTAACAAAAGCCCTTCAGATATCAGAAGCTACCGGCCAATAAGTTTGTTCAGCTCTGTCAGCAAAGTTTTCGAATGCGTAATTAAAAATAGACTCAGTGATCATCTGAAACCAAACAACATCCCTCAATCCACGAGGTCCATCGTATAATCGATTTCATTTTTTCGTCAAAGAAATGTTATTAAATCTACCGGGACGATCCTTTATGACCTCGAAATGCCTTTAATTTAGTATTAACTGTGGATAAATGGTCGTCTTTTACATGAACTGCATAAGTATAAATTTCTTATGTACATTATTAAATTACTTAAATCGTACTTCCTAGATCGTAAATTTTTAGATCAGATCTTGAATTCTAAGTCTACGTTAAAGATTACATTCGCAGGTGTTCCACAGGGATCTAAGCCCTGTATTATTTTCTATCTTTCTAAACGACATTCCGCTGTGACGATTGCGAGATTGCACTTTTTGCGGAAGACACATCAATCTTTATGTCCGACATGTTTCCCATGATATAATTATCAATATATTATATATAGTTACCTAAATGTACCGTTTTCATACTTTGAAGGGCTGTCTACTTTTCGCGGAATAGAAAGCCTCCTTAACCAGCTCAGGTTAACATAAATATAAACGGTGAAGATGTAAACTGGGAAAATCAAGTAAGGTACCTAGGGATTCTCCTGGATCCAAAATTGACATTCAAGAATCATATTAATTATATTTCCCGCAAAGTTTCAAATTTACTATTTACACTTTATCCCATTTTAAACAGAAAGAGTGGGTTTTCCTTGGATAATAAACTTCATGTTTACAAGTCTGTGGGTTTGAGTGTGATCTTGTATGGTTCTCCCTTATGGTGGAATGCTGCAAATGTGCACAAAATTCAGGTAATTTAGAACAAGTTTCTGATCTGATTCTGAATGTTTCAAGAAGATATTGCACATCTAGAACACACTCAAAAACAAAAATCGATTTGATAGACGATCAGGGCTAACATTATTTCACGAGATATAAGAATAAACTGCAATTTGTAGAAAATCATTAATTGAACGCCTTGTCTGTTGAAGTGACAATTTATTCAACAATGTCACACTAGTATCATTTATTATTTGTTTAATTTGTTTAATTATGTGATTAAAGCAAATCTAATTTAATTTTTTTTTTTCATTAATTTTGATACAATTTCTGAGCTGGGCTAACTTCACAAATATAGTATATTTGAATGAACTGAATTGAATTCTGGAGTGGGCTAACCTAATATAAGAACAAGTGCCCGAGTCTAATCTCTGCTTGAGCATGACTTACGCACTCTAAGTAGCTGCTTTCATCATCATTGCCTTGCAGTAAGTCAAAACGTCGGCAACGATTCAAAAGATAAATCCGCAGTAAACAAAAATTATGTTTTTCTGGTGCTCATTTGCGAGCTTGGGTACATATGAACCATCTAATGAGGCTAAATGTTTGAGAATCACGGTGATCAACATTACAAAAAATTTTATTGTTGTGCCCGGATCTTTATATGCTTATTCTGCAGACTGTTATGACCTTCTATACATCTGATATATTCATGAGTGGCATTTGTCGTAGTGTTTCGATATCCCTGTGGAATCTGCTACAGAAGATAATGTAACAGTGAAAATTTGAAATTTTGTTCCTCGTTCGCCGCATGTGCGGACTCGGTTACATACGAGGTTTCTATCCATTTGGTATGGTAATGAGGCTATTTGTTTTAGATTCGTGATATTGAACACTTTTTCGTAGCACTTCCAGTAGTTTTTGGAAATGTTTATGAGTGCGACTACCTTATAAAATATTTAGTATACAGTGCTTCGATCAATATGCCTCGAGCCTAACACATAAATGACGCATCTAATAAAAAATTCAAGAACCAATCTTAAACAATATTACGGCTTGGTTGTAGCACGTAGTACAGGGTTATCCAATTCGAGGTTGATAAAGTAGAAATCTGTATACCGACATCTGTCAAAGATAAACGTCAAGTACGCTGTCATTTATTTAGTTGACATTCTGCCATTTAAGAATATGGAGCATTTAACAATCGACCAACGCGTTAAAATTATTAATCTGCTGATGCTGATTTTTCGAACAAAATTTTCTTCAGTGATGAAGCTCATTTTTCGCTTGGTGGATACGTTAATAAGCAAAACTGTAGAATTTGAGGCTCAGAAAATCCACAATTGATTGTAGAGAAGCCATTACACCCGGAAAAAGTCACTGTTTGGTGCGCATTGTGGTCTGGTGGTGTGATTGGGCCGTATTTTTTTGAGAACAACCATGGACGAACCGTTACCGTCAATTCTGAGCGCTATGGCCGCATGTTAACCGATTATTTTTTTACGAAAATCGAAGATTATGATCTTGACGATATGTGGTTCCAGCAGGATGGAGCAACCAGTCACGTAACACGAGCAAATCGAGATCTTTTGCAAGAGAAATTTCCTGGACGTTTGATTTCGCGATTGGCTTATGTCAATTGGCCTCCAAGATCCTGTGATTTAACGCCTTTGGATTTCTTTTTGTGGGGCTACGCGAAAGATCGTGTTTACGCAAACAATCCTCAAACTCTTGACGAATTGAAAACTAATATTCGTAAGGTAATGGCCGAGATACCGCCCGAAATGTGCCGAAAAGTCATTGAAAATTACCTCAAAAGAATCAAGGCCTGTAAGAAGTCCCGTGGAGGACATTTGAATGATATCTTGTTTAACTAAAAATGGCAAGGATCAATCTGTAAATGAAATAAAAATTACAATACATTCCGAATATTTTGTGTGTTTTTTTTAAGTTTACTTTATCAAGCTTGAATTGGATAACCCTTTATATGATAGGCGATGGCTGAAACCGCATTCAGGTGGTCAACAAAACACTTGTATCTAATCCGCTTCCTGATGTTCTCCGACGATATAATTTCCATATAATTACAATATCATTTCCCTTTCCAATTAACTCACGCTACATGTATTGTTTAAATCGTATTGCACCTTATCCTAGGGACAATTTTCGTTTGTATCAGGCGTTAATAACTTATTAGCCTTTATTCCATTTGGAGTACGTGACAGATGGCGGATCGTGAGAGCTCGTATATAGTGCATTATCATGGAGGCTTTATCGGCGCCTAAAATGCCTAGCTGAAAGGAGATAGCACAATTGAGTGAATCAAAACAAATATGCTTTATTATTTGATTATTCTTGTAAAAATTGACAGGTGTTTTTGGTTTTGCAATGCGTGGAACAGTAACAGTAATAGGCAATGAATTAATCCTTTTCGTATTGATAAAAAAAAAGCAAAAAAAAAAAAATAGAATAGTGTGATGGGTCAAGTTGCTTTTTCTGGTATTCAAGTTTTGGAGGTTGAAACTGCACGACGTGAAGAAAAAAACAGAAACATAAAAAAGTACGAGGATCGATTTTTATTTGGTAAATCACAGCGGAGATCTGGAAAATTCATAAAAAGGAGATGATTAAAAGCGATATCTGTCGAATGATAAAATAAAAAAAAAGTAGAAGCAGCGCCGTTGATGGAATAATTAAAAACCCAAAAAAGGAGGAAAAGTAGAAAGGCAAATCATTACAGGTTGATGAAAAATTAAAATAATAAAAAGTATCGTGGCCTGGCATAAATCGCAGTTAGTAGTATTGAGAGCTCGTTATTCGTGCGCTACACTTAAACGAGAATACCGAGGAAGCAACAAAGAAAAAGATTACGTGGTTGAGAGACAAGAACGAGACGGAAATGGCGTCCGACGAACAGAGAAAAAGGAAAAACCGAAATCAAAGGGTACGTTTAGACCAGGTGATCCCCTTTATATTTAATTTTTTATTTTGATTCCGACACACATTCTTCCCTTCCGACACGATCGCGTGGTTGACAAATCGAGATCGGTTGTTGCTTTTGATCGCATTGCTTCGGTTTTTCAAACACAAAAAAAAATAAGACCGAGACCGCCCTGCAAGTCATTTTACTCTTCGAGCGCGTTGCCCGACTAAACGCGCCAGGCAGACCGGCGCCCAACTATTTATTTGAGATATATGTGAAAATTTTGTCTTCCCAAGCGATCCTCACGGTAACGACACGTCACAATTTCCCAACATTTTACAACAATCCAAAATTACTTACAAAGTATAGTTGTTTAAGTAACGCTAGTTTTTTGATTTCCAAAATAATGGAAAAAATAATAATTTCGCGCGTTTATTAAATACTGTTTTTTGATAATAAAAATACCGTTCAAGCAATTCGATGTCGGGAATATTTCAAAAAAGTTTGAAATGGCAGAAAATTATTTTAAAAGACGTGATGTTGCGTGAAATAGCTGATACCATAAAGATTTGAATGAATATGTGCCGCGCTTAGATCAAAAACAGCAACACGTCAATGATTCAGCGCGTCGTTTAGAGTTTGTGAACTGTTTTAAACGGTCGAACATCCATTAATACACTCCGCAATCAAAATATCAGTCAGCTGAGTGGACAGCAGCGAGTGAAAATCATTCGAAGCAACCAAAAACGCATATGTAAGCCGGTAAAGTGTTAACCTCTGTAGTTTGGTGTGTGCAAGGTATTATATTCCTCCACTATTTTGAGAAAGGAAAAACCATCAACAGCGAAAATTACGGTGGGTTCGAATGAATAAATTACGAGAAAACGGTCCCAAATGCCTTAGCAAAAATGCTCTTTCACCAAGGCAATGCACCGTTTCACAAGTCGTGAGCTATACTATGGCAACTCAAGTTCGAATTGAAGAAAGAAAATGGCCTTGGAATGGATTTTGCAGAACTAAACGAATATTTTGGGGCCAAAGATAAATCGTTCTACAAAAAAGGCATCGTTATGTTAGAAAAGCGTTGGAATAAACATATCACGATTCATCTGTGTTCCATCTGTTGGGTTTTTTATATTCAAAAAACACATACTAATGTACGTTGGAAATTCAATTTATTTTATTGAAAATGAAAATTGGTTCTATGTCATTTATGTATGAAACACAACATCGTTCATTCAACATCAACCACCAAGGCTCCTCTTGTTAGACAGGCCTGCAACCGAACATCAAAATTTTCGCCTCAATTTCAGCTCGAATGCTGTTCATATGATCTTGAATCGGTTGTGGATTATTGCTATACACTTTCTTTTTCAAAAATCAATTTCATCCAATTTGGCTATAAAAATCCTGTTAACATGCCACGATAGCGCTCACTATTAATTGTTACTGTATCTTCACGTTCATTTTTGACAATATGAACAAGGAAGATGAAAAATAACAAGGAAGTTTCTCATTTTTGTAAGGGTTTGTGTATCTCTTTGTACACAAGTACCCCGGGGTGGGGGAGTATATTTTCTACTTTTGGTAGAAATATTGCGATTAGATGGCCAATTTTATTTTTTTGCGACTTAAATAGTCGTAAAGCATTGTGTGGGAGCTATTAAAAATAATATTTTGTCCGATAAGGCCGAAAATAATCTTAAATTATTATTTATTAAGTTTTTTTGTTGCAAATTTAGTTCTCCTTGTAAAATCAAACAGTTTAACATGCTGTGAAAAAAAAATTTGGGATGAGAATTTTGCTAATGCAGTGTTTATAAATGTTTCGTAAATGTTAAAATTGTAGTATGGGCTCACTTTTTTGGCTGCTTTTCGGATTAACTTCACATACAACCAGATATTAAACTTTTTTATGGATTTTTGTGAAGTAACACTTCTCTGACTTGTGTATTGAGGGAGTTTGGTTAAAATTCGTATTCGTTGAATAAAGAAGCAACCAATAAACGAACAATAACACAATTGGTCCCGTATTTCAAAAGCAATCATGTATGTTACTCTTGCACGTTTTTATATATGTATTGCACAGTTATTACCCACGTAATGTTGTAAAGCGATAAAAATATTGTAGCTGTAAAATTATATTATTTAGTGTTTAAAACTAACCATGTTGTTGTTGTATTTGGACGTGAAATTTTCTCAACATTTTTATAAAATGGCCACAATTTTTGCAAAACAAGCAAAACAATACATTGCTAATTTCCTTCATAATATTTCTATATAAAAATGATTTTAAAAAATTATAAATATGAAATACAATTGTAGAAACTAGACGTTTATTTTACAATACCACATATCTAGACTAATAACTGCACTAACAAAAAAATGTATGGTGTTCCAACGTATCTGCCCGAAAATATATTCTAAAACTATTGCACATGTGTTACACAGCGATGAAATAAACCAATTGTGATTCAAGCCAATAAGCAACATTAAAATAGAAATACTTGAACGAAATTGCGTAAATTCAATTTGAACCCCACCATATTTTCATCGGTCAATGGATGGGGCAATTATTTTTTTATTTCAATGATAAAATCATAATTTGATTTCATTCCAAATCAATGAATTGAACAATTGATACATCTCAATCAACCTTGCCGATTTTTTTTTTTAATTAATTTTCATTTCTGTTTCATTCACCCCGAACTTATCAGATTTTAAATTGTGCCGAATATACAGCAAAAGATACACACGGGAAAAATGAAAAGAAAACTTTTTTCTGTTGCGATTTTAATTTCATTTTCCACATTTTATTTTTATTACCTTTCCAATTTTTTATTTTTTGTTGTTTTTTCGCCAAAAGAAGAAAAACCAAATTTTCTCCATGGAAAGCGAAATCAAAATCTAATGAATCAAATTTACTACTGTGTACAAAATTGAGAATTGAAACAATAAATTTATTAATAAATTAATTTTTATAACAGAATATAAAAAATTGGGATATATTTTTTATCGTTCCAAACATAAAAAAATAATAAAGTAAAGCTAACATTTTTATTTTATATATAAGCTTTTTTCAGTTTTGTTGTTTCATATTTTTTAATAAAATTATTATTTTTCGGTCAGTTGATTTTGTTCGATTTCACAAAAGTTTATATAAAACTCGCGTATAGCTAAACAACAACAAAAAATTGTTTCCATTGATTTGATTTCCGTGTTTCTATAGAATAACTTTTTTTTTTGAGAAGCTCGAAATAAAAATTTGATTTTGATTTCCGATTTTACTTTATTTATAAGTATTATATAGATATGAGCTTTCCCAAAATTAATCTAAAGCAACTTGAGAACATCCGGAATATCAACTTATTGGGTATGATTATGGTTGAATCTTAAGATTCATATCACCTTGATTTTGGTATGAACAGCACTTCTAATTTCAGCTAAAGACTTCCCATTAAATGTACATATATTTCAGAAGAAAATGTTCAAGGTTTGTGATGAGAGTGATCCCGCAGTTAAGATATTTCCAGAATGCTGCACAAATTATATCAATTATTTCATTGGTAAACGACGAATGTTGATTTTTGAACAGACAACCCTGACGACCCTTGACCCGAAAAATTGGTAATTCTTATCTTACTGATTTGCGGAGTTTACTGGTTCGCAGAGTTTACTTTATACTGTAAACTCCGGAAACCAGCACCAAATTATGAAATTATGAAATATGTAAAAGCAAACTTAGTCCAATATTCTTTTGCATTTTTATATTTTCAAATCGTTTATGGCTGTCGGGGTTTAAATTCACAGCCTTTTGAGTTTTTTTTTCATGATTTAATTCGCTAGGTTTAAATGTTTAGGTAGCACAACAATTCACCAAAACGACAAGTCACCTAAAACATTAATTCGCTGAAAACGACAATTCATCGCAATTTCAATTCTCTGTAAAGGCAATCTAGGAGTAGGTACTCAGGATTTGTGTTTTTGATTCATATTTCTTTCCAACTATGTTGCAAAAAGTTAAAAGCGTAAATCGTTCGAAATCCTATAAAATTTGGTTAGGAGGTCCCCCGTTTTTACACAGGTTATATTTTTTTCTCGATATACGTTTGTTTTATCAATCAAATATATGGATATGGAATATATGGATATGGATATGGAAGTCTAAATTTTTTGATAGAGAAAATTCTGGAATAAGGCCATCTTGGATGGAACTAGTCATTTCTAAGCCGATCATGTTGAAATTGAATGTGTTGAATAGAAATAAGAATTAAAAATTAATTTTAGAAAATTTTTGCAATTTGGCCAACTGGAACAAAACTACGCTATTTTCTAGCGATTATGATAAAATTTGGGATTGTAAAATTACCTTTAGGAAAAGTTACTGAATATTGTCACTGGGGCAAAACTAAGCGAATTCGTAACCGGTCATGATAAAATTGGGTCAGTAGGATAGAAATAGGATTCTAAAATTATTTTTGAAAGAAGATTGGAATATTCCCGTTTATTAGCGAACAAAATCGAAACTAGGCTATTTCATAACCGATGCTAATGAAATTTTGTGTGTAGTATGTAAATTAGATTCATAAATGTTTTTTTTAAGAAGTTTTGAAATATTACCAACCTGCAGAACAGAACTAATCCATTTCATACCGTTAGTACAGTTATCGTCTAGTTAAGGGGAAAAATGAAACTGTAATAATATTTTTGGAACGAGTTATTTCTTTAACGACCAAATGTTCGGTATTGGATCAAAATAGATTTGTAATGTGTGACGCTCAGATGAGGAATTTTAATTCATTGATATTTTCTAACAGAAGCTGTAACCCATCTGTGATTAAATAGTGTCCCAAACTCGTCTGTTACCCAGCCTAAGCCCTCAGATTGTATCTGATGAAACAAACAACTGATTGGGTTATATTTACAAAATTTTATTTGACAATGAAGAGTACCGGGCTAAGAACCTTTGATTACAAATTACCAGAACAAACTACAAACTCTCTCCATAGGTTGTATCATAAGCTTCCTAAAATTTCAATATACTGAAGTCGGTTAGATAAACCACTGTTGACCATATTGTCAAACAGTTGAGTTGTCGGGTTTGGTCAATTGTTTTTCAATGAAATGTCGTTTTCCCTTATCTAACGTTTTGAGAGAATTGTTGTGTTCGGTGAACTGTGCTGCAAAAATCAAAAAAAATTACTGAAAACGGTCAATTGACGAAAACAACAATTCACAAAAAAACATTTAACCGACAAATCAGTTCACAGAAAACACAACTCACGGAAACCGAGAATTCATTTAAATTAGATTAACTTATTTTGGCAGATTATATTGTTTTTTATTTTTAAGCATTTCGATTTTGATAACGGATTTTGATAATTTGTTTAAAAGGCTTTGTTTAAGGAAGCTAAGTTTCTTTGACAAGAACTTTCCTGACGTTTATTCACGATATTACTGATTTCTAATAACAATTTGCAATAGGTAAAATAATTTGCGCAAATAGTTTCAAGATCGTCAATACTTGAATTTTCAATTTTACAACTACGGAAACATGATTGAACTGCAGATTTCCACCTCGACCATTCTCACAATTAATTTAACGACCATTACGAACTCGAAATCTGAGTGATATAATTCTTGCTACCATTCAAACAGGTTCCGGTAGGAGCAACAACATTGTGCGATTCTTGAAAACGAGTTTTGTTCGGAGCCCGCTCACATTTTGGTAAAAAACAGAAAGTGCCCTTGTTTTTTTAACAAACAGATTACCATTCACTATAGCGCCGCAGTCAAAATTAGTAGTTTTTAAATATCTTATTGTGTTTGTATGTGCTTGGTGCAGACTAAATGTCTATAGTTTCTCTGCAGGACAGATGGATTCCAGATAAAGTTTCATACTAAAGCATTACTCATAAATTGCGAGATCCTAATGATATTTGATTCAAATCGGTCATCCGAAAGTGGCAGCCTCCATTGGAGTTTTTTGGTTTTTTGCGATTGTTTTGAAAAGTATATCATTTACAAGAAAAACGAGTAGGTACTAAAATTACTTTTGAAACAATACCGACCCATACCAATTTTCCACAATGTAATCGGAAATGACGATTATTGGCAAAAAACTGTTTATAACAAAATTTCTGTCCCTGTACAGCCTAGACGGATTAATTGATTGGGATGAAACTTCATACCTAAGTTTTTTGCACAAATTAGGAGATCCCAGTGATTTTTGGCTGAGATCGGTTTACCGTAAGTGATAGCTTCCATAGGAGCTTTTATATTTTGTGCAAATATTTTGATACGTTATTTACGAACAAACGGTTAAAAACAAATTGTAAATTAAATTTTAATCGAAATTAGATCAATTTTTAAATTTTACCGGGAATTATGGATTTTGATAAACAAAAAGTTTGTTCACTAAAATTTGGAATAAAACTTCACATGTGCAGCAAACGCCACTTCATAATATTATTACAACAATATTGTGATTTACGTCCCTCTCGACAGTGATTAATTTATAATAGAAGTAATTTTATCCTATCTTGTACCGTTTTCGAGATAAAAGCCTGACATTTATTAAAAACTCACCCTGTACAGCGGCGGCAATATATATAGGGACAAAATTTTAATTAAATAATTGAATATTTAAAATAAGAATTCTTATTACTTTTTATTCTAGTTCATATACATAAGAGAGGAACTTCAAATAATTATGCCACATTTTGGTTTTCGAGTGAACTATTGTCTTTAAAAAATAAAACAAACAATTCCTGAAGGCAATATTTATAAGGACAGTTTTCTAATCTATATTGTATCAGCATCTTATTGTTATTCTAATAATTAGTATTACCTCCTGCTTTTATAATAACTTGCCGGAGGCGACGAGGCATCGAGTTGATATGGTTTTGCAGCAAACGATCAATATTTTTCCATTCGGTGACAATGGATTTACGTAGTTGGGTAACCGTTTCAAATTGGCTTCCGTTATGGCTAACGCGGTTAGAAAGTAATGCCCAAACGTTTTCTATTGGATTAAGATCTGGACTAATCGCAGGCCACAGTATAACATCAAAAACATCAATACCACGTTGTGCAAAAATGATTTTGTTTGTCGAGCGGAATGTATTGCAGCACTATCTTGCTGGAATACCCAATGTTGCCCAAGCGTCTTATCTCCGTGTGACCGATGACCAACACCAGAAATCTCAACTTCCATTACATATTATGGTTCAGCCGGCTGAATATAGGTCATTCTCAATATGAGGGTTTATAAAGGGTGATCCAATAAGGGCTTCCGGAAGTTTTTTTTAAAACAAAACGCATTAAAATCAATTTAATAATCAAAAATTGTATTTGTGACGTAAGTTCGGTTTATGACATTCAATGTTTGAAAGTAATTTCTTTTAAATGTTGTCCGCGACTGGCTCTTAGATGATCCATTCTATGGGTCCAATTTTCGAGCACTCTTTCGAGCATTTCGGCAGATGTTGCATTAATTACGTGTGTTATGTTCGCTTCTAATACAGGAATCTCAGATTGTGGTTTATCGATATAAACAAGTGATTTGAGATACCCCCATAAAAATAATCTAACGGCGTCAGATCATAAGATCTTGAAGGCCAATTCACGGGTCCGTTTCTTGTTATGATATTCTCATAAAAATTTTCTTTCAATAAATCGATGGTTTGGTCTGCTGTGTGGCACGTTGCACCATCCTGTTGAAAGCACAAGTCGGCTACACCAATATCTTGAATTTTTGGCAATAAAAATTCATTGATCATTGCTCTGTAGTTTGCGCCATTGACGTTCACACGCTGTCTTTCCGCATTTTCAAAGAAATACGGTCCGATGATGCCACCTGTCCAGAAACCGCACAAAACCGTGCATTTTTCAGAATGCATTGTAAGCTCTTGAATCTTATAGCTGTGTTATTAAAGTTTTCCACTATTAAAATGATTTATTAATTAATAACACTCACTATTTGTTTTGTTATATATATATAAACTATTTATTTATTATTTACTAAAGTACAATAAAATATTTTTATAAAATTAGTTCACACAAAGATGGTTGCGGTGTATGAACGATTGTTCGCTGCACTTTTACTTTTATTTTATGTAAGAAACTGTGTCTCCTTTAAGTTCTAAACGCGACTGGTCGTTTTCGTTTCTCATTCCGTGTAATGAACTTGAAATCTCGATATTTATCGATAATCGATAAATATCGAGATTCGCGAATGTAGGTGGCGAAATAACTCTATTCAGCAAAACGATCAATGCCTCGTAATTAAGCGGCGCGGTGTATAAATAGTTTTGCTACGAGGAGTGCCACGAAGTGAAAAGGATTTTATTGATTTTGAGCCGCTACATCACTCCCCTCTTGGATCGAAAACCGTAGTGTTTGAAATTGAAAGTGACCGTTTTTCGAACACTACGATTTTCGACTGGGTTGATCACATGTATTCCGTATGCTGGCTTAAGCCTGCCGATGCCAATTGTTATTGATTTTCCATCTATATCCACAACAAAGAATTTGCGCAATTTGCGGGTCACTGGATACGGTCCAGAATAGGGTGTACTCAATGGACCTCTAACTCTATCCACACGTACGAATACGTGTGAACAGGTTTCCAGATTTTTGGGAATGTACGTTGCCTGTTCAGGTGGATGTCTTGTGTCCGTAGGAACTAAGGTTCTCATGGTGGTACAAAGCTGATTCACGAAATCCGAAGTATCTGTGTTTGGGTTCGAATTTTGATCGTTGATGAAGAATTCACCGGGAACCTTGATATTTTGACCATATACTAGATCTGCTGGTGTGCAGTTGAGGTCTTCCTTGACGGAGGTTCGAATGCCCAATAGGATTGTTGGAAGTTCTGAACTCCAATGGGATGTATTACATCGAGCTGTTAAGGCGGATTTTAGTTGACTGTGGAACCGTTCGACAAGACCATTTGCTTTCGGGTTGTATGCAGTTGTCCGAATGCGATGGGAACCTAAGAGCTTCGTGAGCTCGGTGAACAACGTTGATTCGAATTGTGTTCCTTGGTCTGTCGTGATGAAGAGTGGGACACCATATCTACAGATGTACTCATTGTAGAAGATCTTGCTTACGGTTTTTGCGGTCATTTCTCGGATTGGATAAGCTTCTGGCCAACTGGTAAATCGGTCGACTATCGTTAAAATGTAGTGATAGCCATTCGATTGGGCAGTGGACCAACCAGGTTCATGTGGATGTGTTCAAACCTGCCGCTTGGTAGCTCGAATTTACCAAGTTCTGATTTTGTGTGGCGGTGATCTTTGGACTTTTGACATGGGATACAAGATTTCGCCCAATTGCTTGTATCAGTATTCATTCTTGGCCAGAAGTATTTTGAAGCTATGAGTTTACGCATAGCACGGATGCCGTGGTGTGATAAGCCATGTAGACTATCGAAAATTGTCCATCGCATGTTGAAAGGAACGTAGGGTCGAATTTTACCTGTTGAAGTCTCACACCAAATTTGCTGCTTGTCTGGTAAGTCGATCCGTTGCAGGTTTACGTTTGATTTCGGTGTTCGAGCTGAAATCAATTTCTGCAATTCGTCGTCGCGTTGTTGCTGTATAAGTAATTTCTTCGTGTCGAAGGAGAAAACGCTGAGTTATGTGAGAAGTGTTTCACCAGAGCGAGACAAACAGTCGCTCACCACATTGTGTTTACCTTTGATGTGATGAATGTCGGTAGTGAACTGGGCAATGTAATCGAGATGTCGTAATTGCCGGGGACTACGTTCTGCCTTTGACGCAATAGCTGTTGTTAGAGGTTTATGTTCAGTAAATATAGAGAAATTTCGGACTTCGACGAAATGGCGAAAGTGTTTGATTGCTAAATATATAGCAAGAAGTTCTCTATCGAAAGTAGAGTATTTAATTTCCGCAGGTAAGAGCTTCTTTGAAAAGAACGCTAATGGTTGCAAACATCCTTTGTTGCGTTGTTGTAAGACAGCTCCAACTGCTACATTGGAAGCGTGGGTAGTTATGTTGAACTACGCGTCGTTCAACGGGTGTGCCAAAAGAGTGACAGCGGCAAGAGAACGGTTGACCTTGTCGAAAGATTCCGTACAATCTTCGGGCCAAGAGAAGTTTCTTCTGTTTTTGCCTTTCTTGAGTAAAGTGGCCAAATGCCTGTGAATGGGCGATAACAGTTCGGCTAATCGTGGTATAAAGCGGTGGTAATAGTTCACCATAGAAAATGACTCTAGAAAATTTGAAATGACATCAACTCTGTCTTTCGACGGGAGGATGCCATCTTTCGAAATTGTGTGGCTCAAGAAGTCGAGTGACTTCACGCCGAAACCACATTTTGAAGCTTTAATATTAATACCATATGCGGAGAGACGTTTAAATACTGACTCGAGATGTTTACTGTGTTCCATCTCGGACCGGCTTGCAACGAGGATATCGTCGATATAAGATTAGACGAATTCCAGCCCTTTTAACACTTCGTTAAGGAATCACTGGAATGTCTGGGCTGAGTTACGAAGGCCGTATGGCATTCGGGTAAACTCAAAAAGCCCGAAAGGAGTAGTAATGGCTGTTTTGTGAATATCCTCGAGAGCCATGGGAATTTGATGGTACGCCCTAACCAAATCTATTTTCGAGAAAATAGTGGCGCCGGCGAGTTTCAACGAGAAACTGTGTATGTGGGGGATAGGATATCTATCTGGGACAGTGACAGTATTTAACTGTCGTTAGTCTCCACAAGGGCGCCAGTCCTTGTCTTTCTTTTGTACCATATGTAATGGTGAGGAGACTGGTGATGATGAGGAGCGGCAGATTCCGATGTCTGTCATAAACTGAAATTCTGTTTTCGCAGCTTTTAGTTTCGTTGCGTCAAGTTGTCGCGGTTTAGCACAAGGTAACCTACCTTGCGTGACGACGTAGTGGACTACGTTATGCTTCACTGGGAGATTGTAATTCGGTGCCTCAGTGAGCGAGGGGTATTTCTTCAAAAGAGCGCCGTAATCATTGTTGACGCTGAAATGTTTTGGAGATGGCGTATCAACTTGGGCGATGATTGCGTTCACAGTGAGGGTAGTAAATGAATCAGAAAGTCTTCTGTTCTTCAAATCGACCACGAGACCATATTTGGACAGAAAGTCAGCACCTATAATAGGCCTGTCTACTGCGGCGATGATAAAGGGATGTGTGAACGTACGCCTGAGACCGAGATTAACCTTCAAAAGTTTTGTACCGTAAGTGGAAATTGGGGATCCGTTTGCTGCGGTAAGAATGCAAACGGTGTCTTTAGCATGTCGGGGAAACTTGTTGACGGGTATCACAGATACTTCAGCCCCCGAATCGATCAGAAATTGTAAGTGGTTTTCGTGATCGTTGATGAAAAGACGGCGAGATGAACCAATCCCACTGTTTGCCGTAGAGACAGCAGGATTTAGCGGTTTTCCGAAGGGTTGAAATGTTTTGAAGTAGCTTCTCCATGAGCTACCGGTCGGAAACTGCACGGCTTATTACAGTTACGTGCGCGTGAGCCGAAACGACGGTGGAAGTAGCAGAGTCCAGATCTAGATGACGATCTCGACCTTGACCTGTGTCGGTAATTGAAATTCCGTCTATTGTTTGGCGATCTTCCACGTGAACCAATATTCAAATTGGCCAATGTTCGCTGTAGATCTGCCAATTGTTGTTGCGACTTGTCAAGTTGTCTTTGCATTGAAGCAAGGGCTGATTCACCGTCAGCAGTTGCCTTGCTTGTGGATGGCTGGTTGACAGCAGCAATTGGTTTGGTTGCTCTGGATTGAGCGTAAATCCAGATATTGTCGGCGACCGGTAGGATTTCCTCGATGTTGTTCTTTACATCCCGCGCCATTATCGCTCGTAAGTCGTCTGGCAAACGTTTAAGCCAGAGATTTTGGAGTAAATCGTTGTTTACTAATTTGGAATCACCTGCTTTTTGTTCAAGCAGGCGATAAAAGTGGGACGGTTTAAGGTCTCCCATTTGTTGGAAACCGCGGAGCAATTCATCAAGTCGTTGCTCCTCGCTAATAGTGTAGCGGTTGGTCAACGCGGATTTCAGTCGCTTGTATTTTGTGCCTGGCTGCGGGTTCCTAAAAATGTCCGTGATGAATTGAATTGTTTCTTGTGGTATCGTGCCGAGAGTATATGCAAATTGTTCATCGTCGTCGACAATGCTGTGGATTCCGAACTGATGTTCGACGAGGATGAACCATGCCGCCGGTTGCTTGTTCCAGAAGGGAGGTATTTTAGGTGGCATCTTGTATATCTTGGTTGTCCGCGATGTTGGTGTGCCAGCATGAGTGTCGTTCTCATCTTCTGACGATGAAACGGCTTTTTGTTGTTTAGGTGGCATCTTTATTTATTACGTTTTTCACTTCACTTTAATAAACCGGCGTAGCAGAAATATTTATTTTGTAACTTTATCTATCTAACTGTAGACTTAAAAAAAATATTCGAGCGCGAAAAAGACTGAATAGAATTATTTTTCCAATAAGGAGTGCGAATAAATAAAGGGGCAGATCGAATGAGAATTACATCAGCAAAAAAAAAATTGTAACGAGAAAAAAAAGAAGCGAAATTAGAAACGAGAAAGGATTATTCCACGGAAAGATCTACGGAATTATATTGTTAACAGTGCGAAAATGTAGAAACGAACAATCGTACACTTACAGTAAATAAGCTTAATAATTTAATATAATGTTTGTAAAAAAAATATTTAAATTCAAATTGATTGAAAAAAATTAAGTTTAAATATAAAAAAAATGAATTGGTCGAGTTTCGAACTTGCGACCTTCATATCGCTAGCCATCAACGCTAACCGTTGGGCTATGGCGTTTATATAATTAAATTTAATATTTATAATATTTATAATATGTTTGTTTTATGCTTATACATAGTTGTATAATATGTGTAGATAAATATATAATAGTTAAATTGATTTTCGTTAATAAAATCTTTTAAGTAATTTTTTGTAACAAAATTATGTTGGAGTTTCTTTTAATAATTACTAGTGTTTACTTGTATCCGTTTGGCGTCCTTGTTGGTGTATCCGTTGTGTTGGAATTTTCTTGTTTCTATATTGCCGGTGATGTGTTGTTTTCCTTGATCCTTGGTTTGTTTGTTCAGGAAGTTTTTCTTTATGACTTGAAATGTTGTTGCTAGGTCCCTGGCTCCCTCGATGCGCGCGATCGAGTTTGCGGGGGCAACTGGCCCAAAATATTTCGTTTTTGTATGTGTTTTTACGGTCTTATAGAAAACAATTTTCTTAATGGCTTGACCGCGTATCGAACTTACGTTCGTCCGATGCGCATACACAGTTGTAGTATACACTTATGTACTGCACTACTCACGACTTATAGTTATGCGTCGTGTTTTATGTTAGATGTTATCTGTTTGTTTTAATTTTTTTATTTTTTTTTTATCACACTTGGCGTTAATGTGCGCCTGTTATTTTTAGTTAGCGTTTTAGTTTTTTTTTTTTTTTTGATGTACGCTTTTAATATGTTGCACTATTTTATTTTTATACTTAATATTTAATTAATTGCACTTTTTTTATTACACACATGAAGAAAAAAATGTGCTCTCGCGTGGAAATACGTAACGGTTGCTGTTTTGACCATTATTTTCGGTCGTCGGGGTCACCAATTATAGCTGTGTTATTAAAGTTTTCCACTATTAAAATAATTTATTAATTAATAACACTCAGTATTTGTTTTGTTATATATATATAAACTATTTATTTATTATTTACTATGGCACAATAAAATATTTTTATAAAATTAGTTCACACAAAGATGGTTGCGGTGTGTGAACGATTGTTCGCTGCACTTTTACTTTTATTTTATGTAAGAGAGTGTGTCTCCTTTAAGTTCTAAACGCGACTGGTCGTTTTCGTTTCTCATTCCGTGTAATGAACTTGAAATCGCGAATGTAGGTGGCGAAATAACTCTATTCAGCAAAACGAGTAATGCCTCGTAATTAAGCGGCAGGGTGTATAAATAGTTTTGCTACGAGGAGTGCCACGAAGTGAAAAGGATTTTATTGATTTTTTTTTTTTTTTTTTTTTTTTATTTCATTACCAGCTTAATCATTATAAATAAAATACATTGTGTGTAAAACATTATTAAAACTAACAAGATTAAGAAGGTAAGATAAGAGGACCATTGGATCAAATAGATCACGTGACTGGTTCCCCTGATTCTTCTTCTAATTTTGAGCCGCTACAATCTCTTTTGGCTATTCATCAGCCCAAATACGACAAATTTGTTTGTTGACGTATCCATTCAGCCAATAATGAGCTTGATCGCTGAACACAATTTTTCGATTTAAAAAAAAACGGATCAATTTGGAGCTCTTCCAATTCCCATGAACCAAATCGATGACGCAAAGGAAGTTCAACCGGCTTCATTTCTTGAACAAGCCGTATTTTGTATGCCTTCAAACCAAGAAAGTCTATTTTAAATTATGTAAAGATTTCCATTTTTAAACAAATTATTTTAAGCTTAAATTTTCAATTATTTAATTCAGCAAAATTATTAAAAAATTACTTGTACTGGAATTTGAAACCATAGAATAAAATTTAGTGAGTTGTCATATAATCCACTAGAGTTACGATTACACGGTTGCTCTACATATATAGAACACAAAATGTAATCGAAACTGGATATTACTTCTGTTACAAAAACTTCATTGAGAATTTAAGCAAGAAATTCTCTTCAAAATTCGCCACAATGTGCCAAACGAGAGACTCAGTGTTTGAAAACGGCAACGAGTTTATTGATTGCGGCCTTCTCCTTCACTTTCAGCTACACCAGCAATATTCACATTAGATCGACTTGCACGCACTCTAGTCGGTTGATGAATATCCAATAATGAAAGAGTGGTTCGAAGCTTATTTATTGTTTCGCGAATAGTGCGTTCAGTTGGATGATTATGAACACCATAAAATGGTTGAAGAGCTCGAAAACAATTTTTCACTGAACACTTTTTTTTATTTTTTTATTTATACAATATTAGAACTGATTCAGAGATCATCTAGTAATTTATCTTTCTTAAATTAAGTTCTCGGATTAAGATGAGTAACCTATTGGTTACTCATTTTATAATAATTTCTTCTAAAACAAACTGCCCAGCTCAAGCGGTTTCTGCCTTTGGAGTATCCTCACTCCGCTAGTGGTGTCCAACATACGACGGATATCTGCATTTTCGTGTAGAGATAAGCGCTGTACGTGTTTCCTTGCATGGTTCTTTATTTCATCGGTGACGTATTCCATCTTCAAGTCTCTATGGATGTTGTCATTCCTAATGTACCATGGGGCGTTCACAATCCCTCGTATCACTTTATTTTGGAAGCATTGTATCATTTGTACATTGGTTTTCTTGGCACAACCCCAAAGTTGGATACCATAGGTCCATACTGGTTTTAGCATTTGCCTGTATAGAAGCAATTTGTTGTGTATTGAGAGCTCGGAATTTCTACCCATGAGCCAGTACGTTTTTCTATATTTGATGTTCACTGAACACTGATTTTTGAAATAAATTTCCACAATTTGTAACCGTTGTTCTCGCGTAAGTCTATTCAGGTGAAATGCCAATGAATACTAAACACAAATGTCATATGAACATGACAGTTGTGACGCATGAATCCTAATGAGAATCCCGATTGGAAAAAGTACCTCCTATTAGATCACTCTTTAGCATTATATGCATATTGAAATAATTTGTTAATGAACTGATCGACTAGTCGTATTTATATATGAGGCGTTTATTAACAACGTCAATGATTTTTTACTTTTCAAAAATTCCAGAAACTCCGATTTTGTTAATAGAAGCTTACATATTTCGTAGATAGTAAACAAAAGTAAAAAAAATTCGTTTAAATTGGAAAAATCGATAATTTTGAGTAGGTATGTCCGTCTTTAAAACACGAGTTTACATATTCTTCTTCATTAAAAATAATATTTTCGTGAACCAATTGAAAATAATAAGAATTGCTTCTTGGCTGTTTTACATTTATTATACACGATCACATTTGTTTCTTTAACTATAAAATATTGAATTTTGGGCTGAATGTATCCGATATAACTCCGAAAAACAAATTTGGGCTAAATTCAAAAATTTATAACAAAAAATATTTTTTGGGCTGACATCATTAAAATGTCGTGCGATATACGATTTTTTGGGGCTGACAGTTCATACGTGACAGAAATTGTAGTTTTTTAGTTGCCACTACGTTTTTTAGCATAGCACATGAGAGTTCAGTATATAGCTACTAATTTACTAACTAATGGACGAATTTGCTGTTCATTTTTAAAACTGCATGCACCAATCGGTGAAACAGTAGCTCCAGGATTGACGATGAAATGTGGTGCTGAATATTTAAGTGCACTATGGTATTCAATCATGTTCTCTGTAAAATTGACAAGTAAGGGGCAGGAAGTTATGCGGGAAACGTCGGTTTTGGTTGAAACTTTATGTTAATAGGAGGCAATTTCCGTCAATCTGTAACTACCACATAAAAGACGGCACAATTTTAAAAAGCTGAGTTTAATATAATAATTGATTGTTACAACTTCGAATTCGAACACTTGATTATGGAAAAACTTACTACCTGACACTATTGAAATTCCAGTAAACCTAATTTGCGTCAATGATTTGGTCACGAAAATCTTCTTTGTCGAGAAATATAATTTGGTGCTCAAAGGACGTTGATTTAGGCTGGATCCGCTCGAAACGCAATATTTCAAAACGCGTTATGGTACAGAATGTGTATTGCGTCACGGGAGCGTAGCGACCCGATTTATACCGATCCTATATACTCTCGCTCCTATCGAGTTTTAAATTCCTATAAACTGAAACTAAATTTCCCCTTCACCCAACTGATATAACCCGATCCTAAATTCCTATTTTGTACCATATCGCGTTTTGTACTCTATCGTGTTTTGAAATATCGCATTTTAAAATATCGCGTTTTGATAATTCGCGTTTTAAAATATCGCGTTTCAAATGGGACCCTATGTAGGCAGAATCAACAATCAAATTATTGGCTTGCTTCCTGAACAAGGTCTAGTAAATTTAAGTATGGATGTAGTCACGCGTCTTAACTTTCCACTAGGACTAACTTTCCACTGGGTCGCTTCAACAGACTCTGAAACTTAAAGTTGGAGCTAAAGTCACGCCACTTCGGAACCTCAAAACTAAAAAAAAATTATTAATGGTATACGATCAGTTGTAAAAACCATGAAAAATAACATGATTGAGGCAGGAGTGCTCATTGGATCTCTTAATTTCCGCGACAACTTTCTATTAAGGCAACATTTGTTATGACCATAGACTAGTCTCATGGTTAAACAATGGACATAGTTGGGACATACCTGTCGGTGCTTGTATTTTGACATGGATAACTTAATGTTAATAACATCACGACATTTTTACTATAAATGTGGTTCGAAAAGAAATTTTTAGTTTACAGGATGATTTTATCCGTTAATTGATTGGATGATTGATTTTTAGAGGAACCGAAAGGAAACGTCAATTTTCCAAAAATCTATTTTTCAATTCTTCTATTTTAAAAATAAATAAAATTTCAATTTAATAAAATCATCAAAACAAAATTTATTATTTTATTTCGATTACATAAGTCAAGAAATAATCAAAACGAAGAAGAAAATTAAAACTTGAAATGTTTGCAAATAAAATCAACGATTTTTCCACAAATTTCATTTTTTTCTGGTTGAACTTTAATTTTTCTCTATTCAATGATTTTTAATAACCAAAAACATAAAATTATTCTTCCTTCGAACGTTCATTTTTCACCCCTTTCATGTTTACAATTCATTTCATTCGTATATTATTTTATTTTCTTGCCAAAAAATCAAGCACGAAGAACAACATCAAAATTATATTTCAATTTTATTTTTTTCTTATTTTTGATTTTTCCATTTTCCAAAAATATCTTATTTCTCATCTCAATAATTTTTCACAAAACAAAAAAATTGAACAAAAAAAAACAATCAAAACATAAAAACTTAAGATGGAAAGTGTTTGTTAATTTCAATCAATTTTCTATTCAAAGCATTTAGTGAAGCTTAAAACTGGAAATGTTTCCCAATTTGTGTTGCGGTGCAAAGAAAATAGAGAAAACTTTTCATTTTAAATTATTTTGTTTTTCTATTTGCAAGGTTTTACTAGTTTCTATTCCACGTATGAAAAACTGAGAAGCTCTAATTGTTCTCGATAATTTATATAAATTTTATTTAGATAAATTTGTAGTTATTAGTTTTTACCAAACACAACAACAAAAAAAACTTAAAACTGGGATACAAAAGTAAACTTTTCTTTTGTGTTAAATAGAAAAGCGTTTCTAGAACCATTTTTTATGGCATTTGATTGAATGTGAAAGGTGAATTATACATTTTGAGTAAAACTTGCTTTTCAATTTTGTATGATCGATAGTAAATGAAATTTCTGCACATATACATAACATGTCTAGTACATGTTTGAGATAGTTTTTAATAGAAATTTTGTTACATTTAGTAATATTTTTTTTCATAGGTGTACGAGTAGTTAGATATGTTGATGGATTACAAAAACACGCAAGTGAAATTGCTTAACAATGTTTGAAAGATTATAAAATTAAGTTTGTACACCCTTTTTAGAGCACAAAATTATACAAAATCCTATTCAATAAAAATATTTTGCTAAAATAAATTCTATTTTATAAAATAATCCAATTAAAATTTTACTTTATTGTATCCGAGCTTAACAGATACGATTTCTATTATCTAATTATTAAAAAGGATTGTAAGCATTACCTAGAATTAAAATTTAAAATAGGAATAGGTAAAACGAACTACCAATATTATTTTACCAATGATTTTTTATTATTAATATTTTGAGGTTATAATAAATTTTTCTGTATAAAGCTTTTATTTTTATGAAAGTTCAATACATTTCCTTTAGTGTTGTTTTTTCCAATCGAAACGAGATTCGTTTCGAATTTTTATTTCCTTAATTAGTAGAAGCAACATGAAAATTTATCCACAAGATGTCACCAAACAAAAATTATTATTTTTCATTTTAATTTTATTAAAAAAACTTTTTCGGAATAATTTTTTCTCCTGTAGTATTTGAGCGAGGCGGGGCTGGTTTTTTGATGGTAATATTTTGGTTATTTGAATTAGTTAAGGTTTAATAAAATGTCGGCAATATTGTAGTTATGATTATTATTCGTGTATGAAATAAATACGAATAATATTGCTTCTATTTTGTGCTATTATTTTTGATAAGAAAAATATGAATATTTTTAATTTAGAGATTCGAAAATTTTGTAATCAAGTTAAAATTGGAAATATTTTTTATAGTTGAACAAAATTTATAGCAATGTAAAGCTAAATTGCAAATCTGTAATTTATATTTAACTAGCAGCATGATGGCACTACGTACCTTTCTATCAAATTTTCCGACCTATTTTATTGATAGGCCAATTTTAATGACGAAATTATACGAAACACAGGCAAATCATTTTGCAAAATTTTCTTTTATCCATAATAGTTAATGTTATTTATTACAGTGTGTTTCTGTTTGGCTGCTCGAATTTTTGATATCCTATTTCGGACTTTATTCTCTTTATTTTTTCTAATATTTCGACAAATTTGATTTAATAACATGGGGCTGATTATGTAAGCATTATGAATGCGACTTACGACTTTCGACTCAAACTAATTTTGACAAAGTTTCTATGTTAACAAAAAAAAAACAAAACCATTACGACTTGTGTCTCGAATTTATAAATGTGTACGACTAATACAACAAGAAAAAGTAAACCCAAAATGTTTTAAGTAAAAAAAAGTCTTTTGTCGTCATTTGCCGTAAGTCGAAAGTCATATTAAGCCAGTTTCCTGTTTACTCGTATTTCCCAAAATTAAAATAGTACGCTGATATCTGATTATTTTCAGCGGCAAACTACTACTCGTAGTGTAGTGTATGGTTGTCACAAAAAAAATTCTTAATGTTATACAAAATAAGTGTATAGCTGTTACTCAACTAACGCAAATTTAACAAATCACAATGTCAAATTGGCGTGGAATTCAATAGCATAAAGGGTGTCACATTAATCGGTTTAGATTTGACATATCGTTTATTTTGACTATGGCAACACTAATGTCACTTTTTCTTTGACTGAAACTCAATAAATTATTTCTAGTTGACGAAATGAGTCGCTTAACGCTTCAATACAAGTTAAAGCAGTAAACTCGAAATTGATGAGGATTTTACCCAAAAAATCATCTTTTCGGACTAAGCGCATTTCTATCTCGGTGGGTTCGCAAACAAAGAAAGTTGTCGCATTTGAGCATCAGAAAATCCACAAGGATATATGGAGAAGCCAATGCATGCATTTCGTGTTACTGTTTCGCGCGACCGTTAGATAGAAGATATTGGTTTGGACGACCTTTGACCCAGCAAGATGGCCACACATCGGGAGTTCCAACAGCGAAACTGCGTCAAAAAAATTTTCGCCACATTACCAGTCGAAATGACAAAACTAAGATTATGCATTTTAGTTTGTGTAACAGTATTTTACATTCACCGTTAACGTATCATTCCAGTTTTTGTAATACCGTTAATTGCTCCAGCTTGTGCATTCCCATTGAAGCTGTTGAGAGTTTCAAGTATCTTGGAATTATTGTTGATTGTAATCTGAGTTGGAAGCATCATGTCGATAAATTAAAAAAGTCTCTCAGCAATGCATTACGAACCTTATATCTATTAAGACCTGTAGCTCCTAAATCGGTATTGCTAAAATTCTACTATGCCTGCATTAACTCTAGGCTCGAATATGTTTTATCGTGTTGGGGTGGTTGCTATCATTCAACTTTAAAAATTCTCATTATTGTTCAGAAATATGCTATTCGTATCATGAGTTTTAAGTCTTCGCGGGTTTCTGCATGGCCATTATTTTTGAGTTTTAAAGTTTTACCATTACAACATTTATATGTTTATAAGGTTTTACGTTTATTTTATTTGCGAAGTGGGCACCGATTATTGAGATCAAATGAGCGATACAACATTAGGAACAATGATCAGTTCTTATTTGTTGTTCCACATTTTTTTAGTGAACATTTTAGAAAATATTTCCTGGTAACTGCTCCTTCCTTATTTAACCAACTTCCACTTAGCATACGGCAACAAATAAATTCAAAATCATTTCTCCAATTACTTAAAATTTGGCTTTTTGAGCACCCTAATATCGATTTTCTATTTAGAGTTTTAGTCTGATGCAGTTTAATTTTAGTTTCAATTGTTTATCTTTTTTATATTTTTATTTTTTATATTTTTATTTTTTATATTTTTATTGTTAAGTTTTTATTTGTAATATTCATAACTTTTTATTTCATAATTTTTCTTGTTAAAGGGTTGATCAATACTGCCGTTAAATCGGTGATAATTACCCTACTCATTTATTTTCTTTTTGTATATTATTATTATTATATGTGACAAAAAATCGTATTGAAAATAAATGATAAGCCTGCGTGCTTTAAAATTAAAAAAAAAAAAAAAAAAAAAAAAATGGTGATTTGAATTGGCCTGCAAGAAGCTGTGATTTGACGCTTTCGGATTTTTATTTGCGGAGGGGGGGGGGGGGTGCCGTGAAGGACATGTTTTATACAAACAATCCATAAACAATTGAGCATTTGAAAGCCAATATTGAAGTAACCATCACTAAAATAGATCCGCACGCAATCCAAAATGTGCTCAGAAATTGGACCGACCGAATGGAATACGCCAAGGCCAGCCGTGGCTCCCATTTGAATGGAATGAAATGATTTTCCATAAATAACCAAGTGGATTGTACTTTCAAACAAAAAAAATTAATTTAGAAATATAGTATATTAAGCCGTTTTTGTTTTATTAAATTTTTAAATCTGAGGCACTATTCTAGTAATTTCCTGGGAATAGCGAACTTGGAAAAGAATTTATATGTAATGTTTCTGTTCAAATATTTTGTTGTCCGGCGTACTGAGTAGAAAAGTTTGATGTAAATATTTATCAAATAAAAAACTTCTTAACGAGGTAAATGTTCGAGTGACGAAAGCCGAATTCAATTCACAAAATTTCTGATATCAAATTTGTGTCGAAAAAAAAAACAATTGCATTCGATTTGTCAACGATTTTTCGGAATGTTAGTCCATTCAGCGCGTTATTGTTTAACATTCCGAAAAATCGTTGACAAGTTTTTGTTTTTGACAGCTAGAAAAAAAAAATGTGAACTTTATTTGGGTCTACTGTTCAAGACCTTTCCAATTATATATAACATGATCCTGGCGGCCCCAAAGGGAAAAAGTTCAAAACTAGCTGTATATATATATACAAGTTCGATTTCCAGCACAGTAGGTGCTTTCGTCACTCGTTTGGACTGCCGTCTAAAGTGATAAATTGGGAATTATTGTTCCATATTTAAATTGGTAGGGAAAATATTCCCAATTTAATGTTGTTTTACCGACCAACCGGCAGGGGTTAAAGATTTGGTGTTTGGATCGGGAGGTATCTGGTTCGAATCCCGATAGAGGCAGGATAGAAAAGGAATTTTCATCAACAGATTACGTTCTGTGGTGAAATAGAACACATCTATGACCCCCTGTGGGAGTGCAAGACTCATGGGCCGACCCATCTTCCATGCTCGTATAGGCTGGCATGGAGCTATGCAATGTGCAGATGGTGATAAAATCGGACCTATAGCCGTACGACCTCGATTTAGCAAGCAATGCGTAAAGTAGAACGTGAAAAGCGAACCGCGAAACAGTTGGGAGTGCTTCAGCCCCAGAACAGATTGCATAGATTAAAACATAAAAAAAAAAATAAAAAAAAATAAAAAATGTTGTTTCAAAAAAATTAGCGCTAACTTTTCACCTCAGTATGTCAAAATCAAAATGTTTAAATAAAAATTACATATAAATTATTTCCCTAGTTACCTATTCCCGTATTCCCGAGGAATTACCAGAATAGTGCCACTGGGGTAGTTACCATCACAATTCTCGACTTTCTATACCTCTTTGCAATTTGTTTTGTAAACAATATTTCTTGATAATTTAGTTAAGTATGAGGTGTGCAAGTAGAAACTGCTTCTTTTGGTCAAATTCAACTTCATTGAAAACAATTATACAAAGATTAATTATCGAAATATTCGCCATTACTATCTATGATCTTTTGCCATTTATAATGTAGATGATGAATTTCTTCGCGATAGAAACTTAGTGTTTTCGAAGCAAAATCTGTGTTTGTGTCAGCTCTGTGTTTGTGTCATTCAAATATGATGACATCGATCTGAATAAGCGGTAATGATAGAGAGCCAAGTCTGGAGAATATGTCGCATGCTGTAAAACTTCTCAGAGTAAGAAGATGAGTTCCTGGTTTGATTTTGGCTGATGATTAATCCGATAACAGTCATAATCAAATACTGCACATTATCAAATATAACATTATGAAATTCGAAGCAACCGTACCCGATACTAAGAATCTTAAGAAAATTAGAACCCGCATTGATGTTCTCGAGAGTAAGTACCAAGCAATCATCGATACAGAAATTCAATTATACGAAAACCCAAGTTATGAGCCGATTAACGAAACAGTTGACAGCCACTATTATAAAACACGTGCGCTCTTAAGTAAATTCAGTATCCACCATGCTCGTGATGTAAGCCGCGACTTATATACCGCATTAAAATAATTCATAGATCAGCAGAAAACGTTATATGAAGGTGTTAACGCATCTCAGCACGTGCGTATTCCAAAAGTTAACACTGAACAGTTTTCGGACGACTATAAACACTGGGCATCATTTTATGATTTATTTAGAACTACTGTTCATAACAACAACAATATTAATGATGTCATGCTGTATTACAAGAGATTACAGGACCCGACGCAAGTGGCAGCACTATCACTAAAGAGAATATAGTTTGTTATGTAATTACCAGCGAAATTTTTTTTTTCATTATGTATCACTTTTTTCGATAAAATTGCAAATTCATTGATCTCTGAAGTAAAGGAACTCGGTATATGAAATCTTGAAATTTAACAATATTCCGTCATTTCGCCGTTTCTTAATGATTTACGAAAAAATTTGGATAGTAGTATTGATCAGGGATTTTAAAGTATGTTTTGGACACAATTCTAGGATCTGTTCGTGCTAGACTTAACTGGCCATTTCATAACCAATCCTTATGAAAAATGATATTTGTACATTTCACACAACATAACTAAATTTTAAACTGAAGGGAACTAGGCTGTTTCTTAACTAAATTTTGAAAAATTTGCATTGCATACAGGGGCAATTCGGGCAAATTTTATGGATTAGGTTTTTCACTATTATTTTAAGATTTTCTACGGCCATTTAAGTTATTTTCATTATTTAACTATCTATCAGCCAATATCTCAAAAACTACCACTAGCAACCAATACTTTCGGTTGTTTTTATAATAGCCTAAATCATACTGAGACTACATGGAAAATTTGGGGAAAATTTATGTACTAGAACTTTCACTAGAATTTTTTGATTTTTGACTTTTGAGTTTGTCTTGCTAGTGAAAATTTTTCCACATATGGCCGTAAAAAATCAAAAAATCAGAGTGAAAATTCTTGTTTATAAATTTTCCCCAAATTTTCGACATAGTTTCAGTATAACCTAGGCTATTATAGAAACAACCGAAAGTATTGGTTAATAGTACATATGTAGTAGTTTTTAAGATGTTGGCCTAAAACTGAAAATAACTTAAATGGCCGCAGAAAATTAAGAATTTACAGTGAAAATTCTAATATGTACATACATTTTTTCCGAATTGTCCCTATATGCAATGCAAATTTTTCAAAATTTAGTTAAGAAACAGCTAATTCCCTTCAGTTTAGTTATGTTGTGTGAAATGTACAAATAACATTTTTCATAAGGACCGGTTATGAAATGGCCAAATTAGTCGAGCACGAACAGATCCTAGAACTGGGTCCAAAACATACTTTAAAATCACTGAGCAATACTACTATCCAAATTTCATCGTACTTAGTTAAGAAATGGCGGAATGACGGAATATGGTTAAATAAGATATTCTATACAGAGTTCCTTTACTTCGGAGATCAATCAATTTGCCATTTTAAGGATCAATTTGCCGTTTTAAGGATCATTTTTAATATTTTATTCCGCTTTTATTTAGTGAAAAAAGTAATACATGATGAATAAAAAATTTCCGATGGTAATTACATAACAAAATAAATTATTTTTAGTGATACTGCTGCCACTTGCTGAAAGTAGCGTAATCTCTTATTTTCCGCTGTCAAATTTCCGCTGTCTTATACAGCATAGTGCGTCCACAAATTCTAACTGGTTAAGGGCGTTCTGTCGAAAATAATTACGCAGAGGTATGGGACAAGGACAGTTATAATAGAATGACTCCTATTGTGACGTCTCTGATACAATCGTTTTGCGACCAAAAACCATCACAGAGTACAAAAAGGAATCTACAGCGCATTAACGAAACAGCCTCGAGATTATTCGTGGTCTTCGTACATTGGGACCGAATGCTGAAACTCGTAATGGGCTAATCCACATTTTATCGAGCAAAATTGATTGTGAATCAAAAAATTGTGCGCGAATGAATCGGTAGATAAGGAATTCCTTTCATTCGAATACTTACTCAAGTTTTTAAATAGAACTTGTGATGCCCTAGAAATTTGCGACGCAAGTACAAAAGAAATGTCTGCAAAGGTTCCAACCAACTCGTATTTCTGCAAATTCTAATTCCGCATTGAAGCGTATAAGTTGTGAGCAAAATCATCCTTTATTAAAATGTCCGCTTTTTAGGTGGCCATTTAAGCACCAAATGTCACACAAAGTTTTCATGCCTCATCTGCTCTAAACGCCATCACACACTGCTCTATCAAGTCTAAACGCAATCAGAGTCAAAGTCGAGTGTGAACGAATCATCACGTAGTTAAGAATAACCAATAAATCTAACAAAAAACAAACAGCACCAGACGAAAGCCAGAACAATACACAAGTATACACAATTTATTCTTCGGTACGGTACTACCAACAGCGGTCGTATATTGTACATGACGCACCGGAGAACTCCAGTCAGTACGCGCACTATACTACATTCACTTATACATAAACACTATAATTTAAAAGTTACTATTCATATCATAGTCAATATTACAAATATGTTACCAACAAAACCAATTAGTTTTAATAAAAAAAGCATTGATTTAAAACTTGCAGACCCATTATTCGAGGGTTTAACCCACAGAATTGATGTATTATTTGGTGCAGACATTTTTTTCGAGATATTGAATAGATATTGAATCTATAGATGGGTAGTAGACGGATTTTCAAAGCTACAGTCTTCGAAATTTGGTTAGTTAATAGCAGGGGTATGCAACAACGATTTATCGAATGCTATTAATTTACATACCTAATTATACAGTAGCAATTCACTAATAATAATGTATAATAATTATATTGATTTATAAGAAGTACGAGGGCAAATCAAAAAGTCTTGCAATATCATATGAAAAAAAAGAGTGAGTGAGACAGCAATATTTTTATTTTTCGACATAATCTCCTTTAAGGTTTATACATTTGTCACATCGATCATTTAACTTGCCTAAACCCTCTAAAAAAAAAGATTTCTTTTGCTCCATAAAATATTCATTTACAACAGACTGTACTTCATAGTCACTGGAAAATTTCCGGCCCCTTAGTGTTTTTTTCAAATTGGGAAACAGAAAGTAGTCACTGGGTGGCAAGTCTGGACTGTACGGTGGATGAGGAATTTCCACGAACCCGCAGTCCTTTAATGCAGCTTGAGCAATATTAACCTTGTGCACTGGTGCATTGTCGTGAAGAAGCAAGATTTTTTCCCTAACTTTCCTTGGCCGTTTTTCCCGGATCGCTTTTTTCAATTTTCGGAAAACCTCTGCGTAATATATGCCTGTGATTGTGCTTTTCGGTGGCATATAATCGATTATCAAAATTCCTTCAGCATCCCAAAAAATTGTTGCCAAAACCTTACCAGCAGACAATTGAGTTTTGAATTTCTTTGGTGGTGGTTCACTACGTTTAATCCATTGCATCGATTCTTGTTTGGATTCCGGATCCCAGTGATGAAGCCGTGTTTCATCGCCTGTTATTATGTTATCCAAGAAATTTTCTGGATCTTCTTTGTACATATCTAAAATCGCCTTTGAAGTTTGAACACGCATTTTTTTTTGTTCTGCATTCAACAAACGGGGAACCCATCGCGCACTTACTTTCGACATGTGAAGGTGGTCATGTAATATAGTATATGTGGTACCGTATGAAAGAGAAAGTCTCCACGCTAACCGCGGAACAGAAATACGGTGGTCCACCAATACAATAGATTCGGCCAAAATTACGTTTTCCTGGCTAATAGCGTCTGCTGGCCGACCCGAGCGGTTGTCGTCTTCTAATGACTCCCGACCACTTTGGAATAATTTTACCCACCTTGTTACTGTGGCATATGATGGTGCAGATTTGCCGTAAACTTTTGATATACAGTTTAATATATAAATTGCATTTCGTCCATCTTTACAGCAAAATTTAATAACGGCGCGATATTCAATTTCATTCATTTTAAGAAAAATTCAAAACACGTGTTACTAAATTGACAAAAACAAACGAACTGTAAAATTTACATCGAAATGTTCTTCTAGAAGTTTCATCGCGACAAAAAATGGTTTTCAAAAATATATTGTTGTCTCACTCACTCTTTTTTTTCATATGATATTGCAAGACTTTTTGATATACCCTCGTAGTTCCCCAAGTCAACTTTGATGAACCGAAACATTCTTGCGAAATATTTGTAACAAACAACTTATCGTTCAGCCAACGACTTATCGAACGTTACAAAAACATCCATCAAAATGTCTGAGCACAGCTTCTGCGGCTACTGACTCAGGGCAAACGGGGGGATTCATAAAGTTCAGACATCCTACTAGACATGTTTATGCTGTGCAAATAAATTTAAAAATTACATCCCTTAACTCTAATCACTGATCTTCACTCACAACCCGAAATATTTAGAACATAATGTAGCACGATGTGGCTAGCAAACACAACTAACTTGTTCAAAAAAAATGATTTTAACTAGTCACTAGAACCGCGCGAAAACACTTAGTAAACACATAAACTGTATAATCACGATAGCAAAAAAAACAATATACTAATAAATCTAAAACTAATTAAATAAGATAAAGATTAACTGTAGAACTTAAATAAAAAACAATTCAAAGAAAATCATAAAAAAATGGTTTTGTAAAAATTAAATAATAAAACAGTTACCAATATGATCCCGTTGGTGTGTAATCCTCTGGTGCGCTGGTTCGTCCAAAATTGCTTACTGGAGGTCGGTTGGCGAAAATGAAAATATCCAAAATGTTGGTGGTAATATTCCTAAGCAGCTTCTCGTTTAATAACACCTCGAATTTGTAGCAAGTGTATAAATTATTTTATGTTTTGCTCATTACATACGATGAATCCATGATACTGATGGTTTACAAACGACACAGATTACGATGGTAGTTTCAAAGGTTTTTTTTTTTTATATCGGTTTGGTTTCCATTAACCTGGAGATACGTGGGTGTTTTAACATGAATAACACACATAATTTTTATGTCATAATAAAATTACAATTTATTAACGAATTCACTTGGTTCTAGTTTTAGGTAAACTTATACAATTTATTCATTGGCTTTATAAGTAGAAATTTATTATTGTATTATTTTATTTTATTATAATCAATCACATATTCTACGGTATTCAAATTTACATTTAATTAAGTATGATCATTTGATTATACGGTTCATGTAGGGAAGTAAGGTTTTTCAATACGATTTCACAATATTTTATGATTAACCTTTGAACCAGCCTTTGCATTCACTAGGCACGTATTTTTATTAGATTTTAACCAATTTGGCCAACTTTATTAATTATTTGTTTTCACTTATATGAACTATATTTTTTTATTAATTATTGTCCATATTTTATTAAAAAGAACCAACTCTTCGCCCGAGCTCTCAAAACTTAATTGATTTTTGTTCAACCAAATAAACGGACCTCTCCCAAAAAAAATAAAATATTTTTTTTTATGGTCTTTCTTTTCCCGCGCAAACCACCTTACCGCTAGACAAAATATTTCATGCCATTAAAAAAAATATGATTTACGATTAGCTTATTAAATATAAATTGTATACAGGGGAGATCAACCCAATTTTGGATAAGGTGAAAGCAATTGAATTGAATTGTTACATATTTTATAAACGAACGACAACATGCAACGCAAGCGGTCGATTAATTGTCAAACTCCATGATACATCTGTCAATATGGTTTTTACCGATACTATACATTTTGAGAAAACAAGGCACCCAAATAAATCTATTTAAAAATAAGCTATTATCCAGACCAATACCTTTTCTAGAAAAGTTCATAATTTTATATTTAGAAACGTTGAGATGATTATTCAAAATATACCACCATTCACAGAAAATATTTAATTCCTGTTGTAGATTGAACTAATCGCCATCATTTCGAATCTTGCAACGAATCTTGATCTTACTTGTGGGACGCCAGACAAATTACTCTAGAAAAAATGTTATTTAAAAAACATTTTGAGCTCTGTTCACCAAATACAACAACATCTACTTTAAAGGAAGGACATCACAATTGAAATGTTCCAGTTTCATTACAAGTAGGACATGATCAAAAGTGTATTTAATGTGTGGCGTTTTGCTATAAGTATTATAGTTGATGCAAGCCACCCTATAAAGGATGATGAACTTTGGCTAGTGTGGGCAGTATTTTTCGCTTGGTCGATTTCATACTTGGGAAAACGATTTCAAAAATAACGATGAATTCAATTCAACTTCTTAGTACTGCTTGTTGGTTTGATAACGGCATGATATGGTAAAAAGTATCTTGCATCATTAATTGGAACCTTATCTCTTGGTAAATGAGACATATATGCTATAAGGCAATGCGTACGTTCATAAATAATTTATAAGCCTTTTTACGCTATTTGCCGTAGGCACTTGGCGAAACACACTAATACTTAATAAAGACATTTTTATTAATACTACTACTCATTAACACTTGTTTTTTGTTTCGCAGAATTATTTTGAATAATTTTCAAAAAGTTTAAAAAATCACTCGATCGATTTCGACTTGTTAGGTCTCTAGATACCTTAGAATCTTACGAAATTAGAAAATCAATATTTCTTAACCAAAATATCCTTAACGAACAGAGAGAACTCCGGTTCTCACCAACTAATGATCCCGCCCTTTTATATTCTCACGTACGCAATAATATACCTTGAATTCTGTTACTCAACCTATGACTCATCGCCTACCTGCGCGATCCGTAGATTAATTTTTATTGCTTATTTTTTGTCCCTCCTTCTTTTATTTATATTTTGCTTTTTTCTACTATATAACAAAAAATTTTACTAATACAAATCAGTAGATACTCCTGATGATAACCTAACAAGTCGAAATCGATCGTGTGATATTTTAAACTTTTTGAAAATTATTCAAAATAATTCTGCGAAACAAAAAACAAGTGATTAATAAAAATGTCTTTATTAAGTATTAATTTATAAGCTTCAAAAAAATCTGGTATTTTCTCGAATTTCCTTTCCATTGCTCGAAAGGACTTCCACAGCGAAGTCTTTGGTTTCTTGCACGGTAGTTTGACAATTCATCGGCCGCTTGCGTTGCATGTTGTCGTTCGTTTATAAAATATTTCGCAAGAATGTTTCGGTTCATCAAAGTTGACTTGGGGAGCTAATTCTTATAAATCAATATAATTATTATACATTATTATTAGTGAATTGCTACTGTATAATTAGGTATGTAAATTAATAGCATTCGATAAATCGTTGTTGCATACCCCTGCTATTAACTAACCAAATTTCGAAGACTGTAGCTTTGGAAATCCGTCTACTACCCGTTGATCTATTGATTCAATATCTCGAAAAAAATGTCTGCACCAAATAATACATCAATTCTGTGGGTTAAACCCTCGAATAAAGGGTCTGCAAGTTTTAAATCAATGTTTTCTTTATTAAAACTAATTGGTTTTATTGGTAACATATTTGTAATATTGACTATGATATGAATAGTAACTTTTAAATTATAGTGTTTATGTATAAGTGAATGTAGTATAGTGCGCGTACTGACTGGAGTTCTCCGGTACGTCATGTATAATATACGACCGCTGTTGGTAATACCGTGGTTGGCGAGGAATAAATTGTGTATACTTGTGAATTGTTCTGGCTTTCGTCTGGTGCTGTTTATTTTTTGTTGGATTTAGTAGTTAATGAAATCTCAATCGTTTCGTTCACTTGACGCTCGACTTTGACTCTGATTGCGTTTAGACTTGATAGAGCAGTGTGCTATGGCGTTTAGAGCAGATGAGGCATGAAAACTTTGTGTGACATTTGGTGCTTAAATGGCCACCTAAAAAGCGGACATTTTAATAAAGGATGATTTTGCTCACAACTTATACGCTTCAATGCGGAATTAGAATTTGCAGAAATACGATTGGTTGGAACCTTTGCAGACATTTCTTTTGTACTTGCGTCGCAAATTTCTAGGGCATCACATGTTCTATTTAAAAACTTGAGTAAGTATTCGAATGAAAGGAATTCCTTATCTACCGATTCATTCGCGCACAATTTTTTGATTCACAATCAATTTTACTCGATAAAATGTGGATTAGCCCATTACGAGTTTCAGCATTCGGTCCCAATGTACGAAGACCACGAATAATCTCGGGGCTGTTTCGGTGATGTGCCGTAGATCCCTTCTTGTACTCTGTGATGGTTTTTGGTCGCAAAACGATTGTATCAGAGACGTCACAATAGGAGTCATTCTATTATAACTGTCCTTGTCCCATGCCTCTGCGAAATTATTTACTGTGATAGCATTATGTCGTATAAGCGCGGCTGCTTTGCTCGACAGAAGGCTCGTAAGCATTTGGAATTTGTGAACATCACTATGCTGTATAAGACAGCGGAAATTTGACAGTGGAAATTAAGAGTTTACGCTACTCGCCGCAAATGGCAGCACTTTGATTAAAAATAATTTATTTTGTTATGTAATTACCATCGGAAATTTTTTATTCGTTATGTGTCACTTTTTTCACTAAATAAAACATCTCAGCGGAATAAAAAATTAAAATTGATCCTTAAAATGGTAGATAGATTGATCTCCGAAGTAAAGGAACTCGGTATATGAAATCTTATTTAAAAATATTCTGTCATTCTGCCATTTCTTAACGAAGTACGATGAAATTTGGATCGTAGTATTGCTCAGTGATTTTAAAGTATGTTTTGGACACAGTTCTAGGACCTGTTCATGCTTGACTAAACTGGTCATTTCATAACCAGTCCTTATGAAAAATGGTATGTTTACATTTCACACAAATAACTAAATTTTAAACTGAAGGGAACTATGCTATTTCTTTATTAAATTTTGAAAAATTTGCATTGCATATAGGGATAATTCGGCAAAACTTTATGTATTAGAATTTTCACTATAAATTTTTGATTTTCTGCGATCATTTAAGTTATTTTCATTTTTTGGCAAATATCTCAAAAGCTTCCACTAGTAACCAATACTTTCGGTTGTTTTTCTAATAGCCTAGATCATACTGAGACTACATGGAAAATTTGTGGAAATTTTATTTATAACAATTTTCGGCCATATAAGATAATTTTCAGTTTTTGGCCAATATCTCTAAAATTTCTACTAGTAAAAAATCCTGGAACATAAAATCTCAAAAAAATAAAACTATCGAATTAAAAATCCCAAAATTTACCCAAAATAAAACCAACCATCTTTCATCCCACGATTTTTTTTAAAATACCACTAGCCTAAGTGTTAAAAATTCATCCCATACTTTTCACATTTTATAAACATAATACGTACGCCTCATCCCACGATTTTTTTCAACCCATACTTTATGATTTTCTCATCGCATACTATTTGTTGTTATTCACAGTAATGTTTTACTGAGCGATCTTCCATATTCATCGATAGTTTCTGGACGCATATTCTTGAAATCGTTGGATATTTTCTTCTACGAATTATAATTTACATTAGAATTCTTTATATTATTCAAATTTTTCGCCGGCTACTTTGATCGATTTTTCAAATTTGCTTGCAAGTCTTCTATTATTTATTTCACTACTAAGGTCGTGTTTCAATTGGTTTAAATGCCGCATAAAAAGTTAAAAAGTTAAAAATTTATTCGTGGTAAATATTTTTTAACTTTTTAACTTTTTATGTGTTTCAATTGGGTAAAATTTTGACAACAACATGGTTGCTTATTTTATGTTTAATTCTGAACATGTATAGACACTTTAAATATGAAAACATGTAAAATAAATACTTTTTAAATATATATTAGTCAATTATGGTCAGTTTACATATATATCATTGCAATTTTTCACAAAATTTTTACATGGAAAATTTTTATTTACAAACAAATATTTCGGCAGCCAAATGTTTTCTATATAAAAAATTTTATCAGCTCTTGAAGCGGATAAAAAGTTTGACATTTTTTATTCACCACAATTCTTAACTTTTTAACTTTTTATGCGGTATTTAAACCAATTGAAACACGCTCTAAGACTGTGTGCCTGAGATCGATTTTTTCAACTAAATTGCCGACTAAACTAAATTAATGTGTAGTTATGCTATTACCCACCAGTTTCTATCATTTAGACTCCTGCTGAGGTTGCTTGACTATTTAGTTGTCATTTTCATTTCTTGTTTTTATTATTTTTTTGTCGAATACCATTCGAGTAAAAATGTCTAAAAGGAAATACTGTTATTCTTAAATTTCAATTGTAATTTATAATCACATTCATGAATAAGATTTCCATATCCATATTTGTTTTATTTTTTCTATTCCCTTGATTTTAAATAATAACAAATCGGTGTTAATAAATAACAAATTTAGTTTAGTTTGCAATTTAGTTTACAATTTAGAGGCACAGCATATTTAAAAGATACTAGTGCCACCTTAGAATGAATGATATGAATCAGTCATTAATTTAGTTTAGTCGGCAATTTAGTCGAAAAAATCGCTTTTAGGCACACAGTCTAAATAGAAATCGATGGATAAATCCGGATTGATTTATTCAGGCGTCAAATTTCCACCGATTTTTGTTTAGTAGTGAAATGAATAATAGGAAACTTGTAAGTAAATTTGAAAAAACGATTAAAGTAGCCGGCGAAAATTTCGAATAATGTAAAGACTTCTAATGTAAATTATAATTCGTAGAAGAGAATATCCACCGATTTCAAGAATATGCGCCCTGTACCTTGTTCGCCAATTTATGATGGAACATAAAGTTCTGCCGATCGTGGGAATTCCCGCTAATCGAATATACGTGACACGGGAAATGTATCGGTTCTCTTGAAAAGTAAAAAAATTCTCCAGCCTTAGGGTTTAAAAAGTCCGCGAATTTGTTAATTTAGATATGTTTTGCACTCCTATTATTATCTACCGAGCGAGCATGGATGCCTGCTGATCGTGATAATTCCCCCTATTTAAATTGGAGTGCGCGTGTTATCATATTTTACGAATTTGAACAACATATTTAACAAATTTGTGGGAATTTTCACGATCGGCGAACGTTACGTTGGCCAACAGAGTTCAGAAACTATCGGCATTTACAAATCAACAAAGGTGAACCTTTTATTAGAAGTACCCATCCTAGACTAATTTTCGTTGCTCAAATTCGTAAAATTGATAACACGCGCACTTCAATTTAAATAGCGGGAATTCCCACGATCGATGCCACACTCGCTCGGTAGATAGCATAAGGAGTCCAGAACATATCTAAATTAACAAATTGGCGGACCTTTTAAACCCAAAGGCTGAAGATTTTTTTTACTTTTCAACAGAACCGATACATTTCCCGTGTCACGTATATTCGATTAGCAGGAATTCCCACGATCGGCGGAACTTTATGTTCCACCATAAATTGGCGAACAAGGTACAGAAACTATTGGCATTGACAAATCGGTGGACCTTTTAATAGGAATACCTATTCCAGACTAATTTTCTTTGTTTAAATTCGTAGAATATGGAAGATCGCTCAGTAAAACATTACTGTGAATAACAACAAATAGTATGCGATGAGAAAATCAAAAAGAATGGGTTGAAAAAAATCGTGGGATGAGGCGTACGTATTATGTATATAAAATGTGAAAAGTATGGGATGAATTTTTAACACTTGTGCTGCTAGTGGTATTTTAAAAGAAATCGTGGGATGAAAGGTGGTTGGTTTTATTTTCAGTAAATTTTGGGATTTTTAATTCGATATTTTTATTTTTTTGAGATTTTGTGTTCGAGGATTTTTTACTAGTAGAAATATAAGAGATAAGGTTCCAATTAATGATGCAAGATACTTTTTACCATATCATGCCGTTACCAAACCAAGAAGCAGTACTAAGAAGTTAAGAGTTGTGTTTGACGCTTCCTGCAAAACCAGTAATCAAGTGTCTTTAAATGATATTCCGTAAATTGGGCCTAATATTCAAACTGACTTGTCAACAATTATTTTAAGATTTCGGAAGCCTGCGATTGCCCTTGTAATGTACCAGCAAATTCGGGTAAACTCTGATGATGCAAATTATCAAATTATTTTGTGGCGGAAAAGACCGATCGATCAGGTAAAATGAATTATAAATTGAAAACTGTGACGTATGGGACTGCATGTACACCTTACTTAGCAGTGAAAATTCTAAAACAATCCAGTACGGATTTTCAAGATTTATATCCAAAGGCTACTCATGTGATCAACAACGTTTTTTATATTGATGATCTATTCACCGGGTGTGACAGCGTAGTCGAAGCGGTGTTCGAATCGAATTGAATTCATCGTTATTTTTGAAATCGTTTTTCAGGAATGAAATCGAAACCTTCCGAAACTAATAGCAGAAACGAATATATTTATTTTCAAAGTACACCAGTTTAATAGCGCAACGTTAATTGGATCAACGAAAAATACTGCCCACACCTGCCAAAGTTTATGATCCTTTATAGGGTGGCTTGCAAAATGACATACATTAGATACACTTTTGATCATGATTCTAGAGTAATTTGTCTGGCGTCCCACAATGAAGCAATAAAACGGTCCTTTAAACATTGCGAGTTGGATCAAGATTCTTGCAAGATTCGAAATGACGGCGATTTGTTCAATTTACAATTGGAATTAAATATTTTCTGTGAATTTTGGTATTTGGATAAGCTTTATCTCAACGTTTCTAAATATAAAGTTATGAACTTATCTAGAAAAGGTATTGGTCTGGATAATAGCTTATTTTTAAATAAATTTATTTGGGTGCCTTGTTTTCTCAAAATGTATGGTATCGTTAAAGACCATATTGACAGATGTATCAAAAATGCCAATTCAATTTAAGGGGTTCTAATCCGTCTCTTCAAAGTTTTTCATGATCCGTATACTCTAAAAGTCCTCTTCGTTTGATTTCTGGTGTTCTTTTTTCTCGTGTTTGCCTTAAGGCGTCTCCCTCGAGAGGTAAATTTTCCTAAGTATGTGCTAACCGGCGTATTTAGGCTGTACAACCATTGTCCATCCGTAGACAAGTATCTTACGTAGTTTTCGATTGCGGCATTATAATGAGCCGAATTGATTGTTCATAACTATTGACATTAAATTCAATACGTGCTCCTATTCGATCATACAGATACCGAGGCTTCATGATCTGCACTTCCAGGGACTGCGTAGTTTATGATCAATTATCTGTTTACTGTACCTATACTGAATTATCTTACGAGTACAAATGTTAAAAACTCAATTTTAACTTTTTGTTTTATTTTGTTTGAAATATAATTAGGATTAAGTACATCTATAATTATCATCATCAACTCTATAAATACCAATAAAATGTTTATGATTCTGTTAGATAAAATGTATTTAATTCTGAAAATTTTATAATGAATACAATTTCAAATTTAGATACATTTATCATTCACTTAATATGAATGTTCCAGTTAATCAGTTGGATATATGAAAACATTTGATATATTTCCGTAATATCATGCAATAAATAACTGAGCGTCACTTTCATTTAGTTTAGTAAGGTTTGCGATATTGTCGAGTAATTGTTGTACATCATAAATAATGAAACAATTAAGTGTAATTTATATTTTGGCCATCTTCCTATTTTTCGGTAATTATTTTGTTATATTTCATTATAATTAATAAACCTAATTAAAATTTTAAATATAATTTATTAAGGCATCAATATAACTAATGCAATTAGATGTTTTGAATGCAACAGTTTAGTTAATCCGACCTGTACAAATGAAAATATACTTCTGAATCCTAGTCTAACCACTCAACATAATTGTGCGGAGCACGTTGACAAGTGCTATAAGGCCGCAATCAAGGAGGAAAAATATGGAGAAATACTATATCGTGGGTGTGGAAGTTATGATAAATATAATGATGTCCTGTTACATGTTATAAAGGGCGTGGAACCTGCATGGTATGGTGAATGTAAACTAGATCTTTGTAATTCAGGAAATCGCGCCGTTACCTTTGGAATGTTTGGATTGGTGTCGATTTGTATCATACAAAAATTGTTTTAGTTCTATTATTGAAATGGAAAACTTTTCAATATTTGTTTAAATAAATAATGTTTACGCAATAATTAATTCGTGTATATGTTTTTGTGTCCGTGTCTGCTAATCACTAAATTACAGTGAACAATTTGTATGTTAAAATAAAATAATTTGGGTATTTTCCTGTTAAATCATATATAGAAAATGACAAATAAAATTCCTATTTTCAGTTAAATTTTCACCTTACATTTTCAAGTTTATTTAAATTCAATCAACAAAAACCAATTTAGGGTGGGATTAATACAAATAATATGGTAATATTTATATTTAACCATAGTATTAGTGCGGCCAATTTGATACGTATTCCAGAATTACACAAATGGGTGGCATATTTTTCTTCGCGTATCGGTTGAAGTCCTGAGAATGGTGTTACCGACAAATCATATTCGTTGTACTTTCCACACCACGAAAATTAATGTGTGGCTCATCATTTATAAGAACAGCTGTGAAGCTATAAATTCTGCGGTTATTTCCGGGGCTGTTTTGTGTCTATTCATCTTGCTAGTAATCATTATCTATGATCATCTACAGATGTTGTCGCTCTTGGTCTTCCACGACGACTTTTATTAAAAAAAAAAAAACTGGGTCTGCGTCGGACCAGACCGTGGAAGTTATACTTCTTCGGCCATTTGCACACGACCACTCACACACAAAGACAGATAGGATATGTACATGAAATATAAGACATTTTCCTTTGTTATTCAATATATTTCTCTTCAATATATTATTATAAATGACTTCAATATTATACTATACACCTATACATTATCATTATCGGTAATTTCTTCTATAATCATTCTTTCATCTTGGTTATTTTCTGGTTGCTCATTAGAAATCGTATTATATTCCAAGAAAGACACAATCGGTTTATGATAACTAAAGTAACTAACAAATATTCTCGATTCAAACTTCTCAAGATATCTACTAAATACAGCATCAATGGTCGTTCCGTATTTGGTCGTACTTTGATTCTTATCATTCGACATTACCAAGTCTAGCTTGTCTTTTAGGAAATGTATCAATGGCTTTGTTTTTGCATCGGAAAAATTTATGTTGAAATCGCCGCTCATTATCATTGGTTTCAATTCATGAATCAATTCATATTCATGAAAATTTTCCTCGAGCAGTGCGGAACCTTCTCTAGTATACATTAATAAGTTTTGGTGTATAAACTTCATGATCTGGTTAACAGTTTTACCAGGGGAGATGTATATCGCCACAACTACAAATTCTCGGCCAGTTTCTGGAACGCATTTACTGATACAAATTTCACCAATAGCAGACTGTGCTGCAACAAGAGATTCTGATGCCCCGAATGAACATTCATGTGAGAAGTGACTGTATTATTATGGTCACTTGCATTGTGATAAATAGCTACTCCCCCCGCAGGAACATTTTCCCGTTTGTACTTTGCTATGCAATGAAAATTCGGAATGTCGATGTTTTGCCTATCTCTTACATGTATGTCCGATAATATAATTATTGTACATTTTTTGAATACGCTGTCATTCAGATCGAGTACATGTGCAGTGAGACTTTGGCTATTTATTGAAAGAAACTTATTCCTCTACTATTAGAAATGAAACTTCCCAAAGACTCAATAATTGTTGGTAGTCTATTGAGTGATAATCTTTGAAATTCTCTTTGTATATCTGTCGTACCTGAAGAATTTCTTCTGCCATGGTGAAAAATCATGGTGTCATCTTTTGTAGTGATATATAGACCATTAATACTTGTCACTCTCGATAAGGCAACATATACTAATTCTATGAAGTGGCTTTTGTCGTATTCATAGACAATTTCATCAAAAGTCCCACCCTGCGATTTATGTATCGTAATTGAACACGATGAGACCAATGGGAAATGGTTTCTTCGAACGTTAATTGTTTTATTATTATTCTTTGGTATTGCGGAAGACCTTCGCAAGATAGGTACAGCATTGCGGTCAATATGGTGTTGTACAATGTATCCTGCACATTTTTGCGCAACTTCTGCCCAATTTTATTTGGGAAAACAAGCCACACGTTTGAAACTTCCCCATCATCGTTCAATTCTATATGGCATAATTTACCGACTGTGTCAGTTGCCAGACCATCCGAAACATCGATGTTCGTGGTTATAATATAATATGTTCCTTTAACAAATGTGAGTTCGTACGGTAGCCCACCAGTATCTATTGTCGACATTTTATGCAATTTCTGTCTAACAAAAGCCTCCTGTTCTTTAGTCTGACATCCAGTGTAAATATCAACGGCGAGCGAAACGACTTTATCCTCGGCATTTTTCTCGGCATATAATAGAATTATTATATTTATTAACAGAATCATTTGAGTGGAATAATCGTACTCCGTGTGGACATAATCTATTTGCTTCCTCTTTTGTAAAAAAACATGATTCAATAAGTTGGAGTTCTTCTTCGGCCAATTTTTCCCCATTCCCAATTTTTGTCAACGCTGATGAGAACTGAACATTAGCTTGCCTCATAACCTCTGTTAATTCATAATATTGAAGACAATGCCACAAGGACTTTCCAGTAATCTTTTTTTTAATTTGTTTATATATGCGCGTTGCTCTTAACTGGGGGTAATTGACGCAAATCTCCTATCAATATTATAACGAGCCCTCCAAAATTGTCCTTAAATTTTCCCGTAATTTGTTTCAATCTTTGATCAATTTGTTCCAATAATTCCGCCGATATCATACTCACTTCGTCAATTATAATAACTCTAACGTATTTGAACAAGGCCCGATACTGATGAGCTACTTCTATACTCAATGGTAACAATTTTGGCAGAGATATTTTCAAGGCCGTATGAACGGTTGTTCCATCGATAGCAACAGCAGCTTTGCCAGTGGAAGCACAAGTTATGTAGCCATTACAGTAGCCATCGCTATCGGAAAATCTATTATATATTTCCATTATCAATTTTATTACAAATGTTTTACCACATCCAGCTGGACCGGTAAAAAATATCTGCAAAGGATTATCTTCACTAGACAATAAATGGTGAATTACTTGCAAAAGAAGGTTTAGTTGTTTTTCAGTAGCCATACGCATGGATTTACAAAACTCTGCATGTGGTAAAACATTTTCCCTTCTTTTAGCTATGGCACCTAATTTATTCAAAGTAGCTAGTCGTAAATCAGCATTACCGTCAACATTCGGATTGTCATATAAATTTTCAAATGGATTGGCTTCCGAAAATCTGCCTCTGACGTCTCGAACTTCATCGTCATCGCAAGCTGTTGGATAGTTTTTTCAATATCAATATTGTGTTCAAATTCTTTTCTCTTTTGTAATATTATTTGTTCATTTTCTTCATAGATCGTTAAAAATCTCATATCCGCTAATATATCTTGTTCCTCATTTCTAAATGGTACATGTAATGTCACCATTTCCCTTCTATATTCATTGAAATCCGACCCAATGTCATAATTCCGATATCTTATTATCTTCTTTTCATCTCTCTTAACATATATGCCTTTATTATTTTTGTAATATTGGGAAACGAACTGAGCCAACGAAATATCTTCTAATTCATTGGGTCTGTGTTCGTACTTGTCGAACCAGTTCTCCTTCCATATATCTGTTGATTCACCGTCTAATGCAGAGAGCTCTTTCATTGTTTTTTTGATCCTTTGACGTTCAACGGGCCAAACTGTTGGTATATAAGCTATTTGAGTAGAAGCTTTGGACATCGGCTCTCTCATGAGGTACCAAGCAGCTTCTGGGCTAGTCATTTCCGTATTGTTTAATAGATTAACACTTAAACTCCTCGTGATATCTATTATATCAAATTCAGGATTCTCATTCATAGTTTCTATAATTTTCCTCTGCAAATTACTCACGCCGCGATTTGTTTTATTAACATACTCAACAACATATGCTGCACAAGAATACTCTTCCGTAATAAATTGAATGTCGGTATTTGACTTCACCACATTAAATATAAAGGGATTGAAGCCGCTCGTAATATTTTTAATTATTCCTCATCCGAAGCAATATTATTTTGTGTATAAAATTCATCAAAATTAGGGTAGTCGTCTTGTTCTAAATTTTTTCTTATTTCCTTATACTTTTTTTCAAAATTGGAAAATTATCTTCAAGATCTTTCATTGGAATTAATATCGCTGTTTTCTTGCATGGCATAAACGGAGCTTCAAATCTGCATTCTTGCGCACGATTGGATGTGATTTTCTTGTAGCAGGTGAAAGTGTGCTTTTGAGTATTCAATTTAATATTACCTGAAGCTTCTGATGCTGATACGGAAATGAGTGCATCAATCAAATTAATAGCCTGTTGATAGTCTTTGCCCAGTGGATCATTGAGAGCATTATCACACCAACCTATTATGTGAGCTTGCGGGCTTCCTCGATGTTGAAACTCAATTCTATTAAAGTAATGTAGAATTCTGTATTTCTTGAATGGGCTGGATCTTTTTGATTGTAATATATTCATAATAATATTTACTAATTTGTTGAAGTACAGTGCACATGTAACAGCGTCTTCATTAATTAGAGTACTTTTCTGCATGTATTCTAATTCTTCGGCTTCTTTTTTTGAAATTAATTTCTTTTTCCGTAATTTGTAAATGAGTTGTAATAAATTTGGCCATCCAATCTCATTTGCGCTTGTCGTGAAGAATAGCGTTGGTTTCCCCAATTGACGAATCATAGCAAATAAATCTTTCTTCTTCTCAGACCAATACCAAGCTGAATTCGGTATAGATCTCAAAAAAGCTAGGTTACTTTCGATACATCCTTGAATGTAATCTTCCGATTGTATCTGTTCCTTAGTGATGTTGGTATTCTTCCCAACATGTTTAAATGCTATACTGAGAGAGTCTTTGACTCTGATTCTCATTATTTTCATGGCCATATATAATAAGTGATATGGAGTTACACCACGTCTGTCTGATCTTCTTAATTCGCTCGTTGCCATCATAAAAGGCGTGACATTAACTCCTTCTCTAAATTGTCTGAAGTGCCCTAGGTATATGCCAGGGAAAGAAAGTTCTTCAGCATGCTCATCGAACAATAGACTTATTGGCACGTTATGTTCTCCTGGCGCGATTCTAAGGTAGAAATCCTCGTTCCAAATCAATGATTGCTGTTGTGCAACCAAACTCTCCTCTATAGGGATATTTTCCGCCAATTCATTATCATCGTGAAAGTGAAGAAATTGTTCGTTGTAACAGTCATTATCTTCGTCACAGTTTTAAAAACTATCATCAATTGTAATTTGGTACGTGGTATATAACGGCGTCTGTATTAAATATCTTAGCCATATTTTTATCACCCTCATGCACATAAATACAATAATCATCATCCACATCACGGGGTAACTTCTTAACCATATTATCAACATCTACTGGGACGTTTATAACTTGTCCATAAATTCCATACTGGCCATTGATATGTCGAAGGCATCTTATTTGCATAAACGGAATACGAGGAGATATTAATCGTTCAGTTACCATATTTGAAGCCATTATAAACGGATAATTGTGGAATATGATTTTTTGAATGCTTCTGAAGCAGGTAGAACATATTTCGAAGTTTTCATTATGAACCGTAATAATTCTCCTAATGAGTGCAATATTTAGTGCATCATTTTGATTAAGCAGTGTTTTCAAATCATTCTTAAACCAGAGGCGATCACACACGTGACAAGGATAGCCCAATGGGTTATTGATAAATTTATTTAAAAACGCTTTATGTGCATAAATATGGTCATTGTACGATGTATAAACATTACCCTGCATTGATTTTTGATACTCTTTGATCTGAACATTGTTTATGGCGTTTTCTCTGTCTTCACTATCGCTATTGTCAAGATTATCACAATCAATTTCCTGACCATGGTCTTCATAATCACTTTCTCTAGAAGTCATATCTGTCCTTTCATTTTCTATACCCTTTCAATTTCAGCATTAGAAATTGGTACAGCCGATGGTTCATTTCTATTATTCCCGTGACATTCTCCAGTGGTAATTCTTGAAACTTCTTTTGTAGACGGACCCGCTAGCTGCGAATCATGGATTGGATTTTTTCGGACAAATGGCACCTGTCTATGTGAGGGCCCTGCTATTTGCCAGCAATGAATATTTTTTTTGGGTCGTGGTACATCTTTACTTGTAAATTCAGTTGATTGCGAATCGTTGTCTGCAATTTGATCAATTTTCTGTACAGTCTTTCTATTCCGGTAGTTTTTCGCGCGGATGGCGGCTAATTTTCTCTTATGACTTCTGTCATCCTGTGACTGTTGTTTCTTTTCGGTCAACAACATTTTTTTCGCCCGATATTTTCTGTTGGTCTCTGCTTTCTTCCTTTTCCTCTCCAGAGTTTTGTCATCAATGGCCATTTGTGGAGTTTCTTCATTACGGTCATTGTTCTCGAACTCGGAATCTGTACCATTATCTGCATTTTCATCCATTATTGGAGATTTCTAAAAAAGAATGAAAAAGAAAAAAAAACAATAACGAACATTAACGAACAAGCCTACTGCCTATACAAAAACGTACAAACATCGAATTGTCTTACTTTTTAGCGTGACGCGGTTTCTCGACCAGCACCCTATCCCAAAAGTCTTCAACGGGCGCAAAGAAGTAAACTTCAGAAACTGTCACTTTCCCGATATTTTTTAACATTACAATCGACCGTAGCGTGGTCTCATTCCATTTTTTTGGCATTCTATCAATTACTTATGTGTTTCAGTACTTGGTTCTTTTCTAGGAGGCATTTTAAATAATTGTCACTCAATATTTCTCTAACAATTTTAACAGTGTAAATATCTGACCGCAACTGATCCTATTTGACTCATTTTACTGAAATCTTTTCAACTAATCAATTTAAACAACACCTAGAATAACCCAGACTGATACATTTTTCTGGAAATTCCTACAACCTATTATTGTAATTGTACCGTAATAAACAGTTTACGACAATCTAACCAAGCGCAGGTAGAGGGTAGTAAAATTAACCCTATATCGATGGTGGTTATATAATGAAACTGCGTTTCAGATAAATATTTCATTTTATTAAAATATTGTGTGGTAAACATAATACTGTATCAATAATACATGAAAAAAGAGGTGCCTAAACACTTTTGAGCGGTAGTGTACGAAAAATATGTTATATTTCCGGATTATCATGTAATAAATAGCTGAGCGTCACTTTCATTTAATTTAGTAAGATTTGCGATATTGTCGAGTAATTGTTGTACATCATAAATAATGAAACAATTAAGTGTAATTTATATTTTGGCCATCTTCTTACTTTTCGGTAATTATTTTGTTATATTTCATTATAAATAATAAACCTAATTAAAATTTTAAATACAATTTATTAAGGCATCAATATAACTAATGCAATTAGATGTTTTGAATGCAACAGTTTAGTTAATCCGACCTGTACAAATGAAAATATACTTGTGAATCCTAGTCTAACCACACATCATAATTGTGCGGAGCACGTTGACAAGTGCTATAAGGCTGCAATCAAGGAGGAAAAATATGGAGAAATACTATATCGTGGGTGTGGAAGTTATGATAAATATAATGATATTCTGTTACATGCAATAAAGGGCGTGGAACCTGCCTGGAATGGTGAATGTGGAAATGATCTTTGTAATTCAGGAAATCGCGCTGTAACCTTTGGAATGTTTGGATTGGTGTCGATTTGTATCATTCAAAAATTATTTTAGTTCTATTATTGAAATGGAAAACTTTTCAATATTTGTTTAAATAAATAATGTTTACGCAATAATTAATTCGTGTATATGTTTTTGTGTCCGTGTCTGCTAATCACTAAATTACAGTGAACATTTTTATGTTATAAATGACAAATAAAATTCCTATTTTCTGTTAAATTTTCACCTTACATTTTCAAGTTTATTTAAATTCAATCAACAAAAACAATTTTTGGGTGGGTTTAATACAAATAATATGGGAATATTTACATTTAACCATAGTATTAGTGCGGCCAATTTGATACGTATTCCAGAATTACACAAATGGGTGACACATTTTTCTTCGCGTATCGGTTGAAGTCCTGAGAATGGTGTTACCGACAAATCATATTTGTTGTACTTTCCACAACCACGAAAAATAATTTGTGGCTCGTCGTTTAGAAGAATAGCTGTGAAGCATGATGTAACACTAATGTTGCATTTTGTCTGGAACTGTGACTTCTTTATTTTGAATACATTATTTTCACAATCAAAATTAGCTAACGTGTTACACTGATAACAGCTAAATGCGTTGATAACATTTGCTCCTGTATATAACATAAAGCCATAAATAGCTTTGTTTCACAAATATAACAAAAGTAATATTTATTCTTACCAAATACAGAAATAATTATGAAAATTGTAATTCTAATCATAATATTCAAACACATTGTAGTTCATCATGTAAACAACATCACAAACACTACAAAATTAAAAAACACAAACATTTTAGTGTACACAAAAAATAATGTAGAAATAAAATGCGTGTACATGAATCACGCGAGCTAAATATACATATTAGTGCGATAATCTCTAAATGTTGTCGGTTTCTCCGGAGATTCGATCCATTAAACTATTACACTGATAAAACAAGTGAGTTCAGTTTTCAGATTCGTTTTGCGGGCTTTTCTAGTAACATTGAAGCATAAACATATTTGTTATCAAATTTATGAAAATCTATTTCTAACTTTCATGATCTATAAATACCAGATGATTATATGTGACCTGAATTATTTTTTAACCATTATCTTACATTATGTAGCGGTATGTAACTTCGAATTATTATCGATCATAACTAATGAATTGAATAATTAAGGCTGGTTCAGTTCCAATCTCAATCATACCAAAAAAATATTATACTTAAGAAGATGATTGCCTTCGCTAATATTTATTGTCACAAAATCTTAATTCTGCCTAAAGTTTAACCTAAATTAAACCTAAAGTAAAAAAAACATCGGCTTCTACTGAGAAATATGAAGTTTATGCTATACGCAGTGTTGTACCTTCTAGACCGCGAAGTTAATTAATATTCTATATGTGTAGCAAATTGTTCATACATTAATTGTTAAAAGGATTCCTTTTAAGATGGAGAGCTTTATTCTTGCCACACATTTGAAAAATATGAACCTTTTTCATTTATTTAAAATATGTGACTATGCTCGGAAAACGAAATAATCCAAAAAGTTTATATTTCAATAAGCTGTTACCAAAAATTAAATGACGACACCAGCTTTAAAAAGGTAGAGTTAATGTACTGCAATTTCATCGTTACCACTTATTAAACTGTTAAGCACAAAAAGTTTCTCAAACAAATAATTGTTTAATGATCCTGCAAGTTCATTGCAAACCTCAACACAACGGAACAAATTATGAACTTTGAGACGGAAATGATTTAAAAGAACGGTATATCGAGTTCATGGCCGAGGAATTGAATACAGGTCATTCCATACAGATACCTCAACACGCGGGCAGGTACTACTTACTCCACCATGCCGTGATCCAGAAAACATCGGGGTTATCCATGTTTATGAGTTTTTTTGGGATTTTGGATAAATTAACCCTTAAATGCATGACCTCTGTAAACCGGTGTGAAGTTTTTGGACAAAAATTTACGCGAGTGTTATTTGTGAAGTTTTTGGACCCAATTTTATTTCTTGGACAAAACTTTTTGGAAGTGTGCAATTTTAACAGTGAATTTATTTTATATTAAAATCGAAACAATATTTATAATAAATATTGATAAAACAAAAGAAATTGTTTAACATTAAAAAATCTAAAATGCTCATTATTATAACATATTCAATAAATCACGTAGCATACTGTATAAAATGATACACGAAATAGCAAAAATCTCAGAGATTGGCTCACATAGTTTGAGATATTTAAATCAGTTAGCCCATCTCGAAATGATGAACTAGGCTCATGTATTGAATGTTTAAAGTTTTACCAATACGTCGAGTCTGCGTGTCCACGGATGTTCTACTACTCAAAGACAAATAACAAAAATCTCAGAGATTGGCTCAAAACCCAGCATGTTTTGAAGATTGTCAAATGCTGACGGTGAGTTACCGATTGTCGAAACCAGGCGCTCAGATTTAATGAAGCAAGTAGGTACATCTCACAGCTTCTTTAATGTAAATAGTACATTTTACAACAGGTTTGTCTCAATAGATTGCCTTTTCATCTCATTTATTTTATCTTCCTCTCTCATTTAAAAAAAGCGCGGTTGCGCTGTTTGGGATTCTTCGACAGTGTTTTTTAATACCTCCTGGGACTCAAACGGTTAAATTTCCCGCATGTGGATTAAAAATAAAAATTAAAATAAAACAATTGAAATAACAATATTTTTAATTTTTTTTATTTTTATAAAAGCCGGGGTTTAGATCGATAACCTCTAATTTTAAGGAACAAAATGATTTAAAATAATCTTAAAAGCATTTGTAGTTCGAAAAAAGAAAAAAAAAAATCGCATTTGGGTTAATTGTCATTTAAAACCAGTTGGGGTCATTTAGTGGGTGTACTTCAAATCAAGCGAAATTTTTTATCAAAAACGCCATTACATACGATGGCTTTTTACCCACACATTTGTGTGGCTGGGACTTAAATTGAGCTGATTTTTTTTTGCTTGATAAAGGGATATAATGGACACCAACGCTTTTGTTCGATATCAGTAATTCAATTTAATAATAAGTAATTATTTACCAGAGAATCCTATAAGTAATATAATCAGAAAGGGTGACTTAAGAATTATTGTAGGCGTTAATGAAAGAAAGAAAGAAAAAATTGTTTTATAATGTTTTGGCTAAAGAAATTAAGATTTTTTTCGTCATCTTCCTTTTTTCTTTTATAGTTTGTTTCGTTTTCAAAATTTGAATAAATTATCCTTTTTATTAGTTTTAAACTGGAAATTCCAAACCTTGCTTACAACAACAAGTAACAATCGTACTGTATCGCGGCCGCATTCCAAAATTATACTGATGCCGCTTCTCAAAATTACACTTTCGTGCATTATATTTTTTGTTCTAGAATTTTTATTTTTATTTATATTTTAAATAAATAGTTTATTTCTCTGAAAAGTATACATACAAATTTTAACATTAAAATAAATATAAATTAAGAGAACTCCTGATTTTAAGAAAAATGTTTCGGAGTTACGATTCAGTATTACAATATTTAAAAAAAAAAAATGTAATAAATGTAAAGAAAGAAAAATATTAACATTATGGTATATAGAACAATAAAAATTTAATTATCTACATATTTAACAAACAGGCTTAAATAACATAACATGGCAAAATTGGAAGGACATCCAGTGACAACGTCATTTATCAAACGACCTTTAGAATATAATTAGAACAAAAGTTCGATACCCTCAACATTAAATAACCAATCTTTTAATAGACAGACAAATCCTTTCAGACTATTTGCATTCATAATATCGGGTGGCAATTGACTATACAACTAAGGAGCGGTACAATAAAAAAAATTTTTTAAATGTTCTTTGTTTGGCTGCGGTATTTTTATTCTATTCTTATTTCGGAACATATGAGGCTCATCCCTGAATTAATAAGCTGTTCTCTGTTCAAAAAATATATAAATTATGGTACGCCTACAAAAAAATTACCGATGAGATTTTAATAGTTTAAGCTTAGTATTGTTCGGTTGACGAACGTATATAGTCACTAATAACTATGCCAATCTCTGAGATTTTTGTTATTTGACTTTGAGTAGTACAACATCCGTGGACACGCAGACTCGACGTATTGGTAAAAGTTTAAACATTCAATACATGAGCCTAGTTCATCATTTCGAGATGGGGCTAACTGATTTAAATATCTCAAAGTATCCCCTTTCGAACGTATATAGTCACTATGCGAGCCAATCTCTGAGATTCTTGCTATTTCGTGTATCATTTTATACAGTATGCTACGTGATTTATTGAAAATGTTATAATAATGAGCATTTTAGATTTTTTAATGTTAAACAATTTCTTTTGTTTTATCAATATTTATTATAAATATTGTTTCGATTTTAATATAAAATAAATACACTGTTAAAATTGCACACTTCCAAAAAGTTTTGTCCAAGAAATAAAATTGGGTCCAAAAACTTCACAAATAACACTCGCGTAAATTTTTGTCCAAAAACTTTTGTCCAAAAACTTCACACCGGTCTTCTGTAATGTTAATAAGAAAAATATTTTTTCATCTATTTTGTGATGCAGATTAAGAATCCGAACTCTTTTTCAATGGATCCGCTCGAAACGCGATATTTTAAAACGCGATATTTCGAAACGAGATATGACAAAACGAGATATGGTACAAAACGCATTTCAAAATGCGATATTTCAAAACGCGATATGGTACAAAATACGATATGGCACAAAACGCGATATTTCAAAACGCGATATTTCATAAAGCTTTCTGGTACAGAATGTGCATTGCGAAGCGACGGAAGCGTAGCGACCCGGTTTATACCGATCGTATATACTCTCGCTCCTATCGATTTTTAAATTCCTATAAACTGAAAATAAATGTCCCCTTCACCTGACTGATATAACCCGATCCTAAACTCCCGTTTTGTACCATATCGCGTTTTGTACCATATCGCGTTTTGTACTCTATCGTGTTTTGAAATATCGCATTTTAAAATATCACGTTTTGAAAATTCGCGTTTTAAAATATCGCATTTCAAATGGCACCCCTTTTTCAATTAGGCATTTCCAGATTTTCTGAAAATCTGGAAAAATTGGTGTCCGTTTAAAGGGACATCATGTACTAAAGTAATGTATATACATAACTTGTATTACGTTGCCTGAAAAGTTCCCGGTCTGACACGTAAATGGTACCGCAAATTTTTAGGCGATGTGTTACATATGTATGGACTGCAATTTGTACGTTTAAAATGACAATCCTTTTCCGTTATCAAACGTACAATTGTGTAACCAGATTTATTTTAAAATAGCTTTACATATATTATTTAGCATATTTTTTCTTACTTGATTTTTCTTTGCCACTTATTTGTACTGACTAATGTTTTATTGCATATAAAAAAACGCAATTTTTCATTTTAACTGCACAATCGAAATGATTTGTTTGCCGATGGAGAACTAACTGACACTTTACTAAAATAATTTCAACCGACTGTCTAGAGTATAGATTACACTTGTACTTCAACATACACACACATATTTGTTTAACTGTTAGGATTTTTGTTACACAGACACTTAACTTGCGCCGCTGGAGCGCTAGTATAAATTCTATGTAATTATAGAAAATTCAACAAACTGTTTTTGTTTAATTCATTTATTACAAATCAAAATTGATATGAAATCAGAAAACATTCATTTACATATTTAAAAAATTATAAAATATTTATATAAAGTAAACTGAAAAAATAACTTTAATTCATATAAAAGTTATTCTTAAAACTACTATATTTGGTTACATGTATTGCAAATAATTTTTAAATGTTCCCTGCAAGCATTTCTTTCGCAATTATCACAAACTTGAAAAATTTGTCTTTTTGTATTACAAAGATGACATTGTTCACGTTTCGCTATCTTGCGAGCTGATTCTATTGACGACGATGACGTTGAATTTCCACTATGTTTGAAGTTGCAGAATACTTTTGCTGAGCTGCTTGTTTCGTGCCGATGTAGCTCTTCTGTTCAACTGGACTTTTACCAAACTTTCGCTAATTTGTTGAAGAATATAATTTCTTTTATTTTTCTTTTTAATTTCCTAATTACGATATAGTTTGAGAATTGCGATATATGATGCTAGTTCACAAACGTCTAGCATGTTCATGAAAAATACATTTGGCCCTCTGTTACTGCGGCGTTTACATAAAAAATCTCCCATTATTTGAAATATCAAATCTGTTCCACCGTTTGTCGAGTTGTAGAATAATATTATGTCCGGCTTGTTATCATTTTCCAAAACATCTACTTCATTATGAAGCATGCTGGAAAGCAAAATGACCGATTTTCCTACCCGTGGTGTATATGATACTAAGGTTAAAAGTTGTGTAAACTCAAACACTGACGAATATTGCGGGCGCATTCTATTTGGTATAAAATTCTTTGGGATAAATGGCTTATTTTTACGCAATATACCAACAGTTGTTAGACCACTATTTTTTAATTTTAGTGCTATATATGCATCGACTTATAAAAATTGTCGCATGTTACATTTCGATTGGTGTCAAAATAAGGAGCACATAGGGAGCACATATTTGTGGAGCACAAAATTGTGTATTCGACAATATCCGCTACAATTTGTTAATTCATATACAATCTAAAAGCATCAATCGCATCTTCAACTGTTATGCCCGGAGGTAATATTATTTTATATACTGCTCCTTTTATTATATTATGTGCGGGTACACGTCCAGTTAACTGTGGCTCACAAAACCATTCGGTTTCATCTTTAGATGGCGGATGTTTTTCAGTTAAATTTGGTAACACCTAAAATAAATTGAAAACCCCATTTTTTGAAGAAAAATAAAAAAAATATTCTACGAAATAGAGAAATTATTGAGAGCCGATGCGGCGCTAAAAAAGTGTTCGCGTTGGAAATTTTTAATTTTCGTTATAGTTATAACCAAAAAAATATAGTGAACTATGTCTGGTTTTATTTGAATCATAATTAAGAATGTTCAATACAGGACTATTAAAAATCTTCGGGTAATATAATTAAGAATAAAAGATATTATACAGATGTAATTATATTCGAAATAGCTGCAGCGGCGCACAAAAGTGGTTAAGGGTTAAAATGTGTTTTCTATTTAGTGGTTGTCATTTATAAAGGACTTCATGCATTTAAGGGTTAATAAGGTATCTCGATTGTTCACTACATTTTTTTATATGTTGTAGGTTCTGATTACATCAACAAATGGATGTTCGCGTTAGACTTGGTATGAGCTACGTGCGAGAAATAATTTCTGAACCCACTCCACCGCCGGTAAAGCAGGTGGAAGCCGGTAGTCAGGATCTTATAAATGTTTCAGACTGTATATACTACAGTTAGAATTTTATTTGCTTATATAACACATATATTACAGGATAATTTCTATTAGACGGACAAATTTAGGCAACACGGTTTTACACACACTTTAAAATGATAATTATTGAATCAATAATAATAATCATTTTAATGTGAGTGTAAAACCTAGCCTGGGAAAAATACAAATATTCTGAAAAAGGGCCGCAGTGGCCAGGATGCTATCAGTAACCAGCACTCTCGGTATTGCGTATAGGTGCTCGATATCGAACGTAATTGCCCAGTTGTACTTTGCATGAGCGACCGACGAATATGATTTGAAAATGCATAAACACGATGAAATAGACCATATACGTATACTTATAAGTATATAAAACAAATGTATGCGGTTATCTATTTGTGTGAGTATCATACCAATTCACTATAATATCGGCTTTTATTCGTAAAGTTTACGCAAAATATGGTGTAAAATGATGCTCACGGTGAGGTGAAATGGAGCGATCGCCGTGATCGATTAAGTAGCGCTATCAAAGCGCTCAATCGTACAACTGGGTGATTGCTGGAAGTACTAGCGTCACACTATTATGAACAAAACAATTTGGTGGAATAAAAAATACCGAAATTATAGCCAAATCTAACCCGACTGAATAATTTAAAGATTAAAGTTGTTACTAAATTGTATTTAACCGTTTGAGTCTCAGGGGGCATTGAACTCTCAGGGGGCATTGAAAAAACACTGTCGGAGAATCTCAAACAGCACAATTCTCTAAATGAGTACGAATCGACCCAAGCAGCGCGATAGCGCTTTGTTTATTTTATATCGATGAATCCCAATCGGAGCAATATCGCTGTTAGAATAATATTTTATATATAATAGTTTAATACGATTCGTTAAGGCGATGATTCATGTAGAAATTTTGTCTGACAGACATAAATAATAATCGCTCTGATTGGTTAATATTTTTTTGTCTTATACGATCAAAATGAAATTCAGACGTAAGCGATACATGTATAAAATTTTGTCGTATGGATATATTTTGACATTTTATAAAGCAAGCAACCTAAAAAGTGTTTTTACTTTTGTTCGTTTAGATTTTTTTTTTTATTATGTATTCTTTTGTTCTCACTGCCGTCAAATCTTATACAAAATTGAGCAAAGTTCAATTTTTAATTTTTGTCGTACGATAAAAAAATATGGCCGACATTCAACCAATCAGAGTGATTATTATTTATGTCTGTCAGATAAAATTTATGCATGAATCACCGCCTTTATTGTGCGTACTTCATTTTATTGAATATTAAAATAAAAAAGGGTTACTTGAGACTTGTACCCCTGTGCTCTCGCGGAAAAATTTCTTACTACGAAAAAGAGTTTACGTGACTTTTTCTATGATTATTTATGAAAAGTGATCTTGGAAAGTTTAATATTATTTGTATATTACACTAAAATCAAAAACTATAAATGTATCTACAATTAATATTAAAATTATCAATTTCAAAGTGTCTCGGGTGCATCTGAAGCAAGCTTCATTTTTTTCCACTGGTAGCGTTTTCTGTACTTTCCCTAGTCTCAATAGCAACCTAAGAAATATTTATATAAAAAATGTACGTTGATTTTTTTTCCCATTATTATATAAAATTGTGTGCAATGGGCGCTTTCAGGACACCAAACAGTTGGGAACATGTTGAGTAAAATCGCAGCCAACGTTATGAAAATGTCAAGCACTAAGAAACTTTCAAATCGAATTGGCGATAATTTCACTAATCATGTACCTGAAAGTGCCCAATGTATTTTTCAATTTTTAACAAATTATTCAATAATTTTTTTTGTATGACATATTCTAAACCGATATATCTTATAATATATTTGTTACGGTCAAAGTGTATAATCCGGTGATTATATATAAATACCGGTCATTATATATGTTACGGTCAAAGCGTATAGTCCGATGATTATTTATAATTATCAATTCACGTGCCATGCAGAACATTTCGAAACCATGAATTTTTAGCACTTGAACACCATTCCACCAACTATGGAGAAAACAACCCCATTATTAGGATGTTTAAATCTTTCAACTTAATCGACGATGTATTTGACTTCAACTTATCAAAGGACAACTTTAAAAATATCCTTAAAGACTTTTTTCTAAATTTTTAATTGTTTAAACCAAAATTTGGTTTATATTTTTCTTTTTCTGTTCTAAAGTTTTTTGTTGTAATATAATTTTAACTATAATTGTAAATAATCTGAAATCATACATGTATATTACAAAATAGATTTCTTTAAATAAATAAATAAATTACCAAACCCCTTTGGTCAAAGTGAATAATATTAAAGTTTTTTTACTTATTTTAAAATTATAAATAACATTTGACACTTGAAGAATTCAATAAGTTCTGGAACAGCAAGCAGGGGGTTTGGGGCGGTAGCTCCCATCCTCTATGGTATACAACGAACTAAAATTACATTAAAAAAAAATTATTTCTTAAAGTTGATTATTTTTAACATTTAGGGCACTATTAGAAGAAGCGATAAGAGCCATAAAAACTCTTTGATCTGTGTCTAAATGAAATAAAATCTAGTTTGTTAATTCAAAATTTCAATTTTAGTTTATTCAAAATCAAATTTATCATCAATGTGTTCTTCATCTTCATTTTCATTTGTATTAAGGTTGTGAGTGATCCTCGTCAGGAGTTTCATGAAGGTTGCCTGGATATAGAATGCCCGCAATCCTAACGTCAAAAATTATCAAAAAATTAACAACTTAACTTATTTTGAAAAAAATAAAAAAAAAAAATCCGGAAAAATTTAACTTCCCCTCCTAAAACTGTTGATAAACAATCCAACATTTAAAAAATTCTAAATTTTTATACACGTGAAATATTTCCTAAAATAAAAAAAAATATTTTAGGAATTTCTTTTAGGATAAACTTCACGCGTGTCTGGACGGTTGTGAAGATTTTCCTAAACTTCCGAGTTATTCCTAAAAAGCAACAACAACAACTAAAAATTTCAGAGTATTGGTAAAACTACGTATTAACGAATAAAATCAAACTACGTATTAAGAAATAATAAAATATTATTAATACAATCGAAATTTGTGAAATGAAATAGAATTACGAGTATAAGTAAAAAATATAAAAAAAAACAATTATTAAATTTCTGTAATCAGTTAAAACTTCGCACTTAAGATAGACGATATTTGCATAAGTTTAATAATTTTTTCTATAGAGAATTATCGTATATCGATATTCCCGGAATTCTCCTGGTTTTCCTAAACACCGGCCATCCTAACGGAAACTTGTTTTCGGTTATTCATGATCTACTCTAACAGAAAATAAGTGATTTTTAAAAAAATTTATGGTCCCAGGCACTTAGGATTGATGATTTTTGACTAAGTTATCGATTTTTGAACATTCTATAGAGAATTATCGTATATCGATATTCCCGGAATTCTCCTGGTTTTCCTAAACACCGGCCATCTTAACGGAAACTTGTTTTCGGTTATTCATGATCTATTCTAACAGAAAATAAGTGATTGTTAAAAAAACTTATGGTCCCAGGCACTTAGGATTGATGATTTTTGACTAAGTTATCGATTTTTGAACATTCTATAGAGAATTATCGTATATCGATATTCCCGGAATTCTCCTGGTTTTCCTAAACACCAGCCATCCTAACGGAAACTTGTTTTCGGTTATTCATGATCTACTCTAACAGAAAATATGTGACTTTTAAAAAAAATTATGGTCCCAGGCACTTAGGATTGATGATTTTTGACTAAGTCATCGATTTTTGAACATTCTATAGAGAATTATCGTATATCGATATTCCCGGAATTCTCCTGGTATTCCTAAACACCGGCCATCCTAACGGAAACTTGTTTTCGGTTATTCATGATCTACTCGATATACGATAATTCTCTATAGAATGTTCAAAAATCGATGACTTAGTCAAAAATCATCAATCCTAAGTGCCTGGGACCATAATTTTTTTTAAAAATCACTTATTTTCTGTTAGAGTAGATCATGAATAACCGAAAACAAGTTTCCGTTAGGATGGCTGGTGTTTAGGAAAACCAGGAGAATTCCGGGAATATCGATATACGATAATTCTCTATAGAATGTTCAAAAATCGATAACTTAGTCAAAAATCATCAATCCTAAGTGCCTGGGACCATAAATTTTTTTAAAAATCACTTATTTTCTGTTAGAGTAGATCATGAATAACCGAAAACAAGTTTCCGTTAGGATGGCCGGTGTTTAGGAAAACCAGGAGAATTCCGGGAATATCGATATACGATAATTCTCTATAGAAAAAATTATTAAACTTATTCAAATATCGTCTATCTTAAGTGCGAAGTTTTAACTGATTACAGAAATTTAATAATTGTTTCTTTTAATATTTTTTACTTATACTCGTAATTCTATTTCACTTCACAAATTTCGATTGTATTAATAAAATTTTATTATTTCTTAATACGTAGTTTGATTTTATTCGTTAGTACGTAGTTTTACCAATACTCTGAAATTTTTAGTTGTTGTTGTTGTTTTTTAGGAATAACTCGGAAGTTTAGGAAAAACTTCACAACCGTAAATTTTTACTGTTTACCTGATTTTCTCGATGTATACGTAAAGTAAAATTATGCCATTATTATTATTATAGTTTTAAACTTTCATATTTAACATTTTAACCAAAGGGGTTTGCTAATTATATTATATATTTTGGGCAACCAAAATATGCTCTTGAAAATAGGTTTTAAGGGTAAATCCTCTATCCGGTCGCAAATTATTTAATTGCGAGGCGAAATATGGTTACTATATTTATGTTGCCATGTCAATTGACACGTTTTTTTAAATTTAAATTTGTTTTGCGATTGTAAAGTAGAAATACATGAAAATACTGCGACCTCGGAAAATGCGTAACAGCGTTGATTGAATATATTATACAGATGTTACTACTCTGAATTCTGCCGCTACGTTTGGTTAATGTCTCTACTAGTCACATATAGATAGAGGCATAGTTGTGCGATAGTGGTTTTTTCTTTCTAGCAACATAAACACCGAACAATTTAATTGTTTTTGATTTTTCCCCATATAAAAATTGTGTTTGTATTGTGTATCAACTTTTTACTACATAAAAAAATATTATTTTGAAATTTTCCGACTGCTATTTCACTTACTCTTACCAATTGTACAATCAATATAATAAAACAAAATAAAGACAGAACAATTATGAAAAGAAGAAGCGTATGATTGATCAAAAGGTGTAGGCAAAAATATAAAAATTAAAAAATTACTACTTTTGAAAAATTTATATAACGCTACTGTTTTATAATGCAATGCAAGAAAAAGAAAACTTGTGCAAATGATAAATAATGTATGTTGTATGATCAGATGATTTTGGAAATCATGTTTTTATAATTAAAACTAAACTTTGAGGTCACCCTTACAGATTAAATCATTAAAAATCATATTAACATCGTTTTTAGATACAAGTTTACAGATTCAAGTTTTAAAACACATAATTATTATAGGATTATTGATTTTTGATTTTTATTTACATAAAACTGGAAGACAGAATATTTGTAATTTATCAAGCGTTAAGAGAGATAAATATTCAATTAACAATAAGTTCAAGAACCCGCTAAAAGGACAAAATAAATAATTAAATTTTAGTAAAATAGTTGTGGCGTGTATTGAAAATTTTAGGACTCAAACCATGTTATTTCGAAATTAAAAAACTATTTTATTTCAAAATTAAAAAAAAAAATTAAAAAATTGTTGTGGTGCAAAAATGTTGTGAACAAATATTCTCATCGCCATATTATCTGTAAAAACGTCATGTACAACCTCCATGCACATGGTTGGAACACGACTGAAAAAAAATGAAAACAGAATGAAAAACATAAATTGTGTATCATGAATTGTGTATTCATTATTATTGTCTATTTTTTTTGTCATATATATTGCATATATTCAGTTGAAAGAGAGGAAAACTAATTTCATTCTATTTTTTCTTTTTTTTTGTTAACATTTCTAGAAGAGTGGGTAAATAATAAATCAAAAATATGTTTTACTCCGTTCTAGCAGCTTGGAATTAATTGAGTCTATCTTTGTTCTTCTTAAACCAAAATGAAATGACTTGTGCTCTTCTTTTACAATGTGTAAGAAGCAAGAAAAAATCAAAATTGTTGTTGTAATTCGCAGTGATATTATCTGAATGTATTCAATCAACGGTAACAGTCTTTTCTTGTGTTTCTACTTTACAATCGCAAAACAAATTTAAATTAAAAAAAAATGTTTCTATTGAAATGGCAACATAAATCTAGTAACCGTATTTCGCCTCGCATATTTTGGTTGCCCTAGTAATTATATATAATAACTAGCTGACCATATTTTGTTATTTACGAAGTGCTTATGTTAAGTTTACATACATGCAAGTTCAATTGTATGTGTAAATAGCCCGTTCGCTTGGACCGGTAAGATTGAATCGTATCAGCCCCACGCCCGATCTAATTTAGCAATACGGTTTGAAATTGGTACAAGACTGAGAGCAAGTTGATTTAAAACATTATGTCGAACAACCGCCCATCACGGATTATAATAATTTTGGATTGTGATTCGTGCGTTATTATTGTAAGTCAATAGTTTTTCTTAGTTTAGTAATCACAAAAAACAAACCAGCAAAATTATCCGTCAAAATTGTACCCTCTGTACGTATAGCTGAAAGAATGAAAACTTTGAGTATATTGGGTGATAATTTGATCGGCTGCCCATAACATACGAGTACATGCAAATTCGTACTATGAGAAGATGATTTTTAATAAATTTTGTATAAACGAAGCATTAAGTTGAACTGACTACTAAGCATAAGGTAATTTTACATTTGCATAGCTAAATTTAACAATTGAAATGGTTTAATTTAACTACTACATTGTTAAATTGTTAGTTTTTAAACAAATGCTTAGGTTAGATGACATATTTCAAGACCAAACTGTTATGAGATGAATTTGCCTATGTTCAGATTAAACCAAGCATATAAGTTGAATTGACTACCAAGCTCAGTTGATTTTACTTTTACATTGTTTAGTTTAACTATTCAGAAGTTATCAAATAAATGCTTAGTTTGAATTGACAAACAAACAAGTTCAGTGTGAAAGAAAATAAAGCATAATTGATTAAATTGAAATTAACTTAGCCATTTTTGTATTATGAAACATGCATAAGTAAAATAAACCATGATCATTTTTCCCTAAATTAAGCAAAGTCTGGGTTATAATAACTAAAACAAGTTGAACTAGCTTAAGTTCAGAATAATTTTTTTCAGTGTAAAAAAACCATACTTAATTCACCCACTAAAATACCACTCACTAAAAAACTATACTTAATTAACTCACTAAACAAAACTGACCAAACAAAACTGACTAAACAAAACTGACCAAACAAAACTGACCCCTAACCAAAATTTTGGTACGGTATTTGGTACTAAATACCGTACCAAAATTTTGGTTAGGGGTCAGTTTTGTTTGGTCAGTTTTGTTTAGTCAGTTTTGTTTGGTCAGTTTTGTTTAGTGAGTTAATTAAGTATAGTTTTTTAGTGAGTGGTATTTTAGTGGGTGAATTAAGTATGGTTTTTTTATTTTGTCAGTGGTTTAATTAATAGTGAACAATTCGTTTTAAATAAAAAAAAGAGAAAAAACAGTGATTTGTTTGGGTTTTGATACTATTTTGGGTAGAAGATCAAGTTGGGACAATTCCAGGCAGTTGGCGGTATTTCGGTAAGTATAAACATAATCTCACCACACTAATTCAAGCGGTACCGATCCGCAAAGCGTATGTTGGTTGTCCCTCTGGGAAAAGGGACGGGTCGTTCATAAGCAACAGTGCTTCAGGCATTGCACACCCTTCTACCAGCAACGTTTTGCAGATCTAAATTAAATAAAAAATACTTACTAACCACTAGGGCCGTAGGCCAAAACAAGTTAAGATCCCTCTCAAATTTTTTTTAGGGTAATAATGCTACCCTAAATTAATCAATAAACAACCACGGCTTAATAGCCCAGAACATCGTTGGAGTATACTTCCACACCTATTGGGTCCGGGTCTCAATATCTCATCCCTATACCCACCGTTAGACGCCATATTTTATGAAGTCTTGTCAAAAAAAATGCCTAAGAACTTAAAAATGCGTTAATCAAGGTTACTACTCGCATGCCCCATCACCCACGACCAAACAAACCCCTGCCGCTGGAGCTATGGGTATTAAAGCCGCATGGGGGCACAACAGCGAGTAATAACAATTCTATGAAACAGAATTGTTTCTACGCAAATATAAGTTAATCTGTTTCACATCACCCAAGCCAAACCGGACATGAAAACGTTGGAAGCACATAATTGGGAAATACTTTCACATGCGGCTTACTCGCCAGACTTGGTTTCGTCTGATTATCGCTTATTTGCTTCGATGGGGCACGGGCTTGCTGAGGAGCACTTCACTTCCTACGAAAATGTACGGAAATGGCTCGATAACTGGTTTGCCACAGTTTTTTTGGCGTGGCATCCACGTATTGCCAGAAAGATGGGAGAAATGTATAACTAATAAGCAGCAATACTTTGAATAATCTACTCTTAATCTGTATCATACGATGAACGTGTACTTTTCACTAAAAAATTTCTGTTTCATATTACGTCTACTTTTAGCTTGATCAGCAAAGAACGTATTTGCAATTTTTTTTACAACAGGCGGTAAAGGCGATTTATAATTCCACACATTTAAATAATTAAAGATTTTCAATGTGTGATACCTTTCTGATAAATTAATTATCAAATAAATTATGTGCAAATAATAAAACCTCACCGCATGCCACAAATACATGGACGAACATAAATTCACATCTATAAATTATTTATCTACGAGCATCCTGCATGATAATATAAATAACCTTTTTATTCTAATCAATTTAAATATATTAAATATTTCTTTATAATCATCGAAATAAAATTAATTAATTAGGAAATTTATTATTTCGAAATAATAAAATTTTGTTGCCATTATAAATCAACATAAACATAATGATTGTTTATAATTGGATTATCAAATATGAAAATTTATTTATTGGTTTATACCCCAGCATATATAAAAAATAAAAATTTTCGGTTCGGAGCAAGATCAGAATTAAATTCACATCTAATTTGCATCGTAATTATATATTTAATCAGTTATTCGTTTAATTATCGTCTGTAAATAAATCATATTTTGATTTTAATCGATTTTGTTTAATAAATTTCTGCATAACTTAATTATATGCTTTTCCCCGTTTCACAAATAACTCCGCACAAAAAACACTTTAGTATATAGGACTCGCTTATATTAAACACCCACCCAATAAGGGCTGCTTAAGTGTAATAAACAATCACCATAAAATCTCATTCAACAAATAATCATAAACAATAAATTAATTTTTCATTTAATCATTTCCATCTTGAATGACTTTTCATGATTTCCGCGAAATCACTTCAAACTGTCCGCATATACACAATAAACTGGATACACAAAGATAAACAGCAAACCGAAATAAAATACTGAATATCTAATTTTTTGCTTCACTAATGTTTACATAAGACAACACCAAAAAAAAAAAACTCATCGTAGAAAATGAAAATTAATTTCATTTTCATTTTAATTTTCTTGTTGTTATCTATTTATTTTTCATTCATTTCTCTCTTAAACAAATTTTTTATACTTTGCGTATTTACTTCTTAAAATTTTAATCTTATTTTTTTTCCCAAAAAAATTCGATTTTCCTTTTTTGTTGTTGGTTTTTACTGCGTTGAAATTAAGCGCCAAACTTTTTTCCGAATATTTTTAATTTTCCCATTGAAGATTTTTTTTTTGTTTTCCTTTTTTAGTATACGCAAGCTTTATACTAAATGTGCTTCCTTCTCTTCGGCTTGTATCACAAATTTTTTGTATATGTGTGTGCGTATTGTGTATAATACAAAATGTAATCGTTTTAAATATTCAAAGTTTATTTAAGATAAACAAAACAAAAAATGTTTGTGTCCAATGGATGAAGATAAGAGATGAAGGAAAATTAAACGGAAGCTATTGTACGAGAAAAAGGATGAAAAATAAATGTTTGGTTGGAATTTTTAAAGACTAAACCACACCATTGGGTTTGTTGTTAGCACCCTTATAAAAAAATTTTTTCGTAAATTTTTCTTCTCAGCCAACACAACTCAAACCTACACCAACACACACAACAAAATTACACACACACGCACACCAAAACAATAAACTTTCGTAATATAAATAATTTTGATTTTTTCTTGTCTCTAGTGCCGAAGGAAAAATCATTTTCTTCTTTGGGTTCTTCATTGTGTTATAATATTAATTCTTCGGTTGTGCGAACAAAATATATGTAAATTAATTTGGAATTAATTGAAAACACAATAATTGGGTTTTTCTAAGTAAGTAGATTATGAATTAAGTGTGGTTAATTTAAAATGTTAATAATGTTTCATTGTTCGACGGTTTTAAAACCAACAGACAAACAAAACAAAAAAAAAACGAGAAAGAATGGTGAGAAAATTTAACAAATGTTTAGTTTTTTCTTCTGTAATACCGTCTATCTTACTATAGGTAACCTTAATTATTATTTTAAAGCTTTTTACAGTTTTAATTTTGCCCCAATTAACATTGCTTATCAATACGTAAATTTGGATAAATCTTAATTAATTTTACAAATAAGCGATATTTTAAGTACGTAGGTTTTTTATAAATTAACACAACTTGCAGGGACTATAAGGCCTCACAATTTATTCAGAACTTCAGTCCGACTAATCGATCTTGGAAAATGTGCGTGAAATGTGGGAAATGGAAAATTTTAGTGCAAAATGCAAAATGATTTTTTAAAAATATATTTTCATGTGATTCCCTGCATTTTCATATATGTAGTTGTGCAAGGTTGGTGTAAAAGTTGGAAATAGTAGAGTAACTTGCTTCTAACTAAATTAGGAAAACTGTATACGTTTTATTTTTTCCAAATAACTTATTCGATACTCCCGGTTGAACCGGCAAAACTTTTCTGATTTCATTGCTTTTGGCCAAACAAAATCATCATCTGGGACGAATGCACAATGGCACATAAATGATCATTGGAAGCGTTCAATCGACCGATGAAGGCATTACGAAGTGACTCAAGGCGTTTTGGTGGAACGATGATTCTGCTGGCCGGCGATTTTCGTCAAACGCTACCTGTGTTTCCGAAATCAACAGCTGCAGATGAACACAATGCATATCTGAAATCGTCAATTGATCACGAACAACTGTTGGCGCTTGGTAATAGTCAAATTCCTGTTGATGTTTTTATCGGATTGATTTCGTTTCCGATTATCACGAAAGGGTTTCCGGCCATCCGCCGAAATTATATGGATCACGATTCGCTCAGCAAACGAGCGATTTTGGCAGCGAAAAACAAGCATGTTGACACTCTGAATTACTTGATTCAAAACCAAATCGCTGGGGAAATTCGTTGTTACAAATCCGTTGACTGTGTTACCAATCAAGACGAAGCAACCCACTGTCCGAGCGAGTTTTTGAAGCGCTTGATTTGCCGGGAATACCACCGCGAAGTAATTTGGGGCGAAACGAGGTTCGACCGGTCAGCTAGTGTATAATAAATTCACCAAGTGGCCAGATGCCTGACTTTGTCATTGACGTCATGGACGTATTTATTTATAAAAGCAGCACTCATACCGGGCCTATCTCCGATTCTTACAGTGTTGTGTTTTGCGGTTTAACCCAGGCTTTTTTACTCTCTGAGCCTCTTTAAAATGTTGTTGGATGAACTCCTTAAAACCTATATTTGTTATAAACCTGGGGTTGTATATTAAAATTTAATAAATTTTCCGAGATTATTGCGTTTAGAGATGTTTAGTTTAGCAACTGCTTGATTCATATAGACCGAATATATTCATGTGGCTGTGATTTTCCGTTAGCCGATAGCGTTTGCGTAAACGGAGCACTTAGAAAAATTATATTTAAAAGTCTTTCTGCTATATTAGACATGGTACTATAAGTAGTTCTGCCGTCAGTGTCACTCGATTGATTCCATCTATCTTTCTAAGCTGCGATGGACGCTTTTCAAATAGACTTATTTGAGCTTTCTAAAGGTATTTGGCCTTATTTCACAGTCTCGTTGAATCGTTCATTAAACATCATATCGGTTGTCTTATGCGCTTAAGTTATACCAAGGAGAATTGCCCTTTAGTGTGCTTATTACTGTTCTTCAGCGCAGCCATGGATGTAACTATACTAAGCCGTCGTACATCTTAGCCAAGGATTTTTATTTCAAACCCACGTTTCTTTAGCTAATCTTATCAACATAAAGAAAATTGTTTATTTAAAGTTTAAATTTTCGATGAAGTTTTGTAACAGAAGTAATATCCAGTTTCGACCTGATAAGATCAAGAAAAATTTCAATCATCTCATCAGACCATGGCGACTGAATATTACTACGTATAATGGTTACGTTTTTCTCTGTGACTCTTTTTGACATGCGAGGTTATACCAAACCTTTCATCAAAATTCACTTCTAAGCACGTTTGGATCATGATGGTCCATTTTATTACTATTTCACCATCCTGATTATGGCTCTTTCTGCTGAATGCTCGCCCAATCTTGGATTTCAAAGAACATGATCTTATTGTTCGTTAATGCTGCATGTTTTTCGCCATCCCGCCTATTTTTTTATTTATTAATTTTTCATTTAACTACAGTAGTATACAATCTGTAAAGCAAGAAATGTAAACAAAGATACTGCTAATGACCACATTTTTTTCCTGTATCTAGAATTTAGGTGCATAGGGCGTCTACTAGGCTGGTCCATCTTACTCTGTTGGGGGCTACAGCTTTTATTTTTTCCCATGATATACCAAGTTGTTTCGATTCAGCTAGCATTGGCCACTCCCACGTCATCGCTGGTCTTCCTACAATCCTTTTCTCTTGCGGGTTCCACTACATTGACGTCCTCGTTATATCACTTGATTATTTCCTAAGCGTATGGCCAATCCATCTCCACTTTCGTCGCTTTATTTCGGTCTCTATGTCTGACTGGTTTGTTCTTCTATGTGGTTCAATGTTAGTATTGATGTTAGGCCAGAAGCATTCCAATATTCGTGGAATGGCACTTGTTTACGAATACCTGTGGCTTCTTTCTGACTTTTTCTGTATTTGTGTTGGGTCTCGTCGTCATGGTGTTACTGATGTATATTTTGAGACCAATTTTGTTCGCTAGATCTGATAGCTGTTGCACTTTCTGCTGCATGTCTAAGTGGTTGTGTGTGAGCTGGCATACATCAACTACATAGCCCAGATCATTGAGTTTATCTGTTAGTCCATTGTATGCCAATAGGAGACGTGATATCCAATTTCCACCTTACATTATCCAATATGATCACGAACAGCATTGGTAAGAGTACCTTTGTGAAGATAGCCCAAATTTCTAACCCCGAAAATCTAAAAACTTGTTTTGGCAATACTATACAAGTTTATATATACTATTGCGACATTTAATTAAAAATTATAGCAATAAATCTAAATTCGGGTATAAATATTACCGAATAACAGCTAAATAACAAATAAAAATGTTATGAGTTTAATAAAATCAATAAAAAGTCAAAAACATGTAAATAAACAAAAAAGAACTGAATTCTACTATCAAAATATACTGACAGCGAAAATCAAAAATTATTTTAAATCTTCCTCCTTCACCAAAATGCAATATTTTTACTCTCGGCCCAAAAAAATGTTTGTATCATGATAGTTTTAGCTGTCATGACAGTAAATATTTTCGGGGCTGAGAGTTACTAAATGTGGTGATTTTTTGGGCTGAGAGTAAACCAATGTCATGATAGCAATAATTAGTGGTGCTTTCGCATTTTTCGGGGATGGAATTTGCGCTATCTTCACATACATGGTAAGAGTACACATCTTTGCCTTACTCCTCGAGTGTTATAGTATGTATTTTTCACTTTGTTTGCCTTTTTCCTCGGTTTCCCGCATCCCGACACATTTCTTGTATGAGTTCAATTTCTTTCGGATGATACAGATTGAGTTGATGTGATCAGTTTGTGCTGCATGTTCATGTGGTCATGAACATACAGTGCTTTTTATGTTCCAGTGGCACTAGTTGAACTGGGGAAAGAATTTATATGTAATTTCTTTTCAAATATTTTTTTTCGGCCTACTGAGTAGAAAAGTTTGATGTAAATATTTATAAACTGGGAATAAGCTTTACAAATCTAAATTGGCAGGGAAAAATATTCCCAATTTGATTTTATTTTCAAAAAATTTAACACTAGCTTTTTACCTCAGTATGCTGGAAAAAAAATATTTGAACATAAATTACATATAAATTCTTTCCCCGGGGAATCCCCAGAATAGTGCTACAGATCGATGTTTTTTAATAACTTTTAAAGGAAATACAATTTTATAATTTATATTTTACTTTTTGATTATGTTTGGAATATAATGTCGGACACGTGCTCGCCTCTGGCCATGGCGCAAAGGCGAGCTCATTTTTCATAACATTTTCGCAGACTTCTGATGTTATTTCAGCAATTTGATTTATTGGTGTACATCTTTTCCTTCAAGTACCCGTATAGGAAGAAACAGGGAGGAGTCGAATCAGGGGATCGTATGGAACAGTCGATATCAACACTTTTTACATTATTCTCTCAAAATTGGCATCGGAGGATGAGCTGTGTGTGATGAGGCAACGTCTTGTTGGATTCACAGATTCTTTAGGCTTATTTAATCTAGTACAAGGGGTGCACAAGTTTTCCAACATGTCCTGATAGCGGTCACCAGTAATTGTAACAGCATTGCCCATAGCATCCTCAAAGAAATATGGGCCAAGCCAGCCAAATCAAAATATGCTTCGTCGCTCATAATGATCTTTTGCCAAAATAGTGGTCATCTATACCGAGCTGTAAACCTCGAGCAGTCCAATCTCGCCGCAGTTCTAACAGCTCTTGTGTCAATTGAATTTTACACGGGTAAACATACAAATCTTCTTTGAATTTTTTTAACAAACATACAACAGAGGCATTTCTAATTCGTGTGTACGGCATCGATACAAGGTATCTGGACATTCAGCAACACTTTGCCTCACTGCATCAATTTTTTTTGTGTACGTTGGCTTAATTGTCATGATTAATACCAAAAACATCACGTAATTTTCTCCGCGTTTTCACAGTTGAACAATTATTTAAATAAAATGTTTTAATCATTCCAACACGTTATTGCGGCATTAGATGTTCCATTATAATTGTTATCGATCACTCTCTGCGACTCTAAAATGCGAATTGAAAAATGTCATACAAAACAAAATTGTGCCCAACCAAAATTGGCCCAAATTCTATAATTTAACTCAGAAATGAAACGTATAATGAAGACAGAACTATCGGATCACGAAAGTCTTTTCAATTTCGTTTGCTGAAACCTAGCATATTGTAAGCCTTTGAGGCAACAGGGTTAGTATGCCGGTTAAAAGTCGCATGTGTTGGAAAAGCCATTCGCAGGTCAGATATGAATTCTACTCTGTCAACAACTTCACTGTACAAACGACATTGATGCAATATATGTGTAGTCTATTGTTAGTGGACCTTTTACAAAATCTATCTAAATCAAATGTAAGCTACAATCGGTGAACCTCATGCCTGATATCACGTAAAATACCTGGGAAATTGGCCCAGAAGTCTTACAGTTTGCCGGCTGTCTGAAAGGCAAGAGTTCAACCACTATATTCAAAAGTTTAGATACAATGGAAGGACTGGCTTTTCCTCAATAATTGTTTATCTCATTCTTCTTTTGAATATTATATTCCATAGGTGCGGGAGTTTGCATGGGAAGATTACACCTTGTTGACAAATCATCGAAGTCGTGCCGTGGTGTTGTGATACAACGCACTAATTTTCATGTTTGGATTTTGGAATTATGGTTATGGATATACAATCTTTTTTAATATAATTGTATATACAATCACTTAATGACCATAATTGTCCATAATAATAATAATTTAAAGCTTTGTATTTTTTCACGTTTTTTATAATAAAAAAACCTATAAAAGGGAAAGAGGTAATTGAAAAGCTCTCTCTCGATCTTGATCTAAACAAGAAAATTAGTGTAAAATGGCTATAGCCAAAACCAACTTAAATAACCCACTATATAATTTTGATAAATAAATGATAAAATTAAAAAACAGAAGTTCTAGTTATTTGTTTTAATAATAATTATAAAATTTAATAAATTCAAAAATTAAATAAATTGACATATAATAGAAATATTTTTACCATAATAAATTTTGCTAAAAATAACAGTGTTTTCCTAAACGATAATTATTATATAGGGAGAACTAATAATTTGGTGGCAGCGGAAAAAAACACGCATAATCTAAACATCCAAAAACTTTAATTTATAAATCACTTAAATAAAAATCATACACATATACTAATATTATTTAAATACTAAAGTGTGTGAAATTTAAATATATTACTTAATATACCTAACACTAAATAATTATTCAGTGACGCGTAAATCAAACATTACCTGTAACAAATAAATCGTCGTCTATGTAAAATATAATCATATTAAAGCAAAAAAAAAAAACAATCCTGTGTTTAGTATCGATCATGAGATAAAACAAGTAGTACATCGTTAAATGGTGTCTTAGCGTTTACGTGTGACAAAAAGTGCAATAAACCTAATTTAAGTGCGAAACCAAAAAAAGTGCTTATATCATCATAGTACGCAGCATTACTAATTTATTGCTTAATCGATCTACCAATCAAATCATCATAGTTGTATAAGGTAGCCACAAGTGAAACAATCATCATCATAATCGGTTTTCAACATCAATACCGTTAATTCATACCATATATTAATTTTCATCACCAAAAAATTCACCGTCAACTATACCGTTTTTCAAAATTTCATCATCAATCCGTAATATTGTAACAAATTTTACTATAAATTTCGTCATCAACAAAAGTCATCATCATCTAAAATTTGCATCATCTTACAATACCGTAATCTGTATTTATCATCATTTCAACGCATCAAAAATCATAATAATTCATCATCATCAATTATTACCAATAATACAAAGATATACTACATCATCTGAGTATCTATCTTCATTTGATAATCAATCAATCAATCAAATTGATCTTCAAATTGTGATCAATTTGTCATCAATATATCATCAAAATTATAAATTACATTAATTAATCATTACCAATAATCATATCACCATAAGTCAACTAGCAGTTTTCTCCATTATTGGGGAAAAAAAATTTCGCAGGTATCACCATACAGCTAAAATCGGAAGTTATTTAATGGTTGTAAATTTAGCAATTAAGTCTTTTAGAATAGTTTCCTAATATTAGTTCAAAAATTGAATTCAAATTTAAAATTAAAATAGAAATTCTAGACCTATGCGTAGAAGATCTAAATCAGTAGAAAACATTTTTTATGACGATCATTTTACTCGATCAAGAAAAAAAAGAAATCAAAATGTCACTTAATTTAGATTTGGCTGTGAAGATTATTCCTGAATTCAATGGAGATTCTTCAAATCTACATCGATTCCTAAACTGTTGCGATTTAATTTTTACACCGTTAACCAACACCGAAGATAAAACCAGGGTTCGATTTTGTCTCGTGAGTTACTCATTTAAAATGAGTGAAACAACAAAAACGAATACGTACATCGTATTCGTTTGTTTTTGCTTCACTCATTTTAAATGAGTAATTCACGAGACAAAATCGATCAGCAAATTTTTATCGCTATTGCATACGAGGCTTACGGGAAAAGCATATGATATAATAAACTATAAAACTTATGATGACTGGGAAACACTCAAAAATGTTATTTCAACCGAATTCAGTGACAAACAGTCCATACAACAACTTCAAACAGAACTTGTAAATATACAACAAACAAAAAGTTAAAGTGTTCGTGAATATTCGAAAAGAGTGGAAAAATTATTATCAATGCTCAATGATGTTTGCATATCCAGTGAGGGCGTTAAAGCAGCAGACGTAATTAAAAATTTAAATTCTAAGACAGCGCTAAAGGTATTCCAAGAAGGATTACAGGAACCAATGAAATTTATAGTCAAAGCGTGTCGGTTTCAGGACTTGGGCGATTCCGTAGCGAAAGCGTGCGAAGAAGAGTTAAACGTTAAATTTAAGTCTAGTTTACAACCAAAGTACAGTCGAGAACCAAATACTAATAACACTGTGCTAGTTGAAAAATGTAACAAGCTGGGCACCCATGGGGTAAACCTAATTCGAGTACGCTGAGTTCAACGGTGCTAGTCTCATTTTAAAGTTAGTCCCCAGTTTTGAGATACCGCTTTCGACATGTTTTGGGTCTGAGTCAAAATATACCCCCATTTTCACGTTGATAGCTCTTGAACCATTAAGATTTTCGTTATGCTTTCTTCAGCAAAGTTGTTGCGCAAGTCAAGACCAACAACTCTGCCGAACATATCAAAACCGAAAAAACCACACCCACCATATATGTCTGTCTTACTTAGGCCAAGGTTAGGTTGAAGTGGCTGCTTCCGCACACTTAGAAGAGTAGTGGCCCGTTGTAACCTATTGCCCCTTTAGCCCTGTTTAAAACCATTCGGAGCTACGTACATAGCTCAAAATATCTCGCACTTCACAGTCAGTGAGATCTGAAAAACTGGTCATTCTGTACATGCCCAAATATCTATGCCTTCTGTATGATAGTGCCGGACACAAGCATAGGAAGTTATCTAAAGCCTTTTTCTCTTCTTCGTCAATGCAAATTCTATAAATTCATTCGTCTGTAGACCCAGTCTTCTCGCATGTTCTTCAAAAAGGCAGGGTCTTATCAGTTTTGGCAAAAGCTTCTCACAGAAGACTCCAGCTTCTACCTTGCCGTCTAGAGAAACATGGATCCACCTGTGCAGAAATCCGAATACACAGGTAAGGCTAAATACAACTTGAGGTCGGCATACTTAGGCCAAACAGGACGCTCATTTCAAATAACATACAAAGAACACATCAATGCAATAACCAATTTTAAAAAAAAGCTCATATCACATAAAAATTGAAAATCATAGGTACACTAAATTCAATACAAATGTAACCATTTTGCACAGAATCAATAAGGGCCGAAATTAGACATGTTAGAAGATCTTGGTTGTTATTGGACTCGATTTCACTCATGAATCATGAGACTGTACGTATACAAATTTCTCATGAGTCATTCAAATTGCGGCCAAAATTCACACCCCGAAAATATACAAAAACAAAAGCACCAACAATTTACTGAACGGTAAAATGAACTTAATAAAATTTACGACTTATTATCCATAACTTAAGAACAAAGGAGGTGCCAAACAGCAGCGCCTAGCAACAGTATAAAAAACAGCTTCAAAATAAATTATGTAACAGTAGTAAAAGATAAACCGAAGAAAAGATTATTCTCGAAATCGATATTTCTAAAAAATTTAAAAAATTGGCACTTATTTAAGGACTAAAAACTACAATATAAAATTAAAAATTAAAAGTTTTTCTTTTAAATATATAAAGTGACAAAAGAACACAAAAAATAAAGTGGAAAACGGCTTGTGAAATCTTGCTTGGGATGTTCTAACATCACCATGTTTTGATCATTTATCGAAGTTTATTTCTCGTTTCTGCCAGCCTGCTAGATTGCAACATTGTGATGTTCAACTGTGTTTCTATCACCAACTAATGTTTTTTCGATTGTAGAACGAAACTAAGTGAAATATATATTGTTCATATATATTTTAGTAGGCCGTGATAGCAATAAAGAAGAAATAATTGATAATTGAAACAGAAGTCAAATTAACTCTAGCTGAAAAAGACGTAGACTTCGATAAAATACCGCAAAATGTGATGTTAGAACATCCCAGCACTGGTGAAGTAAATAATATGGATAGGGGTTTTAAACTCTAGTGCTTTTGTTATGTGTGTGGAAAATTTATATTTATGAGCAATCGCTGTAAAATAAGTGATAAAACCGCTGATTTATGTCGGCTATATTTTTCACAAAATATTATTAGTGGTGTAAATTGGATGCCGTCTTTTGTCTGTTCGGCATGTATTTTCCATCTGCATAGATGGCAAAACACTGGAGTCGCATTGTCATTTGGTGTCATGATGGAAGTGCCAAATTCAAATTCTCAACCTCAAAATCTGTTAAATGATTCAAATGCTCAAAATCAAATTCAATTCAATAGTCAAGACAAAATTATATATTTAAGCGATCCGGAAATAATACAGGATATCATTGCCGAATTCCATACTAGTCCACTGGGAGGCCATCAAGGGATATACAGAACATGCAAACGTCTACGTTCTATGGTACACTTTCCAAACATGTATCGTATCGTTGAGCAGTACATCAAAAATTATAAAGATTGTTCTCGGAATAAATCCCATAAAATCACAAAAATGCCTATGATCATAACGACAACTTACAGGAAACCATTTGAGAAGGTTTTTCTAGATATCATCGGTCCACTTCCACCAGTTACAAAAATAACAAATATATCTTAACATTACAAGATGACCTGACTAAGTTTTCAAGAAGCGACAACCGTTGCAAAAGTGTTTGTGGAACATTTTATTTGTACTTTTGGTGCACCGTTTTCCATCCTATCTGACCAAGGCTCAAACTTTATGGGCAATGTGTTCAAACAAATTTGTAAACTTCTTAAAATTAAAAAATTTAATACTACCGCATATCATCCACAGAGTAATGGAGCTCTAGAACGATCATATAAAACTCTAGCCGAATATCTTCGAAATTTTTGCGGTCGAGACCCGCTCGATTGGGATTCGTGGATAGTATATGCAATGTTTGCTTATAATACTACACCTCATAAATCAACAAACTTCATTCCTTAGGAACTAGTATTTGGTTTACAACAATCCCAAATTCTTCACAATGTGATCCCGAAGTATTATACAACTATGACGACTATAACAACGGTTTAAAATTTAAAATGGAAACAGTTTTTTAAAATGCCAGACATAACCTGCTAAGCTGCAAAGCTAAATCTAAAGATTATTACGATCGAAATTCTAATCCGACAAAATTTCAAATTGGTGACTGTTAAAAAATGAAAAGAAAAATAATAAATTGCCTCCTCCATACAAAATATCAGACATTAATTCTGAAGTAAATTTTACAATTCAAATAGGACGATTTTCGAAGGTCGTGCATAATAATCGTCTTATTTTATTTAAAAAATAATTTTCTGCTTATTTATGTCCTTTAAAATTCATTTTTTCAATAATCGAAAATTCGATTATTATATTGTATTAAATTGATAAAATAAATTTTACTTATATTATATTCAAAATAAAAAATCAAAAGTTGAAATTTAATTACATAAATTATTAATTATATTATCGTATTGTATAAATTAAAATTTTTATTGAATTTAGTTTAAAATTATACCTACTGTGTATTACTTCTTTCTTAAGGGGTAAGGTGTTGTGATACAACGCACTAATTCTCATGTTTGGAATTATGGTTATGGATATACAATCTTCTTTAATATAATTGTATACAATCTCACTTAATGACCATAATTGTCCATAATATAATTTAAAGCTTTGTATTTTTTCACGATTTTTATAATAAAAAAACCTATAAAAGGGAAAGAGGTAATTGAAAAGCTCTCTCTCGATCTTGATGTAAACAAGAAAATTAGGGTAAAATGGCGATAGCCAAAACCAACTTAAATAACCCACTATATAATTTTGATAAATAAATGATAAAATTAAAAAAACAGAAGTTCTAGTTATTTGTTGTAATAATAATTATAAAATTTAATAAATTCAAAAATTAAATAAATTGACATTATAATAGAGATATTTTTACTCTAATAAATTTTGCTAAAAATAACAGTGTTTTCCTAAACGATAATTATTATATAGGGAGAACTAACAGTGGTTTGACACCACAGTAGCTGATCTGTCAGAAAATTAGCTGTTAATAATCGAAGAAAGATTAAATGGACAGTCCATTCTGCTTAATTGTTTCAATTTAGTAGGTCACCACAGATTATGAAAAAGCGTACATACGCCTGCCGCCCCGGTGGCAAAGTGGTTAGCATGCTTGCTCCAGCGACCGGAGGTCCCGGGTTCGATCCCTGGCGGTGACAAGGACAAAAAAATTCACGGCTGGTTTAGGATCAATGAATTAATCACTCATTATCCGAAATAAAAATATGATTATGAAACCTCAAGTGAGGCGACAAAATCCCTTGATGGGATATAGTGCCAGAGAGAGCGAGAGAGAGAGTTCATACGCCTAGGACCATTTGGATCGTAGCGTCCTTCGTGAAGTTATTTTCATTAAAGGAATATATTCTTCAATCTGCCAACTTTGGAAATATTCCTTCATCCAGTCATGAATTCAGGAACCTAGTAAATCTTGGTTCAATGATTGGTTAAGATCGTTGTATTACCTCGACTTTGACATTGTGTAGGCTGGAGCTTTGGCTTTTCATAGACATGATAGTAATCGAGGTTTCTTCACACCCAAATTTTTGATTGATGGATTTAAGGGTTGGGCATGGATAATTATTTGCTTACTTGTATCTAGTAGTGTCTTCAATATTCTAACTATACATGAATGTTTTTAAGTTTTCCAGTGCTGAATTTCTACCCGAAGCCTCACGAATAATATTTTCCATAATGAATGACTCTAAGCTGTTTTGGCTTGATAAATTAATGGTATTTATGCAAGCAACAATGGGTTTGTTTCTCTTTGATAAAACTTTAGGGAGCTTATGAACTCTAGTTCGTTTGATGGTAAGATCGTTCGACCGCCACGGCTGTCGTGATTTGATAGCTCGTATTTTAGACATTCATGCGTCGCAGACACCAGTTATAGTGTTTTGGTCATCACCAAATCTGCTTGGCTACCTCTCGCCCCAGCAGACCGGGGAACCTGTCCCAGTTAGCGTCCTTGATCTCATTGTTTATTTCACCTGTGTATGATGAGAGACACGCCTCAATAATGTGCATGAGTATTCTGTGATTACTTGTGGTCCAGTTTTCTTTCACACACTTCTTAGCCCGTTACTATTGTAAAGTGAATATTCTTCTCCCCATTGTAACTTTATGTACTTGGTTGTCTAACCTTTTTTGCATTAAAATCATTCGTGATTATGATTGGATGAATTTTTAGGCCATTCAAAATATTTTCTAGTTTGTTACATTATCATCGGATCGTCTGAATATTGCAAGTAGATGCTTACTAGGTAAAGTTTACCTAGTTTTAATCTAAATTCAACGCATATGCGATGCAAATCGCAGAACTGTGATATTTTGAGCACCTCCACATCACCATTGAGGATGCTAATTACTAGTTGTATATTATCATCGTCTCTGGTGATAATACGTGCCAACGTAACCATGCCATCAACTCTACTTTTTACTGCAGTTTTTGCATATAAAAGAGATCAATGTTATGGTGTTCTGAAGATTATCTGATCTCGTGTCCAACAAAATATAAATTATTTTTCTTATCATTAGGTTCTATGTCATTTTATATGCGGTACACACTTCACTCCGTGATGAGTGGTTAAATGCGTTTTTAGCAGTTTTGTAGTAGATACACTTGTCTTTTGGTGTTGTCCAGAATCACAGCAGTTTCGACAAATTTGATATTTTTCTTTGTAAAATTTTGCGATGTGCCTAACTGCATGACATTTGGAGCCGCTTGTAATCCTAATAAAATCATGCACTCTGCATGAGGACCAATCTATATCGTTCAAAGAACGTAATGGCTTGATAAGTGATGTCGAACGGTGGTTTGTTGCACGCGCTGGTCTCCCGAATTATGATTCCGGCAGTTCTTTTAGGAGCCGCCCCGGTGGCAAAGTGGTTAGCATTCTTGCTCCAGCGACCGGAGGTCCCGGGTTCGATTCCCGGTGGTGACAATGAAAAAATTTCACGGCTGGTTTAGGATCAATGAATTAATCACTCATTATCCGAAATGAAAATATGATTATGAAACCTCATATGAGGCGGCCAAATCCCTTGATGGGATATAGTGCCAGAGAGAGAGAGAGAGAGAGAGAGAGTTCTTTTAGGAACTTGAGAAAATTGTGTTCAAAGTAGGTGCCGCCTTACTCACATTTGATCAAAACTAGCAACGCGTCGAGAATTTAGAGCGAGGACCTGTTTATCGGACAGATTTTTTCCGTCGATATGTAACAAAGAATTACAAATGGATCTACTACTTCACTAAGGATTCAAAACGTTAGTCAGCATCAGATGGAAGCTGTTCGAAGCATCCAAAAATGCAAATGTCGACCGGTAAAGTTTAGGCCTACCTATTTTGGGATGCTCAAGGTTTCTTATTCATCGACTGTCTTGTGAAAGGAAAAACCAACACCGAATTCTACATGGCGTTTCTCCTGCGTTTAAAGTAACAAATTTAAAAAAACGGCTTCAAAGGCAATAGTTTTAATAATAATAATAATAATAATAATAATAAATTATCCCGACGACCTATTACCCCTCCCAACCGCGCGCGGGGAGTCTCCATCTGTATTATTATTATTTTTTTGAGTATAATTCAAGTGAAATATAAACAAGGATATCGAGTTGCCAAACCAGTGAAATTAAAAAATTGGTTTTTAAAGCGGCAAAAAAAAATCAAATGTGATTATAAATAGGTACGAGCAGGAAAACGGAAGTCAAGTCTGCTTAGTACAAACAGATTTGATAGATTTTAAAAAATTTAAATAGTAAAAGATAAAGTCAAGCAAAATAAAATGACACAAAAAAAACAAAAAACAAATAAGTTAAATAAAATATCAAACTATAGTCAAGAAAAATAAAAACGTTTTTTCAACGTGCGTTTTGTCATATTGAAATTGATAAGATGGCAGTGTTGATTAGCTTCGTACAACATTCTAGAGACGGGCTCATTCTTTCCGTAATCAGTTCGATGAGGGTCGATTCTAAACGTAGGTACTGCTGATCTTAAATCCCGAGAATTTATATTTAAATTGATTTTATCGAACAGAACAGGAGAATCGATACCCCCAGTTAGTATTTGATGGATGAAAGCCACGTCCGCAACAACTCGGCGCTTACTAAGTGATTGTAAATTAATTAGCTGCAGACGATCTTGATATGGAGGCAGGTTGAACATGTCCACCCACGGTAGTCCGCGTAAAGCAAAGCGAAGAAATCTACGCTGGACTGCTTCAATCCTCTTAATGTGAACCTCATGATAAGGAGACCACACCTGGCTAGCATATTCGAGCAGGGGACAAACGAATGTTGTTACGGTCCACCCTGTGTGACTGCACGTTTCGAATATCGGGTAGAACTCGCGGCTTGGGGGTACATTTTGTCACTCAGGTTAAATGGAAGAACAAACAATACGTGCACTACTGAATTAAAGAAGAGAAAACTTTTAAGCAAAGAAATCGGCAAACGTACATGATCCAACTTTTAACTCATCACCATCACCAATTCAAAAGAAACTCACATCATTTTTGTTAAATTTAAACCGAACATCTTATGTATTTAATGGTAATTTTGAATTATAAGAAATATACATATGTTTGAAAGTAATAAGACTACGACTTTTTGATATTTTATTATTCATAAGAAAATAGAAGGAATAAATATAATTTTAGTTTCGCGACTTTAAATATGTATGTATAGTTTTTTGTAATAAACACTCACCAAAACGTATCCAAAGAGTACTCCTTGTATCGCCGGTCGGTATGCTAAAATTGCCTAAAGAAATCACTTAAATCACTAAAATTTATATTAGATTCCGTTTTCCTTCTTATGATATATATATATTTTTTTTGTAAAGAATATGGTAAACTAAACATACGAATATTTTAAATTTTTTTTTTTATGAAAATTGGAAACTATAATTAAATGCTACAAAAAAATAAAACAGTAACACTAATTAATTTATTTATCACTAATACATATAATTCACTAAGCGGCACACAAACACCGGTTGGCGCCTTAAACTGCATGCATCGCTGCAATAGTTGTACCGCTACTATCTAATATGCCGGTAGAAATTCTGCTTGCAAAAGTTTAGGCGCGTTTGTTATATTAAACTGCAGTCTAGTGGAGGTATTAATGGTACTTTGTACAATACCTGTTATGCTTAGAAAGTAAGCTGTGAGAGGCCTTAGACTGCCTTGAACTTGGATTTGCTTCCTAAACTTTTATGGTTTTTCTACACAATGAAAATGATAGGAAAAAACTTGTGTTAAAACCGATGTCGTCAATTATTAAATTAAAGACGGCTTACCAATGATTTTAATTTACAATATACACTTATGCAATATATGTGTTTCCTGAATAATTTTGTGACACAAAATTATTAATTATTTTATTTGTTTTGTTTTAACTAAACTTTGGTAGCTGTTTTCGCTAGGCCTCTCAAATAAAAACTGATTTTTGCATTTTGTAAAACATAGTATGACAAGATGGGTTTCTCTCAATTTGGGTTTCTCATAACCGATGTAAATACACAACAGAGGAGCGAATATATAATGCTTTACTACTGCATACATTTTATTGCTAAACAGGTACTAGTGTACAATAATGCTTATATACATAGACAAGTATATAACTGCCAAATCTCACGTATGTCCCAATCAGATTTTATTTAATATAGAGCATCCAAGTGCTAGGTAGTATTTATTATTTAAAGTGATGCACAAAATTATTCGCACATACAGCTATTAAAAGTGCATACAAACTGCAAAAGCTAAATAAAGTCCGTGACCCTCATACCACTTTATGGAAAGAAAACAAAGCTGCCGTAACAATGTTGAATAGAGAGCCTTCGTAACATAAGGATCGTCGAATTCTTTCGACCAACGCTTGATGAAACCGAGCGCAGAATTGGCTTGGTACGATCGATGTGATGTCTAAAATTCAATTCACTGTCGCAAATGACCCCCAAATCTCGAACAGAACTGGCTCTGGTAACGGCATCGCTGTTAATGTAATAGCGCGAGAGATGGACTGTGCACGTTTTCGAGAGTAGGTGATTGTTTTGCATTTACCCACGTTCAAATCGAGGTTGTTCTTAGCACACCAAGTCGAGAAGTTGTTGAGGTCGCATTGTAATAGGCTCTTATCCGTTGTGTTTGAAATCAGTTTGTAAATCTTCATGTCATCGGCGTATATAAATATGGATGAACTTTTAATCAAACATTCAACGTCGTTAATTGACAGAATAAAAAAAATTGAACCCAGATGGCTGCCTTGGGGCACTCCAGATGTTGCTGAGATACGAGCTGATACTGATGACCTGAACAGTACGTGGTATATACGCTCTTTTAGATAAGAGCCGACCCAACGTAGAACTTGGGGAGGAAAACCAAGGGCCACAGAAAAAAAAATAAACAGAAGTAAAGCTGCATACAAAATTTTTACGCATTTTTTCATAGTAAAATATGGGGTCACCATCCGGTTTTATGTTGACCAAATTTAAAATTACCGTTATAATCTAAACGAAGAAAAAATGAAACAAAAACCTTATGAAAGTTAAAGAAACACTTAATATATATTCGAAGAGTTGGACATTCTAAGTTTATTATTTAAGGCGTAAAACGAGTTTGTATTTTGGGGTTACAATCAAAAAAACCAACCAATCGTTGGTTCAAAATTTTGTATGCAGCTTTACCTCTGTTTATATTACTTTTCTCTATGCAAGGGCCTTAAGCTTGAACAAGATGACTTCATGAGAAATCTTGTCGAACGCCTTGCTAAAATCCGTGAAGATGACATAAAATCATCTTTAAGTTTGGAAATCTAATGTACCACGGATTCATAATAGATTTAAATAGAAGTTAAGGTTGTTTGAGTACAGTTATTCATGTATGTAAAGTAACCTTCATCGGGCTCAAAACCGCTATTTGTGAAGGCCAGACTGAAGAAGTTAGCAAAATGATTTGCTATGACTTTAGGATCATTAGAGGAATGATCCTTATATTTGAGGAAGTGTATCCGTCGGACTTTTTCTTCAGATTGATAAAGCGCCAGAAACACATAGGATCAGCGATTAGATTGGATTGCATGGGTCTGATATAATTCCCATAAAGTTCGTCAGACTAACTACTGAAATCATTATAACTATTTAAATAGTTAAGAGTTGTCAGAGTCAGACTTAGTTTTCAGGAATATTTGCCAACGTTTGTTCCTAAGGTTACGTAATGTTCGTAATTCATTATTATACCAAGGAGGTGATGGCGATACAGTTTTTGGCGGGTATACGGAATGGATTGTTCAAAACATTGAAAAACTGCAGAGTAAAAATTGACAGTTTGTGTTTCTATATCGTTATGATCATTTAAAATTGTGTTAAAGTCAACGTTAGCCAATATATGTTTAAGCTTCACAAAGTCGGCGTTACGGAAATTGAAATGTAGTGGAATTATAGAGTTGACACTGAGATTGTCTTGTTCCAGACCAAAGGTGATCAAAATGGGAGGGTGGTATACATCTATGGCACAGAGGATTAGATTGGATTCAGAAGTGACGTTATTGTCGATAACAGAGGAAAACACCAAATCGAGCTGCCTGTTCAGACTATTCTTAACTATTCTTTTCTTACAGCATGACAATGCACTGAGGTTCCATGTCGTTGGCTACCGTTGACCGTAGTGGTTTTTAGCTGTTAGTCTCGAGACTTATTCGGGAGTAGTTGCAGAACTATTTTTGCTCTCCTGACAACATAAATTTTTACACTTCCTTGCAGACATATCGTCGGCGAAAAATGCAAAATGACAAAGTCCAAAATCATAAATTTCCTAGAAACAGTTAAAACGTCCTTACTCTCATCTTTGCAATTAAATAATTTATTTTTTTGATAGAAATTATTTAATTGCAAAGATGAGATTAAAGGACGTTTTAAATGTGTCTTGAAAATTTTTGATTTTCGACTTACTCATTCTGCATTTCTCGCCGACGATATGCGAACCTAAAATGATTTTCTATAACGAGTCTCAAAACTGTTTGTGCATTTTTTATATCAAAGAACAAAAATGTTTAGCTTCCATGACAATAGATATACCGAAAGTACGTAAATTGATGAAGCTACTGCTAACATTTCAAAATTTCATGAACAATATCATTCAGAATAATTCAAAAAAATTAAAGACATAAACCAAACATTACATGTAAATACAATTTAACTTTAATCATTTTATTGAAAAAATGTCCATAATCCGATTCTTTTTTTAAATATTTAATTTATTTTGCCAAGCTCTTATATGTATATAGGGTGACTCCTAGTTAAGTACAATATACTTGGGAAGTGATGGAGGACACGAATCTGAACGAATAAATTATGACGGCACACATCTGCAACCGTTCTAGAGATAATCAATTTGCGATAAGCAAAAGTTTATTTGAGAAATGAGTGAAATTCAAAGTGACTAATTGTACAGTAGAACCTTAATTTATTACCTCTGTCCCGGTTACAGATATGATATGTGCTGTCATATAATTTTTTGCTCAGATTAGTGTTCTCCATCACCTCCCGAATTTATTGTATTTACTTAAATGTCACCCTGTAGAGCTATGTATACGTACATTATACGGATTTTCTGGGGATAAAACATCAAAACAAATATTTAATATTTTAGTTTTTAAAACAATTTCCACACATTATATTTTCCTATTTTATATTTTTTATGCGATTTAGTTGGATATATTGTTTGTGTTCATCACAGATTACTTGGGACTACATATTCACATATTCATAAATTTCATAAATTCTCATCATAACACGAACAATAAAAAATATCACATATTATTTATAATCCTGAATTTAGCATAGCTTATATTCACAATTTCGCACTGCAAAGTAGAATCGTCCAGTCCCTCGCATCCCATTCTGAATAACCTAATTAAAGATTACTAATTTATTTAAACGTTTAAAGTTCGCCAAAATATAAAACTGTTTGGCATCTGCTTGTATAATAGTTAAAAATTATTTGTACGGCAATAAGTCTTATGTTGTTAAAACATTATAGTATATAAAACACGAAATAACATTTCTTATGACATATAAAATCTAGTAAATATAGGAAGAATGAGGAAGTAACGTCGTTTTCCGCACGATTTGTTTTATGGTTTTTCTATCAAACCAAACCAAAAATATAAAAACCGAAAAATCATAAAAATAACAAACAAGTAAATATCGGCAGTAAATGGCGATCGGTAAGCCATTCAAAAACCTTTAATAGTTTGTATGTGTCGTATACATGAAATTTATATCTCATATGTTGCAAAATAAAACAATAAATTTGAGAAATAAAGCAGACACACATACATACAAGAACACAAACAAGTAACGAGGAAAATTGTTTATTATTTTCCATTCAAATGGTTTTCTGGGGATATTTACTAGCGCATTTACCATATATAGTAAACATTTTCCGAACATTGGTTGAATTGTTATTTTTTTAATGTTTCGTTTGGGTATAAAGGTAATGAGAAAAGGTGGTGTTGGTTTTCTTAAATCAATTAAATATAAATTCAATGAAATCAATCGATAAGGTTCAAACGTGTGTACACCTATAGAACTTAATGGTTCAATGGAATAAAGGAAATACATGTTTGACAAGTACTTAACATTTGTGGAACCTGCTATTGAGAGTTGAAATAATTATTTTGTGAAGGATATTAAAAACGGTTATAGCCGACTGAAAGTTCATGACACGGTTTTTTAAAAACTCGGGCGCAAAACTCTGAAAATGTTCAATGTGCTTCACAAATTATTTACAAAATATTTATTTCAGCTCTCCATAGCAGGTTCCACAAATTTTAAGTACGTGCCCAATTTTCTGTATTACATTGAACCATTAGGCTCTGGCGGATCTTGATTGCCGATGTTTATTAAAGAAAAATCGTTGAAAAGAGCTAAGACAAACTTTTATTAGCTTTAGAATTATCATACGAGAGAAACTATTTTCTAAAGCATCAGATCCAATAATTTGGTCGGAAAAACTCCTAGTTCGTGAGTTCGTGCGAAAAAATTTCGAACTCGTTCAGCAAGCTTTCCGACGTTGCAACAACATTTACCAAAACCTCGACCGATTATGTGCCGATATAACTCCAATGCCGCAGTCTCTACCAAAACCGACCCATTGTCTATTTATTATAACAATTCCAGCGGAATTCGATCAAAATCGAGTATATTGTCATTTTTTCACAAAACATAGCGTCACGTTCACACAATTCTGCAAAATATTATATCCCGGTTTTCAAAAGCGAATGTATATTCAGAACTTGAATCGAAGGTGAGAGGTGGCGGACTCCTTTTCGCTTGCTGTATATCGAAAGATTTATGTACATAGGATATCGAAAATTAGAAAAAACCCTAAATATTTCTGGACCTGATTCGAAACAAAACTGTACAGATATATCCTCACAAATGTCCCTCAACTCTTTGATTTTTCGTGATTCGCATAGATTTCACATTTTTGCATCATTTTTTGGAAATGTGTTTGAGCCTTCTTCGAGATAAAATAACGATTTTAATTTTAGTAAAAATTTAAACATTTAATTTCAGTTTATTACTGAGAAAGTGCTTCGCTCTGTTGAATGTAAATGTGAATATGAGTTGTGGCCCGGACAAAATTCACGCTCTTGTGTTAAAAGAGTATGATTGTGTCGTGGTTCAACCGCTGACGTACCTCTTCAATTTGAGTTTGACGAGTGAATTATTTCCTTCAATTTAGAATTCCAGTTGCACCAAATTAATTTTTAAGAGTGGATGGAGAAACGATATCGAAACTTACCGCGGTATTACTATTTCATCGCCCATTGGCGAGAAGCTGGTGCTAGTATTGAATTAGTGTCTACTATTTTTAATAATTGCAATTCGTAAAAATTGATCATGTTTTACTTGTAAGGGAACTGGAATAGCTCAAGTGTGATCATTTAAAGCAAATTTTGTCATATTTGACGAACCTAACTCTAAAAGATGTTATAAATAATATATTTTGTAGGGATATCAATGTTTTGACTGACGTCTCACGACCTATTTATTTCTGGCATTCATAGATGGTGTAAAACGAAACTTTAAACATTGCGAGTTCTTGATTTATGCTGATATTCTGTTTTTAAATGTAAAGTTATGAACTTTTCTAGAAGACCAAATAGCCTGGATAATTACCTATTTTTAAATGGAGTTATGATCGATCGAGTTCATTCTTTTCTGGATTTAGGTGTATAATTTTCTCGAAATTTATCGTTTAAAGACCATGTTGACAGATGTATCAGGAAGGCTAATTCAATGTTAGGGTTTTTAATCCGTTTCTCTGTAATCCGTAATATAACAGTTACTCTAGCCGCATATAATCAATTCAGAAGCGATCTGTGTTGTTTGCCTAAAGGCGACTCCCTCCCTGCTTAGGCCGCTGTTTGCTATAGAATATTGAACCGTTGTCAGGAGGAGGCAGGGTTAGTTTATGCGAGGGGAATGGACCGAACGAGTCCAATTAGTCGGATATTCACGACCGGATAATGGTCGGGGGCTCATGTCCTATTACCATTCGGTATTCTGTCTATTCATTCAAATTTGGTGTTATAATACAAATTACCAAAAATTCGCCATCACTATACATGGAGTATTCTTTTGTACCATATAATTGGTATCCGTTTCACTATAAAATAAACTTAATGAATTATTTACATATTAATTTTTTTTCGTTAACTACGATAGTTATATAATTTTTGTTTTAAAATTAACTCGAAAAAAAAATTTGCTGGTTTAAAAAATAATTAATTAATGTATCTAAAAATCACCAGCAAAAAAGAATGAGTTCAGAAATAAACGATGACATTTATGTGATTCCTCAATTCGTTTACACAAATAACTGAGACAAAAAGTGGTATTCATTCCGTTGAAGTCAGAAAAATACGTTTAAAAGCGAAGTTCCCTAATAAGTACAGCCAGATCTCACTAATGAGCACTACCGAAGATAGAAAATGTCCCTAAAGCTTGCAGAACCCAACTAGTGTAAAATACCATGATACTTTGGATAATTATAGGGTAATAATAGGCTAACTAACTGCTCAATTATAGGCTCCATACCTTACAACTAAAATTATGGGTTCTTCTAGCTTTAAAAATAGTTTGCCGAAGCCATAATAAAAAATTATTTAAAAACAATTGGAAAATTAAAGGCTAATTTTAGACTAACTAAATGCCCCATTTAAATCAGTTTCAGCTCGCTGGTTTTAGATAAAACATTAGGATTTTCCCTTTCAAAGCTAGTAAAGCTTGAAAATCGAACCAAAACCAATATTAGCGAACAAATAATATAAATAAATTTATGCTCATTATGGCTTAAACTAAATACCCATTAAAAAGTTTCTACTCAACCAATTCTTGTAGGATAACCCAAATCTAAAATCATAATGAGCCTAAAACTATTTGTATATGTTAACGGATCTTGTTTTTTTGGATTGTCTTTGCAATCTGTTCTAGGACCCAACTCATTCGAGGACTTCTGGCTATAGGTTCGATTTTCGTGGAACCATCTGCACATTGCATAGCTCCATAGTACCTCCTAATAATACTGGCATGGAAAATGGGTCCGCGCATGAGTTCTGTCCTCCGACAAGGGGTCATAGTTTTGTTGATTTTATTCAAAGATCGTAATTTATTGATGTAAAATCCCTTTTGCTTCCTGCCGCTATCGGAATTCGAACCTGGTACCTGCCTATATAATTGCCAAAGCTTTAACCACTGTGCCGTTTGGTCGGTAATAGATTCAGTTTTGCGTTCTAATTTTGGTTTTGGTCGAATTTTTGATTTTGGTCTGCTAGTTCTCAAATTATTTATTGGCATAGTTTGGCCATAATTAAACTAAAATTAATTGTATGACAATTGGTATGAGTTCTGCTATAGCTTTGAAAGGAACAGGCCTAATGCTTTACCTAAATCGAACCTACCAGAAAAAAGTTAATACGGCGTTGTTAGCATAAAATTAACCTGTCGTTTTTCAATTGATTCTAACTTATTTTTTAATTGGATTCTGTTCATTTTATCTAAAGCAAGCATAACATATAGGTTTAATCCAAAAAATGTTAATACATATTTTAGTTAGCCTATAATAATTATCCACAGTGTTTTGTAATGTTCTACTGCATGGGTTCTGTTAGCTTTAGAGCGTCATAAAAAATATAGTTTTTTCTGGTTTGATTTCGAAATTTGTAATTCTTAATGACGTACTACAAATACGCATTTTCTGGATAAAAATTTTCTAACTAATCACAAATGATAAAACACGTTCAATCGTCATTTATAATCAAAAATTTCGAAATACACCCTTGTAAATTGACACTCATTATTAGTAAAATGTGGAATGCCTTGCGTATCAAATAAATTATTTCATTAGGGAATTATTTTTTAAATATTTCAAATAGTACATTAAATTGATCTCGTTCTCTTCCATTCTTACAATTTTTTTTTATTATAATTTTACAGTTTTATTATCTAATTCAAACTTTTTTTTTTAAATCATTATCTTGCATTATCGCTTTCTGCTATTCCGGCCACAAATGGTTCCTCCTGAGTCAGAGAAAGTATTTTAAAGAAAATATTTTAAATTCCTGCATTAAACCATCGTTTGTACGATTTACGCCTACTCATACAAACAGATGCTTCCGGGACAGCAAGAAAACTTTTAATTTGAACATTTGAATCATCAATATGAATGATTGATACAACAAATAGGATCCAATTTTACCGGACCGTCAAACTAAATATGTATATTGTAACTTTTAGTATTACTACTTCAACAATAAATTCGAATGTAGTCACGAATGCTATATTTTTAAAATAATGGTCACATCCTCAATTTCTTATTTGACTTGACCGATAAGTTCTACACATTTTATAAATCGAGTGTGTAGATTTTGATATTAAGAAAGGCTTTTTTGTGTTTCGCTATATTTCTCTGAGCCATACTTTCTGAGTTGTTGAACTCCATAGATTCGAAACCACGTGAAACTGAATTTATATTACTGTCTTTATCAAAACTTCATTCTCAAAATTGGGACAAAGCATGATTCGGTTAGTTCTTTGTCTATATTATTTTTTCTCCAACACTTATTTGCTTCATACGGATTATAGAGATTTAAGTAAGATTTAAATTTAGACGTCCGCAGGTTGTAGAATTCTTGTGGAGGGTGCAAACAAATTAAAATAATGTTGTACTCCTCACATAATTTTGGTAAGGCATAGGTGAGGTAGCCATCAACATATGGTTCTTGTTCATTGAATTATGAACACTATCGATAACGTGAAAAACTCTAATATTTTATCAAAATATGTATAAATAAAAACTAGATTTTTTTTTTAATGTTTTAATTCTTTGAAATTAAATAATTTTGAGTATATATCAATTAGAATACAATTAACATTTGGTTAAACTACCTTTATTTTTAATCACAGCTTTTATTCTTTCAGGCTTGCTATATATACAAGTATTGATCATATTGCGAATATAATCACTATTACTCCATATTTTTTCAATATTTTATTAAGGTGGATACTGTAGGATTTCGGGTTTTATATACATACGTTGGAATTGGACGGCCCAACAATTTTCGATAGGGTTTAAATCCGGAGAATTGTCAGGCCAAGACAGGATGTCAATATTTTGGTTAAGGAGGATATTCTCTATTAATTTTGCGGTATGGCAAGGAGCTCCATCTTGCACAAAAGTGTAAGAGTATTGGCCTTGAGATAGCAACCTTATGTAAGGAAATAGGACGTCTGTTAATACCTTTTTATATTGTTCTTTTCTCATGGTTTCCTCTACGAAGTATATTGGACCAGGTCCATTACATTACTGATGGTGGGTGTTTTATGTTCCTGACTACACACTTCTCCCTAAACCTCTCTCTTGGTCTCCTTCTGACGAACTGGGCACATTCTGCAACGGCTTCTAGCTTGCATTCGTCACTAAATATAACCAATAAATTTTAAAAAAACTTTAATTTCGGATTTTTTTATTTAATTTGGGTCTGTGTTTCTTTGCTGGACGCCTGCATTTCAAATTATTTTCATATAGATTGAAGAATCTTTGTCAACTTACTTACTGATGAGTAAGAAATTTTTTCCATTTTTGCGATCTCGCGGTATGAATGGATTTTTGTTTTTAATAATGCTTCGATAGCATGTTTTGTCACTGCTTAGCTCCTTTTTTCGCCTTATTTTTGAAAATACATGTCTCAGTCTAGACTTTTCAAACACACACATACACACATTTTATTGTGTCCTTTTAAGAATGTCGTAAAATAATCTTAAAACAATAACAGATGTGATCCTAAATGCATTTTATTACGTTGAAATATTTCAAAATATAAAACAATAGTAGAAATTAGGAATTTCCAAAACCCTTATAGTGTCCATAATTCAATGAACAGGGGCTGTATAGTGGAAAATTAGGAAAGGTAATATTTTGAGATACCAGGATTTGATGAAAGATTTTTTTTAATGTATTAAACGAAAATATTAGAAGTGACCCATCCCGAACCGGACTTTAGCCCTCTAAAATTCAATTATTACTACATTCGGCATTCGTTTGTATGGGTATAGATAATAAATGTTGACACTACAAATCTAAATGCAGAGAAACTCGAAACAGGTTAGCCTATAATTAAGGCAAACCCAGCTTTATAGATTTTGTCCTGACCCATTCATGTATCCTGTTAAGCATAGATTCCCGCAGCTCAGAACGGTTGTGGGTTAGTACGGTATATGGGTCTCTAGTGTCTCCATGCCGCATGACAGCCGTTGGCCCTTTTCCAACGGACAAGAAAAATTAGTACGTTGACTGGTAATTTATACTTACCAGCAACTTCTTGATACCGCAAATCCGCGACACAAAATAAAACCTATAACTTTAAAGAGCAGGATGAGCCTTAAGCCCCAAAACAGATTGTATTGTAAATTACGTATGGTATTTATACCAAACTATTTGCTTGTTCGAGAGAGGGAATGAGTATTTTAGAACAACAATTAATTAATGCTCTCTTACAAACAACTAATAACTTTTGCTGGCTAATCCAAAAGCTCAAATACCGCCAATTCAATCTAGTTCATAATCTAACTCACAACTTTTTAAGTACATCGACAGTACTTTCAAGAGGTGGATTTGCCTGTTATGGAGTGGCAAGATCAAAGCCACGACCTCAATCCCATTGAAGATTTAAGGGACAAGCTGAAAAAAAGGTTCGAGCTGGAGATATTGCTCCAACATGTCTAAAGGAGCTGCAACGGACGATCGCAGAGGAATGCGAGGCGATACCTCAAGATTTCCACTAATTTTCATGCTGACAAATTCACCAAAAAATGTGCGCTTCATGTTGCCCCTAAAAATAACTTTGTTGGAAGTTTGGCATGATATAAATACTACTGGATAGGTGTTGAAATAGACCTTGAATCTGTATTCAAGAAAATAAAATAAACATTGGATTTTTGATAGTATTGGCCTTTTTTTGAAAATTGATTAATTTGCGAATTTTTTGCGCTCAAGTGTATTTCATGAAATTGATTGCAAATTTTAATTCGTTTTATATCTTAGAGGATGTGGGGGGGAGGGGCGCAGGTATAAAACTAATCGATCCAAAGGATTATATTGCTGCTATTATAATACTTTTTTCGATACTTTGGCTGTATGAAAAATACTTCGATACTTTCGAGCAATTATTGGTACTTTTGAATAAATTCAAGAAATATACTCGAAATTGGATTATGGGTTAAATTTAAGAGAAGAAAACATAACAGTAGTTCAATCCATTGGGTTTCATCTAGAAATCAGGCTAAATCAGGCGCTCTAATTAAAAGATTTGTTGATTAAAACTATTAACATAGGTTAACGTTCTGAGAGAAGTGAAAAATTACTTAAAGGCTCCATGCGAAATGCAGCTCATTCGAATGGAACTCTATGATATAACAAAGCATTATTATTTTATTGGTTTCAATGATAGGTCTACAACTGAAACAATAAATTTAAATTTATTAATCCTCGTTTTGTAATAAAGTCATTAAGTCGCCTTTATTTCTTTAATCCCAATTCGATAAAAGATCGTGGCGACATTTGCCAGAATAGCACAATAAAAATGCCTATTTTATCTAAAACAAAATGTTTTACTTTGGAAATAAGGTATACAGTATCAATACAAAAACTCGAAAATCCTCTCTATTAACGATCTGTTTTGAAGAGATATTCACATTAAAATTAAAAAATTTTGAATTGAACGTGAGGCCCCAATACCTTGATTGATCTGAGCAATCGTTAAATTTAGTAACTTTCCATTAGAATTGTTATTATTGGTAGACTCAGACTTATATTCTAAAAAATGTGATCCTGCTCTAGCCAAGGATTTATGTTTTTAGTATCTAATTTTTTTGGCTCCTAACACAGTATAGGATTACATAGAAACATGTTAAATTTAACGTTAAATTAAAATTTCTCGGAAAATTATTAGGCGAAATATTTCGATCTCAATCGATAGTTGCCACAATCAAATATAGGCGACAGTCTATACCTAGGCCATTTATTTAGATAATTTTGCGAACGAAGTGAATCAAAATTTGTACATTGGTTTTAACAACGGGACTTTAATGCTTAACTTGTCAGAACTCAAAAAATATCATAAATCATATCACATCACGTTCTATTGCTACGACAATGATTTATGATTTTACAATAAAATAAACACTCAACGTGAACCGTTTAAGTAAGGCCATTAGGGGTTGGCAATTAATTTTAGGTCTATTATATGAGAAAAATTATATTACTTTTGTTGAAATGAGTGTTCAAAGCGATTCATAATTACTTAGGAGATTATGGTAAGATTTTTGAAGTAGCAATAAGAAGATTTTACAAGAGAAATGTACCTCTACGACAGCAAACGCATTTAATTAAATAATTGCAGGTAGATGAAGACCAGAGTGTCGTTTTCGTACCAAAAATTACAGCGCGAGGTGAGCAAACCGGAAAAACATATTACTGGTTATTTTATTAATATTGGTTTGCTTGAACGCATGCACGTCATTTTGTTTTTTTAATTGGTGCGTCAAGTGCGGTTTCAATGTTGTTCAAATATTTGAAAATGCAAAATCAAAATCGCATAGCTAACAATCGGTTCCACTGCTCAAAAGCAAGCGAATAGAAGAGGTGAGGTAGACGTCAGCATTATAAATATTCAACCGGGTCAACCGGAACGTTTTATTTTGGTCTAATTGCCATTATTTATTTATTTAAAGAAATCTATTTTGTAATATATGTACATGTATTATTTCAGATTATTTACAGTTATAGTTAAAATTATATTAAAACAACAAAAACTTTAAAACAGAAAAAAATATAAAACAAATTTTGGTTTAAACAATTAAAAATTTAAAAAATAGTCTTTAAGGTTATTTTTAAAGTTGTCCTTTGATAAGTTGAAGTCAAATAGGTTGTCGATTAAGTTGAAAGATTTAGACATCCTATTAATGGGGTTGTTTTCTCCATAATTAGTAGAATGGTGTTCAAGTGCTAAATATTCATAGTTCCAAATGTCGAAATGTTCTGCATGGCACGTGAATATGTTTTCCAAGATGTAAACGGAATCAACATGACCAAGCAAAACGTTACCAATAAAAGCCGCGCCCAAAAGAAGTCGTCTATTTTCAAGCGTGCATATTTTGTAATCCGTGGATCTTGTTGTGTATGGAGGTAAGCGGGCCACATTTTCATGGAATGGTAAGTTGTGGTCGTAATCCTAGTCACTTTTCTTTAACAAAAAAATCAGGAACGTCTTTTGAATGCTTTCAATTCTTTTTATGTTCGGATTCCAGAATAGTATGGATTCCAGACCGTTACAGCGTATTCCAGTTGAGATCGAACATAAGCGAAATAGAGGGAACATAAGGTTTGAATATCATTAAATTCACCTGTCCATCTTTTAACAAATCCGAACATGGCATTCGCTTTCGCAATACAATTTTCAATATGCCTATTGAAACTGGCGTTTACGACAAAATAATGTAACACCTAAGTCTATAATCTCATTGACTCTTTGCAGTACTTCGTTGTTGATTTTGTATGAAATAATTACTGGAATTCTTTTAAGATGGAAAGACATGATTTTACATTTCTTAATATTTAAGTAAATACTCAAAAATATTTTACTTTTAAATCAATAAAAATACAATTAAATTAATAAACAAGCTATTAATATACATCCAATAACAACTCTCTATTAATTTAATAGAAAGTTCTTAAAATAATAACATGGAAACGAATAAAAATAATTATAAATTTAATAATAAAATTGTAGATTGAACAGGTAAAGTATATAAGATTAACAGTAGCAACTTATAATTCAATAATACATATTGTCAATTTAATAAAAATAATTATATCTTTAAAAATATAGAGTTGTTATTTAAATAATGAAGTTGTTAATTGAATAGGCTGAGCTATTGATTTAAAAAAAGGTATATCATGATTTTGATAGCCAGAATAGTATATTTAACAAATATTATTGTAAATTCAATAATAATATGATATTGTTTTAACATTAAGTTATTATCATTTTAACAGAAATTATAATTATATTGACAATATTCTGCAATAAAAATTACAACTGAAACAATTAAATCAATAATCTTAATCTTTTAATATTAAATTTATAATATTCTTAAATTATCTTGCTGGTATGTGTAAAATAAAACATATATAATCCCATTTTTATAAAATATAAATATTTTATTTATTTATCAAAATAAAAATTAAATATTATTCCATTTAAACATTTTATTTCAATTTCTACTATTTCATATTGGTTATATGTATAAATTAAACAAAAAACTTAATATTTATCACATAAGGAAAAAATCAAAGATCCTTTTTGGATTAATAATAAATGATATTCAAAGTGTTGCTATTTGAACAACAGAAACCACAAATATAAAACTAATATTACAAGCTATCACGACATACAAAATATGTATGTATGTGTACTGATTATTTTATAATATTATATTTTCATATATTGTTTTTAAGCGCTTAAAAAACGCTTTGAATTTAAATTTAATTTATAGATAATTTTAGTTCGTTAATTAAAGATTTAATTGAGGAGTGTTGATCGATGTCGTTAGCTTCAATATTATAAAAAAATTGTTGTAAAAAACTCCAAAATAAATTGGCAGCTAGTGGATATTTAAGATTAAAAATATGAAATAATTTGAAACATAGATCTATAGCTCTTGCAACACAGTCAAAATTATATCTTATATTATCATAAAACACAGAAATTTGTTTTGGATCTCCTATAGTTCCTGTGACCAATATTAGCTGCTGAATAGGCAGATTTTCTTGAATTCTTCGGTGTATTAGTTCCTCTAACTGTTGAACAGTGTTACCAACGATAACAAAAGCCATTTGTGAATCACGAATTGAATACTTTTTTTGTTTTTTTTCATTATTTATAGTAGAAACAGTTCTTGCTGTTGGCACCAATATGTAATGTAGTAAGTAAAACGTAGTCAACAATTTACCATTTGTAATAAGAAAGAAAAGAAAATATTCTCTAATACATAGTTATATTTAATATTTCTAAGCAAAACGTACTATGTGTTATTTTATCTGCGTTAAGAAAGTCAATCATAGACCTAGCAGCTGATTCCTTTATTTTGCTTATATAGTTCCATCATCTGTCCGGGAAATTTATCCACTAAAGCCAACATGTCTGTAGCCAAAGGAAACATTGTTTTGAAGTCTATAAGAACCTAAATATATTATACAAAAATGTGTAAATAGAAATGTTTAACAAATTATCAGTTTATAAAAGTTTGGTTACATTAATGGTAATTCAATCAATTATCTTTAATGTTATATTATAATTAAATAAGATTAATACGTACTAGCTTATACCCTAATGGAGCTCCGAAGTGATTCCATTTTTCTAATATTTCAGCAGTCGTTTTAATATTTTTTATATCGTTTAAGAGTTTCGGACCACGTGCATTCGTTACCATTAAGGGATTCTAAATGAGCCTCGATATTTTCTTCTGGCACTAAAAAATTCAAAGTAGATCAAACGTTATCATTAAATTACTTAAAATTGTTTTTTTTCTGCATTCAGATCAAAATGAAATATTTAAAAGAAAATATAGTTTTTTAATTATTATTATTATATAATGTTTGATTTGACACATTAAGACAGTTTTGAATGTTCATCTCAAGATAATAATGAAAACTTTGTTTGTTGAATTTGATTTGATCTGATCACAACAGAAAAATACATATAAAAGATTTTATTAATTGGACAAACAAACAACTATTTAAATTAACATTTCCTAATTTACGAGATTTATCCACTGGCTCATATTCACTTTTGAATGTTGTTAATTTTTTTTTCAACCCGACATTCTGCAAAGATTTTGTTTTGTTAAAATATTTTTGATAAATTTTGCCCGTTACATGTTTTCCTTTTATTTTATGATAATAAGTCGACTGTGAAATTAGTGAAATCAAAAATATTAATTAAGCAGTGAACCTCGTGATGAAATTTGTCAGGAGTTTGTATAGTAAGAATTTTTTTTACAAACTAATATTGTCGAAGTCGTATCTTCTAGCGTAGGAAGACACAATAAAATTTTGCTATTTGTATTAAAATTTAGATGGTTGCTATGCCAATACGTGACATCCAGCGATCAAAAAGATAGAAATTAGTATTACTACGATGCTACTCGTTTGAAGTCTCTTATTGACATAGCAACAAACCGTTTATAGTTAAACACGAATAGTAAAATTGTATTAACACTTCTTATGACGAGCGATACGACTTCGGTAATCGGGGTGAACCTTACAAATTACATCACTAGCTTAGATTAATATAATATTCATTAATTTTAAGTTACAAGGTCTGTTTCTTAATAAGGAGTTTTTTGTGGCTAATTATAGACCGTTTTATTTTCTTTAAAAGAAATTTTTATTGTGCCGAATTTCGGTGGTTTACACCATTTTCAAGGCTTTATGCCTTGAAAATGGAGTAAGCCACCGAAATTCGACACAATAAAAATTTCTATTAAAGAAAATAAAAAGGTCTATAATTAGTCAAAAACCACTCTTTATAATATTCATGTATTATACGATGTATACGTACAATTTCCTCATATATGAATACACCTACTATTTGGTGTGCAATATCTTTAGCTAAATTAGTTGACATCTTTACATTTTTGTTGGCGATAAAATCTATTATATTATTTACGATAAAGTTTCTCTGGGTATCAGTTAATTTTTTTGCTTCCTTGTAATGTGAGATAATTTCCAATCCATAATTGGATTGCTCAACAATTGCTTTAACATCTATCATTCTGCTGTCACATTCTGAAATAGAAATATCTTCTTCCGATAGAGTTGAACAAACTGTTGATGCTTCCGATTTTTGCCACTCAGAAAGTTTGTGTTCAAATTTTACAGCATATTCTAAAGGAAAACCATTCATCAAATTTTGAATATGATGAAGTTTAAACAGTTTTAAAGATTCAATAACCACACTCTTCTGAAAATAAAAAATTAATTAACAAATTGTATAAAAATTAAAAGTAAAGTAGTATATTAAAACCACACAAGCTTACCAACACACTTTGAAAAAATATATTCACAGTTCCAAGATTTTAGCAATTCTTTTAATTTCTCCTATTCTTCTGAATTTACTCCTGCTAAGTGAATAGGATCATTATCAACGTAATTGTTTTGAAGGTTATATTCAGAAAAGGTCAAAACATTTTCGGTTTCTGATCTTATGGTTAGTGGTATAATTCTTCCTTCGTTAGTATACGTAATTTCTTCAGTAGACGACGCCATTAGAGATTTACTATATTTATTTGGTTATATGTTTTATAAAAATTATTTACAAAAATTAAAAAAAAAATATATATAAAAAATACAATTAAATATAATATTTCTAAAATTTAAAATAGTTTTTGATACGAATCATATTTTCTCCAGTAACAGTTTTTACAATATGTATTGGACGTCCAGAAAACCTATTTATATTAATAAATATTTTTTCTACTACAACAGTTTGTTTGTCATCGACTTCAAAAGATTGATAGTGGATATTAAATTTGTTTACTTTAATTTGATCAACTAAAACTATTATATATTATTTTTCTTTATGCACAAATATTTCTATTATTTTAAACAACTCTAATACTTCATTATTTTTTGTTAGAAATTTTTTTTTTTTGATATAAAATACCTTTATATTTAATTTGAGAATAACCTGATACCATAATATCTTCTTGCCCCGGTGGCAAAGTGGTTAGCATGCTTGCTCCAGCGACCGGAGGTCCCGGGTTCGATTCCCGGTGGTGACAAGGAAAAATTTCACGGCTGGTTCAGGATCAATGAATTAATCACTCATTATCCGAAATGAAAATATGATTATGAAACCTCATTTGAGGCGGCCAAATCCCTTGATGGGATGTATAGTGCCAGAGAGAGAGAAAAATAATATCTTCTAATTCAAATTTTTCACAAAGTCTGGTATGATATTCACTACAGATCTCATGTTTATTATCGACATCAATATACTTCCGAATCGATTGTGTTAAGAATGATGTCAATGTCAGCTGAGCTTTCTTACCAAGCGTTAGACAAATATTTTTTCTAGAGTTTGTGGCTCTCGCATAAGTTTTGGTTTCTTTATGTTTTGCTTCAAATGGGAAACACCAATAATTTGTAGGAGCCCTAGAGTAATTAATGACCTCTATATAATGCAGTAAAAGGTGGTGTTTTGGTTTAAGTGTGTCATTAAATAATCTTACATATTCATCTAAGTGTTTTTCAACTAGTCGTGAAAGTAATGTTAAATTTTCATTTGTGATAAATTTGGATAACAAAATATCTATAATTTTTAGAAAATTAATTAAAAAATCCCATACAACGTCATTTTGGGATATCAAATCACCAATAATCAAAGGAAAATAATGAGTGAAACATTTCATTTCGCTAGCAGACATTTTCAACTTACTATTTTTTAGGTCATTAACGGAAATTTCACCAGAAATACTCTTTACATCAATAGGTCCATAGTTAAAATTGAGTTTCCTTCTATTTAATGTTTCCAAAGAGAAAAGTTTCATAGTTTTTGTGTAATATTTAATGACATGACATAAATTATAATGGCAAATACCTTCAAATATATCATGCATAAGGTCTATAAAATAATTTTTCGTAACATGAAAAGAAGGAACTGAATTAAAAATTGAATTTTTCTGGATACCACTTTCTTTGTATGTGGAATTAAAAAGACTACTATTATAATTTGCAATTGTTCTTTTCTGATAGGGAATAACTTTGTTAATAACACGAGCTTCGTCTCTGTGACAGGTGCAGAATCTACAAAAATGTGTCGAAGAAACTGATTTGCTAAAATCGCAAATACTATTGACTCCCAAATTATCTCCTACAATCAATCCTAAGATAAGTAAAACATGGTGATCACCACTTGGTAGATTTAAAGCTATACCGGTCGTTTCTAAAAACTTTATTTCCTCTATTAAATGCACCAAGCTTTTATCATTGCCGAAGGCTCGAAAGTATTCTGATTTTATAAAACCACCAATAAAAACCTTTTCAAAGTTTGATAAAATATCCAAAAACGGAAATGAAAAATAAATCCCAGTTATACTTTCTGAATGGGACCCTAAACAATTATTTATTTCGAAACCATCGAAATATAAAAAATATGGCAAACTATGTTATTAGGATAATTAGAAGTTTTTTCATGCCATATTTGACTTTTAAGGAAGCTAGAAAACACGTTGCGATCAACACAATTTAATTTTAATTCACCAATGGATATTCCTACTTTTTCTAATATTAATTTCATTTGAAATCTTAAAGACAGTAAAACACCTTTAGTTGAAACTACATCATAAACAGCTTCACCATTGTAAGTTATCACATCAACGTCATCATTGATTGAAAATTGTTCTAATGGGCAAAGTAGATCGCTATTAACCAAACATTTATTTAGTTTAAAATCCGAACTAGTATTTTTAAATGGATTTTTTAACAATTCAGATATATTTCTTAAAGAAGAATTTGTTTCTGAAGGAAGATTTTCTAAATCAACCATATTCTCAATATAGTTCGATATTGGGAGCGTTAAATAATTAACTACAAAATTTTGAATTGAATAGACGTATTTTCGATTAAAATAGTGAAGGTTATGTAATTCAACTGTAAATTTAGAAGATTGCTTATACACTTCTTCTAAATCAGATGTACTAATACTAACTAAGCGAGGTCTTTTTGCGAAATCAGAACAATTGTTAATTGTTGAAACTACAGTGGAGTTCTCAATGGGATTTTCAATTATCTGTTCGAGTTCAGCAGAAGAAGCACAATTCAATTCAGAAGAATTTAATTATTTTGATGTGATGCAAGGCTCAAAATTGGAAAAAGATTTATGTTCATGTTTTCTTATATGTTTTCTAAATGAATTATCATTAGAGAAATATTGAAAACAAAGTTCTTCATAACATTGAAATTCACTATCCTTTTGAAGTAAATGAAATACTTTCAAATGAAGCATTAAAGTTTTTACATTAAGAAAATCTTTTTTACACAGAAAACACTTCATAGCTTTCTATTACTAAAAATTATTTTAATAAAATATAGTTACTAATATAAATGAAATAAACTATTTTGTTGACTATAATTTAAAGAATCTGAAATGAAAATTATTTTAAACAAATACATTATCAATAAATAAAACCACTTACTTTGCACTTTTTGCCACAGCAAAATACGATGTTCCAGTTTGGCTTGAATTCCTAATGGACTCTGTTTATTAAGTATACGCTGTAATTGGTATCGTTGGATATACCTCAACGATTCGGCATCCACGTCTGCTTCTAATAATGATAATTCACAAAAAAATATTAATAATAATAAAATACGGTTACATTTTTTACATATAATATGATCACCGTTATAATGTCATCAGTATATCTGTAACCTTTGCCTGCTTTTGACCCGTCAGATGTTTTCGGGCCTACTCGTCGGTAAGGGGGGGCTCATTGGTCAAAAGCGGTTTTGGCAAAGCACATTATTTCCACCTGACTTACGACACGTTTATCCACCCTCCTAACTCTCACATCACCATAATTAGATTTAATTTACCAAATCATTTCTTGATTCAACAACAACCACAAAAAATTTAATAGAGAAACTCGAATTATCCTAACCGTTAGAATCTTAATACTAGATAACAGTAGGCACAAGAAACTATATTTAAGATACGAAAAAAAAGAAATGACGGAATTTAAATATTTTACTAACCAAAGCAAGAATAAAAACCACAATGAAAAGACACGATCATTACAATATGGTTAACGAACGCTACTTTACTCAATAAAACTAAAAAAAAATGTAAAGAAAATTTATATTTTGGTAGATACCTTAATCCTTCCAATAGGTCGTGGTAGAAGGCGATATAATCATTGCCGATGCACTGATATCATACGCCGCTCCGATTTTCCCACAAGAAATGTCGCCTGCTCGTAGACTGCTCGCGTGTAGGACCTCGTGTGTACCGATCCCCGAGATGTTGCGTGCTCTGGCACACTCAACGTTCATAGATGTTTTTAATATTTGGCTGCTACATAAACTACGAAGGTGAATCGTATACAGCTAAGCTCAATTTGTTGTTGGTATGATTTTCGCCGTTGCTAACTGATATCGTGAAGACTTTAACCGTAGCACTGGTTAATTACTAATTAACCAACAATAACTTTATTTGGCTTTCCACCAAGTGCAATACACATTTAATTTTTATTTATTTAATTTTTTTTTTTTTTTTTTTTGCAATTTAATAATCGTTCATGGCGTTTATGATGCTTAAGCCATAAATCCACAATTTAATAATGGTTTTCTTTATAGAACTGGTTAATAATTAAAACTTTGATAAACTTAAATTTTATTGAACTTTATTAAATTTAATTATTATAATTCTTATATTTATTTAAGTTTCTTTTATAATTCATACATTTATTTAGTTTAAAAAAAATCAGACTTGATTACAACTTTTTAATTATCTTTATATACCAAAAAATATCAAAAAAAACTGATCGCTTCACTGGCGTCTTTATTTTTGCCTTTTGCGGTCTCTTCTCTACTGACTTCCAATTTTGTTCGTTTTTTTTATTTTCTCTTTTGGTCATCCTCCTCCTCAATAAAAAAAAATTCTATAGGGGGGGGGGGGGGGGAAGGTCAATATGGTAATACCAAGAGAAATATTTTATGGTTCTATGTGTTTATATCGATAATCGATAAATTAATAACACCATAATAGCGGGGTTCTATACCAATCGTTACAGGACAGATTCGAAACGAATGGCTGATTCATTCGTCAGGTAATTAATTTCGAATCTGAGTTTTAATATTATGGTTTTATACATACATATATTTATACATTAATCATGATTTCAAGTCTTTAGCGTGGTATTTTCCTAGAACTTTTCCATTTTCATCCCTGCACAATTACGTGACATTGCCAATTTTCTGATCAATTACCGCCTTTATATACCTTGGGAAAAATTTTGCACAAACATTCTTGGATGTATCACTTTGAGGATGTTGCCGTATATATACTATTTGTCCAGGATTGAATTGGATGTGTCGCGTACGAAGATTATAATGTTTGGAATATCGATCGTAAGCTGCTTTGAGATGTTTAACGACTGCAGAATGGACTATAGAGATTCGATCATTTTGTGGTAAAACTTCCACATCATCTCCCAGTGACTTTAAATCTTTCAATAACTCATAGGATTTACCATTCGTGATCATTTGATATCCGAATAATAAATAGTATGGTGGATGTTTAGTAGATTGGTGGATTGCTGTCCGTAGTGCACAAGCAATTTCCGGCAGAAATTTATCCCATGTTTTATGGTTTGATTCGTTTTGCACATAAGCTCGGATTGCTGCCACCACGGAACGATTAACGCGTTCAGACGCGTTTGCCTGAGGTGAGTAAACAGCAGTTTTGCTATGAGTAATGTTGAATTCAGCCAGCAGAGTTTGAAAATTTTTGCTAATAAACTGCGGTCCATTATCAGTACGAATTATCTTGGGTATTCCAAAAACCAGAAATACCTCGTTTCTTAGATAAAGGGTTATCCAATTCAAGCTTGATAAAGTAAACTTAAAAAAAACACACAAAATATTCGGAATGTATTGTAATTTTTATTTCATTTTACAGATTGATCCTTGTAGTTTATTATTTTAGTCGTGGTACTGGAACTCAATGGCTTTAACAATACAAACTTAGTGAATTGGTCTAATATGACTAAGATGTACGTATTTCCGCATTTAGACCTTGAATACGGACCCATAAGATCCACGTATACATATTTTCATGGTCGGGATGCGAATGAAGTTTTCCCCAAAGGTGGTTTAGTGATTACGTTTGAACTTTTCGTCGTCTTGCAGACGTCGCAATTTTTTACAAAATCGTAAACTTGACGTCTTATTCCAGGCCAGTAGAAATATTGTCTTAGGCGCGCTAAGGTTTTTATTATTCCTCCATGCGGTGCGAGTGGATTCTCATGCAATTGTCTAATTAGGTGGTCGGTCATGCTTATCGGAATCCAAATTTTCCAATTAGGTATGCCTGAGAGCGATGGTTCCGGAAGGTTTCCTATTTTAATATAGATCCTATCCGCTGAAATTTTAAACGAAGGATATTTTTCTGGATACTCGAGGATATTGTTTCTCAGGGTTTCATACTCTTGGTCATTGAAAGCGACCGAGGAAAAGTCTACGAATGGAGGAATGTCGAGGGTCAACGAATCGCAATACATCCTAGATAAGGTATCGGGTACTACGTTCTCCGAACCACGCAGTGTTGTATATCAAAATTGTAAGCCTGTAGCTTTAGGCTCCAGCGGGCGAGTCTTCCATTTAGGTCCTTTTGGGCCATCAGCCACTTCAGACTAGAATGGTCCGTTATAATGGTAAGTTGATATCCCTCAATGTAGGGTCTAAACTTTTTGACACTAAGCACAGCTGCCAGACACTCTAGTTCAGTTGTGCTATAGTTGGTCTGTGCTTGAGTAAGTTTTTTAGACATGAAGCAGATTGGTCTTTCGTTGCCTTCTTGGTCTTTCTGGTAAAGAACGCTTCCCACCCCAGTTTTGGAAGCGTCGCACCGAATCCAGAAAGGTTTCGAATAATCGGGAGTTATTAATAATGGAGCCGTTGTTAATAAATATTTTAGTTTCTCCAGGGCTTCTTGGGCCTCGCTTGTCCAAACGAATTTGGCCTGCTTTTTTAAGAGGTTAGTGATCGGAGCCGTGACTTGCGCATAATTTGTTATAAACCTCTGGTACCATCCCGCCATTCCGAGAAGTCTGCGAGTTTGCTTAATGCTCGTAGGTGCGGGAAAATTTTTTATGGGTTCGATTTTTTCGGGATCCGTTTTTAAGCCACCGTCTCCTACTATATAGCCCAAGTATTTTATGCGTTTCATAAAAAAATGGCTTTTCAAGACATTTATCGTAAGTCCAGCGTCGGGAAGACGTTTTGATACTACTTCTAATAGTTTTAAATGTTCTTCAACTGTGGCGGACGTAATCAGGAGGTCATCCAAATAGACAAATATTTGATGGTGAAAGCAATGGGGGATCACTTTGTCCATCAAACGACACATAGTTTGAGGAGAGTTACATAACCCAAACGGCATTACTCGGAATTGGTACAGCGGTCGACCAGGAACTGTGAACGCCGTTTTATCTCTAGATGAAGGAGCGAGTGGTATCTGCCAGAAGGCGTCTTTAAGGTCAATGCTGGAGATGTACTTTGTTGAGTTTAACCTGCCAAGAAGTCCGTTAATTAGTGGCAAGGATAGGCATCTTTTTTCGTCACAGCATTGACCTTTCGCGAATTGAGGCATAACCTGACCTTGTTAGGTTTCCGAATCAGCACAACTGGAGACGACCATGGACTCGAGCTCTCTTCTAGGACACCAAGCGCCAACATTCGGTCAAGCTCTTTGTACAACAGCTCCTGAATCGCCGGAGAAACCGAGTAATGCCGCTGCTTGATGGGAGGACTATCACCAACGTCTATTTGGTGTTCAAGCAAAGTGGTATGACCTAGTCCGTTCTTTTCAAAAGATGGTAACGTATCAAGAATTGTATTTAATGCCATCGATTGAGTGTGGGTTAGGATGTGTTTATTATCCTCCACATCTGTACATGTAGGCGATTCTATAGATTCCACGAATTGCGGCATAATACTAAAGGTATTCCAAAAATCTATACCCAGGTACATTTGTCCTTGTAAAGTAGGAACCAGATAGAATCGAATACGATTGGTTTTATTATTGAATTTAACCGGTAGATCCACAAAACCTACGATTTTACTTTACGAACCATCTGCCGTGGATACTTCCGCTGTGATTGATTTATAATTGATTGTATGCAGCAGTTCCCTCGCACCATTTCCGAGGATGCATATAGATGCCCCGCTATCCATCAGCCCACGAAAGTGCATCCCATTAATTTCAATGATAGCGTATGGTCTTTGATCGGTTTCAGTTCGTATAAAGGTTTCAGCACACGCTCGCATAAAATTTCGTCGGTCTCTCCAATATTTTATATTTCTGGGATATTCTTTTACGATTATGTTTGTGTCAGGTTTTCCACGAGCGAAAGTGTTATCTGTATCGGGAGAGACATATTCCGGGCTAGTAATTGAATTTAGCGGTATCGAGGGGGTTCGGTGTTGGTAGCTGCCGAAATATATTTCTCGGGTGCTGCCGAAGAGGTCGGAGTTCGGGTCAAAATTCTTACCGGTCGAGTCATACCCGTTCTGTTCACGCCCGGTGACGGGTTTTCCGCTATCCCTTGACAGTGGGTACACTGTGGTTTGATGGTGTTTGGAGCTCCACAACCATAACAAAAGAGTATTTGCGGTGGTAAGTTACACTCTTGGTAACGGTGTTCCGGCATGCGGCAATTCCAACAGATCAGCTCTTGTCTGGAGGTGATATAGCTAGATTGAGAAGTATTCGAGGATTTATTCGTTGGTTTCGCCATAGCCTCAATATAGTAGCCAGATTCGCCCGTCAACATAGGTGGTTGTTCCGTCTGTATATACTGATGAGGTAGCCAAGGTAAAGAAGAAGTAGTATTTTGCTTTGGTACTCGTAATTCATCGACAAATCGTACTCTTCGATCTACCGGAGATGACCGTTTGCGACGTTTATTTTCCCAAAGTCGTTCGTACCGATGAGCAATCATTCGCAACTCTTCAACATACGTGAAGTTCATGTGTATCGTCATCTGTTGCAGGTCGTAACTCATATTTTCGCGGATTATATCTAAAAGTTCTAATTCTTGAAAAGGACGGATAAGACGATGGTTCATACTCTCAATTTTCAGAATAAAGTCACCTATAGATTCACTAGGCTTTTGTTTGCGAGTTTCTATAATTCGTCGGGTGGTGCGATCCGTCTCTACACTACTGAAACGCTGGATAAGAGCCTGTTTTAAATGCTCATACGTTGCGTAAGGGTAGTTACGAGTAAAGACCCAATACCACTTCTCTGCCACACCTCTGAAGAATTTTGGTATAACGGCAAGTATTTGGCTGGTAGGTACCTGTTCACGCCTTGCAAACGATTCTAGCATGAAAACGAAATCGTGCACGTCCAAGCCATCTTTAGTTCCAGAGAAAATAATATTCCATTTTGGCTCGGTTTTGATCAAATGTGGCATTGTTGCTTGCATTGGTGTGGGAGTCGGATCTATTTCATAATTATACGTTTGCCCGTTGGACGTCACCGGTGTAAATTTGTTCGTATGGTCAACCGAAACCTTTCGTAATTCCATGTTTGGTTTATCAACCAAATAATTATTAGTTTGTAGGTTGCGATTAGAAGTTCTAGGAATAGTACTAGTTATTACCGAAGCGGTTAAAGGTGCTATGCCGCCTAGATTCCTACTCCACGTCCCCTGAGTCGTGTCTCGAGTAAATGTTGTCAATATCGGGTTAGTTTCGGTATAACTCGTAGGATGTGTTGATTCCGAAGTCATTGATAACGATGTAGGAACTGATAAAGTGGGAACCTTGCTGTTTAGTTGAAGTTCGCTTAATGTTTCAACGACAGTAGACACCGGATTACACATTTTTTCTTTTTCTATAGTCGCCAGATGTTGCGTGTATTTTTCCAAACAGATTTCGAATAGTTGCTCGAGACGTCGCCATTGGTTTATTAGTTTATTTACGTCGTTATCCTGATGGAAGCATCCTTTAAGCCTGTACGTCCGGTCTTTCCAGTGCTTAATTCTGTATTTAATATCTGCTATAATATTGGATTTTATGACACGATCGTCCTCTAATATTTTACTAATTACTGGGACTTGGGTTTGACATAGTTTTAATTCTTGTGCATAGTCAACAGCGTGAGTATGCGATGGCCTCTCCGATGGATTATCTTTCTCTAATTTTAGACAAGTATATAATTTTTGTCCCCAGTCTTTTTCTGTAACATCTATGTTTCTTACTAAACCTTCCACTTCAATATCCTCGTCGCTTAGCCCTTTTAAAGGGTTCCACTCTTCGAATTGATTCATCATTACTCCAACAAAAATTTATAAATCAGGGAAAAAATTTTAATCAACGACAATCAAGTAAATAAGGCAAAATCCTCGTCACTATAAATCCAAAAATTATCGAAAAGTTCAAAATTTAATTCAACGCAAGTAATATAACCTTGCACAAAAACCCGACATATAAAATACACGACGCTAAGTTTAGGCTTGTGCAGAGATGAAAATACGAACAATCCAGGAAAATGTTTACTAATAACAATATTTAGAGTTCTGGTTGTATATAACATATTATGTCTATACAATTATGCTTGTATAAGAATGTATTAATATATCTATATATGTATTCAATGTATTTTTATTTAGGATAACTAATAAGAAATTATACTATATTTTATTATAATATCAATATGATGATGTTCATTATGGTGATGTGAGTGAAAAGTAATGTAAATAAACGTATAAAACAACAACATTAGTTAAAAAATGCTATTTCTGGGCTTTAGTAACGTTTCACGATTAATACTCAGGAACGTTTGGTATGATATTTAGAAAAGTAGACCAACCTCAAAGAGATACTGACTCAATCAGAAATTCAATCGATGAAGTTGGTTTACCACGTCAATTAATATCGACCAAAAGAAATTTATATTAAGCAATGACTGTTATTCTCTATATATATATGCAGCAATTCATCAAGAAATCTTAATAATCGAACAGTCAATTGATGGATTGTTGGCATGTGGTTAAGCTATATAAAAAGTATTAAAAACACATGACAGAAATTAGCATGATTTATGGCCCAGCTATATTGAATGAAATTAAGTACAGGATTATTTATTTAAGTGATAACCAAAAAAAATAATATAAGTTAATTGCGAAATGGCTTTTACACGATAAACCGGAATTCGAATTTTCTCGACTAGTCAACGGATTATGGGGTCAAAGATAAAGTGTTATATGTGAATGATGTTAGCCAAAATAGTACACAAGGTCTATATTAGCGTTTACGTCATTTTGTAAGCACTATAACGGAAACAGTAAAATTTGAACGTTAAGAAAAAAAAATTATGTATAAAATTATAAACGAATAATATGATTAATTTACAACTTTCATTATACTCGAGGAAGCGGAAATCGAAAATTACCGAATATTCAACGGATCCTTGAAATAATTAATGATTATAATTAACCACGTGGACCAATTCAGGTCCCTGCTCGGGCGCCATTTTGTAACCTTTGCCTGCTTTTGACCCGTCAGATGTTTTCGGGCCTACTCGTCGGTAAGGGGTTTACCAAATCATTTATTGATTCAACAACAACCACAAAAAATTTAATAGAGAAACTCGAATTATCCTAACCGTTAGAATCTTAATACTAGATAACAGTAGGCACAAGAAACTATATTTAAGATCGAAAAAAAAGAAATGACGGAATTTAAATATTTTACTAACCAAAGCAAGAATAAAAACCTCAATGAAAAGACACGATCATTACAATATGGTTAACGAACGCTACTTTACTCAATAAAACTAAAAAAAAAATGTAAAGAAAATTTATATTTTGGTAGAAACCTTAATCCTTCCAATAGGTCGTGGTAGAAGGCGATATAATCATTGCCGATGCACTGATATCATACGCCGCTCCGATTTTCCCACAAGAAATGTCGCCTGCTCGTAGACTGCTCGCGTGTAGGACCTCGTGTGTACCGATCCCCGAGATGTTGCGTGCTCTTGCACACTCAACGTTCATAGATGTTTTTAATATTTGGCTGCTACATAAACTACGAAGGTGAATCGTATACAGCTAAGCTCAATTTGTTGTTGGTATGATTTTCGCCGTTGCTAACTGATATCGTGAAGACTTTAACCGTAGCACTGGTTAATTACTAATTAACCAACAATAACTTTATTTGGCTTTCCACCAAGTGCAATACACATTTAATTTTTATTTATTTAATTTTTTTTTTTTTTTTTGCAATTTAATAATCGTTCATGGCGTTTATGATGCTTAAGCCATAAATCCACAATTTAATAATGGTTTTCTTTATAGAACTGGTTAATAATTAAAACTTTGATAAACTTAAATTTTATTGAACTTTATTAAATTTAATTATTATAATTCTTATATTTATTTAAGTTTCTTTTATAATTCATACATTTATTTAGTTTAAAAAAAATCAGACTTGATTACAACTTTTTAATTATCTTTATATACCAAAAAATATCAAAAAAAACTGATCGCTTCACTGGCGTCTTTATTTTTGCCTTTTGCGGTCTCTTCTCTACTGACTTCCAATTTTGTTCGTTTTTTTTATTTTCTCTTTTGGTCATCCTCCTCCTCAATAAAAAAAAAATTCTATAGGGGGGGGGGGGGGGGGGGGGGGAAGGTCAATATGGTAATACCAAGAGAAATATTTTATGGTTCTATGTGTTTGTATCGATAATCGATAAATTAATAACACCATAATAGTGGGGTTCTATACCAATCGTTACATATCGATTTTGTCTCGTGAGTTACTCATTTAAAATGAGTGAAGCAAAAAAAATCGAATACGTACACAGTGTATAATACACAATTATGTCTTTGTATTTGTATTTTTCTTTTGTTCGTATTTGTGTCATTTGTATGATGAACAGCACCAAAATAACGCGATCCGGGCGAATCGGTTTAATTTGTATGGTGCTTATTTCGTTTTCTCAGCACATTACGTTTGCTCTCGAGCTGTGGAGTGTCATTATTTAACATGCTAATGTATTTTATATTTTCTATTATCATAAATTAATTGTACATCTATTAATAAAATTTTATAAGTAAATTTATTTTAAATTCCATAAATTTTAAAAATAAAATGTTAATTAAAAAAAAATCGAAAATACATAAACAAAATGGCAAAAATATGACGTTTACAATGGTTAACCCTTTGAGTGCCAAAAAGCGCAATCCTGTTCCTCAATATACTAGCCGAAATCATGTTTACACAAAAAAAGAATGATACGTGACTTGCATATGCAGAAAAACAATCATACGCACGAAAATAACACAAACACATATGCTACTACTATATTATTCCGGTTATACTCATTTCGTTTCACACATTTCGGGACAAAATTGGTATACAGGTATTGTTGTACGTCATATTAGCAGGGTATCCTTCAATTTCGCGTTTATTCCTAAAGTATTTTTTGAATACGATCCGACCGAATTGGATTTGAGTTTGATCAAGATTCGACCTGTATTTTCATTTGAAATAAATTTTAAATTCATTACTATGTTGTAGAAACGTAGTTTCGTCCGCTTCTAACCCGCTTTTCAACATTTTGGCATACGCTTTCGACTTCCGATTTTTTGAGTTAACTTGTTCTATCATCAAACCAATGAGGGTGAGCATTTTGTGGTTTACAGCACATAGGTACAGACAGTTCGAAGCCTTGAAACATGATGTCAATAAATTTGTCCACATTTTCGTTTATATCAATGGAACTGAGAGTTATTTGCCAGTTAATGGATTCTAGGTAACTTTGTAGCCCCACACGGTTAGTTTTTTTAAAGTTGTATTTCATTGGTTGTAGGTGTTCTGATCTCGCCATTATAGTTAAGTCATATACAATATTCAAAGATTTGTGATTGACATCATTTATGACAAAAGGTAATAGGGATTCAGAGATTTTAAAGGTGTCAATTGTGTTTATTTGGTTCAAATTAAAATCAAGCATGGCGTCCACAAATAAAGATTCCGCATCTTTTTTTATATTGCAAGGTAAAATACAGTTTAGTTCTGGGTCCAAATTCCAAGTGATTCCATATCATACACCGATGTGTATGATTTGAAGAATTTAAAAAACAAAATGATTACCGTATTCCAAAAATATATGTGGCTGGCTCATTACAGACTTAGGGCCAGGGGGCATATTACCGGGTGTTTTACCCTATCTAAATTTTTCTAAATCTGAAACTTAAATTGTATTTAACAATGATTTTCATTTTCCTTATTTTCAGGTAATTCTTTTTGATTAGACAACTTTTAAAATAGTCGAAAACATAAACCGTAAGTTTTTAAATAATGTAACACTTAAAACAAAAAATTAATTAAATAGCATATTTATTACATGTTATTGAACGTCGGATTTGAAGAAAAACGATTCACCTACAAAACTCAAAACTATTTTTAGTTTTTCACAATAATTTATCGAAGTGCAAGAGCATAAATAAATAGAACGATTTAATCAAAATCAATCCAAATGCGATTGTATAAAAAAACAGTTTTCCACTACATACCAGAAAACAATTCAGCTTACTTTCAACAACTCAGCGAAAACCAACAACAATCAGTAACCGAAAAAATGCCGTTAAATTAAAAACTCCAAAACTGATCGAAAAATTGCAATTATTTCGTTTTTTTTATAAATTTTATTTCATTTTCTATTTTAGCGTTTTTTTTCACTGATTAAATTAGAAAAATGGTGTGGAAAATAAAACATTTTCCAAATAAATAGAACTAAAAACTCGAATACGTATAACCTAACACAAAATCGTACAAAGTGGAAAACAATTTATTTTTTCGTGTGTCTCCGCGAACGATATTTTATTTTTATTTTTCAAATCGAAAATTTTCTGAAAAACATCACAACAACAAAATATTTTCCTCGGTGAAAAAAATACCAAAAAACCATTATCATCTGGAAAATGGGATGATGGAAAATAAAATGTTTGTGCCCATGAGTGAGAAATAGTAAAATTTCGGTATGTAGATAAAATGCAATGACATTCTATATCACAACTGATACATTTTTCAATTTTCTTGTTTTTCTTTTTTTTGGAACATTGATTGGAAAAAGCTCTTTTTTAGTGTGTTCGTAATCAAATTTACTTGCAAACTATTTCATTTTCAATAGATTTTTTTATTTTTTTTTGTGATTATGATGAAAATTTTAATTTACTGATATCACAAATGTAAGTGAAGTTCTCTTAGCAGGAATAAATCAATTCTGGATATAATTAAAATGCTATTAAATATTTTTTTTAACCAATTTGCTTTGGTTAATGTATTTTACCTTTACTGAAATTCCTAGTTAGATTTATTTGTTAGGTACGTTTAGTTGTTGTAGTGTAATAAAATGTACCACGCATACCGAACTACATGTGCGGTCAAAATAAATTCAAGTGTTTTTTTTATTTTATTTCAAATGCAATAATAATAACTCTTCTTAGAAGCACATAGGCATTCATTTCTTAATTCTTTGCTGTTGTACTTCTTGTTCTACAAAAAACCTTAATCCCAAATCTAATAATATTTCTAATTTTCCAAGCATGATAATAAATTATTACCGAACAACAATATAAAACGAAAACAAACTTTTTGAATTTATTTCCTAAAAATAAAATAAAAATCTTCCATCTTTCCTTTAATTAATTGGCTTCCATATTTGCTTGCTGCTGCCTCTCTCAGTATTTTCATCTGGTTTTTTTTCTGTAAAAATTTACAATTTTCATTCGTTAATTATTATTTTTTTTTTTTTCATATAATTTTTTATTTTTGTTCCTTCTTAACATAAAATAAATTCTTTGTAACAAATCTAATAATGAAAAAAAAAACTTTTTCTATTTAAACTTCTAAAGTTTGTGTAATTTAAAAAAATAAATATTATTATATTTATTTTTATGTTACAGTATTTTATAATTATTATATTTAATATTATAGTATTTGTTCGGTAATTGTTGTGTCGCGCAAATATATGCCATCGACATACATACCGATGCATAAAATACAAAATTTCAACGGGCAAGGTATTTAAAATTTTAAAAATTTACTCGATACAACCGTGGGTGTTTCATGATAAAATTATATAATTAATTTAATGAAAGCTACTTTCGAATGTAAATTATATATACCAAGTATTAATTTAATTTACCGTATACACTAGATATTGTGCTATACGTGGAATACTTAAAATAGGAATACAGCGTAGCGTACATAGATTACCATAAAAAATTTAGTAACAAAATATTTTTTAGCATCACTAATTTTTTTTTTTTTTCAAATCAATTTCTTATTAGCTTTTCATCGATAAATAATTCATTTGTAATGTGGGAAATGTAAAATGTACTATTTTTTGTAAAAATTACACTTATTATGGATAAGACCGAAAATTATTGGTGTTCTGTGCTGTAAATATTTAAATAAAATTATAGAATTTTCTTTACTTACATACAAGCTATTATAATATTTATCATAATCGGTCTCTAAAGGTGAATATATTTTTATTTCATTATTGTGTGAAAAATAAAAATTTGATATTAAAATTATCACATATAAATATTGAATGAAACATTTTTTTGTTATATGGTATTGGTTATTAAGTGCCATGAATATAAAAATAGCGATATATTAAGTGTAGTTGAGTGTTTTTATGAATAACAATAAATTTTTGCAAAGTCTGCAGCTTGATGTTCTCACGTTAAAGTTGGCTTTTTGATAGGAGTTAGTTTTATAGTTATTTTGGCGTTCTTCGGTTCGACCCAGCCAACTAACAAAATCCATTTGGATTTTTTTTTAACAATTTGCTTTATTTATTGAATCTTTCAAACATGAAAATAACAATAAGTTTTCACATCTTAATAACTAAGGTAATTATGTAAATCTGCGGGAGCAGAATCAACGAGTATAAACAATGAGTATAAACTTAATAATTTTATAATTTATGTTATGACAGCCATCGTTTTCTTCTTTAATCGCGAAGACAAAGATATATCTTGTAGGTTTCGCGCCAGCAAATTCGGATGAGATACCAGTTTCCCTGCATAGCTGATCCGCATCTTTTTCAATTCGTCTTTGACAGTTAGGATGCTAAGGTCCTTATGTATATTTTTGTTTTGTCAATGTCGATATTCAAATTTGAGGTTGATTGCCATAATTGACACCCATACGACCAAATTGGCTTAATCATTGTATTATACAGAAAAAGTTTATATTCTAGGTCAATAGTTGAATATTTCCCCATCAACCAAAGCATTTTATCAATTTTTAATTTGATATGGTCTCGTTTCGTTTCAATATGTTTTCGCCAAGTTAACCGTCGGTCTAAATGGACGCCTAGATATTTTGCTCCATTTGATTGAGGGATTGGTATTCCATTCATTGTGACAGGTGGACAAGTAAGCTTATTTAAAGTGAATGTTACGTGGGTCGATTTCTCTTCATTGACCTTTATCTTCCATTTCTTTAGCCATATTTCGATGTCATAAATATGTTGTAGAATTTCAGACGCCGTTTCTGGATTTTTATGACTACATACGATTGCCGTATCATCTGCGAAAGTAGACGTCAGAATTTGCGAAGACGTTGGTAGGTCTGACGTAACAATTAAATATAACGTTGGGCCAAGCACACTACCTTGAAGTACTCCAGCCAGAATGTTTTTCTCGTTCGATTTGGAGGTGTTGTATTTGACATAATATCTGCAATTTGGCAAATACGAAATCATAAGTTGATAAATTTCTGGTAATTGAAGATTTATTTTATGAAGCAGACCCTCGTGCCAAACTTTATAGAATGCTTGGGCAACATTCAAGAATACGGCGGAGCAGTATGTTTTATCTTCGTATGCTGACCTTATTTCTGTAGCTACTCGGTGCACTTGCTCAATGGTTCCATGCTCGGCCCTGAAACCATATTAATGACTAGGGATGATATTTCGTAGTTCCGGTTTAATATTTTCGAATACTTTCGAGACGATTGGCAGTAGGCTTATTGGTCTATATGACGAGACTTTGGTAGGCTCCTTGCCAGATATATATCTTGATTCGTAAATTTAATTGAATATTTGAGCCAGTCGTCCAAAGGCGCACTCAGGCAGTTGTTTAAGCATTTCACCTGTAATTCGATCATACCCAGGGGCTTTCTTTAATTGAATTTGATGTGCAATAATAAACTTTACCAGTGGTTTCTTTATCTTAAATTTCCTCACAGTTCTGATTGCTATATTATCTGTTTGAACCACCGATAATCCAAGGTTTAGAGTGAATACACTTTCAAGGTGATCAGCAAAGGCTTTAGCTTTTTCTTCATCACTTCTAGCCCATTCACCGTTTGAACGACGAATTGGCGGATTTGGTTGCTGAGGCCGTTTAAGGTATTTAGTGGCCTTCCATAATGAATAGTTCGTGTCCGAATGGGGAGATAATTCTTTAAGATAATTTTGCATATAATCCATCTTATTTTTTTGTAGTAGACTTTGTAGTTTCCTTTTTGCCTGATTAAAGTTATGTTTAGCATCTGGTGATCGATTAATTTGCCAGATACGTCTTAAGCGACGTTTCTCTGTTAACATTTTTTCTATTTCAGCGGATGTTATGGTGTGTCTTGTATGTTTGTTCTTCGGTTTAGGCGAGGCCGAAATAGCTGCGTTGACTAATAGATCATTAAAGTTTTCCATAGCAATGTTTATATGGTTCGTCGTCTGCAGTGTGGACGTTAGGTCGATACGTGAACTGATGTACATCTTAAATTTCAACCAGTTAGTGAAGTTGTTTGTTAGATAGTTATTTGTAGAACACGGCTTTTGGTTGGCCCAGTAATGTAGTAAGACCGGAGAGTGGTCAGATGATAATTCTAAAAGTGGTTTAGCTTGAATTATTTCTCGGTTTATTTTACTTGTGACTGCAAAATCTTGGACGTCAGGGATTTTTCGACGATCAGTAGGCCAATAAGTTGGATGGCCACACGACGCAACATCGTAGTAGTTTTCTTGAATAACATTCATTACGTCAATTAGGTCAACTCCCGTTGGAGTAGTCAATCTTGAACCCCAGTAGGTATATCTGCCGAATCGTTATTATTTGGTGGGCAATATATTGAAGCGGTGACTAAGCTTTCTTTGTCGAGGTCAACAGACACAGAGGTTGCTTGAATTTTCTCAGTGCTATATTCATTTAGAACATAATGGCAAATCCGTTTTATAATTATAGCAGTTCCTCCGTGACTTCTGCCCAAGGGATGTTTTGTATCATAAACTTCGTAACCATTAATTCTGAAATTGTGTTTATCGGTTAAGTGGGTTCCAGAAACTAACATAAGATCAATTTCGCGTTTAGCTAGGAAATGTTCTAATTCAAGTTTGCGTTGGCTTATACCGTTTGCGTTCCAATGGCATATCTTGGTAGATATGCCATTGGATGCCTGATAGTTTATCGGAGACCTTCTAGTTTCTGGATCAGTGGTTTGATTTTGAAGCATTGCTTGTAGCATATTTTGCATTGTCTTCATTAATTGCATCATCATTTGCATGAAGATCGCTTGCGTATGTTGGTTTGCTGGTTGGTATTCTGTGCGAACGAGAGTCATTTGGCGTACGCGGGGGTATATTATTCTGCGCATCTGCTGTAGTTTTATACTGCCTCGTGGGACGTGACAATTGACTAATATTTATGTAGACTGGGCATCCTCAGTAGTTTGCAGTGTGGATTCCACCGCAATTGCTGCATTTCCTTTCAGTTGAAGAGTTCTTTGGTTTTGAGCATTTTTTGGTTTGGTATAGCTCCCCGCATACGACGCATACTGATATCAACTTGCAATATGTCCTTGAGTGACCATATTCTTGACAGTTTAAACACTGTATTGGTCCGGACCTTTTCTTTGGTTCTTCAACAGTTATGCGTCTGTGTATGGGGTACTTTAGTTTATATATTGAATGAACTTCTCCCTTTTTCAAAATGCTTTCGGATGGATCCAGTTCAACTTTGACCATTGTTTGTGGTTGCTTTAAGCGGTGCATGATTCTATATACATTCTGTATCTTAAATCTATCTTCAACAAGCGTAGCCTGGATTTCGGTTGTTTCAACTTGGACATCGATGCCTTTAATAACGACTGAAAGAACCTTTGAAGACTTCAATCGATATGTATAATAATTTCTGTTGTGAGCATCGTACAAATTAATGACCTGTCTATAGTCGTTGACCTCATGTGTTTGAATTTTTACTTCGTGTATATTGGCTCGAAGTAAATTTGTTACGTGAAATGTTTTCCCATTTGTTAGCACGTTTCAAATCGGTTGTTTAGCGGTAGTTTGTGTTTTTCGACGTTCGATTTTTTACTTATCAGTAGTTTTTCTGCTTTTGGACTATCCCTTTTCCGTTTTACGGTAGTATAGCGATCGATGCCAGTTTGTGTCAATTGAACATTGCGTTTAGTGCTCTCTTTAAGACTTGTATCGCTAGGCTGCAGCGCGACGAGCTTGTATAACCAGCGCACCCCATTTGGAATGCAGGAAGGATTTTCCCTACAAATATTTGCCGCAAATCGACTCAGAAACATGGTTGTCATTAAATTTTGATTTTGTAAAAGTTTTAGTTTTTCCATCCGCATTAATTTTATGTTATTAAGACGTGGTATTACATAAGTGCAATGTGTTTTGCGGCATTTTCAAGACATTGACAACGATAATTTGGAGTTGAGATAAGTGCTGATAACAGAATTGTTGCTTGATCCAAAAATCTTTTTCATGACATATTACACGATTACATTGAAATGGAAAAAGTTATTTGGTACCACCGCCAGGACGGATTTCTATGTACTGGGTGAGAGGACCTACTGTGTCTTTGAAGTCCCGTTTTACTCTACTGGTATGAATAGACTGGGCATTACTCTCTGACTCTGAGTTGTTAGTTATGGTTAGCCGACATACTTTATGATATTTCGTTTAAACGTGTTATCTTTATATTTAAGGGAGACTATTCTGACGAGTCCATCTTGCCCAGAGTGTAGTTCGACGACCCTTCCCAGTGGCTAGTACGTGGGTCGTAAATATTCTTCCTTGAAGATCATTAATTCTCCCACTCGAAAGTTATATTGTTCAAGAAATCATTTTGGCCTATGTTGTAAACGCGAGAGGCAATCCGTGTGCCATTTCTTCCTACATCATTGACTGAGTTTGGTTATCAGATTCCATCTTCTTGTGATGTGGCATTACTATAATGGATCTCCCTGTTAGGAAATGCGCTGGACCAAGAACCCGTTATTTTATGGGTCGTTTGAGAGAGGAGCTAGTGGCCTAGAATTCAAGCGTCAATATTACTTTGGCTCTCCATAATCCTCTCAAGTGAGGACTTCCCAAAGTACCAATGCTCTGACGAAGTTTATGTCACCATCACTGAATATTTCGAGACAAATACCTCGTCTTGATAATATTAAACGTTTGCATCCGGCCAGGAAGGCATCTGTTGTTAGATCACTCACTAGTTCGAGGTTAATTGCCTTTGTATAGCTATAGATATATGAATATAGCAATGTAACCCTTTGTTGTTTTGTTACAACAGTCTTTCCACAATTTTATTCTGATTGGATGAACCTGCATAGTCTATTGTGAACGGTGGTGCTGGGTTTGCCCTTTCTTTTGGTAATACTCCCATTAGTTGGTTCGATGCCAACTTTCCTAGCTTAATGCGGATTATACATTCTTGTATGTATAGACGAATTGTGTTTTTAGCATTTATTATCCAACACTGCGCTAATGTTTTTAAGTGAGCATCCTTGACGATTAATTTTGATAATTTGTGACTTCTCTGCAGTATTATATTGGATGCTTTTCTTCATATAAAAGTTCTGAATTTGACAGTCTCCCTCCGACTCTAAGTATATCATTTTCGCCGATGAATGGTGTGAGAGTTATGATTGCACTTCCCTTTTGTAAGTTTTGATTTTTTTAGTCATTTTAATTCTGTTTCAAAGGCTGCTCGTTGGGCGTTTCTGATTATGGCCCTTAACGATATGTTTAGTTTTTCTTGTGTGAAATGTGAGATGTTTCTGGTGTTTGGCTTTATTATATGTAGATGGAAATAGACAGTATTCAACAGTGTAAACAAATCGTTGTATTGACGAGAATCGAGTGAATTCAATAACTCGGTTTTCCACTGTTGTTGTTAATGTCCTTTTGGACTTGCATTCCATTGGATAGCTAAAACCCTTTCCCACCAAATCATTTGGGTTAATAATTGGACTGAATTTGGACACTACGTGATACCATTGGCTAGGAGGATTAGTATTGATTGAATTTCTGTTATTCTGTTTGTCACAAAAGTTTTATAATTTTGGGGTTTTCATTTTATTTATTTTTTTATTTATTTAAATATTAAAGGAAATCGATTTAGTACATTGCAATTATGATTTCAAATTAACAAAAGTAAAATAAAAAATATATTAACAAAAAAGAGAACAAAAAAATTAAATCTAAAAATAGAATTTTAAAAATAGAAAATAAAAAAAATAAACTATTCACACTTAGATTGTAAATAAATAAGAATTATAAATAAATCAATTATTTAAATTAACAATTAGTACTTCAAATATGAAACTGTCAAAGGACTTATTAAAAATTTAGAAAATACGATTTTAACTTTTTTTTAAAACTGGTTTTTGATAAATTAAAATCAAATTGATCAATTGAAAGATTTTGCAGATCGGTTAATGGGATTGTTGTCGCCATAGTTGGTTGGATGGCGTTCAAGCGCCAAAAATTGATGATTACGCAAAGTCCTGCTTGGGACATGTATGGATATGTTTTCCAGGATGAAGGATGAATCGATGTGGCCGAGAAAGACATTTCCGATAAAAGCGGCATCCAGAAGTAGACGCCTATTTTCACGCGTGCACATGTTATATTCTTTGCACCTTGAAGAGTAAGGAGGTAAATGAGACACATTTTCGTAGAATGGTATATTGTAATCATACTTCCCACCAGTTTTCTTCAACAGGAATATAAGAATTTTTTTTTGTATGAGATCTTACATAAGCGTAATATAATGTGCGTATAGTATGTAAATCTGTGAATTCCACAGTCCACCGCTCGACAAAGCCAAACATGGAGTTAGCTTTAGCAATACAATTATCTATATGACGATTAAAACTAACGTTTTCTACAAATGTGACTCCTAGATCAATAATTTCACGCACTCTTGGAACTTCCGCACCATTTATTTTATATGCCGAAGTTATTGGATATTTTTTCCGATGAAACGACATAATTTTACAATTGGTAACATTGAGGTGTAATGAATTTCGGACACAAGACTCACTAAGTCTGTTGAGGTCATCCTGCAGTTTATCAACATCGTGCTCATGTTTAATTGTGTGAACATTTTTTACATCATCAGCAAATATTAGAACATTTGAGTGTTTGATTATCATGGCTATTCTATCGATGAACACAATAAAAATCCAGGGTCCAATATGCGATCCTTGAGGGACACCAGAGGTCACTTTGATAACATTGGATTTCTCATTCCCAATTAATACATATTGCAGTCGGTTTGTCAGATACGATTTGAACCAATTAATAAATTCTGTTGAAAACCCGAATTCGCGCAGACTTTGGAGTGCTTTGAGGTGGCATATAGAGTCGAACGCCTTGCTAAAATCTGTATACGCTACATCTACTTGATGATGATTTTCTACCTCATTTAACACTTTGTAGGTAAATTCGACCAGATTGGTACACTGAAAGAAAATATATGCTGTTTTTAACATAAATAGTAAGCTAAATTTACATAAAAAAAGTTAAAACACAACTTAAATAGCGCTTCGTAAAAATTACAAAAATGGAATTGTAAATTTAGGTAAATGCGTTGTAAAATATGTTGAAAATTTTTATTGAAAATTTACGTGAAATTGACATCTCTGATAAGTCAATTGAACTTATTTGTTTGTTATTTTTACCAATACACTAAGTAATAGTTTACTTAATTTTTTTGTAAAACTAACACAGAGTATTGCTACATATACATAAATTAGAATGTGAAATTAACTTAGTGCGATGTAAAAAAGAATAACAGATTTAGCAATATTGTTAATTTTACAAAGCTGCTTTGTTCAAATAGCGTAGCGAGCTTGTAAAGGTAACTTATGTCTATTGTGCAGATAGCATAGTGGCACTCTAACATGACATTTTTTATGTTTATTATGTTTTTTAATCCGGGGCGAATTTCTCAAATTTTTTATTAAATAATAACTAAAAAAATTTTCAAAATAGTTATTTATTTTTTAATTAATCAATTTTAGGTACAACTTCACTTAATGCAATAACTTAAAAGTACTTATATCCATTTTAAAATATGAATTCAGTTTATACAGGTATACAATTTCTGCATACTTCTGTTTTATTAAAAATAAACAATCCAACTTAAATATACTTAAAAATTATTCTAGATGTAACATTTCATTGACAAACATAAACAAAAAATCGTAAATAATAAAAATAAATTAACCATATTCCGTAATTAAATTTTCAGAAACTCAAAATATTTAGTAAAAAAAATCGATTTATTATTTCCGATTTTCCAAATCGGTGATTAAAGTTACCACAGACGGTTTAATCTCATCATATACTGTGTTTATATTGTAAAAATACAGCTTAAAGAACGACCAAACGTTGCAGCTCGATTCAGGATACTCCAATTTAAACACTTGATGTATTTTGAAGCTAACGTCCAGTGCTCCTAGGACGCTGCCGCAGGTGTATTTAAAACCGTCGACAAGTACAACAAACTGAACCACTTCAAGCGGTTTGCCGATCACAATTAGCAGTGGTTGCATATTAGTTCGCTCTTGTTGACAATTGCAACTTCTCTACTTCTATTTACATTTCAGCAACGGTATCAACAGTCATTAAAAAGCTCTTCTTACTATCTTTAATTGAGAATTTTTTAACTTTTATATAATTCGCCTCTTTTTGGTTTCCTACTGATGTCGGAAGAAGGGCACTCAACATTTTCATATAGTAGTATGTAAATATGTAATATAGTAGTATGTAAATATAATAGCAAAATATAAACTTTTATTACAATTTTCAGCCTTCACTAAATGTAATATTTAAAAATTGAAATAGCTTATTGGCGTGATAATAATCTTTCTTTCGAACAAAATGCTTCATTGGAAGGTTTTTTTTCTAAACGTAATAAAAAATACTGTGGTCGAAGATCCCAATTCGAAATAATTTAAGTAAAACCACCTTCGCTTTGCATATAACAAAATTTTAAATTATAAACCTGTGTTCAGTTCATCCGATGTTTGAGACATTTCTATCAATGCGACATCTGTGAGACATGACGAGTCTGATGAGTCTATGACAAATACTCTTCGGCATATTTTGAAAAAATTGTTGGATTTGTCAGAAACATTGTCATGAAGTCAATATTTATCTTTAAAAAAAGAGTTCAAAAAATCACTATAAATTAATTTAATAAAGGAATTGTTTATATTTACCGATTATAATGCTGCTGCAGGTTTGTCCTGTTATATTGTGACAAATAAAAATTTGTGAATAAGAATTGGCTTCTGTTTCGAATAGTACTTCCGGAAGATTATATTTTTAATTTGTTTGTCTTCTAATTTATGTCGTTCCTCTACTAAAAATTTATTAATTTGTATTAGATATGTATATATTGTATTAGGTATACAAGTGTAGAAACACAAGCGCTTATTTATTCGTATTTTTAATTTTGTACTAAAATATATACTAATCTACTCAAAAGTATTATAATTATAATTTATTACTAATTTTTAATATAAGCAATTAATTTTTAGTTTATAATATCGAATATTTTCGTTTTTATTTATTGTATAGAAATGTAGTTTTTTAATTTAATATTTACTGTGCAATCCAAAAATTAAATATTCATTATTATACAAAATGGCTACACTTAACTCTGAGCTGAATTAGCTTCAGTAGAACTTGCATTCTTGTTTTTCGCCTTTTTGCTCCATTATTTTAAAAGTAGTTTGAAGCATTTAATGCAATGCATTCAATTAAAAATAATTAGATAAAATTATTAGAATAATTAGACACACAATTTAATTATATGTAGGGAATATCAAATTTTGTTGTTTAGATACGCTACTTACCATTTCCTTAACAGCCAACATTTAGCTTAATGATATTTGTAACTTAGAAATGCACTTTTCGTTATACACGCATAATATAAATTACTTAGTAAATTCTTGAGAACATAAATAATCATTAATTTTTTCAACAACTTTCACTGATTTTTATTTTTGTTAATAACTTAAATATTATTTTTATAATATTACCTGTTTTCAACTATGCAGCACCTTTATGCAACTAAACTAGTTCGCAGCCAAACAAATTATACCGAACTAATATAATATTTAACAAAATTCAGTACGAATCGTATTTTACAGATTTTTAGGCAGCATTTACCCTGAAGCTATGTAAAATTAACGTTACACTATACAAATTTTACTTAGCTTAAGTATTATTTTACAAGGCATATGAAAATTTTACAAAGCAGATAAGTAAATTTCAGAAAACGATCTAAAACCGAAATAGTAAACAGCGTGTTGTGTGGTGTATCAATGTTAAATGGATTTTAAAAATTACATATCTGCTTTGTAAAATTTGTATATGCCTTGTAAAATAAAAGTTAAGCTTAGTAAAATTTGCATAGGGTAACGTGAATTTTACATAACTTCTATGTAAATGTTGCCTAAAAATCTGTAAAAATGTGCCCACTCTTTACTAAAGCAATGTAAAGGACCCCGCACAAAATGTATGGAAATTGAATTTCGGTCAAATGATTTGAAATTTTCAGAATAGTTTCTTCAAGTCATGCTGATTAAAAGTCTCCATGGGCACAAAGTGCCTAGATACGCATCATATTTTTCCACCGTAAAACGTAAAATAATTGGAAATTTCCATTACTTTTTTTTGTATATTTGTGTTTTTTGTTTTTATTTAAATATATGCACCATCTGGTTGTAATTTGTTTGTTTGTGTGATTTTAGCATCGTCCGTCCCACGGATCTCGACATTTTTTTATTTCTTGTGGGGCTGTGTAATAGGTCCGTGCCACGTGCACGAGCGAGTTTTTCAACTTTCCATCGTTTAAAACTCGGCTTCAACAGCATCTAAGCACTTTGTGCCCATGGAGACTTTTAATCAGCATGACTTGAAGAAAATATTCTGAAAATTTCAAATCATTTGACCGAAATTCAATTTCCATACGTTTTGTGCGGGGTCCTTTGTTTATTTGATAGTTTAATAATACTAGCTGACCTGTGACTGAATAATCAGTCACGTGAATACATTTTGTTGAATTTTTGGTTAAGAAATGATTAAGAAGATTTTTTAAGATGTAAATTTGATGCACTTTTATCAAAAATGAAGGAAATTCATATACGTGGTTAATTTTTAAATCTTAAACGGTAAGTACGCGCTCAAATGTACACAATATGACTTACGTGTCAAGTCAAAAATAGATATCTCAAACAGGAAGCGCGCGCTCGGGATCACATGATCACTTACGCACCCAAACTTAATATTAAAATCTCAAAAGGGAAAAGCACACAATTGCTGAGGCAAACTATAATCTAAATATTTCATAAGAAATGTACAAAAGGATTATAAAATAGTAGTAGAAGGTAGATAACAAAATACATTCTTTGTTGTGATGTGCCCATCCCGATCAGCTGATTGATCGCTTGTCTCAACGATAAAAACCTGGAGTCAGTCAAATGAGTGGCATCGTGAAAAGGCCACATACATCTGATCATGTGTAAATACAGGGGCCGGCAAGTACACTCCTACCTTCTTCAAGCTTTAAGACTGACTCTTGTTGATGGTTATGGCGAACGCGAGCTGAACCGGGAATTGAATGCGAGACATTTTAAATGAGAAGATGCCTTCCGAGGGTGAGAGCTTAATGCGTGGGATGAGAACACGTTCGTCTTTTGAAAAGGCAGTCAGCACCTCACATTCGACCCTTGCTAGTGTTAAGATTCCTCATCAAACGAACGATCGCGTTTACCTTTAGCGAGATGGCATGGCGCGGCAATCCAGACCCTTCAATCTTGTTGAGAAACTCGACGGGTAGGCGGAGTCCCTCATGCATGTAGTCACTCTCAAGTTTATCAGCACTATGTTTGACTTCTTGTTTGCCAGGCAGGAGGTCAAGCACCTGCTGATTGATTAGCGCGCAATCATCATTCTTGGATGCAAGGATGGTGCGCTCCTCGATGGTTCCCTCGGCTGGTGTTGTGTTGATGTCACCATCCACGAAATCGATCACACTTTGAGGAAGTCTGCCGGAAGTGTGATCGAGTCGGTTCAAGCATTGTCGTTTCCAACAGAAAGCAAATATTGCGCAAACTCGTCCTCACCTTCATCGACGCGCATGCTCTTGGTGAGTGTAAACTTATTTACCAATTTCCAAACCGGGTTCAACTTGATGGTCGATTCACAGGTTCACGCGCATCCCGCCTTCAGGAAGTCACCACACATGAGGATGATTTTCTCAGGTAATGGAACACCCATTACCCGTCTATGATTATGAGCTCTGCTCCTGGCATGATTAACTTTGAATCTGAATCGCGTACCAACTGTTTTACAACTTTGAATTTGAATCGCGCGCCACTAATTTGAACAAAAATATTTGCTTTTTGGTCGTCCCATAAAATTCTCAAATGTTGCAAGATTTCACGCGCAGAACTTGGAAATTTTCTGAAACCACCTGAGGTACCCATTTCGGGTACTTTCCGGTGGAATTTTTCCGATTTTTCTAGCCCACGCACAGCGCAATATTTATGTCGACCTACTTTGAAAAAATCTAACGGATCGGATCATTTAGGGGCCATTTTAAGGTTTAGTTTGAAAAAATTAAGAGTATTAATATAATAGATAGATAGAAGCTGACCTTCGATTGAATAATCAGTCATGTGAATACATTTTATTGAATTTTTGGTTAAGAAATAATTAAGAAGATTTTTTACGATGTAAATTTGATGCACTTTTATCAAAAATAAAGTAAATTCATATACGCGGTTAATTTTTAAATCTTAAATAGATAGAGTGTCATGACAAAATTGTATTTTTACACTCCACAACTACTATTAACACCAAAATGTATATAAAATCATTTTATGTTCGCTGTTTAGTTTAATTGAGTTTGAATTACAAATTTTCTGCTCATTTTGTCATCACAGTGTGTCATCACAAACATAAGTTTTGTCATTGTCACGGTGTAATGCGCATGATCATAGATTCAATATAAAAATATTTTGTCATGACATTCTGGCGTCGTGACAAAATTTTGATGAAAACACCTGAGGTACCCGTTTCAGGTACTTCCCGGTGGAATTTTTCCGATTTTTCTAGCAAAGGCACACCGCTATATTTATGTCGACCTACCCTGAAAAATTTAAACGGATCAGATCATGTTTAGGGGTCATTTTAGCGTTGAGTTTGAAAAAATTAAGCGTATTAATATAATAGATGACCACCTGAAAATTACAACTAGAAATCGGATTTTCGTGCGGAAAATACCATAAATGATAATTGACATCGCGATATGGATACATAAACACCCAGAAGAATAAAATATAATTTTTTATTATGGACCATCTACATTATGAATTACATGTATTTCTTTATATTTCAAATATTTGAAGCTAACGAAACAAGCAGAATTCGCATAAACCAATACTAAGTACATAAATGTTCATTTGTTTATCATATTCTAGAACACACAGCAAATAAATTGTAATTTTTATTTTTTCGCTTTCACGAAACCCTGCATTTCACAAAAATCATCATCATTTACGTATCATTACGTAAAATTAACAATACTCTGTGTGATTATTGCTTTTCAAAAATGTAAATTTTAAAAAAGTAGCAGGATGTTTAGTTGATACTATTTTACGTTTCACGTTTTGCTAGATTATCATTGTATACGTAAATGACACCTATTAAATTCAGCAAATGCATATGTTGTTTTCACAAAAAATGCGTTAGGTTAACATTTTTATGTTTACTTGCCCGTTTTGTAAAAAAACAGAGATTTTTTCTTTCAGTGTAGACGTCGATCTTCCAGGCATGCACCCGTGTCGGTAAGTAGAGATGTGACGTATCAATGTAGATTTAAAAGCATTGCACACAATCAGCTCAAATAATTTAGGAATTGACGAAGATGTTGAAATTCCTCTATAACATGAGACATCCTCTATCTTACCCGATTTAAAGATAGGTGTTATTTTCGAAATTTTCCATTTATCAGGAAACACGGCTGTGGTTATCGATTGGTTGAAGAGTTTGCAGAGTGGATTTGTGAAGCTTCTCGCAAAACTTTTTAATATAAAGGCGGGTATATCATCCGGTCCACATCCATCTCCAAATTCTTTTAAGGCTGATATAACATTCTCTTCATGTATGACTGTGGTAATAATAGAAGTATTGCTGTTGCCTATTTTATCAGTGTATTCTATATTATCACAAGGGCTATATACTGATTGGAAAAATGCTGCAAACATGTCTGCTATCACTTTTGCGTCCGAAGAGCTGGTATTATTATAAGTCATATTGGATGGATATCCCTCGATTTCCCGTTTGGATCGAAAGTATTTATTTCCAAAATTCTTTAGGATTTGATTTAATTTTTTTTTCAATACTTGCAAGGTAAGACCTGACTTAAAATTGAAATAGACGTCATATTCATCACTGCACTGTAAAAAAGCTAACTTGTCGGGTTCCAATCGTGATTTCATCATTTTAGTATATGCTTTACATTTTCGGTTTTTTAAATTGGTTGGCAGGTCATCGAACCACGGAGGATGAGTTTTCGGTGCTTTATTGTAAAAAGGCACATGGAGTTCAAAGCCTTGGTAAATGAAGTCATAAAATGTATCAACATTTTCGTTAACATTGTTAAGATTTAAAGCTAGATCCCAATTTGCTGCTTCTAAATAATTCTGCAGACCAACGTAACTTGCCTTCTTAAAGTTGAATTTCATTCTTGGAAGGTGCTCAGATTTCTTCCGGTTACAGTAGGTTGTATCAAATACAATGTCCAAAGGTTTGTGGTTGATATCGTTTACCACAAATGGATTCATTGATTCAGTTACTTTGAAAGCATCCTCCTCAGTAGTGAATACCAGATCCAGAAACCTATCGATGCTATTAGCAATCATAATAATTTGGTTGAGGTTAAAACCAAGCATGGCATCGACGAATAGGGACTCTGCATCGCTATTGATATTACATGGAAGAATGCAGTTTAACTCCATGTCATGTTTCCAGTTGATATTCGGAAGATTGAAGTCGGCCAGTATAAGAACCAGATTCGATGAATTAGATGTTTTAAAGACTTCATCAATTGCATCGATGCAGCTCGCGTAGCAGTCGCAATTTGACCGAGGCGGTATATACACTGTATATATAAATAGATATCGTTTGCCTATTTTTATCTTCGCACAAATCTGCTCAAGTCTTGATGGAACTAATGTTACAGGAGAACTTTCTAGATTAGAATGTACAGCTATCAATACGCCACCGCCTGCCTTTTTCGTACTCGTTTCAGGAGTGCGATCACATCTGTAAACAATATAATTCTGCCCAAAGAATTCTGTACTATGAATACCTGGGTTGAGATTACTTTCCCCAATTACATATATAGGGTAGTTTGTTTGATGAACAAATTGATAGAATTTGGATGCTTTTGATGCCATTTTATTTACATTCTGATAATAAATTGTACTCACATCTTTGCCTGAATTTTTACACGGTTTTGTAGATGATTTGGTAGTATTTGGTGATTCATGAATAGCAGGACAACTGTTATTAAAATGGCGCGAAAAAACATGGCGCGAAAACTACTGAAAAGTTTAATCGGATGAGTGTTTGTTCTGACGCATATAACATTTGGTGACGTTAGTCCTTGTGCCTCATGAATGGTTAAAACTTTACTGGAAGATGATAAGGTAAGCCGGTCCATTAATAAGCGCTTATCTGCCTTGGTAAAAGTTAGATAATATGTATTATCAATTACAGGCAAGGATGATAAATCAGGTGGTAGTTTGAAGAATCCCATTGATACCTCTATAGGGTTTTTGGTACTGATATCAGGATAATATTCTTTTAGTGCTAATGTAACATCAACAGGACATCTAAATGTAATGTTTAGCTGATCTGAATTCGTAATAAATTTATTAGTGCAATCTGTCGATGAATGGAATTTGATTTTTATCCCCAAGAAGATATATTTTTGAACATTTACTGAGCATGGCCACCAGTCCAATATAACCTGCATGTATCATCATATATTCATCAATAAACACTGAGTCATAACGTCGGGTTCCATTAATTAGGTATGAAGCAATCGTTTTATAGTTAAGTTCAATTTTGTTGAAATCCATCATCTCCTTAATATAACGGGTGGCAACTTTAGATTTGAGATCAGCAAGACCTTCTTTAGTGGCACATAAGACCAGATCATAGCCTAGTTTGTGATTGTTTATGATCCATGTAGATTTTCCACAGCCTGGAACACCCTGGACACCAGTAACGATAGATCGCATGATGTTGTCTATTGCATAGATATGTTGTAAATTTGAATATGTCAGGAGATCGAGCATAATTTCAGTGCCAGCGGAGCAGAAAATATATCTTTGAGATGCCAAAAGAGAGTTTGTGGACTCACAATATTTAACTAGGTGATCGCCATCAAAACCAAACTGATGAATAACTGTAGGTTCCTCAAGATATTTGTTGTTTAGATTGTCAAATACGAAGATGTGCAATGATAATAAAGATGAGGAGGCGAACGGCATGCAATAGAAGTATTTGCTGTAGTATTGTTGGAGGTGACTTTTAATGATACTGCCAGAATGTTTAATATAAAACATTATTTCCATAACAGAGTTCTTATAGTAGTAATCTGTGCTAGTATCAGCATAGTATGAAGGAGATGAAACTGGCACATTGTTCTTAATGGCAGACTTCAAAAATTTGGAAGGCTCACCAGTGATCCAACGAGACGACAAAGCTCTTTCAAAAGATGTTGACATGTTAAACGGTATATTTAGAACCCATTTGAGATTGGATTGGATTGGTTACGTAATATACTCGGTTTTTTACATGTAAAATACGTATTTTACACATAACAATTTTTTACAAAATGTAAAATACAAAAACTATTCGTAACTAATTCAAAATTACTTATAGTTAATAATCTCAATTCTTACGTATCTGTATAAAGAAAATTGGATATAGGTATGATGTAAAATGAGAATTGAACTTTAAATAATTGAATTGAATTTATTTATAATTCTTCTAATTTATTAATTATAATTAAAAGTAAAATATTTGTAGAAAAATATAAATAAAATTAATTTTTTTTTTTTTAAAGAAAATATGGTTTGTTTCTCAGCTACTAACTTATTTTTAGAATAGAAAAACAAAATCCACAACACTATGGGATTGAAGTGTAAAACGATTAATCATCGAACTCATTCAATATTAATGCTATAACGTTTTAATGTTATCTGTTACAAAAATTGTTTAGATGATTACGAGAAATCATTACTATCTTTCGACAAGATTATTTAACTTGACACAGACAGAGACATCTTTAGTGCAATTTGTTCTCTATCGATTATTGCTTAAAATAAGAATTACATTGCTTAAATTAAACAACTTCATACTGCTCTAATATTGTAGCAAAACGAAATAAAAAAATTGTTGCGCTATGTGACGCGAGGAGAAAAAATCAAAAAATTTAGGTGTCATTTGTTATTGTCAAATGTCAACACAAAAAGACAAAAATAAAAATCGAAAAATAAAATCAGGTATATAAAAATTTAAATATTATATTATATCAAAATAATATAATTATATTCACCAGCTCCAAAACTAGAGGATTTTATTACGGCCAAGGAATCAAGGATAGTGCAAATTTGCTTGAAAACGATATTTCGTATGAATGAGTTGAAGTTCAAAACTATGCTTGTTCGATGTATCGCTCATCTTAGACTTAGCTATAAGAATACGGCAAATCAAAATTTGGCCCGAGATATTAAAATTTTACTAACCGTTCTCGAGTGAGTTTTCTATTACTTATTAAATTACAATTCAAATGAAACTATACCAATGGCTCTTTGGCTCGAATATTTTAATTTTCTTAACTAACTAGAATTTTGACTGAAAAATAAATATTTTGTTTACTTATGCTTATAATAATTATTAATAAAAAACAAATATGTTGTATTTCAAAAAAATTATTTGTTTATTTATTATAAATTCAGTGTTACTTTTAAAAGTAACATTAACCCTTTGAAACCCCTTGTCCATCCAGCCAGATGGACAAGAACTTTACATTAGTATTACATGCAAGCAAAAAATATTTGTGTACAGTTTTCGTTTTCTTCTTTATCTTGTATGTGTTAGTTCCAATTTTTTTCACTTTAAACTACAAAAACTAATAGGAAAACATTTTAGTTATAGCATTTATTTTGACAAGATCATACGTGTTTTATGAGGTAAGAAATGTCTGAAATTTCATAGTACTATTTAGAGTTTACAGTAAAAATTTATTCGTTAAAAAAATATTTTGTTGATAAACATGTATTTTAGTTTATGATTATCGCCTATTTTGTTCTTTTAAATAATTAAATGTAGTGTTTTTTTGATAAATTAACAACGTCCTTCTGGATGGACAAATCGTTAGAAGTATGTATAATGTCCATCTCAATGGACATAATTCGTTTTGTCCACTGAGATGGACTTTCCGTTGTAATGGTCGTTAAAGTTAGTTTTTTTTTACAGGAATTTAATTTAGTCTTACGTTCCAAAATTGTTTTTTGTTAAATCTAAACCATGTCTCGAAGTAAAAAGTTGACCGAAGATGAAATATATGCCATATTGATGGAGAGTTCGGATGAGGATGAAATGGATGAAACAGGGGTTTCTACAGAACTTGAACATAACTCCAAATTGACCCGCACTAGCAGAATAGAAAGAGAACAAACGGAGGATGAACTAGGCAATCAAGAAAATGAAGAATGTTCTGGTGATAACCCAAATTCGTATAATTTGGAGCACTTTGAAATACCTACGGCAAATTTTAGTGATCAAGGAATAACTGTTGTTGCCGTAGCAACACTTGATGGGGATGTCGTGATGAACAATGACGTAGATATACAAATACTGGATTTCACGAAAGCCGACACAAATATGAGCCTTACCGATAAGAAAGACATACAATGGCGAAAAAAAAACGGATTGCGTTGAAATCCCTTACGAGCCAAAATTACAAAATGAAGATGATAGCACCGAGATGATTGGTGAACACTCACCTCTTTCATATTTTCAAAAATATTTTACCAATGAACTTTTTAAAATTATGGCATCCAATACCAATTTGTACGCTATGCAAAACAATATTGCTTTTAGACCGACAGATGAAATCGAAATCATGCGGTTAATGGGAATCCATTTATTCATTGGTGCAACAAAGATACCCCAACTTAAAATCTACTGGAATCGAGAGATGGGGATGGACTTAGTATCATACGCAATGACACGCGATTGCTTTTTTCAACTAAGGACCAATCTACATTACGTAAATGTCTAAGATACACCAGCTAAAAACACCGATCTGTACTATAAACTTCGGCCTTTGATAGATACCATAAAGTTTCGATGCAACCAACTTAATTTAGAAGAAAATCTCTGTGTTGACGAGCAGATGATCCCTTTTAAAGGAAGACTATCAGCCAAGCAGTATGTCAAAATTAAACCAAAACCTTGGGGAATAAAAATGTTTGTACTGTGCGGGAAGTCAGGACAACCGTATGATTTCATCTTGTACCAGGGATCTAATACTGGCTTGTCCGAATACAATTTAAAAAAGTTTGGTTTCGGCCCCTCTGTCGTGCTTCACCTTGCAGCACGAATAGAAACGAAAGGTCACAAGTTATACTTCGATAACTATTTTAGTAGTTACTACCTGTTCGAAATACTACAGGAAATGGGTATTAACGCTGCTGGAACGGTTAGAATAAACAGATTCTTCAATCCACAATTTACGGAGGATAAAACTTTTAAAAAAAATAACGGAGGATATTATGAAAAATTATGTTCCAGAAATAAGCAGATAGCAATAGTGAAGTGGTTGGACAACAAACCGGTACACATCGCTTCTAATTTCGTTGGAGTTGGATCACCATTAACTTGTACACGATGGGACAAAAACAAAAAACAACATTTAGAAGTACCGCAACCTGAAGTGATCAAGAGATACAACGATGGGAGGAGTCGATCTACTTGACCAATTAATTGGATATTACCGAATATTCATAAAGTCAAAGAAATGGCCATTACGAATTACAACCCATTTTCTAAATGTTGCATGTTCTGCTAGTTGGATTGAGTATAAAACCAATGCCGCCAAAAGAGGGCTTCCCACTAATAAAATAAAATCTTTATTAGGATTTCAATTATGCTTAGCTAAATCTCTAATGATGATGAGTAATCAGACCACAATTACCGAAAACGAGGACGCCCAAAAGCCGATTTATCAGAAGCACCGTTATATTCATCCCCCAAGAGGACTAAAGTTGAAATAAGACCATATGTAGATTTGCGGTTTGATTGTGAAAATCACTGGCCCATATTTGACAGCAAGAAAGAAGCGTCGCGCTGTAAATTAGAAAATTGTGTGAAAAAAACACATGTTATGTGCAATAAATGCAAAATTCATTTATGCTGCCTAAACGAAAGAAACTGCTTTGTCAAATTTCATATGCAATAATGACAAACAAGTTATAAAAAATTAAATATTATGTATTTGAATTGTGATTTCTTGAATTGAATTAGTTCCTTAATTTGGCTGTTTTTTAAGCTATTATTTATTATTTTATCTGTTATTGTGATCATTTTATATTTAGTATTATTATTTATATTGTAAGACTGAAGTAATTATTTTATGTGATTTATTTTCAAATACAATTAACAAAAACTCCACTAAACTTTTCTATTTTTTTTTTTTTTTTTTTTTTTGCAACACTTGAGTCAGAATGTCCATATGGATGGACAAGTCTGGTAGGCCTAGCAAGATATAAAAAAAATGGATTTTTTTTAGCTGTATAATTTTGAGAGCTATTAGCTTCCAGAAAAACAAAATAACTTTTTTAGAAAAAGTTCAGGTTTGAAAGGGTTAATGCAATTTTGTTTATCGCAAATCATCATTATCATCACTATCAACAAATCGAATTAGAATTTCTTTATTATTTAAAGAATAATATTAATAAATATGAATTAACTTTTTAGACCTATTAAATGTCAGGCTATTTCGAATTAGGCAAGGAATTTGAACACGATTTGAAAATATCCGCTCAATCTGCGCTGTCGATGCTGGAAGATTTAATAATTTCAGTGCTAAGTGGCTGGGGTGGCTTCGCTGCAGTGTTCCAAAAAATGTCTGGATTCTTTTGAGTATAAAGTTTGGAAAATTCCACTTTGTTTTTTAAATGTGCCAATCCTCAATCCTCATATTTCCGTGGCCAATTAAATTTGTCAGACACCAAAATAGTTATGGCAAATATATCAAAATTTATTTTTGAAAAGAAAGCGTACAAAACTCAAAAGAATCGTTTGATCCCATATGTAATCTTATAAACACTTTCCAACGTGGAAAAACTACTTTAGCGAATGCTGGTTTTATGTGTCTATCATTTAACGTGCAGGTAAGATTTAGAGATAAACTACAAATATTTTTCGAAAAACGCCAGCTTATTATGTGCATCCTTATTACGATAACGACCTTTTAATTGATAGTCAAATGGATAAAATCAATCACTTTTAACAAATTAAATGGCGAAGGAAATGAGGATTGGTTCATTTACAAATACGAAAGTGGAATATCCCATACTTTATACTCAAAAGAAACAAGAAATCCACAAGATTTTTGAAGCACGCAGCGATAAGCCACCCAAACGTATCCAACTTTGCACTGAAATTATTAAATCTTCGATCACATTCGAAACTTGTCCCTCCCTAGTCGAAATTTTTTATCAAACAGACTCTTAGGGATTAACTACGATAGCTGTCTTAAAGAAATTCGTGCAAACCTATCTGAAAACTCCGTAATATTAATCGACGGATATTTCTTCTTTTATGATTAATATGATACAAATTTACGTTTCGTATATTAAGGTTTGCGGCTTTACTAAGGTTTTTAAATACGCGTTTGATTTTATACAATATTATACGTTTTATACAGTAATTTAAGTATATAACCATTTTTTACGTAAAAAATGTATAAAACAGTTTTTTACATACAATTGCACAACACTGGATGTAATCCAGAGCCAGTTTAAGTTTATCTACGAAGCAATTGATGTCAAGCGTGATGACAAATGATTCCTGCTTTGTTGTAAATGTGACTTTAATGTATCTAACACATAGATTAAGTCAGTGCAGTTGGTTTTATCTTGATGTGAGACAACTATAACGGATTTATTTTCAATTAAGTATACTTTTGTAACCATGTTTATAGATTTGGAATAGCAGTTGTTACAGGCTGGCTACTGCCAACCTGCAGATATTCACTAAGCTCCTGCAGAGGCCTCCACGGTGATGTTTTGCCGGCTACGTTCTCAGCGAGAAGTGCGAGGGTCGTGGGGTTTGAGGCATGCAGGGCTCCTGGCCTACACCGTGATTAACAGAAAGTTGGGGAAACGCAAATAATAAATAAAAACCGTAGTTCCGCCGAAATTCATCGGCCGGAACCTGAGGAACGAACCGAATAATCAAATAGATAATAAAAATAATAATAATAACGGAAGAGGTGCCTTGGTGCGCGCATCCATCCGAATTCAAACGGGGTCAAGCCCTGGTTACGGAATTGGATGCGGGCACCAAAGGACCGCAAACACTAAACCGACACAGAGGGAGTCTCCGCTCCCATCATACACAACCGGAAAAAATTTAATATTTCATTTTATTATTTAAAAATAAACGACACAAAAGGAAACAACTTCCCGAAAAGAAAAGAAAGGGAGGGAACGAGAGAGAGAGATCAGCAATGCGCATCGAGCGCGCACCCGCTGTGCGGTGCTCGATTACAAAATTTAAATTTAATATAATATATAAAAAAAATTATAAAAATGAAATCAAAAATTAAAAAAAATAAAAATAAAAAAAAAAATGGTACCTTAATTAATTTAAAACGAGGTGGCGCGACCTTGTACGGTCGTCATGCCACAGGTGACCTTGCCCCACCCGGACCGTTGCGGCTTGGCTATACCGTTACCAAAATCCACCGATGCGACTCAACCGCCGGTAAAATACTGCAAATAATACGGCTGGCCTCAACTGGCCGCCGGATCCGTCCACTGTTGCCTGGTTTGGCAATATAACGTTGCGGCTTGATGCCGATAAATATTAAATCCAACAATAGCCGGTTGGCTACCGTTACCGTTGCGGGGCCTTTCCCCGTTACCAAATATCACCACTGGCCGGCTGGCCACCCGTATGTTGCGGCAGACCACCGATCCAAATATACAAAACAACAATAGCCGGTTGGCTACCGTTACCGTTGCGGCAGACCACCGATCCAAATATACAAAACAACAATAGCCGGTTGGCTACCGTTACCGTTGCGGCAGACCACCGATCCAAATATACAAAACAACAATAGCCGGTTGGCTACCGTTATGCGACTACTACGGCTGGCCTCAACTGGCCACCCGAAACTCGTTGGGCGTTGGCTCGCCTTAAAACCGTATATAACGTAAATAAAAGTGAGTGGCCTCACCTGGCCACCCGTAATTACGATCGTACACACTCGTTAATGGTTATCTTGTACGGACAGATTGTTACCAACACCCGTAAGTATTACGACCGACGATAAATTTTCGCGTACTCAAACACTCAACACAAGGTGTGGCTCCCAACACACTTTCGTACAAATATACAAGAAATTATTTTTCCTTCTTGTTGTTTAGGAAATTCGTAGTATCCGTTGCCCAATAAACTTTATATTTATAAAACTCACAAAATGCCAGAATTATAATAATTTTACATATGTATTTATTGAATTTATACATTCATTAATTGCACAATTGTAATGTTTTTCTATTTTTAATCCAACAATTTTGTAACCTGGATTTATTCAAAATTCTAACCAAAAAAAAAATAAAACTGGATTCTATTTTTAATTTACAAAATCAAGACTTTTTTTTTTTTTATTCACAAAATACTTGTTTTAACAAAACCAAAAACTCGACTTTTAATATTTAAAATATATAATAATCTATTTTTTTTTTTGTTTAACAATATAATTCCAAAAAAAAAAAAATTCCAAACAAAATAGAACTCAGCGTTCTTTACCAAAAATCAAAAACTCTTTTTAAAATCACTACTCGAATTTTTCACCACCAAAATCACAAACTGAATGGCGACAACCAAAAAAAATTCGAGCGTCGCACAACTCGTAAAACGTTCTAGAAGAAATTAATCTCTCTTCTCTGTCTCTCCCTTATATCAAATTTTCGTTGATATAAGGGAGATAGACATATAAGAAAAACATTTCTTCCAAAACGTTTTACTTTGCACACACTCGATGCGCATTGTTATCTCTCTCTCTCCTATTTTTGTTCCGTTGCCAACATAACCGAAGAAAACACACAAGAATCCATCCACCAAGACACCACGTTCACACAGTGAAAAACTCGGACGCAAGAAACCATGGAGAATAGAAACAAATTTACAAAAAATGTCTTGTTAAGACAATACAGTCGTAACAAACGTGGGAACGTCCCACACCCTGAGATGTCTCATAAGCCGGGCCTAAAACAAACAACACGAAAATAAAGATAGAGAGAGAAACGATTAAACACGGATGTCTTTGACATGATAAGTACCCAAGGATTTGCCATTCAAATCTTCGACGGTGTACGCTACCCGCCCGACTTTGCTGGTAATTATGGCGGGTTTGAATTTGCTTGCCAATTTGGCGGAGAATTTATTCGACGCATCGCTCAAAGCAAACGATCGTATAAACACGGGTTGTCCAATTCGAAAAGAACGCGTATTACTGCGTAAGTTATAATGTTGGGCCCCCTTTTCGTGTGCCACACGTAAATAATGTGTTATACGATCCTTCAAAAAGTTTACTCGATCTGGCTTAGCCCATACCTGGACTTCGCTGGGATCATGTTCATCGAGTAACCGTCGCAGTGAGTAATCTGAACCGTGCATCGACATATGTTGACCGAACACGACATAATGAGGGGAGTAATGTAACGTATCATGTACAGCATTTCGTAACGCGGCTGCAATTTCTTGCAAATTCTTGTCCCACAAATTATGATCGTGATCGCTCAAATACGATCGAATGCTGGCAAGTAACGTTCTATTAACACGCTCGGAGGCGTTGCTTTGCGGCGAATATACCGGCGTACGTAAATGGGTTACACCGTATTTAGATAGCAGATCCTTAAATAAATTCGAGGTAAATTGCTTCCCATTGTCAGAGGTGATAACTTCAGGTACGGAGAATAAAAGGAATACCTCATTTTCCAAAAATCGACACAATAAAGAGGCAGACGCTTCGCGTAAGGGTTTGACAACTACAAATTTCGAATAATGATCCAGAACGATAACGATACAGGTATTTCCGAGTTTCGAACGTGGATACGGACCCAAGAAATCGACATATAGTTTTTGAAACGGGCGAGTTGACGTAACCTGAGCGCCCATGGCTGGTTGTGTAGAGAAATTAACAGCTTTGTTCATTTTACATTTAGTGCAGCTAGCAACGTATTGTTTAACTTGTTTTGCCATTTGAGGCCAGTAAAATTGACGCTGAAGGCGTTCGAGAGTTTTGCTGCCGCCTAAATGTGCTGAAGTGGGAGGTACGTGAGCCTGTTCAATAAGCGTTGAAGTTAAGGAATTAGGAATAACAAGTTTCCAATTCGAAAGGTCGGTATCCGTATATTTAAAACCGAACGAAGGGGATATCAACAATTTATCATCCTGGATCTTATAGTTGTGCGAACAATCTTTTAATGAACGAATTTTCGCGATCTGATCAACGTAATCTGGATCTTGAAACGCCACCGAATTTTGATCAACGTGCAGAATGGGGACTGAAGAAGGTATTAACGCATTCACGGAAGGGTCGATGTTTTTACTCGACAAGGCTGGATCTCCAAATTGAACACCAGGATCAGGCGTGCTCTTACTTTCGGAATCATCCTCACAAGGAGCGGATTCATCCGGAAAAGCTCGAGACAACGCATCAGGTACAACGTTAACTGAACCTTTTCGGTATCCAATCTGAAAATCCAACGCTTGGAGTTTAAGACTCCATCTCGCCAAACGTCCGGAGAGGTCTTTTTGACTCATTAACCAGCGCAAACTGGAATGGTCGGTATAAATGACGAATGGATAACCTTCCACGTAGGGACGGAATTTTCGCACGCTGAGGACGGCAGCGTAGCATTCCAGCTCGGTCACCGAGTAGTTTCGCTGCGCCGCATTGAGCTTATGGGAATAAAACTCAATGGGCCGCTCTACCCCCTCGGCGTCCACCTGAAATAAGACACTACCGACCCCAACGGCACTGGCATCACACTGAATAAAAAAGGGTTTTGTATAATCAGGATGCGTTAAAACTGGGGCAGTTGACAAGGCGGTTTTGAGAGCGTTAAAAGAAGAATCAGCAGCTGCAGACCAACATACTTTAGTGTTTTTACCAGTAAGATCGGTGAGAGAAGAAGCTAAGGAGGCGAAATTAGGAATGAAGCGACGGTACCATCCGCACATTCCCAGAAAACGTCTAATCTGTTTCGTCGTTTTCGGAATAGGGTACTCCAGAATAGCTTTACATTTATCTGGGTTTGTACGGGGGCAACCATCACCCACAATATAACCTAAATAGTCTACTTCTTTCAACACAAACTTACTTTTGGTCAAATTGATTGTTAAACCAGCGTCCTTCAGATATCCAGCAACCTGTTGTAGCAAATCGAAATGTTCAGCCAGAGTGGAGGATGTGACCAGAAGGTCATCGAGGTACACAAAGACCTTATCGTGCAGTTGGTACGGGATCACGCGGTGCATTAAGCGACAAAGCGTCTGTGGTGCGTTGCATAAGCCAAACGGCATCACCTTGAACTGATACAAGGGCCGTCCAGGAACCGTAAACGCCGTTTTATCGCGGGATGCTGGGTCGAGTGGGATCTGCCAAAAGGCATCCTTCAAATCAATCGCCGAAATGAATCGGGTGTGTCCCAAACGACCCAACAATCCGTTGATTATGGGCAGCGGATACGCATCCTTGACGGTTGCCTTGTTCAGTTCTCTAGCATCCAAGCACAGACGAACTTTCCCATTGGCCTTACGCACCAACGTGACCAGTGAACACCAGGAACTTTGTGACTCCTCGATGACCCCCAAAGACAACATCCTATCCAACTCGGCATACATGAGTTTCTGGATAGCTGGGGACACGGAATAAAAACGTTGTTTGACTGGTTTTGCGGAACCGACATCGATCATATGAGTGATGAGGGATGTGCGGCCCAAACCTAAAATATCGCTGCTCGGGAAATATTCGCGGATAAGATCCAATTTACGACGATCATCAGATGTTAAAATATGGAATTTGGGTGTGTTGGTAGTTTCACCTAATTCGTCCGAATTACTTAACGCGGAGATTTTTGGGGAAATTCCAAAACGATTCCAAAAATCAATACCTAGATATAAAGGTTGTTCTAAAGAAGGAACAACGTGAAAATTCATAAATTTAGTAATTCCGTTAAATTCGACGTTAGCTCGGATATAACCAAATACTCGTTGGACTTGGCCACTCGCGGTAGTTATAGTGGAAGGAAAGTTATGGAATTCAACAAATGGATTTGACAAAAGTTTCTCCGATCCACTCCCGAGAACACTGACACTCGCCCCGCTGTCGAGAAGACCCTTAAAAGGAATCTTATTTATAAAGACCTGGGCGTAAGGCCGAGTGTCACTACCCTCGGAGAATAGAACGGAGGAAATGACATCATTTCTCATTGCGACGCGACGGTTCCAATATTTTTTGGAACGCTTTAAACGATCTAACTTTGCCAATGATGGGGCATTATAGAAAAATTTAAGAGCGACAGGAAGGGAGGAAGGATTGGATGGGGAAGAAGGATCGGGAAAGGAATCATTACTGGCAGACGAGCTTACCTCTTCGTCGGATTCGAATAGGAGCGGATTTCCGCGTCCGTATTGCTCGCTGCATCCTCCAGAATCGGTTTGAGTGGATTTGTCCGTGGTAACATCAGTCTGGGTTGCGGTTGTGGTTGTGGTGATTCTCGTGGCCCAGTCCTCCAAGAACCACTGTTCTGGTTTTCCGACAATCTTGATTGAGCGTTTCGTTCTTCGGCACAACGTCGACAACGCGCAGATATCGTTCCTCGAAGCCCACATCGATAGCAAAATAATCCGACTGGAGCCAATTGACAATCCATGAACGTGTGACCCATATCTGAACAATTGAAGCAGACGATATTTTTACCATAATTGGCATGTTGTTTGTAAACCAATCCCGAACTGTCTGCTGGGACTTGTCCGCCCGAACGTCTCGCCGCTGCCGACTGATACCTGCTCTCCGTTTGAATGGCGGATACTGAATTATCGGGTAGAACATCAGTTAAGGGATAATTCTCATAAGAGTCATATGCTCCAACATCATCATACGGACTGCCTGATAATTCATTGATCACGCGTCGTGGATGGATTGCAAGATCCGCCGGAGCTTTGAGCCGCCGGAAAGACTCCTCCCAAGCAGAACAGCTTTTGATTAGTTCGTTGATGCTGCTGAACTGACGATCTGTAAGGTGGTATTGTAGCGTAGGCTTCATGTTGTTCATCAAAATTTGAATGAGCTCTTCGTCTGAGTACGGCGTTCGACATTGTAAGGTAAGGGTCCAGACGTGGTTGTAGAAATCCAGGAAGCTTTCGTTCGGTTGTTGTTTACGTGCCTCGACCATTCTGCGGATTTCGTAATTTGTGCGACGATCTTGAAAGCGCTCGATAATTCCGCTTCGTAGTTCTGACCAGGTCGCGTGCGGGTTGTGTTTACGAAATGTCCAGTACCACTGCAACGCGAGGTCTTTTAGAATGGTGTGGAGCTCTAACAATAAAATTTGTTCGGATAATCCCCGAGATGAAGCCATGGTATCAACTTGAAACAGGAACATATCGATGTTGATTCCCGATGGAGATCCCGTGAAACTTAGTCCACTACCGGACAACAAACGTCGATCGACAAATTTTGGCGATACTGGCGAACTGGTGGACGTCGGAGGCGCTCGATCGTGTACGGTTGGAATCGGGATGTCTTGTGAGAACAGATTATTTCCAACGATTTGAGTCTGGAGGTTGTTTTGCCGTTGATCCAACTTTACCAGCTGTTGTGATACCATTTCGAACTTTTGCAGCATGGATTCCAAGAGTGTGGTCTGTGCATTTGATTGTTGTACCGCCGCGTGATTCGTTTGGATCTGGCCAAGAAGATCCTCCAAAGTGCATCTTCGCTCCTGCGGCTGTGGGTTGTCAGAATCATCCTCGCTACCGAGGTTTTGAACTTGAATCTCGTCATTTTGTTCCTCATGGAGGGGTATTTCCACCATGAGATGTACGCCCTTTGCGCTTTCTATGGAAACGTTCAATTTTTCCTGGTCATCCAGGTACATCTGCAGACTGGTCAATAGTGCCGAACATGCCTGATGTGCCTTACGCGCGGACTGCTCGTATGTCGGTGATTTAAATGCGCGGCTAAGCCGACCTGCCAAATGTAATAAACGAGAGTGGTACCGTTGCACCAATAGCAAGAGATCTTCTGTCGCCGGATCCACCACTGTGATCGCTCCCCGAATCTCCTCCAATTTCTTGAGACACGTTGAGATCTCAATATCCGGTCTTTTCGATGCGCTTGTATGCATTTTTCCGGGCGCTGGTTTAGTCTCGGCCTGCTCACTTCGGACCGCTTCCTCGAGTTGATGAATTGCATCTGATGTGTCGAAGCGTATGTCACGAAGGAGACATTCCACCTCCACTTCGTCTCGTTGCAGGAGGTTTACATCCATTTTAGAATTTAGGTAAGGTTAGGGAATAAGTTTGGTTAGTTCGAAAAAAAAACGTAGTCTTTATTAAATTTATTCAAAAATACAAAAATTTCAATTCAAAATAACTCTAATTCAAACGGAAGGTTTTAAATTAGAGGAAATTACAACTAAAGATATTCCACACCCACTATATCTAGATAATAAAAAAAACACGAAATATTTTTATAAATAACACGAAAAGGAATGGATACCTTGTAAGAGTTTGTGGGTCCAGTATTCCCACGATTAGTTTAACGACGGATAGGACGAGATACCCCCGAAAGTGGCGCTGTTCGATGAGAACCTAATTTGGGGGGGCTCGTTAAAATAATTACAACAAAAATTCAACCAATGAATATCAAATCGTGATAAACAACCAGAAAGTTACCCCGTGCGTTAGATAATACTCAATTCGAATGTGAATTTGGTTAACTTCCACTCGATCCCACGAATGGTTACGTTGGATACGTGGTTGTACGTCCGAGTTATCCCACACTGTACGTCTTTGAGGTCTTTCTGGCGTATCCCACGGATTTGAATTCATACAAAATAATAATAAATAAAAGTTAATAATAATAATACCGTAATTAATGAAACTACCAACACACCCAGATAAGGAGGCAAAGTAACAAGAAAAAAAATACAAGTAAGATAATAATAAAAGAAGGAAGGAATGGTTACCTTGTGGTGGTTTGTGGGTCCAGTATTCCCACGGTTAGTTTAACGACGGAAGACGAGATACCCCCCAAAGTGGCGCTTTTCGATGAGAACCTAATTTGGAGGGGCTCGTTGAAATTTGAAACGATACGAAAAAAAACAATTCAAGCAACTACCAACACACCCAACGGTATGCAGGCAGGAGGCTGATACTCAAGAGATACAAAGGAAAAAGGAAAATAAAATCAAAATGAAATACTAATAAACCCGAGGGTTCCAATACAACCCATAGATCTATAAACCAAAATCAAAAACAATATCAAAATATCAAATAAAGCAAATAAAGTTTATAGAAAAATTTTTAATTAATACCACGATACGGATGGTATGATGAGAGTGGAAACCCCACTCCGTGTCAGCTAAATAATAAAATAATAAAGAAATAATAATAATAAAATAATAATAACAGTTGTTGTTCCTCAAATTTCGGTCGAGAAACTTCGGGGCTAAAGAAAGATGAAGCTAACAGCTAAACCCCAGACAAATGACATCCGAGCTCCACCACAATCGGACACAACATAGTGGAAATGGGAAAGAGCTCGGAAGTCGGATGTCTGAAGAATAGGGGATGACACCCCCCATCTACGCGCAATCAAACAGCCCGTGCTGGTTGCGATCGTAGATAGGGAATGTCAACCGGGAGACTGGCTTTGGTGTGCGCGTCCATGCGAATTCAAACAGTGTGAAACACCGGTTTCGACACTGGACGCGCACGCCAAAGGGAGTGAAGCTACAAATAATAAAAATACAAAAAATTATCAAAATTCGCGAAATTATTTTTGGGCGCCACTGTTACAGGCTGGCTACTGCCAACCTGCAGATATTCACTAAGCTCCTGCAGAGGCCTCCACGGTGATGTTTTGCCGGCTACGTTCTCAGCGAGAAGTGCGAGGGTCGTAGGGTTTGAGGCATGCAGGGCTCCTGGCCTACACCGTGATTAACAGAAAGTTGGGGAAACGCAAATAATAAATAAAAACCGTAGTTCCGCCGAAATTCATCGGCCGGAACCTGAGGAACGAACCGAATAATCAAATAGATAATAAAAATAATAATAATAACGGAAGAGGTGCCTTGGTGCGCGCATCCATCCGAATTCAAACGGGGTCAAGCCCTGGTTACGGAATTGGATGCGGGCACCAAAGGACCGCAAACACTAAACCGACACAGAGGGAGTCTCCGCTCCCATCATACACAACCGGAAAAAATTTAATATTTCATTTTATTATTTAAAAATAAACGACACAAAAGGAAACAACTTCCCGAAAAGAAAAGAAAGGGAGGGAACGAGAGAGAGAGAGATCAGCAATGCGCATCGAGCGCGCACCCGCTGTGCGGCGCTCGATTACAAAATTTAAATTTAATATAATATATAAAAAAAATTATAAAAATGAAATCAAAAATTAAAAAAAATAAAAATAAAAAAAAAAATGGTACCTTAATTAATTTAAAACGAGGTGGCGCGACCTTGTACGGTCGTCATGCCACAGGTGACCTTGCCCCACCCGGACCGTTGCGGCTTGGCTATACCGTTACCAAAATCCACCGATGCGACTCAACCGCCGGTAAAATACTGCAAATAATACGGCTGGCCTCAACTGGCCGCCGGATCCGTCCACTGTTGCCTGGTTTGGCAATATAACGTTGCGGCTTGATGCCGATAAATATTAAATCCAACAATAGCCGGTTGGCTACCGTTACCGTTGCGGCAGACCACCGATCCAAATATACAAAACAACAATAGCCGGTTGGCTACCGTTACCGTTGCGGCAGACCACCGATCCAAATATACAAAACAACAATAGCCGGTTGGCTACCGTTATGCGACTACTACGGCTGGCCTCAACTGGCCACCCGAAACTCGTTGGGCGTTGGCTCGCCTTAAAACCGTATATAACGTAAATAAAAGTGAGTGGCCTCACCTGGCCACCCGTAATTACGATCGTACACACTCGTTAATGGTTATCTTGTACGGACAGATTGTTACCAACACCCGTAAGTATTACGACCGACGATAAATTTTCGCGTACTCAAACACTCAACACAAGGTGTGGCTCCCAACACACTTTCGTACAAATATACAAGAAATTATTTTTCCTTCTTGTTGTTTAGGAAATTCGTAGTATCCGTTGCCCAATAAACTTTATATTTATAAAACTCACAAAATGCCAGAATTATAATAATTTTACATATGTATTTATTGAATTTATACATTCATTAATTGCACAATTGTAATGTTTTTCTATTTTTAATCCAACAATTTTGTAACCTGGATTTATTCAAAATTCTAACCAAAAAAAAAATAAAACTGGATTCTATTTTTAATTTACAAAATCAAGACTTTTTTTTTTTTTTTATTCACAAAATACTTGTTTTAACAAAACCAAAAACTCGACTTTTAATATTTAAAATATATAATAATCTATTTTTTTTTTTGTTTAACAATATAATTCCAAAAAAAAAAAAAATCCAAACAAAATAGAACTCAAGCGTTACCAAAAATCAAAAACTCTTTTTAAAATCACTACTCGAATTTTTCACCACCAAAATCACAAACTGAATGGCGACAACCAAAAAAAATTCGAGCGTCGCACAACTCGTAAAACGTTCTAGAAGAAATTAATCTCTCTTCTCTGTCTCTCCCTTATATCAAATTTTCGTTGATATAAGGGAGATAGACATATAAGAAAAACATTTCTTCCAAAACGTTTTACTTTGCACACACTCGATGCGCATTGTTATCTCTCTCTCTCCTATTTTTGTTCCGTTGCCAACATAACCGAAGAAAACACACAAGAATCCATCCACCAAGACACCACGTTCACACAGTGAAAAACTCGGACGCAAGAAACCATGGAGAATAGAAACAAATTTACAAAAAATGTCTTGTTAAGACAATACAGTCGTAACACAGTTTATCAGTTTCAGTTCCTTTTTCGTTAAGAATTCTTTAATTTGACATTTGTCTAATTTGGCTTGCATAGATGCGCAAATCGTAACAGAAGAACATTGTAAATAATTCCCCTTAATCGAAGTGGCAATTTGAGGTTCAGCATAATCAAATGATTGAGGAGGAATCCGTTGAATGAAATCATATCCATTTGTGAAATCCTCATGATAGATAGATTTGCCGCCCTTTTTTGGAAGTAACTTGGTTTCTATACATTTGAGGAATGATTTGTTCGTTGATTGTGTTGACACAGCTTCCTCCTCAGTCTGAGTTTCAACGTGATTGGGATTGCCATTGCTCTTCTGATAACGATCGTTTATATATTCTTTGGTGCATGAAAAGTACATTAAGCCGCCATTAACATCACAAAGTGCATCAACTAATTTAGTAAAGGTTACACTGGTTGTGTTAAATATGATGATTTATCCGCCGTACGGACAATAGTAGAGAGTACACCATTAGTGCCGCAGGTAGTGGTATTTTTTAGATCTTTGCTAGTAGTCAAGTGGTTTGTCTGGTTGGCCCCGAAAAGCGAAAATAATTACTTTTTCGAGCAAATTCAAACTCTTTAATAAATATGCCAGACGTCCAAAGTTTAGAGTTTAATATGGTGGTAAATATTTCGTCTTCAACACCGAAACGATAGGATACATATTCATACTGGCCTCCGTTTTTAGCCTTTGGAACCATTCTGATTGCATTAACCGTTGTAAACTGGAAATTATCATTTAAAAAGCCTTTGAATAGTTCATCAGTAACAGATGAGTGTATCCTACTAATAAAAATCCATCGTCTTGGTTTAACAACGCTGATTGAGTTAATGTGGTTAAGGACGAACAATCCGAATTTGATGTTGATGCAGTCGAAGATGACGTCGAAATTTGTGGTGGTGGAATAACAATGATGGCGTTATTCACCACGGTATCATCTTGGGGTAACCCCATATTTATAACACCTGCTTGTTTACTATTAACCTCCGGTGTAGATAACTTCCCGTGCGATCGCGTTACTGGTCGTTCATTAATATTGCTGACATGGTTATCAGTGGTCACTATATCACGATTTAGTTGAATACTATTTAATTGCGGGTTTAACACAGAATCTAACCTATCGATCTTATTCGAAAGTTCCCCGATTTTATGAAATAGAACTTGCACATTTCGATCACAATCAGGGCAGAACCATGAAACCCCGTTTGCATTTATAATCGCATCTTTAAAGGTAATTAATGATCTAGATTTAATGCCAGCACATGTATAATGCGCTATATGATCACAAAAAATTCCTTTACAGACAAAAAAATTATCAAACACACCATCAGTCTTGCAAAATGCAGCAATTTTTTTCACACATATTTTAAATTTTTTAATAAATAGGTCACTAAAACACTAAGAACTCAGTTCAACAACACTGAAAAATAGCACGTGAATGATCAATTTAAAAAAAAAAAAAATTAAAACTCGTCATGAATTTTGGAAAAAACAATTTAAAAAATTAAAAATTATAAAATAATGAAAAACACGTCCGAATTGAACGATTGTTAGGTATAAACTGACTGATTTTATCCAACCTAGTACTACTGTGGAATCTTTCTCTCTCTCTCTCTCTCTAGCACTATATCCCATCAAGGGATTTGGCCGCCTCAAATGAGATTTCATAATCATATTTTCATTTCGGATAATGAGTGATTTATTCATTGATCCTAAACCAGCCGTGAAATTTTTTCCTTGTCACCACCACCGGGAATCGAACCCGGGACCTCCGGTCACTGGAGCAAGCATGCTAACCACTTTTGCCACCGCGGCAATTACTACTGTAGAATCACTCCAGTAAAATTGTCGTTATGTTATTGTTTATATTCAACGCTTGTAATACGTTTTGAATCAGCCTTTATAGTAGCAATGCGAACTTTAGCTCTAGCACTCTCGTTTTAGCAGTAGTTAGTGTTCTTTTATTGTTTACTTTGCTGTACACCACTGCACCGTACCAGCATTAGATGCATCACAGAAACCGTGTAATTCAATTTGGCTTACCTCGTGTAGTGAGTCCATTGATTAATTCTAATTTTCTCCATTCTAGTTTGTAGTTTGACCATCTATCATCAAATTTTGAATTAAGTTTTTCAGCCCATCCTAGGTCAGATGCTCATAAATGAATCAATATTTTCGCCTGAACTATCACGGGTGCCAACCATCCCCGCGGTTCAAAAATCCTAGATGCTTCCGATAAAATTATTCGCTGGTTTAGTTCCCTGCAAAGAGACTTTAAATTGAAACGTATATGTTGCAGACTTCTAGAGGCGTCCTACAGTTTTCATTGTCTTGCAAATTCTATCGTGTGTATACCAGTTTCTTTAAGGCTCTCTGGAAGTTCTTCTAATATTGTCCTATGATGTTGAAACTACTAAGTAAGATAAGTTCTTCTAGCTCCTACTGTGCAGTTTTTGCCTGTTATTGTGTTGGCCCGAGATAATAGATCACCCACCTAGAAATTGTTTAATGCGTGGTTGGACCAAATCGTTTGTTTCGGTGCTTCGTCTATGGCCAATTGTGGTAGAGTTTTTGTGATCAGACAGGGGCAGAAGCTGTTCCGTAGGTAACTGTTTTTAATCTATAAACTCTCATTGGTATATTTGAATTTGTTCGCCATAGAATTCGTTGAAAGTCTTTATCTTGGCTGGTTACTTGTATTTGCCTGAACATTTTCTCATTGTCCGATGCAATAAAATAATGATGTTTCTTCCACCTATCAATATTGTTGTTAAATTGTTTTGTAGGGCTGGGCCTACATGCATGATTTCGTTTATAGAAGTACCCGTTGTTGTTTTGCAGGAAGCATCGAATACTACTCTTAATTTTGTCGTTGTGCTATCGTCTTTTAAAACGGCGTGATGTGACTTGTGAAGATCGGGAAAGAATCCGTGCCGGAATCATTTTTAAATAGTTCCATATGATTGAACTGTATGAACTCGTTGATGAACTTGTGGTATTCCTTTTTAAAGCTGTTATCTTTCATGAATCTTTTTCGATTTGAATTAATGTTTCTGGGTTGTGAGGCAGTTAAGAAGGTGCGGCATTTTAATAGATGAGCTTGAAACCTTGTTTGTTGAGGTGGTGTTGTTTGGTGGCACCAAATGATTCTAGAGATTGAAAACACTTCTCTAGAAACTTCAAAATTTGGCTTGTTTCTTGAAATTATCTTAAGGTTGCCAGTGAGCTTTCGTATAGACGCCGTGATTTAGGTTTGAAAATCATCACTCCGTTCTCATAACTTCGTTCTAATAACAAAAATTGTTGACTTAATTGTATACATATAAGTGCAACGCAAGGAAAAAATGTGTATCAATTAGTTTGTATTACATCTAAATTTAATTACAAAGCGATGTAAGAAAAACCCGGAAATAACTTAATACCGGCATCACGGTTTTATTACTTCGTCTTAAAATCAATAAGGATGTAAGTTGTGAAACTTCATTAAAACCCACCGTACAAGTAAATTTTTTGGTCATGATTACGTTTACCGTTCTCCCACAACTAGCACATAAAAATCGAGGGTAGCTTACTGTTTGCAGTACATTCTAAACTCCGGAATGCTCCAGTAACCTTGGCCTCATCAAAATTCGAACGAATTAGCGTAAAAATAAAAATCCACACAATTTAATCATATACGCAGCATACCACGTCAATAAAATAATGATCTTTATGGAACTTGGATCGATGCGATCGATGAAGTTATTAATTCGCCGATAACCTAGACAACCAATCAAATACAATTTCCAAAAATAAACCGTTTGGAGCTGCAACGAAACCTAGAATCAATCAACTAAGAAATAACTCCTACTTTTATAGAATATTGTTTTATTATTTATTTATTCAATATTACAGCTGATTCAGAAATCATCAAGTAATTTGTTGATCTTAATGGTTTCTCGGTTTATGGTGAATGGCTCGTTTTACGAACATTTCTTATCATAATTAGATCTGCCCAGCTCCAGCGATTTCTCTCTTTAGAGTTTTCCACCTTTGTGAAGATACCCTAAAATAAAAAAATAAATAACTATTGTTAAACAATTAACTATTTGTGTTTTGCTTCATTTTCTACAACATACTCCCGCGCCTTAAGGAATTTTATGTCTTAATGACTAATTTAACTAATTTTGTTATAGGACGTTTTATTTCGTTTCGGGATGTCTTCAGTGTTACTACCCTTGTGAGACCGTCATTTCCAGGATGTAGGTTTATGATTCTGCCACGCATCCACTGACACGGATGCAAATTATCTTTCATTTTCCACTTGTTTCTTTGTTGTAGAACAGCAAGATAATCACAATGCCACTGCTTCCAAAAACCTTGGAGTCGCTGCTGAAGATTCTGCCATTTGGATAATTTAGTTGTTTTCACTTCATCTAGAGCCGGTTCTGGAATATCAGCCAAGAACGTCAGGAAATGCGCAATCCCAATCAGGAAATGCGCAGAAGTGAGAATTTCAAAATCAGCTGGATCGTCGTTTATTTTACAAAGCCTCGAATTCAGAAGAGCTTCAATTTGCGTTATCAATGTTGTCATTTCCTCAAACACAAAATTTACATTGGCTACCCTTTTTTAGTGGAATTTGAAGGATTTGTTTGTTTGATTAATTATTTGATGTTTTAGTTGTTGGAGTTCTCTATTAGCACCCAAGAAGTTAGACCCATTATCACACCCTATTTGCTCGATTTTGCTAAACTGCTGACCACTTTCAAATGCACCGCTTTAACAGCTAGACAGACAAAGACAGCGACATATGCCTTCTCGATCGGAGAATTTCTTCGTTTACTCGTTTTAATGTAAAGTGGACCGGCGTAATCTTATCCGATTTTTGAAAATACACGACTTGGTGTACACCTTTTTGCTGGTAAATCAGCCATTTTCTGCTCAGGTTTATGGCAACGGTAACGGATACAGACAACACAATATTTTATACAACGTTTAATTTTATACCTTGCTCCTATTATCCACTATTTACTTCGTACAATACTCAGAGTTAGCGCATTATCGGCATGCATATTGATTTGATGAACTTCACGAATAATCAATTGGCATGCTAAGTTGTTTTTTTGCTAAAATAACCGGATGTTTTACTGCAAACAGCAATGATGATTTTCTTAATCGACCACCCACTCGAAGAAGTTCTTTTTCATCAATAAACGGATCAAGTGATGACAGTTGATTTCTTACAGGGAGTTGTTGGTTCTTACTTAGAATAATGAGTTCATGAATAAACGAAAATTTTTGCACATTACGGAGAAATATAGTTTCCACTTCATTCATTTCAGCTGATGTTATGGATCTGTTGTAATGTCGGGAACTACCTTTCTTTGAACCAAATCGTAATATGAACACCATAGTTTTTTTAATTTTTGACCAAGATGAAAATTTATTTATTAAATTCAAAACTACGTCGTCAACATCGGTGGTTAATGTTAATACGTTTGTATATTTTTGTCTTTCCTTCTTTTTTCTTAGTTGATTTTGGCCAATTTTGTTCATTATTGACTAGCCAATGAGGCCCGTGCCACCAAAGAGTAACCGCAAAAAACACCATTTTTTCGCCCGTTTTTGCGTAGTCTGTAGCAAGAACGGGGAAGATCGTACAGAGGCTCCCGTGGGCTTAAATTGACCGTCATAAAAAATGTGGGTGAACATAACTCGATGTTTTCAATATTGCGTCAATTTACCCCTACTTGAGGGGTGGAAATCACCCCCAGAAGAAAGAAATGGGAAAACGGTCGGGAAGTTCTTGATAAAAATGCTTGGAATTTCATGGCAAGAGTGACATCAGAAATGGTCTTCCAAATATCCTCAGGGTGAAACACACCCCCTTGGTGGGGGGGCCGCCCATATTGCCGAAAACTTCCCGACCGTTTTCCATTTCTTTCTTCTGGGGGTGGTTTCCACCCCTCAAGTAAGGGTAAATTGATTCAATATTGAAAAAATCGAGTTATGCTCACCCACATTTTTTATGACGGTCAATTTAAGCCCACAAGGACCTCTGTACGACCTTCCCCGTTCTTACTACAGACTACACAAAAACGGACGAATTTTGCGGTCACTCTTTGTTATTTTGCTAACGTCTTCGGTTTTGAACCTCTGGAGATGACATCAGCGGGATTATGTTTGGATTCAATATGGTACAATTTATCACCCGGAATAGTTTCAAGGATCAGGGATGTTCGGTTACCTACGAAGCTCTTCCATCTCCGAGGAAAACCAGATAGACAGTGTAAGACTACCATCGGTTCTGTCCAAGCGAAAACCTCTATGTCGTTGTATGCTAGCGACTTGATGCAACATTTGACTGAGTTGCACAAAAGTACTGCTCCACATAATTCGACTCTGGGAAGTGATAATTGGTTCAGTGGTGCGACTTTACTTTTTGCATATACGATATTCACGCTCACTTCATCCTTCTCATTGACAGCTCGTAAATATGTATATAACACATCCGTAAGCGGCTTCGGATGCATCACAAAATGCATGGTTTTGGTTTTATGAATGACGTTAACCTTCGAGGAATTTGAATTGATTCAATTTTTTATTTATTTATTTATTTATTTATTTATTTATTATAAATGTAATTAAGCTAGGAAGCTTTTATTTACAAAATAACCCAAAACATTAAAATACATACAAAATTAAGAATATAATACAAATATTTACAATACATACGAGGGTATATCAAAAAGTCTTGCAATATCATATGAAAAAAAAGAGTGAGTGAGACAACAATATATTTTTCAAAACCATTTTTTGTCGCGATGAAACTTCTAGAAGAACATTTCGATGTAAATTTTACAGTTCGTTTGTTTTTGTCAATTTAGTAACACGTGTTTTGAATTTTTCTTAAAATGAATGAAATTGAATATCGCGCCGTTATTAAATTTTTCTGTAAAGATGACCGAAATGCAATTTATATATTCAACTATATATCAAAAGTTTACTGCGAATCTGCACCATCATATGCCACAGTAACAAGGTGGGTAAAATTATTCAAAAGTGGTCGGGCATCATTAGAAGACGACAACTGCTCGGGTCGGCCAGCTGATGCTATTAGCCATGAAAACGTAATTTTGGCCGAATCTATTGTATTGGAAGACCGGCGTATTTCTATTCCGCGGTTAGCGTGGAGACTTTCTCTTTCATACGGTACCACATATACTATATTACATGACCACCTTCACATGTCGAAAGTAAGTGCACGATGGGTTCCCCGTTTGTTGAATGCAGAACAAAAAAAATGCGTGTTCAAACTTCAAAGGCGATTTTAGATATGTACAAAGAAGATCCAGAAAATTTCTTGGATAACATAATAACAGGCGATGAAACATGGCTTCATCACTGGGGTCCGGAATCTAAACAAGAATCGATGCAATGGATTAAACGTAGCGAACCACCACCAAAGAAATTCAAAACTCAACTGTCTGCTGGTAAGGTTTTGGCAACAATTTTTTGGGATGCTGAAGAAATTTTGATAATCGATTATATGCCACCGAAAACCACAATCACAGGCATATATTACGCAGCGGTTTTGCGAAAATTGAAAAAAGCGATCCGAGAAAAACGGCCAAGGAAAGTTAGAAAAAAAATCTTGCTTCTTCACGACAATGCACCAGTGCACAAGGCTAATGTTGCTCAAGCTGCATTAAAGGACTGCGGCTTCGTGGAAATTCCGCATCCACCGTACAGTTCAGACTTGGCACCCAGTGACTAATTTCTGTTACCCAATTTGAAAAAAAAAATTAGGGGCCGGAAATTTTCCAGTGACTATGAAGTACAGTCTGTTGTAAATGGATATTTTATGGAGCAAAAGAAATCTTTGTTTTTAGAGGGTTTAGGCAAGTTAATTGATCGATGTGACAAATGTATAAACCTTAAAGGAGATTATGTCGAAAAATAAAAATATTGCTGTCTCACTCACTCTTTTTTTTCATATGATATTGCAAGACTTTTTGATTTGCCCTCGTACATTGAAAATAATATAAAAATAATAATTTAAATTTAAAAATTAAATAATGATAATATTGTAATAATAAACATAAGGTATTTTTTTTTTTTTTTTTTTTTTTTTTTTATTTTTGGTAGGAAAATACAACAAAAATTAGATTACGGAAAACAATAAATGCAATGCAAAAACTTCAAAAGTGGATTTCAAATCCTAAAAACTTTTTATAATTATTTATAAATTTTTGCTGCGTATCACTTAAGCGAACCGACAAGGGTAATTTATTAAACATACTCATTCCGAGAACAGAAAATGAAGAATGAAATATACGATGGTTATTATGCGGTAATATAATATGCTGTGTGCGATCAGAATTAGAAAACTTTATTTTATTATACAAATAAGAAGGTTTCTTAATAAGCAAAAGTTTATGAATATAGACGCAGGTTCGAAAATCGAAATAATTTTTAATATCACAACCAAGTAGTAGATGGCTAACCATAGAAATATGGTCAAATTTTCGAAGTGAGAAAACATATCTAACGCATGCATTGAACAGAGATTTTATTCTATCCATACAGTAGCCATACATACCGAACAATACAACATCACAGTACAATAAATGTGGTAAAACATAAGCCATAAATAATTTATGGCGCAGTCTAGAATTTGCAAAATCAGTCAATTTCCAAAAAGAGCGGAAAATACTATACACTTGACTACACATTTTATCAATATGTTCGTCCCAAGTCAAAGTTGAATTCATAATGAGTCCTAAGTTCCTAACTGTATCCGAGTAAGTTATTAACTCATTACCCAGAATCAAATTTTGGAAATCATTCTTGTTCAACTTTCGTTTATAAATTATAATAGCTTGAGTTTTCTTTGCATTAAGTAATAAATTATTTTGTATCGACCATTCTACAATTCTTAATAAATCACTGTTTAAGTTTGTTATACAAACATCTTTATTCGATATTTCACTATAATTATAAACCTGCAAGTCATCAGCATAGAGATGAAATTTTGAAAATCTAAAGCAAGTAGAAATATCATTAATGTACAACGAAAACAGTAACGGACCAAGAACTGAACCTTGTGGAACTCCACAACTTAGCTCCATAATATCAGAAAATATTCCATTAATTTCAACAAGCTGTGATCTACAACTTAAGTATGAATAAATAAATCTACATGCAGATCCTGAGAAGTTAAAAAACGACGACAATTTAACACAAAGTTTGTAATGATTTATTGAGTCAAACGCTTTAGAAAAATCCAAGAGTGCTAATGCGGTAAATTTATTAGAATCAATATTACGCCGCATATCGTCAGTAATGGTATTGCAGAATAGAGATTTTCCCACGCGTTTCTTATGGCATCGGGTAAACATGCATCCCACTCAATTTTACGTAACCACATTTTGTAGCAATATTTTAAATAATATTATTATTGGCGCAAGCCAACCCAGCGGATCATATACCTTGCAGGCAATTGATAAGATTTTTCATTTAGTCCATTGTATATTATTGGTATCTTGCTGGACCTTAAAAGAAAAAGTGTCAGTTTCAGCATTCCACAATATACCTAACATTTTGATCGATGCATCAACCTCTTTTAGTTTTGGAATATTCTCAATCTCTTGGGGTGAAAATGCTTTTATAAATTCTGGTGAGTTTGATTTCCATTTACGGAGATGGAATCCAGTTTTACTGAGTATCTCGTTTAGTTGGTCCTTCAAAGACAGCCTCGTCAATACTATCACAACCCGTCAATAGGTCGTTAATGTAGAAGTCGTTGTTAATAATTTCCGTAGCCTCTGGATATATTTGATGATATTGTTCATTGGATTTTTCCAGTGATTTAACTGCTAGATACCTAGCGCAAGCTGTGCCGTACATTACAGTGTTTAATTTATACGCGTTTAATTTTTCGAGATGATGATTGCGCCACAAAATAAGCTGGTAGTTTACATCGTCAGAATTTATCAGAATTTGGCGGTACATTTTTTCAATGTCTGCCACCATAGTGATTGCGTATTTTCGATATTTAGTTTGTAGATTTGGGCCAATGTGAAGAATCTCATTGAGCGATGTTTTCGTGCTAGTCTTGCAAGAACCGTCGAAAATCACCCTCAATTTCGTAGTGCCGCTATTCATTTTGAAGACCGCGTGATGTGGTAGGCAATATGTGTCATCATCTCGAACTGGGATTTCATTCCATGGTACATAAGTCATATTGCCTAGCGTAACATATTCATTCATAAATGACTGATAGGCGTTAAAGAAGTCTGGCATCTTCGCGAATTTGCGTTCCATTGCTAGAAGACGTTGATGTGCAGTCTCGAATGATCTGCTCAATATCGGCCGTGGTTCCTTAAACGGCAGTCTCACAATAAATTTACCGCAAATTTACCCGTTCTGGTTTATATTAACATTTTCTTCTGTCCAAGTCCCAGCGATTAACCAACTTGGATGAGTATAAAGTTAGGAAGCCGTCAACAGTACGTTTTTTTTTGGTTTAACAAATCAAAAAATACATAAGCTCCTAGTAATAATCTTGTTATGTTACCAATGATATGAGCGGTGTTCCAATAATAAGTATTATTTCTACTCTCAGCCCCAACATTTTTTTTTAGTTTTACAGTTTTTAACTATCGTGATAGCACGACGTTCAATAAACGTTCTTTCCGGTGTTCCACAGGCCTCATACCTTATAATGCTTGGTACTCTATTATGTACAATATTCGTAAATGATTTGATGGATGTATTGCGTTACTCTAAGGGAGTTATGTATGCAGATAATTTCAAACTTCTCGGGTTCGATATTCTTGTGGTGTAGCAGGAATCGTTTAAAGTTAAATACTAAGAAGTGTGCTGTTATGTCTTTCTCACGGAAAAAAATTCTGATAAATTTTGATTATAATATTAATAGCGAAACATTAGCTCGGGTTAACCAAATCACTGACTTGGGAGTAACGTTTGACCCCACACTGAGTTTTATTCCGCATATTGATAAAATAATATTAAAATCGTCATCTTTGTTTGGTTTTATACAGCATTTCACTAAAGAATTTAAAGAAAAGAGGATTCTTCAAATCTTATATTCATCAATGGTTCGGTCAAATTTAAAATATGCTATAGTCGTGTTGGCTCCTTTTTATAGGCTCCTTTTTATAATGTACATATTACGTTCACGAATAGAAAAAGTTCAAATAAAATTTACTCGACAAATCTTTTTTAAATTTAATCTCTTTAACATGGACAGACGACTGACGTATTTGGATAATCTTCTTAATATACGAGATGTTTCGTTTTAAATTTAGAGCCCTTATTAATCAGACATTGTTTTGCTGCTGCTTTATTTGTGGCCGACGTTTGAATATTTATGCTTCCATAAGACAACTAAGCACAAGATCTCAATTGAATCAATTAATTTTATGATTGCAAACTTTTACGATTTCTGTGATATTTTTGAAGTGAAGTGTTTGAAGTGACCTGATCTTCGTCGTGTTTTAATGAGATTTCCGTAATTTTATGCAATACAGATATAAAAATGTAAATTTTCTAAATTTTGAGATTTTTTGCAATCGACTTGTGGTTAATTTATTTTTATTGTGTAATTTTAAGCACTTGGAATTATATTGTAATAATCATTAGGGATTTTTTAATAAATAAATAAAGCAGTACTTTCGGGGCTTAGAGTAAAAATGTGGTGATTTTTGGGCTAGGAGTAAAAAATGTCATGATAACAAAAATTAATGTTGCCATCGCATTTTTCGGGGGATGAAATTTGGGTTATCTTCACATACACTAGTTTCCCCACTTCATTCATTTGCATTTTCATGTCGAGATATCGGTGTACGCGTTTCCTGGCTTGTTTCTTTATTTCATTATGCCACCAATCTTTCATGATGGTTGTCGTTCCTAATGGGGCATTCTCAATCCCTCGTATGAGGGATTGTATAGGTCTATACCGCTATGAGCAGTATAGGTCCATACTGCTTTTAGCATTTGCGTGTACAGAAGCAATTTGTTGTGTATGGAGCTCAGAATTTCTACCCATAAGTCAACACATATTCCTATATTTGGTGTCTAACTCTGTTTTTTGCTCAGTGTTGAGTTAAGATCCAGAGGAATCCACTTTACATTTCGGTTTGTAAAGTTGACATGCACTGATTTAGCTTTACTTAATCAGATGTGCAATTTTTAGTCCAGTTACTAATTGTGTTAACTGAAGTTTGAAGTTTGTTTGTTGCTTCCGATATCATATTTTTTCCAACCACTAGGATAGCTGTATCGTCTGCAAATGTTGATACCGTAGTACCTTGAATATTAAATAAATCTCTCCTAAAAAGAATGAACAGAATCGGTCCAAGTGCGTTACCTTATAGTATACCCGCTGATATTCTTTCTAGAAACGCAATTCCTAAAATTTATAATTTCTTAATTTCTCCGGTATACTACGAATATATTGACAAGCGTAACGGCCGAAATTACTTGTGCGTGCTCGGTTATGCGTGCTTGCAATTTATTTGCAAGAGAGAACCGTTTGAAAAGATCTATATAGTTTTGTACAGAGAAAATATAAAACGGTTATACAAATAAATGGGGAATGTATGTCACATTATCATACTTAATGTACATTTTCCAATAACGACATAAATTCGTTATCAAACAAATAATTTATTGTTTCAACAACTGCATGTTTTTTTAAATATGCAAATTATTTTAATTTAATTTAATAATAATCCATTTTTATTTTATGTGTTTATTTTAATTGTTTTAATGCTATAAATCCGAAACATAAAAAAATCATAATTTATTTAAAAATTGTATATGTATTGTTATCACTTGACTATTCATTTACGCCACCCCACAATACTACGCTATTCAGCCTGCAAATTAAACAAAAACGTATACCATTTTTTACAATTTTACAATAAATCAAAACTAGCAATACGCGAGTACAAGTATGAGTAACGACATAAATAAATTTAATAACTTCAGACAAGTGCCAATCAGACTCGTGCTCCAAGCCTAATGCACAACATCATGTTACATGTTACAGCATTCATGTGATTTTATTAAATAAATTTTTATTCATTGTTTAAAATTGATTTAACGTATTTTGTGTTTGATTTGGATCTAAACTATCTTACTACTAAAACTTTTTCGCCTTGATCCGTTGTAACGTGGTCTTCTTACAGTTGCATTTGCATGGGAACGTAACTATTGGCTGGTATTAATTTTTTTCATTTTATTGTCATTTGTCCTTGGGTTTGTTGGAACTGTTATATTGTTGAATCCACTGTGTTTAGAGTTAGAGTCTGGTACTTGCTATTCTCTCTTGGCTTGATGTTCTTGATTATTTTGTAGTTTGTTTGAGGTAAACTGTGTTTTTGTAGTATTAATTATGCTCATTTTTACCTTTGTTGCATCCAACTGCGACTATAGTTACAATGGCCATGGCAGTTGTCACTTCAGTGTAACTATAATTTAACCAAAGAGTATGAAAATTTACACAGAGTAACGAAACAGAGGAAACAATTTCATCAAAAAATGCATGGGTTACGATTATATAATACACTTACGCAACAATTTTTTATTTTTTTTTGTATTGAATATTGTCATACTCGTGACTATTTATAGAAAACGACAAAATTACTTGAAATAAAAATGTGTAAATGTGTTTTTAACGCAATTAAATTGCATAACCCATGCATTTTTGTTGATGAAATTTTTTCCTCTGCTTCGTTACTCTTTGTAAAATTTCATACTCTTTGATTTAACATTTGATGTAAATTCTTCGAGATTTATAGAAAATCTATTTGTCCCATATTGTTTTATTCGATCATTTTGGCCCTGTGGTCACGATGCTGTACACGGATTCACCTTGGATGGAATTTATTTTTCAGTTTTATGGTATACCGAACCAGTGAATAATAGCTGCAGGGTTAATGGTATTTTCCCATTTGGCACTGGATAGTGCTCGAATAATAAAAAACGGCTTTTGTTTTCACAATTTTATTTTACATTCCCATTACACGAATTTAATAACATTCTAAAATATAATTACAACTGACTTATCTAACTAAATTTTACTTATTTATAAATTGCACATTCCATTAATGGCATCTTGTTATGCTGCAAATTTCTAACATAACTTGCAGAAAAACCTGCTGTGCGTCCAAAGCACTTCTTCTTTAATTAGTAAAATAAAGTATTTTGATTTTTACAGAGCAACCTTTCACTATATCGCCGAAAAGAGTTCTTAAACAAATTTTTGTGTGGCCTTGTCTGCAACCGGTGTGAAGTTTTTGGACAAAAGTTTTTGGACAAAAATTTACGCGAGTGTTCTTTGTGAAGTTTTTGGACACATTTTTATTTCTTGGACAAAATTTTTTGTAAATGTGCAATTTTAACAGTGTATTTATTTTATATTAAAATCGAAATAATATTGATAATAAATATTGATAAAACAAAAGAAATTGTTTAACATTAAAAAATCTAAAATGCTCATTATTATAAATTTTTCAATAAATCACGTACCATACTGTATAAAATGATACACCAAATAGCAAAAATCTCAGAGATTGGCTCGCATAGTGACTATATACGTTCGAAAGGGGATACTTTGAGCTATTTAAATCAGTTAGCCCCATCTCGAAATGATGAACTAGGCTCATGTATTGAATTTTTAAAGTTTTACCAATATAGCGAGTCTACGTGTCCACGGATGTTCTACTGCTCTAAGACAAATAACAAAAATCTCAGAGATTGGCTCGCATAGTGACTATATACGTTCGAAAGGGGATACTTTGAACTATTTAAATCAGTTAGCCCCATCTCGAAATGATGAACTAGGCTCATGTATTGAATTTTTAAAGTTTTACCAATATAGCGAGTGTGCGTGTCCACGGATGTTCTACTGCTCTAAGCCAAATAGCAAAAATCTCAGAGATTGGCTCGCATAGTGACTATATACGTTCGAAAGGGGATACTTTGAGCTATTTAAATCAGTTAGCTCCATCTCGAAATGATGAACTAGGCTCATGTATTGAATTTTTAAAGTTTTACCAATATAGCGAGTCTGCATGTCTAGAAAATAGATTGATTCAGCTCCACGAGTCTAAGCGAAAAAAGAAATACATTTACTTCAGTTTCTTGCATGCACTGAGTTTGTTTACCCCCACCTTAACTCTTGTTTAGTAGTTTCAATTTAAAAATATTTATTTCATTTCTATCACTCTTCAAACTTCAGCTGCTTAAAAGCCGTTTGAAATTAAATTTCTGCTTTTCTAAAACTAACATTGCGAAACGCGACGGGAGCACAGCGATTTGCCTGATATAACCCAGTCATATACTCTCGCTCTTATCGATTTTCAAATTCCCATAAATTGATTTTTTTTTCTAACTAAGGAGCGAAGCAACCCGCTTTTTGTAACTCGTTGCTATACTCCTGCTAATATCGGTTTTTAAATTCCTATAAACTGAAATTAAATTTCTGTTTTTACAGAATGTACATTGCGAGGTGACTGGAGCCGGGTCGCCTTATGTAACCTGATTCTCAACTCCCGCTCCTATCCTAAACTCCCGCTCCTAACCGTTTGAGTCCCAAGCAGCGTGATGGCGCTGTTGAGATTTTATGTCGAGAAAATCCAGCATATTTCGAACATTGTCGACAGCTGATGATGCGTTATCGATTGTCGAAACCGCGCGCTAAGATTTACTAAAGCAAGTAGATCACACAGCTCCTTTAATGTAAATAGTACGTTTTACAATAGGTTTGTTTCAATAGATTGCTTTTTCATCTCATTCATTTCATCTTCCACTCTCATTTAAAAAAAATTTCACTTATGTGGATTAAAAATAAAAATTAAAATAAAATAATTGAAATAACAATATTATTTTTATTTTTATAAAAGCCGGGGTTTGGTTTAGTAGCCCCTAATCTAAAGGAATAAAATGATTCAAATATAATCTTAAAAGCATTTGTGCTTCGAAAAAAAAAATATTTTTTCGCATTTGGGTAATTGTAATTTAAAACCATTTGGGGTCATTTAAGGCTACTTGGGATCATTGAGAGCTACTTGGGGTCATTTGCGGATATTTTCATGGCCATATTCGTAATCAGTACACTAAAATACCTTAGTATACCGATTTTCAGTATTTTCGGAGGTAGGACCTTTTTGGAAGTATAACCGCGCGCAGTTAAAATTTTCGGCCGTCAATAGATTGATATCAGGTGCAAATTGAATGAAAATTTGAATTTTATTAAAACCTCCAATGTTGGACATTTCTGTATCTTATTCATTTTCATTCAGTCCCTTGAAATTTCATATGTTTAGTTTTAAAAAAATGATAAAAATACTCTGTATATTGGACAACCTCTTTATATTGTAACTTGGACACTTTGAAAATTTTCATCTAATCTTTAATAAATTACCCTTTATATAATGGACACGAACGCTTTTGTTCGATATCAGTAATTCAATTTAATGATAAAAAATTATTTACCTGAGAATCCTATAAGGAATATAATTAGAAAGGGCAACTTAAGAAATATTGTAGGCGTTTAATGAAAGAAAGAAAAAAATGTTTTAAGGTGTTTTGGCTAAAGAAATTAACTTTTTCGTCATCTTCCTTTATTCTTTTTAGTTGTTCCATTTTCAAAATTAAATAGATTATCCTAAACTGTAAATTCCAAACCTTGCTTACAACAACAAGTAACAATCGTACTGTATTGCGGCCGCATCCCAAAACTATACTGATGCCGCTTCCCAAAATAATAGTTACGTGCATTATATTTTTTGTACTCGAATTATTTAGTTGTTCTCTGTTTAAAAAATATAGAAAGTATGGTACGCCTACAAAAAAATTACCGATGAGATTTTAATAGTTTAAGTTTAGTATTGCTAGGTTGAGACGAAATGGTCGGTATAATTTTGGGATGAGTATAGTTCGATTTTTTCATTTTGAATGGAGATGGGAAGCAAATAATTTTATGATCTAATTTATAGCTACAGATTAATTTTGATAATTATTAGTACTCGAGACATTCGCTACATTTTAGTAGGAGTTTCGATTGTACTGTGTCCATTGTTCCAAAATATATAAACTCATCATTTGAACGTTTATAGTACCTATTTATGTATATATATATATATATCTTCTCTAGATATATAAACATCACATGTCACGATGTTCGTACAAGCTAATTTCCGAAAACGCCCAACCGATTACAATGAAATTTTGAATGGATATGTTTAATTCAAACTTAAAAGATAGGATAGTTTTGGATTCGATAGGTGGCGCTGTTATCAAGATTTAAAAAAAAAAATTAATTTTTTCAACAAATTTTTTTTAAATTTTTTTAGATTTTTCATTAAAATACATACAACCACAAATTTTAGCTTCCCTACTCCACCCATAAATATTATTTAAAGCTATTTTATTAATTCTTAATATATAAAAATCACGTGACATAATGTTCGTACACACTAATAAACACCGAATTGTTCGATATTGTTCTCACAATATGATCCGTGGTCCGTGCGGTGCTTTTAACATGACATCGCTATGCATGGAGAATAGGAAATGTAGAAAGCGTTTCCCAAAGCCATGTATTAATGATACCATTACTGATATCGACGATTATCCATTGGATCTGTGCAAAAAGGCAGAGAATGGTGGCAACACGTTCACAATGCGAATGTCGAACACTACAAATCAAATTGAAATTGTTAATCAGTGGGTGGTATTATACTCAATACTTTCAAAAACGTACAAGGCTCATATTAATGTCCAAGTTTTGCAGTTTTGTACAGTCCATCAAGTACATTTGCAAATATGTTTTCCAGTTTTTGTAATACCATTAATTGCTCCAGCTTGTGCATTTCCATTGAAGCTGTTGAGAGTTTCAAGTATCTTGGAATTATTGTTGATTGTAATCTGAGTTGGAAGCATCATGTCGATAAATTAAAAAAGTCTCTCAGCAATGCCTTACGAACCTTATATCTATTAAGACCTGTAGCTCCTAAATCGGTATTGCTAAAATTCTACTATGCCTGCATTAACTCTAGGCTCGAATATGCATTATCGTGTTGGGGTGGTTGCTACCATTCAACTTTAAAAATTCTCATTATTGTCATGAGTTATCATGAGTTTTAAGTCTTCGCGGGTTTCTGCATGGCCATTATTTTTGAGTTTTAAAGTTTTACCATTACAACATTTATATGTTTATAAGGTTTTACGTTTATTTTATTTGCGAAGTGGGCACCGATTATTGAGATCAAATGTGCGATACAACATTAGGAACAATGATCAGTTCTTATTTGTTGTTCCACATTTTTTTAGTGAACATTTTAGAAAATATTTCCTGGTAACTGCTCCTTCCTTATTTAACCAACTTCCACTTAGCATACGGCAACAAATAAATTCAAAATCATTTCTCCAATTACTTAAAATTTGGCTTTTTGAGCACCCTAATATCGATTTCCTATTTAGAGTTTTAGTCTGATGCAGTTTAATTTTAGTTTCAATTGTTTATCTTTTTTATATTTTTATTTTTTATATTTTTATTGTTAAGTTTTTATTTGTAATATTCATAACTTTTTATTTCATAATTTTTCTTGTTAAAGGGTTGATCAATACTGCCGTTAAATCGGTGATGATTACCCTACTCATTTATTTTCTTTTTGTATATTATTATTATTATATGTGACAAAAAATCGTATTGAAAATAAATGATAAGCCTGTGTGCTTTAAATATAAAAAAAAAAAAAAAAAAAATAAAGACAGTGTTTGGCAGTATTTGAAGTACAAAATATAAATGAAAACGGCGAAATATCACGATACCAAATGGGCAGATACATCAGCAGCAACGAAGATGTCTGGCGTATTTTTAGTTTACCCATACACGAAGGAAACCCAAGTGTCAAGAACCTTGTGATTCATCTTGAAAACGGTCAGCGTGTATTTCACTGAAGAAAATGCTCTCCAACGAGCATTCAAGCCACCAAAAAGAACACTTAGCGAAGCTTTCAAACTGCCAAAAATCTGATGTTTTCGGACAATTCGCAAAAACATTATTCTATACCAACGTCCCACGCTATTTCGCATGGAACAAGTCAGGTAAAAAATGGGATCCACGTAGACAAGGGGAACCACTTCCAACAATCGTAGTCGTATTCAAAGCCAATACATTGGGACGACTTTACACAGTTCATCCAAAACAATGTGAATGAGTCTTTGTGCGTTTGTTGTTAGCGAATGTTGCAGGACCAACGTCTTTCCAATTTTTGCGCACAGTCAATGGACAAGTGTTCAATACATGCAATTGCTGGAAAACGACACTCATTGGGATATGACACCTGCAGATGAAGCATTTACATCCACGCTGAATAACATTCGTCAACTGTTCGCAATTTTATTAACTACATGTTATCCAACACAATCATCGGCTTTGTGGGAAAAATAAAAGAATTATATGGCTGAAGACATACTACACCGAGTTAGTTACATAAATCAAGATCCAAACATTGATTACACGCCAGAAATGTACATTGAAGCTACATATAGTGTTGATCGAGGATTTGTGTATTTTAATTTTAAATTCGCCCGGAGACCTACTAAGTTAACAGTGATATGCAGCGAGAAGAACAGCATAACAATGTTGACTTAGCTACATTTATTGCGAAGAATGAGCCATTAATGACTGCTGAACAAAAAAGTATTTATTGTCGAATTATGCTGACTAGTTCATCATTTCGAGATCGGGCTAACTGATTTAAATAGCTCAAAGTATCCCCTTTCGAACGTATATAGTCACTATGCGAGCCAATCTCTGAGATTTTTGCTATTTGGCTTAGAGCAGTAGAACATCCGTGGACACGTAGACTCGCTATATTGGTAAAACTTTAAAAATTCAATACATGAGCCTAGTTCATCATTTCGAGATGGGGCTAACTGATTTAAATAGTTCAAAGTATCCCTTTTCGAACGTATATAGTCACTATGCGAGCCAATCTCTGAGATTTTTGCTATTTGGCTTAGAGCAGTAGAACATCCGTGGACACGCACACTCGCTATATTGGTAAAACTTTAAAAATTCAATACATGAGCCTAGTTCATCATTTCGAGATGGGGCTAACTGATTTAAATAGCTAAAAGTATCTCCTTTCGAAAGTATATAGTCACTATGCGAGCCAGTCTCTGAGATTTTTGCTATTTGGCTTAGAGCAGTAGAACATCCGTGGACACGCACACTCGCTATATTGGTAAAACTTTAAAAATTCAATACATGAGCCTAGTTCATCATTTCGAGATGGGGATAACTGATTTAAATAGCTAAAAGTATCTCCCTTCAAACGTATATAGTCACTATGCGAGCCAATCTCTGAGATTTTTGCTATTTGGCTTAGAGCAGTAGAACATCCGTGGACATGCACACTCGCTATATTGGTAAAACTTTAAAAATTCAATACATGAGCCTAGTTCATCATTTCGAGATGGGGATAACTGATTTAAATAGCTCAAAGTATCCCCTTTCGAACGTATATAGTCACTATGCGAGCCAATCTCTGAGATTTTTGCTATTTGGCTTAGAGCAGTAGAACATCCGTGGACACGCACACTCGCTATATTGGTAAAACTTTAAAAATTCAATACATGAGCCTAGTTCATCATTTCGAGATGGGGCTAACTGGTTTAAATAGCTAAAAGTATCACCTTTCGAACGTTTATAGTCACTATGCGAGCCAATCTCTGAGATTTTTGCTATTTGGCTTAGAGCAGTAGAACATCCGTGGACACGCACACTCGCTATATTGGTAAAACTTTAAAAATTCAATACATGAGCCTAGTTCATCATTTCGAGATGGGGATAACTGATTTAAATAGCTAAAAGTATCTCCCTTCAAACGTATATAGTCACTATGCGAGCCAATCTCTGAGATTTTTGCTATTTGGCTTAGAGCAGTAGAACATCCGTGGACATGCACACTCGCTATATTGGTAAAACTTTAAAAATTCAATACATGAGCCTAGTTCATCATTTCGAGATGGGGATAACTGATTTAAATAGCTCAAAGTATCCCCTTTCGAACGTATATAATCACTATGCGAGCCAATCTCTGAGATTTTTGCTATTTGGCTTAGAGCAGTAGAACATCCGTGGACACGCACACTCGCTATATTGGTAAAACTTTAAAAATTCAATACATGAGCCTAGTTCATCATTTCGAGATGGGGCTAACTGGTTTAAATAGCTAAAAGTATCACCTTTCGAACGTTTATAGTCACTATGCGAGCCAATCTCTGAGATTTTTGCTATTTGGCTTAGAGCAGTAGAACATCCGTGGACACGCACACTCGCTATATTGGTAAAACTTTAAAAATTCAATACATGAGCCTAGTTCATCATTTCGAGATGGGGCTAACTGATTTAAATAGCTAAAAGTATCTCCTTTCGAACGTATATAGTCACTATGCGAGCCAATCTCTGAGATTTTTGCTATTTGGCTTAGAGCAGTAGAACATCCGTGGACACGCACACTCGCTATATTGGTAAAACTTTAAAAATTCAATACATGAGCCTAGTTCATCATTTCGAGATGGGGCTAACTGATTTAAATAGCTAAAAGTATCACCTTTCGAACGTATATAGTCACTATGCGAGCCAATCTCTGAGATTTTTGCTATTTGGCTTAGAGCAGTAGAACATCCGTGAACACGCACACTCGCTATATTGGTAAAACTTTAAAAATTCAATACATGAGCCTAGTTCATCATTTCGAGATGGGGCTAACTGGTTTAAATAGCTAAAAGTATCACCTTTCGAACGTTTATAGTCACTATGCGAGCCAATCTCTGAGATTTTTGCTATTTGGCTTAGAGCAGTAGAACATCCGTGGACACGCACACTCGCTATATTGGTAAAACTTTAAAAATTCAATACATGAGCCTAGTTCATCATTTCGAGATGGGGCTAACTGATTTAAATAGCTAAAAGTATCTCCCTTCAAACGTTTATAGTCACTATGCGAGCCAATCTCTGAGATTTTTGCTATTTGGCTTAGAGCAGTAGAACATCCGTGGACACGCACACTCGCTATATTGGTAAAACTTTAAAAATTCAATACATGAGCCTAGTTCATCATTTCGAGATGGGGCTAACTGATTTAAATAGCTCAAAGTATCCCCTTTCGAACGTTTATAGTCACTATGCGAGCCAATCTCTGAGATTTTTGCTATTTGGCTTAGAGCAGTAGAACATCCGTGAACACGCACACTCGCTATATTGGTAAAACTTTAAAAATTCAATACATGAGCCTAGTTCATCATTTCGAGATGGGGATAACTGATTTAAATAGCTAAAAGTATCTCCCTTCAAACGTATATAGTCACTATGCGAGCCAATCTCTGAGATTTTTGCTATTTGGCTTAGAGCAGTAGAACATCCGTGAACACGCACACTCGCTATATTGGTAAAACTTTAAAAATTCAATACATGAGCCTAGTTCATCACATCGAGATGGGGCTAACTGATTTAAATAGCTCAAAGTATCCCCTTTCGAACGTTTATAGTCACTATGCGAGCCAATCTCTGAGATTTTTGCTATTTGGCTTAGAGCAGTAGAACATCCGTGGACACGCACACTCGCTATATTGGTAAAACTTTAAAAATTCAATACATGAGCCTAGTTCATCATTTCGAGATGGGGATAACTGATTTAAATAGCTAAAAGTATCTCGCTTCAAACGTATATAGTCACTATGCGAGCCAATCTCTGAGATTTTTGCTATTTGGCTTAGAGCAGTAGAGCATCCGTGGACATGCACACTCGCTATATTGGTAAAACTTTAAAAATTCAATACATGAGCCTAGTTCATCATTTCGAGATGGGGCTAACTGATTTAAATAGCTAAAAGTATCACCTTTCGAACGTATATAGTCACTATGCGAGCCAATCTCTGAGATTTTTGCTATTTGGCTTAGAGCAGTAGAACATCCGTGGACAAGCACACTCGCTATATTGGTAAAACTTTAAAAATTCAATACATGAGCCTAGTTCATCATTTCGAGATGGGGCTAACTGATTTAAATAGCTAAAAGTATCACCTTTCGAACGTATATAGTCACTATGCGAGCCAATCTCTGAGATTTTTGCTATTTGGCTTAGAGCAGTAGAACATCCGTGGACACGCACACTCGCTGTATTGGTAAAACTTTAAAAATTCAATACATGGGCCTAGTTCATCATTTCGAGATGGGGCTAACTGATTTAAATAGCTCAAAGTATCCCCTTTCAAACGTATATAGTCACTATGCGAGCCAATCTCTGAGATTTTTGCTATTTGGCTTAGAGCAGTAGAACATCCGTGGACACGCACACTCGCTATATTGGTAAAACTTTAAAAATTCAATACATGAGCCTAGTTCATCATTTCGAGATGGGGCTAACTGATTTAAATAGCTAAAAGTATCACCTTTCGAACGTATATAGTCACTATGCGAGCCAATCTCTGAGATTTTTGCTATTTGGCTTAGAGCAGTAGAACATCCGTGGACACGCACACTCGCTGTATTGGTAAAACTTTAAAAATTCAATACATGAGCCTAGTTCATCATTTCGAGATGGAGCTAACTGATTTAAATAGCTTAAAGTATTCCCTTTCGAACGTATATAGTCACTATGCGAGCCAATCTCTGAGATTTTTGCTATTTGGCTTAGAGCAGTAGAACATCCGTGGACACGCACACTAGCTATATTGGTAAAACTTTAAAAATTCAATACATGAGCCTAGTTCATCATTTCGAGATGGGGATAACTGATTTAAATAGCTCAAAGTATCCCCTTTCGAACGTATATAGTCACTATGCGAGCCAATCTCTGAGATTTTTGCTATTTGGCTTAGAGCAGTAGAACATCCGTGGACACGCACACTCGCTATATTGGTAAAACTTTAAAAATTCAATACATGAGCCTAGTTCATCATTTCGAGATGGGGCTAACTGATTTAAATAGCTCAAAGTATCACCTTTCGAACGTATATAGTCACTATGCGAGCCAATCTCTGAGATTTTTGCTATTTGGCTTAGAGCAGTAGAACATCCGTGGACACGCACACTCGCTATATTGGTAAAACTTTAAAAATTCAATACATGAGCCTAGTTCATCATTTCGAGATGGGGCTAACTGATTTAAATAGCTCAAAGTATCCCCTTTCAAACGTATATAGTCACTATGCGAGCCAATCTCTGAGATTTTTGCTATTTGGCTTAGAGCAGTAGAACATCCGTGGACACGCACACTAGCTATATTGGTAAAACTTTAAAAATTCAATACATGAGCCTAGTTCATCATTTCGAGATGGGGCTAACTGATTTAAATAGCTCAAAGTATCCCCTTTCAAACGTATATAGTCACTATGCGAGCCAATCTCTGAGATTTTTGCTATTTGGCTTAGAGCAGTAGAACATCCGTGGACACGCACACTCGCTATATTGGTAAAACTTTAAAAATTCAATACATGAGCCTAGTTCATCATTTCGAGATGGGGCTAACTGATTTAAATAGCTCAAAGTATCCCCTTTCGAACGTATATAGTCACTAGGCGAGCCAATCTCTGAGATTTTTGCTATTTGGCTTAGAGCAGTAGAACATCCGTGGACATGCACACTCGCTATATTGGTAAAACTTTAAAAATTCAATACATGAGCCTAGTTCATCATTTCGAGATGGGGCTAACTGATTTAAATAGCTCAAAGTATCCCCTTTCGAACGTATATAGTCACTATGCGAGCCAATCTCTGAGATTTTTGCTATTTGGCTTAGAGCAGTAGAACATCCGTGAACACTCACACTCGCTATATTGGTAAAACTTTAAAAATTCAATACATGAGCCTAGTTCATCATTTCGAGATGGGGCTAACTGATTTAAATAGCTCAAAGTATCCCCTTTCAAACGTATATAGTCACTATGCGAGCCAATCTCTGAGATTTTTGCTATTTGGCTTAGAGCAGTAGAACATCCGTGGACACGCACACTCGCTATATTGGTAAAACTTTAAAAATTCAATACATGAGCCTAGTTCATCATTTCGAGATGGGGCTAACTGATTTAAATAGCTCAAAGTATCCCCTTTCAAACGTATATAGTCACTATGCGAGCCAATCTCTGAGATTTTTGCTATTTGGCTTAGAGCAGTAGAACATCCGTGAACACGCACACTCGCTATATTGGAAAAACTTTAAAATCACAATACATGAGCCTAGTTCATCATTTCGAGATGGGGCTAACTGATTTAAATAGTTCAAAGTATCCCCTTTCGAACGTATATAGTCACTATGCGAGCCAATCTCTGAGATTTTTGCTATTTGGCTTAGAGCAGTAGAACATCCGTAGACACGCACACTCGCTATATTGGTAAAACTTTAAAAATTCAATACATGAGCCTAGTTCATCATTTCGAGATGGAGCTAACTGATTTAAATAGCTTAAAGTATTCCCTTTCGAACGTATATAGTCACTATGCGAGCCAATCTCTGAGATTTTTGCTATTTGGCTTAGAGCAGTAGAACATCCGTGGACACGCACACTCGCTATATTGGTAAAACTTTAAAAATTCAATACATGAGCCTAGTTCATCATTTCGAGATGGGGCTAACTGGTTTAAATAGCTAAAAGTATCACCTTTCGAACGTTTATAGTCACTATGCGAGCCAATCTCTGAGATTTTTGCTATTTGGCTTAGAGCAGTAGAACATCCGTGAACACGCACACTCGCTATATTGAAAAACTTTAAAATCACAATACATGAGCCTAGTTCATCATTTCGAGATGGGGCTAACTGATTTAAATAGTTCAAAGTATCCCCTTTCGAACGTATATAGTCACTATGCGAGCCAATCTCTGAGATTTTTGCTATTTGGCTTAGAGCAGTAGAACATCCGTAGACACGCACACTCGCTATATTGGTAAAACTTTAAAAATTCAATACATGAGCCTAGTTCATCATTTCGAGATGGAGCTAACTGATTTAAATAGCTTAAAGTATTCCCTTTCGAACGTATATAGTCACTATGCGAGCCAATCTCTGAGATTTTTGCTATTTGGCTTAGAGCAGTAGAACATCCGTGGACACGCACACTCGCTATATTGGTAAAACTTTAAAAATTCAATACATGAGCCTAGTTCATCATTTCGAGATGGGGCTAACTGATTTAAATAGCTAAAAGTATCACCTTTCGAAAGTATATAGTCACTATGCGAGCCAATCTCTGAGATTTTTGCTATTTGGCTTAGAGCAGTAGAACATCCGTGGACATGCACACTCGCTATATTGGTAAAACTTTAAAAATTCAATACATGAGCCTAGTTCATCATTTCGAGATGGGGCTAACTGATTTAAATAGCTCAAAGTATCCCCTTTCGAACGTATATAGTCACTATGCGAGCCAATCTCTGAGATTTTTGCTATTTGGCTTAGAGCAGTAGAACATCCGTGAACACTCACACTCGCTATATTGGTAAAACTTTAAAAATTCAATACATGAGCCTAGTTCATCATTTCGAGATGGGGCTAACTGATTTAAATAGCTCAAAGTATCCCCTTTCAAACGTATATAGTCACTATGCGAGCCAATCTCTGAGATTTTTGCTATTTGGCTTAGAGCAGTAGAACATCCGTGAACACGCACACTCGCTATATTGGTAAAACTTTAAAAATTCAATACATGAGCCTAGTTCATCATTTCGAGATGGGGCTAACTGATTTAAATAGCTCAAAGTATCCCCTTTCAAACGTATATAGTCACTATGCGAGCCAATCTCTGAGATTTTTGCTATTTGGCTTAGAGCAGTAGAACATCCGTGAACACGCACACTCGCTATATTGGAAAAACTTTAAAATCACAATACATGAGCCTAGTTCATCATTTCGAGATGGGGCTAACTGATTTAAATAGTTCAAAGTATCCCCTTTCGAACGTATATAGTCACTATGCGAGCCAATCTCTGAGATTTTTGCTATTTGGCTTAGAGCAGTAGAACATCCGTAGACACGCACACTCGCTATATTGGTAAAACTTTAAAAATTCAATACATGAGCCTAGTTCATCATTTCGAGATGGAGCTAACTGATTTAAATAGCTTAAAGTATTCCCTTTCGAACGTATATAGTCACTATGCGAGCCAATCTCTGAGATTTTTGCTATTTGGCTTAGAGCAGTAGAACATCCGTGGACACGCACACTCGCTATATTGGTAAAACTTTAAAAATTCAATACATGAGCCTAGTTCATCATTTCGAGATGGGGCTAACTGGTTTAAATAGCTAAAAGTATCACCTTTCGAACGTTTATAGTCACTATGCGAGCCAATCTCTGAGATTTTTGCTATTTGACTTAGAGCAGTAGAACATCCGTGGACACGCACACTCGCTATATTGGTAAAACTTTAAAAATTCAATACATGAGCCTAGTTCATCATTTCGAGATGGAGCTAACTGATTTAAATAGCTCAAAGTATCACCTTTCGAACGTATATAGTCACTATGCGAGCCAATCTCTGAGATTTTTGCTATTTGGCTTAGAGCAGTAGAACATCCGTGAACACGCACACTCGCTATATTGGTAAAACTTTAAAAATTCAATACATGAGCCTAGTTCATCATTTCGAGATGGGGCTAACTGATTTAAATAGCTCAAAGTATCCCCTTTCAAACGTATATAGTCACTATGCGAGCCAATCTCTGAGATTTTTGCTATTTGACTTAGAGCAGTAGAACATCCGTGGACACGCACACTCGCTATATTGGTAAAACTTTAAAAATTCAATACATGAGCCTAGTTTATCATTTCGAGATGGGGCTAACTGATTTAAATAGCTCAAAGTATCCCCTTTCAAACGTATATAGTCACTATGCGAGCCAATCTCTGAGATTTTTGCTATTTGGCTTAGAGCAGTAGAACATCCGTGAACACGCACACTCGCTATATTGGTAAAACTTTAAAAATTCAATACATGAGCCTAGTTCATCATTTCGAGATGGGGCTAACTGATTTAAATAGCTAAAAGTATCCCCTTTCGAACGTATATAGTCACTATGCGAGCCAATCTCTGAGATTTTTGCTATTTGGTGTATCATTTTATACAGTATGGTACGTGATTTATTAAAAAATTTATAATAATGAGCATTTTAGATTTTTTAATGTTAAACAATTTCTTTTGTTTTATCAATATTTATTATCAATATTATTTCGATTTTAATATAAAATAAATACACTGATAAATTGCACACTTACAAAAAATTTTGTCCAAGAAATAAAAATGTGTCCAAAAACTTCACAAAGAACACTCGCGTAAATTTTTGTCCAAAAACTTTTGTTCAAAAACTTCACACCGGTTTGTCTGCAGACTACATAAGTGTATGTGTGTGACTTTATACATGAGCTTTTCCCATAAATCGGGAGACCCCAGTAAATTTTTCCCAAAATCGGTTCACAATAAGTGATGTCTTCCAAAGAAACCTTTTCGCTTTTTGCCAGTATTTAAAAAGTAAATTATTTGTGAGAAAACGATTAAAACCAAGAAGATTTAAATTGAAATTTCAAAGAAAACTTTTCCGGAATAAACCTTCATACTTAAATCTTTCTGTTAAATGAGAAATTGTTGTGGAATTTGGTGGAATCCGATGCACCGGAAGTGGTAGTTTCTGAACGAGCTTTTAGAATGTTTGCAATGATCCTGAAAAGCCTTTTTGCTAAAAAAGACACAGGAAGAAAAGGTTTAAATAAATTTAAAGATTTCTAACAAGTGTTAAACTTGTGTGTTTTTTGAAATTTAAGCTGAAATAATTTGTGGATCAATATTTTTGCAAATATAGTTTAAAATCGTTTAGTTTGTAGTAGGTTTGCTCATACATAGATACACTTGTCAAAATCATTGTAAAAACCAAATGTTCCTATGGCGGCTGCCACTTTCGGTGGACCGATTTTACCCAAACATCAATGCGATCTTCAAATTTATGGGAAAAGCGTATGTAAAAAATTCCACCACGATTAACAAACCTGCAAGGTGGCAACTAAGCCACTCCTTAATCGTTTATGCTGAAAAATTTGCGATAAAGATAACAAATCGAGGAGTAGTCTGCCTCTCCTCCTTGTGGTTTAATTATAAGCCCTTCTTCTATCGGTTCTATCGCTGTTGCCATTCGGGCAGAATATCTGTATGTTCTGTGGTTTTAATTCCTCTTTGGTGAAAGTTTGACTAATTTTTTCCGGGATGTCTGGATTTTGTTTTTGCGTTTTATTTCTTAATATTTGTAGCTTCTTAGCTATTTTAAACCCCTTGCTGTCTTGCGATTCATATTTTTCAGCAGTATATTTACTGCCGGGCTTACTTGGGCGTGTAGCTTTTTGACATGCTTCACGTATCTATAGTCTCTCTATAGATACGGCAATATTTTTGCGTATGATTGAAATTTTGATATTTTTTGTACTGCGGGACAAATCATGAGCAATTTTATTAAATTTTCTCTTCGCCATTGTGTAATGTGCATGATCAGATTCAATACAAATATATTTTGTCATGACATTCTAGCGTCATGACAAAATTAGGCGAGCGAAGACCGAGCAGTAGACCACTGATTTTTTTCAATGGCTCTATTTGAACTCTCGTGTTAAATATTGCCTTGATATTATACACATCTTCCATTTTTTCTTTGTTATTAAAAGTTATAAATAGTGGCCCCTTTTGTTGATTTGAAATCTTGGTTTTGTTTCGAGTTTTTTTTTTCTTAATGATGTTTACAACATTTTCTATTTGATAGCCTTTTTGCTAGAGATTCTCAGTAAGTTCCTCTTCTGTGCAGATAAGGTGAAAACCTTAAGATATAACTTTGAGGACGATCATTATTTTCCTCATAGGTAAACCATTGATGCCCCTCGAGGTCTGCAACATTAATTTTCCAGTCGCCGTACTTAAGAAATAATAGTACAGCGGAATAGTTTGATATTCTAACGACATTAATTTGTGTAGGTAATTTTTTTGTATTATTTCTTAAAGTTCAGTGTTTTTCTTCTCGTACGGAAAGATATTTTCAGTAAAAGATCTTGGTGATCTTGATAATTCAAAACTTCGTCCAAAATGGGTGAGGCAATGATTGGATCACCCCAGAACTCTTTGGCCCTACCTCCGAATAGTACGTATGTGAAGCTGGCCCAAAAACCATCCCGAAAAACGCCTTTACAATTTAGGTGCGTTTTTTCGCTAAATTCATTGAAAGACTATTCAGCCCGAAAAATTTAAAAAAATCTGGAGAAAATCAAATTCCATCCCGAGAAAATAAAAACAATCCCACGTACACAAAACAAATTTTAAGTTGAAAATCTATTACAAGAAGAGATTTGCCACACTTTAACTTAGAAAATTTAAAAACAATTCAATAAAATTGATCAACCTTAATATTTCGGTTCACAGAGGTTGGCAGATTAAATGTAATATATGTACCTAATTAATGATTGACCATCACCATTAAGCATACAAATAATCATTACGATACAGCGGGGGTAAGGGCCTCCCCAGCTGATTTAATATTCGCTTCTATTAGATATCGGAATTATCCTCATATATCACCTTAAATTTCTCCAATATTACATCAGCTGGGGAGGCCCCTTATCCCACCTGTATCGTAATGAGCATTTGTGTGCATAATGCTGATGGTTATTGCATTAATTAAGCACATGCCGTTATATCTGCCAAACTCTGTGAACGGAGAAATTTAAGGTGATATATGAGGATAATTCTGATATGAAGCGAATATTAAATCAGCTGGAAAGGCCCCTTATCATCACAGAACCGTAATGAGCATTTGTGTGCTTAATGCTGATGGCTATTGCATTAATTAGGCACATACCGTTATATCTACCAAACTCTGTGAACTGAGAAATGTATGGTGATATCTAAGAAAAACGAATATTAAATCAGCTTGGGAGGCCCTTCATCCCCGCTGTATCGTAATGAGCATTTGTGTGATTAACGCTGATGGTTATTGCATAAATTAAGCAAATACCGTTATATCTGAAATTTATGGTGATATATGAGGATAATTCTTATATCTAAGAGAAGTGAATATTAAATCAGCTAAGGAGGCCCTTACCCCCGCTGTATTGTAATGATCATTTGTGTGCTTAATGCTGATGGTTATTACATTAATTAAGCATATACCGGTATATCTGCCAAACTCTGTGAACGGAGAAATTAAAGGTGATATATGAGGATAATTCCGATATCTACAATAAGAGAAGTGAATATTAAATCAGCTGGGGAGGCCTCTTATCCCCGCTGTATCGTAATGAGCATTTGTGTGCTTAATGCTGATGGTCAATCATTAATTAGGTATATATATACCATGTAATCTGCCAACCTCTGTGAACCGAAATATTAAGGTTGTTGAAAAATTTTCAATCAATTTTATTGAATTGTTTTTTAAATTTTCTAAGTTAAAGTGTGGTAAATCTCTTCTTGTATTAGATTTTCATCTTAAAATTTGTTTTGTGTACGTGGGATTGTTTTTATTTTCTCGGGATGGAATTTGAGTTTCTCCATTTTTTTTTAATTTTACGGGAAATTTCGAGATCTGTTATTTCAAATCAATAACAAATCTGGAAACTTGCCACAGACTCTCTAATGGTTGATCCAGCACAGCATTTTGCAGCCGGCTAGGTTGCAGTCGTTGGGGGGGTTCCTTTCTGGACCATAGAGAGCTAGAAGTTGCTGTGAAAGAAAATAGAGGTGATCCAAGGTCATTGTTTCGGACTCGAAGATATTGATCAATCACCAATTGAAAATATAACAAATTACGAAATCATTCTATGAAAAATAAAATTCGAACACAAAATTCATTTTAATGGAAATATATTAATCAAAAATAAGAAATGAAAAAAAAAATTAAATTAAATTAAATTAAATTAACTATATTACACCATCACCAAAAAAAAATTTTATTATTTACAAAATCACTAACTTAAAAAAAAATTAATTTAAAATTACTAAAGTTTAAAAAAAAATTACAAATTATGCTAATTGAGAAAAAAATGATACCCGTTGCGGATCCGTTATTCGCGAAGACATGGCCATGTTTCAAAATCCAAGTACATATATGTTGTTTAGTTTTTTTTTATATAGGAATCTTATACTATGAAGTTTATTCATCAAGTAGTGTTTATAGTTTAATTTTTATTTTAAATTAAATTAGCACATTATTAACAAGTTTTTAATTTCAAGCAACGTTCATCACAACTGTTAATTTTTTTCAATTTTCAATTTTGTTTTTACGTCCATCTTTTCGTCTCACAATTTATCATTTTATTATTACATTCACTATTTTATTATTAATAAATTGATTTTATTATTTATTTATTATTAAATTAAATACGATTAATTATTTTTACTTAGTTATTAAAATACTATATATTGTATTAATTCTTATAAATTTTTTTTCTAATTTAATTTCTCCTAATTAAACCACACGTCTGCCTCGCAGCAAAATCTTCTTTTTTTTCTTCCCTTGTCCTTTATCATTTCCGGCCGCCCCAAATTTTTTTTTTTTTTGAAATTACCCTTGCCAGAAGTACATACAATATGTACAGTCTAATTAAAAAAAATAGATCAACCGGAATTTTGTAAATAGGGTAATATGTACAAATTTACAGGATGGCACTAAATAATTAATTTTATAATACAATTTTTTTTCTGTTTTATGGTATCTTACAAACAAATTTTTAAGAAATGAATTGTTAATTGAATAATCAACATATTTCCAACACAAACTTGTGCGCCTTGCCACAAATCGTGGGGCAGACCCAGCACCTTGAGATAGTCTCAAAAAGCCGGGAATAATGAATAATTGACAATACCGTAAAATATACACATACATAAAAATATGGAGGCAATCTAGCCAAAAAAAAAACAATTATATTCTTGTATACGATTAATCAGTTCAACGAAGATCCTTCGCGTGATATACACCCAAGATTTTTCCATTTGAACCGGATAGTTCATATGACACGTTTCCAATTTTCCTTATTATCGTAGCTTTGACAAATTTTGGGGCCAACTTTGCACAAAAATTATCACCAGCTTTGCTTTGAATGAAGTTACGTACGAAAACTTGTTGGCCAGGAAAGAATTGACGAGATTTGCTTCTCAAATTGTAATTTGTGACATTGCGAGAATAAGCATTTTTAAGATGTGATAACACAAGTGCCTGTGCGTTTGATAAGCGATTGACATTATCTTGTGCAGTGAAGTAACGATCGTTTAGTAAATTAAAATCCCGCATTAATCGATACGAAGACCCATGTCTAATCATATGCTGGCCGAACGTCAAAAAATAGGGGGAAAAACCCGTCGAAGAATGGTAAACATTACGCAACGCAGAACCTATTTCGTGTATATACATATCCCAATGCCTATGATTATCAGCGATATAGGCACGAATAGCTGATATTATCGTGCGATTTACCCTCTATGACGCATTTGATTGCGGAGAGTAATTAGCTGTGAACTGCTGTACAACACCATAGGATTTCAAAAAGTCGCCTAATAAATTCGAATGAAATTGCTTCCCGTTATCTGAAAACAAAAATTCCGGTACGCCAAAGATATTAAAAACTTTTGTTTTTAAAAATGTTACTACATCTTTGGCGGTGGCAGACCTCAAAGGCTCCAACAGAACAAATTTTGTGTAGTGGTCTAATGGAGGCTAAACTAACATTAAATGATTTTGAACAATCTGTTTCCGAGGCCTTACCGACTTCGTCTCCTGCGAGGTCGTATGCCACGAGCCTTGAGGGGACCGACTCTGAAACGGAAGAAATCACGACTAAAACGTTAAAACCACCGCCAAGTAAAATTATAGATGCAGAAGTTAAATCAGTTCAACTTTCGATAATACCTCTTAATCAAACCGGAGCATCGTCAAGCTTGCAAACGCAACACAGATTGCCTGAAACTTCGAAACTTATAAATTTAGTCGCATCGTCCGATGTTGAAAACCCGAAAATATCACCAACTAGTTTGGTGAAATTTGGTGAGAACCCTTTATCTGCAGCAGAATTGGCTCAATTCATTAATTTGGCACGTAGAATTTCCCTAGGTGGTGATGTAGTACCTATACCTAATCAGTCCGACGGTATAAATCAGATTAAAGCCAGTACTCCAGAAGACACTGGCCCGAATAAGAATAACCTTCTGAATAATCGCGCTAATCCCTCTTCAAGTCAGATACCCGAGGGATCACAAAATTTTAACGAAAATCCCGGTCCGCTTCTGCCAATCCATAAGTGGAATATTATTTTTGATGGAACACCGTTTGGGTCACCCATCGATCGATTTGTATATCGCGTAGAACATTTAGCCAAATCAAACAGAATCCCGTTTAGCAAGTTAGTAAATGTCTTTTAATGAATTTAGCGAAGAAACGCGCCTAATTTGTAAAGGCGTTTTTCAGGATGGTTTTCGGGCCAGATTCACATACGTCCGAATAGTGTGGATTTAGCAGCATCTATGCTGCTGCACAACCTGAAGTATTACATTCCGTCATTGTTGTAATCATTGATTGTTGTTACCAAGTTGTACCACAACTTGTACCAGTTGTGGCATTTGGTTCTTGTAATGCTTTGATACCGTCGAAGCCCTGTATGCTCGACGTGGACGTGGTCACCTAAGTGCTACCTAGGTGTACACAGAAACAGCTGATGACATCTGGGAATCTTTTGAAGAATCATTGAATAATATCAACAAAAGATAAATGATTATTTTCTACTTAGGTCTACTTATGTTAGGCATAAAATCCCTAGATTTTTCAAAAACAAATCCACTTGTAATTATTATAGTATTATAGTTATTATAATTATAGTTATTAGGCTTTTAATTTTTTTTTATTTTAATATTTTAGCTGGAACTAAAGCCTACAATAAAACACACTTCTGCTACGGAACCGACGTTTCTATCGTATATTTACGATTATCTTCAGGGTTATACGTCTTATATTATTAAATTAATTTAAATGTAACTAAGTATAAAAATAAAATATATTTGAAAAAACTTTTTAAAAAACCACACTTATATTTAAAGGCTCTAAAAAGTAGAAAATACAAATTGTCTTCCTTACTCCTATCAAGGTATATGTATAACAAGTAGAAATTTAAAAATTAATATGACTAAAAATATAAGAGTGGGGCGCTCCTTCTGAATGTATATACTATCTCTCAAAGCAAAAAATCTATTCTTAGGATACATCAGAATAGACTGTTCCATTAGTGTTACTAAAAGACTATTCTAAGCTCCATGCGTCTAGTAGTCTTAAATTACTAATGCCGTAAAGGAGTGCCCACGCTTATATTTTTAGTCATATTAATTTACAAATTTTACTTGTTATACATATACCTTGATAGGAGTAAGGAAGACAAATTTTATTTTCTACTTTTCAAAGTCTTTTATTATCTACTTTTTAGAGCCTTTAAATATAGGCGTGGTTTTTTAAAAGTTGTTTTAAATATATTTTATTTTACAGTCTTAGTAGCAGCATAGTAGTAGTGTAATATCCAAACATCCAAACATTTTTACATCCAAATTACAACAACATAAACTTATACGTCATATTTTTTATGAAGAGAAACAGTAACACCGCGATAACTAAATTTTCATACAAACTGTATACGTATATGTATAAATTTATTAAAAAACTGTTTTTGAAAAGTTTTCATACTTTTTAGTTAGATGGCAGCACATTGAAAAAGATTTTCGGTTGTTATGTATGATAAACTTTTTATAGCTTTTCAAATTTGATTTGTGTCTTCACTACTTACAGTTTAAATCTCAATAAATATACTATGCCGGAACATATTTAGTGTCCAAAAATATTAGAATCTTGTATTGCCATCGGAGTTAAGCCTGCATGCACAATGTCAGCTGAATTGGACTATCGCAAATGGTTGAAAAATTGATTACAAAATTTGACGATACAAACAGACACACAGAGTGAGCTAATATAAGCGTGGTAATAAAAAATTATGATATTTGCAAAAATAATGTTAGTTGCATGTATCAAGCAACTCGTTCGGAATGATGTTGGCAACGCATCTCTTAACATCTAAGGAAACGGAATTCCAAAGAAAATTCTAAAAAAAAATTGTGTATTTAAGTTCTGCAAGAAGGGGGAAGTAATCGTAAGTTTTAAAAGTGGAACCTACTGAACTAAGTCAACAAGTCAAGTTAGGTCAACTAAACCATAACCAAATTTCGTAATTCGAAAACCGAAACGACTATCTTTGGAGAATATTCATATTCTCCTGAAGCATTCCAAACAAAACAGTTACCATAAATAAAATGGGGATGATGGTATTAGAAGATTCCCTTAAATACTAACCAATTATAAATTTTTCATAAATAATCAATAATGAGAGAAATATTAAAGTTAACGGAATAATGATCTAAGCGACTACTCCTATATATTCGAACAACGTCATAATGTACACAAAAGAAGTAAGGAACCAAGAACTAACCCTTGTGGAATGTCAGGAAAAAATTGGTGATTAAACAAGTCATTTCTCTTTTACCCATAGTTCGACGACCGTCATCATAAATATTCAATTAAATTATGGTAGTTCCGTGGAACTTTGTAAAACCCGATTGCAATAGTTTAAGTAATGAAAGCTATTAATATGAGCTCGAATTTGACTTTTTTACTACCATTTCAATCGCCTTGCCAAGATAACTTCAAATGCTGATAGGGCGGAAATGTTAAAGGTTGTTTAGGAACAGGAATAATTTTATGCAGCTTCTACTGAGCGGGAACCGAAGTGCTAGTTAAAATAAAATTGAAAATGTGTAATAACTAGCTTGATACGATAGGCAAAATTTACCTTACCTATATGTAAACTAACCGTATCTAGACCAGTGGATGGCGATTTAACTGCCCAAATTGCAGAATACATATAGACTAAAATTATATTTGCAAACGAAAAAGAATTTAGGGATTCAACAGGTACAAAATCTATGTAAGTGAGACTTGAGTTAATTAGGCATCTAGCAATGCCCAAGTTGCGTACATAACGCCAAAATATCTTAGAAAGAAGTGAAGCATCTAACTTATCTTATCTTTCTAAGATGATGATATTAAATGCATTATTAACAGGTATTAAGATAGGCTATGTGATCAGTAGAACAAATTTATAAAAAAACTGAGATCCATGTTTCGTGTGAAGAAAATATTTGCTTGTACAATCACACGATTGTTCATGCATCATTGTGTCGCGCATGGGGTCTATAATCAAAAATATATCAGCTTTCTAGAAATGTTCTGTTTTGTTCAATAGTTTTAGTTGATAATTCTTACCGTAACATCATGTCGACTGTTTCGCAAAAGATAAATATTGCATATACTCAAAGCCACTATTAACCAGATCATTGCAATACGCTGCTTTTCAAAAATTTAGTTTTTCTGCTTTGAGTAGTTGCTTTTGCAGTAACCCTTTTAGTACAAGTAACCTAAAGCAGTTAGAGTAACATTTAAAGTTAAAATATGTTATTGCATAGGCAATTCGTGAGTTGTCAGTTTACGGTATCCTAAAAATGAGGACGTATCTTTATATTCTAAAAATTTTTTTATACGTGATAACTTGAAATGCAGAACGGCACATAAACTTTCAATTTATTTTTCTATCAAACTTACACATTTTGTTTTTGCTTAAAAATATTGGAAAATAAAACTTTATCTATTTACATATTTTTATAGAAATTAAACAATTATTTAATTTAATTTTATATATGAAAAGAATATAATTAAATTTAATAAAAATAAAATAAAAATCTAAACGAAAACTATATAATTTGACCTAAAATTAGTATACAGAAAAGCTCCATCCTACCATATTCACTTATTATTTATTTTTCACTTTGCATATTTTATTAGTTTGGAACGTACGTAGTTATATGCACATATGAATATATAAATATATCTACATACATGTATTAGTTCATCCTGTGACCATAAATATGAAGAAAAACATTTTACAGTATTTTCCTAAAAACAAAAAAAACATTGCCATAAGTGTTAAAAATTCTTGAATTTATAAATACTTCTGGGGAACAGAACAAAAAAGTTTTACAGAATATTTTAATTTCATGGTTGCAGGAAGCTTTTCAATTTTATATTATTTTCCTGTGTGTGTGTGTGTGTGGACAGGGAATGACAATATTATTTGGCTTAAATTTAATTTTTAATTTATCGAAAACTAGAAAAAACACCTATAGTAGTTGTGACATGAAAAATGGGTCAGCCATGAATTTTGCCCTGCGACAGGGGTCAAAGTTGTATTGATTTTCTGTAACGATAGTTACCAGACAATGAAAAAGCATCCGTTTGAATGGGTTACTAAAAATTTGGGTAATCTGTTTGGGAACAGCATAAAAATAATTGTAAAAAAGGAAGAAAACGATATCATCTACCGCCGGGCCCATCCAGTATGCCTCATCCAGTTGTAGTAAACACTTTCGCCCTGGGCCTGGCTAAGATTCGAACATTCACTAATCCGAATTTAACATCTGGTTATATAACCTTAAAATAAGCCAGTTATAAAAGTCAGGAAAAAATGGTGAAATTGAGAACAGTGATGATATAAATTATAAGTTTATTTAATTTTTATATAATTTATTTTTATATATAGTTTATTTTAATTTATATCTCGTCGGTATGACAATTCCTATCTTACTGACTAAACTTCTACTTTTTTAAAACTTTTTGTTTTTCGCGAACTCACAATATGCGAGTTAACGAATTAGTATGTTGAAAATGAGAAAAGAAGGAAAATGTTAAAATAAGCATATATGTATATACACGCAGAAATTAGTTAAGACGACAATGACCGTGAATGTAAATAATTGCTTATTTTACATTGCGGCAATGTCGTTAGAATGAAAGATAGAATAAAAAAGAAACGCGACATGCTTAACCTAATTACAAATTTATATTCACAACTATTGTAAGCGAATTTTTGAGGCATTCACCTCCGATGCATTTATTTGTCGCGAGTGTGTTAGTTCTTAGATTGGGAAATGTTGGATTGCCAAAACATAGTTTTGACATCCACATCACTCCGCTTTCAAAAAAAATTCTAATTATCTAAACACAAACTCAAATTTGAAATCAGAAAATCAAATAAATTATGCGCGAATGAATTACTATGATTTTAATTTTGTTTCTTGATGGAGGAAAATAACAATGGAAAACGTGAGACATGACGTAAACAAGTAAAAAAATTATCTCCAATGATTACTTAAGTTCCTTATTTAATTTTTTTTTTTACATTAAGGAACTTAGTTTTTTTTTTTTTTTGGTTTTACGCATCTGCACTTTGTTGGTTGGCAGCTCTGATGACGTGTTTCTCAAATTGCTTTTTTATGTACTTGCGTATTACGTTGTACGCTAAGATTATCATATCGTTTGACCACCCTGTAGGGACCATCGTAAGGTGATGTTAAGGTTGGTTTCACCTTGTCGACTCGAACAAAGACATATTCACAATTTAACAAATCTTTTGGAATATAGATATTGTTTTGGGTCTGGGAACGTGTATCCGTTGGAATAAGGTTTTGCATATACTGTCGTATTGCTCGACGTATGATGACGGATCTAATTGCGGATTTAAACTTGAAGGAACGAACAATTCTCCGGGCACTCTGAGTGTTTGTCCGTAGACCAACTCAGCCGTGGAACAATTTAAATCTTCCTTAAATGCTGTACAAACTCCCAATAACACGAGCGGAAGTTCTTCACTCCAACTAACTGTGTTCCCGTGAGCTTTTAGATTGCGATGGAATCGCTCGATAATCCCGTTAGATTGCGGATGATACGGAATCGTTTTGATCCGAATTGAGGACTCTGATCACTAGTAAGTTCTAGTGGAACGCCAAATCTAGCAATGAAGTTAGATAATAAAGCTTTCGCGACAGTTTGAGCGGTAGAATCCTGAAGAGGAATAGCTTTAGTCCACCTAGTGAAACGATCGATAGTAATAAGTATGTAGATATTGCCATTTGATGGTGCTAACGGACCTACTAAATCGATGTGAATTTTGTCAAACCATCCCGAGGGTAAATCGAATCTTTGAAAATCCGATCGAGTATGCCTTGTAATTTTAGCTTTTTCACAATCAATGCAAGTTTTTGCCCAATAAGAACTATCCTTGTTCATTGAAGGCCAAAAGTATTTCGATGCTAATTTTTTTTTTCCTTAAAGCTCTAACACCTGGGTGTGTCAAGTTATTGACGCCGTCAAAAATATGACGTCTCATTGGTTCTGGGATATAAGGTCGATGTGAAATGGTTGATGTTTCACACCATATTGATCTCGAATTATTATCGGGTGAGATTTGTTTGAGTTTCAATCGGAGTTAGCTCCGGTTCTTGTTCTTGTGATTGAATTAATTTCTCGTTGTCAAAACCAATGAAAGTTAGAGCTGAGATATTATCAGGACGCAAGAGGGTGTCAGCCACTACATTTTGTGGGACACTCACGTGACGAATAATCGTTCTGAACTGGGCAATAAATGACGAGTTTGTCTAGGACTTCGTTCCGTTTTGGAATTAATTGCAGTCACTAAAGGTTTATGATCAGTATAAATTCTGATTTCTCGTCCTTCGAGAAAATGCCTAAATTTCTTTATTCCAATGAAAATCGCTAATAATTCACGATGAAAAGTGGAATATTTTTGTTCTGCGGGTGAAAATTTCTTTGAAAAAAAAGGCTAAAGGTTACCATTCATTTTCGTTTAATTGTTCTAACACACCGCCACATGCCGTATTAGAAGCATCAGTTCTAATGCAATATACGGTGTTTTCTTTTTGGGTGCGCTAGTAACGTGCAGTTTGCGAGTGAATCTTTTATTGTCTCGAGAGCTATTTGGCAATCTGAAGGCCAAGAGAAAATAGCTTTTTTACCTAATTTAATCAAAGAGTTCATTTGATTATAAATTGGTACTAATCGATCGGCCAAATGTGGTAAGAATCGATGATAATAATTAACCATACCCACAATACGTTGGATTTGATGGAGTGCGGTTAGATGCGGAAATTCTTTAATCGCAGTTATTCTGTCACGCGATGGTTTAATTCCATTACTGGTTATCTCGTGACTATAATCAGATAATCGCTTGAAGAGTATGCGTAAGTGCTCGACATGTTCTACAGGTGCTTTGCTTGCAACAAGTATGTCATCAACATAAGCAAAAATAAAGTCTAAATCTTTAGTTACTTCATCAATGAAACGTTGAAATGTTTGACCGGCGTTTCTGAGACCAAAAGTCATTCGGCAGAAATCAAACATTCCAAATGGAGTGGTTATTGCAGTTTTGAATGATCTTCTTCTCCTACTAGAATTTGGTGATAAGCACGGCAAAGATCAATTTTTGAAAAAATGTTACATCTATTCAAATGTCTTGAAAAATCGTGGATGTAAGGTAGCGAATACCTATCTGGTAATGTTACTGCATTTAAACGTCTGTAATCGCCGCATGGTCTCCAATCATTTAGCCGCTTTTTAGGTACCATATGAAGTGGAGAACAGGTTGACGATGATGAATGTTTGCACAGAACAGACCTAAGTTTTGCATATGTTGAAAAGCATCTTTAGCTAGCGAGAATTTCGTTGGATTAAGACGACGTGGTTTGCAAAATGGAAGTTGACCTTCTGTCACAATTCTGTGAACTACATTATGTTTTACGGGCAAGTCATATCTTGGTTCTTGAGTAAGTTCAGGAAATTCCTTATGCAATGATTCATATAAACCTTCGATATTATAAATTCGTGGTGATGGCGAGCTTACGGTGGAGATTGTTCCTGTGGTGGTTATGGTTGTTGTCGGGTCGACCAAGCGCTTATTCTTTAGGTCGACTGTTAAACCAAACTTTACTAAGAAATCAGCACCAATGATGGGCTTAGTTACTGTTGCCACAATGACTGGGTGTCGAAATTCTCGACAAAGTCGCAAGTTTAATACATAATAAGAGTTTTGATCCATAGGTTTTGATAGGTGATCCGTTTGCTGCGGTTAAATGAAGATGTTGGTCTTCAATAAGATTTTCAAGTGATGACGCAGTTATGACAGAAATGTCAGCGCCTGTGTCGATCAAGAAAGTTAATTTGATTTTTTTACATTTTATAAATAAACGACGGACTGCGGATACTCCAGCATCTGCCGTAGTGATGAAAATTAGCTTTTTTGATTTTCATCTGCCCTTTCTAGCCATATTGCCAAATTTATAGTGATACCAACACATAGGATGCTTCACCGAGCGAATTCTAGAACTTGATGGCGAATGATTTCTATTACGAGATAGCTAGATCTTTCTTGATTTTCACGATGCTCGAATCTTTCGAACCGAGTTTTCAGTTCATTTATTGATTTATTTAATTCGTGTAAATCAATTTGACCGTTTTGCGTGGTATTTCTAGTTTCGAAATTGAGAATTGGGTTATTTTTAAAGTCTATCGCTGTGTTCGTTGTAGAAATATGTGAATGAGACACTGGTTGACAAAATGGATTTGTGAATGGATTATTTATTCCCCAAATCCTATCTGCTGTTTCGTATAATTTAACGATGTCGTCACCTTCCATGCCGACAAGTATTGCACCAATTGTGGGTGGTAATCTTGATACGCATAATTTTTTTATTAAGTCAGATGACTGTGCACTTGATTCACCTGCCATTCGACTTAATTGCCGATGGAAACTTGAAGGTGATTGATTTCCCATTACGACGGCGTGCAATACTGATTGAATCCGTCTCATTTCGGATTCCTCCGAGCGCTTGATGAGGGCATTTTTCAATGTGTTATATTTGTTTTCGATTAGTGGGTTCAAAATCACGTCTGACACCAGAATTGATTGTGACTCACTTAGATGTTTATGTTCACAACTATTGTAAGTGAATTTTTGAGGCATTCACCTCCAATGCATTTATTTGTCGCAAGTGTGTTAATTCTTAGATTGGGAAATATTGGATTGCCAAAACATAGTTTTGACATCTACAGTGATGTTAGAGAAATTGTAAACTAAATATTATTTATTATTTATTTAATAATTTCATTTTATTTTATATACATTCATACGAAACCATTCATTCTTAACCGTACAGTTTAGCTATTTAAACTATATTTATTTGAAAATTTGAAAAACTATAAAATAAAATAAAATAAAAGTAAGAAATTTTAGAAACTAACAAGTAGTTTTTAGATAAAAATTCTGATTCATACTATACGATTAATATTGATTACACAAATTATATGACTTGTTTGCAGTGTAATTATAATTATAGAAAAAATCAAAAATTTTATTTTAACTAATCATAATACAGAAATAAAGGTGAACTCAGAGAAACTTAGAATTATATAATTACACAATTACAAGATTACAGCCAACGTTCAATATCAGAAACCTGCATTACCCAATTTCTAAGGCTATTTGAAATTTTTAGATATGTAGGTGCCGATCTAATTACCAAGGGCAGGTTATTGAACAGAAATGGTGCCTTATAATGAAAAAATTTCTTATAACGTTCCTTACTCGTGAAAGGAACCAAACATTCCGAAGAACACGTATTATAATTTTTAGGCTTAATATACTTCAAATATCTCGATCTTTTATAATATATCTTTAATACTTTTTACACTATTTGCCGTAGGCACTTGGCGAAACACACTTATACTTAATAAACACATTTTTTATTAATCACTTGTTTTTTGTTTCGCAGTTATTGCGCAGATAACTGCGAAACAAAAAACAAGTGATTAATAAAAAATGTGTTTATTAAGTATATATCTTTAATACTTTATAAATATAAAACTTACGTAGTGGTAGAATATTACGTTTCGCAAATGAACAAGAGACTAAATCAGTTCTTTTTTTTAAATGAATTATTCTTATTGCATACTTTTGCATTTTGACAAGTAAACTAACATTATTTTTGAATGAACCACCCCACGCTGCAATACCGTACTCCAAATGACAATTAAAATAAGGAAAATACAAATAATTTAAAACTTTTTTGGGCATTTTATTACGCAACAGATATAGTTTTCTACTACCAGTTTCTTCCAAATGTTTTTTAACCCACAACAATTGTGTGAGTAAGGCAAACGAATAAAGTCAAAAATTTATTTTTGTATGTGTTTTGAACCAACTTGCACATTTATGTATTCCTTTTAAACATATTTTCATCTAAAAAAACCATATAACTATACACACAATTGTGTTGGTCGTAGTTCAAATCAAGCGAAATTTTTATCAACAACGCCATTACATACTACGTTTTTACTCACACATTTGTGTGGTGGACTTTATTTGAGCCAAATTTTTTTTTCTTGTTAGAAAAAAGGATACTTATCCAGAGTTAAACCTAAATACCTGACCGGTGTGAAGTTTATAACGTTAATTAAAGGTGTAGCTACACAAATTAACCAAAAAGTGTAGCATACACAACAAATATTTTGCAGTGTATGCAACTTAACTATATTTAACATGTATATAATTTATAAGAAAAACCATAAAAACTAACATTAAATTAAAGGTGGTTAAAGTAGTGGTTAAAGCTTCGGCACTTGGACCGGGAGGTACTGGGTTCGAATCCCATCAGAGGCTAGATGCAAATCGAATTTTCATCATCGATTACAATCGGTGATGTTAATAAACACAACTAAGACCCTCTGATGGAGTGCAGAATTCAGCACCGACCCACCGTCCATGTCAATGTACTACAAGTTGACATGGAGCTTGCAATGTGCAGGTGGTGTACTGTAGTTGTGTGAGTAGGTGAATAGGTGAATGGGTTAATGATGGGGCGTGAATGCGTGGTATCACAATGGGCCAAAAATGGCCTAAGTGTCATCCACTGAAACCTAAACCTAACATTAAATTAATAATTTCGAATTAAAAACAAACGAAAAATATATGTACAAATATTAAAGTTTTTAAAGTTTTATCATATACTAATATTTACCAATTGAGGTTAAACACATAATTAACACTCCATTCTAGAGTTTTCGCAATATAGCCACTAGTATATCCGAAAAGTAGACATTCGAGTCTATTCAAATTTGTATAGCCCGTAAATATAAGAAGGGTTGGGCTTATAGCGGTGTTACCGTGTTTTATTTTTTAATTAATGATTAATAACACTCACTATACTTTGTTTATATATGATAAACTATTTATTTATATTATCACTATAATAATTATCAATATAATTATAGTTCACAAATATGGTGCTGGTTCGCACCAAGGGTGAACGATTGTTCGGCAACACTTTATTTTTATTATATATGAGACTCTGTCTCTTTGACTTCTCAAAACCGACTGAACGTTTTCGTTTCTTGTTTCAATTCCTTTTTAGTAATTCTCGATTTCTATCGACTATCGATAAATATCGAGATTCGCGAATTTAGTTTGTAGATGGCGAAATAGCTATATTCATCAAAACGAGCAATGCCTCGTAATTAAGCGGCGCGGTGTATAAATAGTTTTGCTACGAGAAGTGCCACGAAGTGAAAAGGATTTTAAGGATTTTGAGCCGCTACAGGCTCCTCGGACAAAATTTCATATTTTTATAAAAAAAATTATATGGAAGCTGTACCTACACTCCCAATTAACAGTCCATCCTAGAGTTTTCGCAATATGGCCACTAGTAGTCTCTAGTGATGGGTTTATTAGATACTTTTCAGTATCAATATCAATTGATTCATTCGAACGAACTACCTTATACTTTTAACCCGATACTTTTAACCAATTGATACTTTTTGTGACATATTTGATTTTAATACCAAAAAGGGGCTACTACTCAAAAACAATAAGATTTAATAATGTTAAAAATTTAATTAATCATTTATTAATTTTATTTAAATCTATTCGAAATAAAAATATCATTTATTAATTTTATATAAATCCATTCGAAATAAAAATCAGCCATAAAGAAAAATATTTCAAAATTAAATCCGAACAATCAACAATAGTTACAGATATCCGATAAAAATATAAATATACCGAAACCGAAAGTATCAGGTTCAATATCAATATCAACTCGAATATCAATATCGGTTTGTCAAGTAGATTTACGAATCTCACCTACAAGTATTTATTCGGTACTCATTCAAAAACATCAGTTTATAATTTCAGAAGATCGTAGTTTATCTTGCTTTAGTAATTTCAAATTTTCCGAATTTCAAATTGATACATAAAACTAGGAAATTACCATGGTAGTTTCCTAGTTTTATGTATCAATTTTGTACATGTCAACTCATTCAGACAAGTTTTTAACTTTAACAGTAACTCTTCAGCTTCTTCGTTTAATTCTTGATCTATTTCGTTTAAGTTAGCATCTTGGCATTCCAGAAATTGTTGATTTAAAGCATATAGTTGAGTAATTCATGAGAATAATTTTTTCGCAAACGTATTTCTATCGGGTCACAATTTCTTGTTGCTTTTATCTTCCCACAATTTAAATTAATGCTTAACATACAATGGTCACTAATTTGTTGCTCTTTAACTACTTCACATTGCACATTTTTTGAATTAGATATCAGTAAATCTATTAAACTCTCGCTGGTTGCTGTAACTCTACTATATTATTTAACCACCTGCATTAAGCTATGATCACTTATCAATTGATTTAATTTTACACTGTAATATTCATTGGATTTGGCATCAATATTAAAATTACCGAATATGAAATTATTTTTGTTATGGTTTATCATATTTCCATCCATTCGTCAAATTTATCTAAGAAAACTGCTCTCGTTGTTTGAAATGATCTGTATACTACACCAAATTTCCCAGTCGTATGCTATCCTTTTATGATTTGTATTGCTAAAAACCAAGTGCGATCCTTCTCACAGTTGGAAATTATTTTGAAATTTATGTTTTCATGAATGTCGACTATCCGAGTCGCAGCGTATAAATTTATAGTAATCAATATGAAAGTCCGAATCGTATATTTCTTCAGTTGTTCTAGTTTCACTGAGTAATATTAAGGCTGGTTTACAATTGAACACAAATTCCTGTAACTCCATGAAATTTGACGATAGACTTCGGATGTTGGTGTATAGGGCGTCTTGTTTTCGAAACTGCTATTGGTAATTTATTTGATTTCTTAGTATTTTCAACTTGCGCTGATATACTGTGCAGTTATTATATCCCACGTAGCATGGTTTACATCAATGTTTAGATTTAGCTTCTTATTTGTTTCAACGCAGTTGCTACATTTGATTTCTGTGCTGTTACACTCATTATATTTGTACTCTCCGCTACATTTTGGACACGTTAGCTGGCTGGTACACTTATCACCGTGATGTGAATAGCCGTTGCACTTGTAACATCTTGTTAGGCCTATTGACTCTACTACATGGCATCTATCAAAATTGATATTGAGTTTCTCAGCCTCCATTATTTTCTTAGAGCAAGTGGCATCAACTTCAATGATTGTTTCGACTTTCTGTGTATTTCTTCTTCGACAGGTTGTTACTACTTTTATGTCGCTATAGCAGCTAAAAACGAATTTTATTGCTTAAACGCTGATATAATTTCACCGCTTTCTACTTGTTCTGACATTCCTAAAATTTTCACTCTAGGCCTTAGCTCTAATTTATATGTGGCGATATGCTTTTGTTTTCCCTTTGCTTCATTTGAATCGCACTGTAATATAATTCATCCATTCGCAACGTTTCGGTATCCTAATAGGCGAAAGCTTTTCGGATCAATCTGGCTTATTGTAGGAGATATAGGCTCAGGCCATGGGCAATTTAATCAAGAACAATGGTATATCGTTCGGGAACAACATATTGAATCATTGGAACATTTTTTTATGGAAATATCTGATAGTGGAACCTTTGAGCTTTGCTGAGCTCTAGTGCTGACAGTGATAAAGTCAGGAACTAGAAGGCTGCCACAACTTGGAAAGTTTAATGGAAACCCGGCCGACTTGCCGGCATTTCGGGTTTTGTTTATAGCTGTGATTCATATAATAATGACTGTGACTTAGTTACGAAATTGCTTCATTTGCAGCAGGGCTGTACGGACGCTGTGACGATGAGTCCATGGCAATCCACTAGTGATAGTTATAAGGGAGCATGAGACATTTACACAGTTGAAAAATATGACCTATGTAATGCAAGTTGCATTACTTAGCAACTTACTTAGCTGCACACTTACAACGTATATGTTGGAAACCAAACGGCCGATTGGTAAAAATTACCGTTGCATATCGCTTTTTCACTTCTAAAGCACACTCAAGAGAAATGTTGAAACAAATAATAGTTAACCATTGAAGTTTATTTACCTGTACGGGAAATATACAGCCAATACATACTACATTATAACATTATATTGTACATTAGTAACAAAAGGTCAATTCTAAGTTATTCGAACATCCTTATTAAATTTAAATACATAGTACATTTTTACATAATTTATTTATTTTTTAACTGTTTAAAATTTTTAATCTCTTTGAAGCGTTTGTTGATGATAATTTATTGTTTGTTTTTGTAAATTCACCTTTCAATAGATATCATTTGGAATTTTTCCTAATTAATACATGTATATAAAGTTAGCCCAGGATTCATCCCGTAAAACGACGATGGCAACACTAAACTATCACGACAGTTTTCCATCCCAGGATATTACTATCAGCCCAGAAATTTTACCATCCCAGAATATTTCATCCCAGGAAAAATTTTAATGAGAGAAAACTATCATCCCAGAAAATAGAGTTAGGCGAGCTATCACTACAGCGAAAGTTCACTATCCGATCACTATCAGCCCGAAAATTACACCCATTGTGTAAAAACTATAGCAACCATATAATAACTAAAGTACTAACATTATATTAATGGGACGACAGAAATCATAGAATTCAATAAAAAAATTATTAAATATAACGAACTAATTCTACATATCTACTTGAACATCCCACTCTATAAAAGTGTCGGATTAAGACGAATGCTTTTTAGATGTGGCACATTAACATCGTCATACAGGATAAGTTTCATAAAACTAAAACCAAACTAACTGCTAAATCGATCCCACCGCCCGTTCTATAAAAGTGTCGGATAAGCACGAAAGTCTGTAGATGCGGCACACTAACATCTTTATACAGGATAAGTTTCATGGAACTTCTTTGCGTCCAAGCTGCGCAATTAAATTTTAAATTCTCAAAATCATTAAATTACTCAATATTTTAATACTCAATCGCTTCCACAGCCCGTTCTATAAAAGTGTCGGATTAGGACGAGTGTTTTTTAGATGTGGCATACTAACACCTTTATACAGGATAAGTTTCATGGAACTTCTATGCGTCCAAGCTGCGCAATTAAATTTTAAATTCTCAAAATCATTAAATTACTCAATATTTTAATACTCAATCGCTTCCACAGCCTTTTCTATAAAAGTGTCGGATTAGGACGAGTAGTTTTTAGATGCGGCATACTAACATCTTTATACAGGATAAGTTTGATGGAACTTCTATGCGTCCAAGCTGCGCAATTAAATTTTAAATTCTCAAAATCATTAAATTACTCAATATTTTAATACTCAATCGCTTCCACAACCCGTTCTATAAAAGTGTCGGATTAGGACGAGTGTTTTTTAGATGCGGCATACTAACATCTTTATAAAGGATAAGTTTCATGGAACTTCTATGCGTTCAAGCTGCTCAATTAAATTTTAAATTCTCAAAATCATTAAATTACTCAATATTTTAATACTCAATCGCTTCCACAGCCTTTTCTATAAAAGTGTCGGATTAGGACGAGTAGTTTTTAGATGCGGAATACTAACATCTTTATACAGGATAAGTTTCATGGAACTTCTATGCGTCCAAGCTGCGCAATTGAATTTTAAATTCTCAAAATCATTAAATTTCTCAATATTTTAATACTCATTCGCTTTTACAGCAAGTAACATTTTGACGAGTTTGCAGAAGCTCCTAGTAAATGACTCATTTCCAATCCCACCAGACACAGAGTAATATTTTTTCCTCATGAATTTTCATTTTTGTAACTGATGTTGATGGGTGGCCTGGATCAACCCATTGTTTTCTGCGTTTAGGATTACCGTATAAAATCCACTAGTCTTCACCCGTAATGATTGTTTCTTTTGTCATTTGATGAGCAAGATAGTTTCCTGCCTTCTGTATTTTCCTACCATTGCATGCAATCGAAGTGATATTGCTTGGTGAGTAACTACTAGCTCCTTAGTGATCTGCAAGCTCTTTTTGAGTTTGATGCGGGTTTTTATCCAGTAAAACTTTAAGTTATTCGTCTTCAAATTGTTTAACTGCACCTGGACGTGGATCGTCCTCAAGACCAAAATTGCCATCACAAAGTTTTACAAACTACTTTTTTACTGTTGAATGACTCACAGAATGTTCACTCAATGACGAGTTAATCAATTCCATAGCAAGCTTATCGATATTCATCTCCTAAAATTGATGCACACGGAATGACGAATTATAAATGAGTGAAACTTTTGTCATAAAAGAAGATATGAGTAAGCTACATATATCCAAAATGGCGAATAATTTCAAAAGAACTTAAGTATATTTTAATACCACCAACTTTAGAGCCGAGCGTCTACATGCACACGTAAGATTGGGATGTGAAAATGACCTAGAATAGATAGCTAAGGATTTTTGCAGCTTGGACGCATAGAAGTTTTATAAAACTTATTCTAAATGAAGACCATAGTGTGCCGCATCTAAAAACACTCGTCCTATTCCGACACTTTTATAGAACGGGCTGTGGAAGCGATTGAGTATTAAAATATTGAGTAATTTAATGATTTTGAGAATTTAAAATTTAATTGCGCAGCTTGGACGCATAGAAGTTCCATGAAACTTATCCTGTATGAAGATGTTAGTATGCCGCATCTAAAAAAACATTCGTCCTAATCCGACACTTTTATAGAACGGGCTGTGGAAGCGATTGAGTATTAAAATATTGAGTAATTTATTGATTTTGAGAATTTAAAATTTAATTGCGCAGCTTGAACGCATAGAAGTTCTATGAAACTTATCCTGTATAAAGATGTTAGTATGCCGCATCTAAAAACTACTCGTCCTAATCCGACACTTTTATATAACGGGCTGCGGACGCGATTGAGTATTAAAATATTGAGTAATTTAATGATTTTGAGAATTTAAAATTTAATTGCGCAGCTTGAACGCATAGAAGTTCCACGAAACTTATCCTTTATAAAGATGTTAGTATGCCGCATCTAAAAAACACTCGTCCTAATCCGACACTTTTATAGAACGGGTTGTGGAAGCGATTGAGTATTAAAATATTGAGTAATTTAATGATTTTGAGAATTTAAAATTTAATTGCGCAGCTTGGACGCATAGAAGTTCCATAAAACTTATCCTGTATAAAGAGGTTAGTATGCCGCATCTAAAAAACACTCGTCCTAATCCGACACTTTTATAGAACGGGCTGTGGAAGCGATTGAGTATTAAAATATTGAGTAATTTAATGATTTTGAGAATTTAAAATTGAATTGCGCATCTTGGACGCATAGAAGTTCCATGAAACTTATCCTGTATAAAGATGTTAGTATGCCGCATCTAAAAAACACTCGTCCTAATCCAACACTTTTATAGAACGGGTTGTGGAAGCGATTGAGTATTAAAATATTGAGTAATTTAATGATTTTGAGAATTTAAAATTTAATTGCGCAGCTTGGACGCATAGAAGTTCCATGAAACTTATCCTGTATAAAGATGTTAGTATGCCGCATCTAAAAAACACTCGTCCTAATCCGACACTTTTATAGAACGGGCTGTGGAAGCGATTGAGTATTAAAATATTGAGTAATTTAATGATTTTGAGAATTTAAAATTGAATTGCGCAGCTTGGACGCATAGAAGTTCCACGAAACTTATCCTGTATAAAGATGTTAATATGCCGCATCTAAAAAACACTCGTCCTAATCCGACACTTTCATAGAACGGGCTGTGGAAGCGATTGAGTATTAAAATATTGAGTAATTTAATGATTTTGAGAATTTAAAATTGAATTGCGCAGCTTGAACGCATAGAAGTTCCACGAAACTTATCCTTTATAAAGATGTTAGTATGCCGCATCTAAAAAACACTCGTTCTAATCCGACACTTTTATAGAACGGGCTGTGGAAGCGATTGAGTATTAAAATATTGAGTAATTTAATGCTTTTGAGAATTTAAAATTTAATTGCGCAGCTTGGACGCATAGAAGTTCCATGCAACTTATCCTGTATAAAGATGTTAGTATGCCGCATCTAAAAAACACTCGTCCTAATCCGACACTTTTATAGAACGGGCTGTGGAAGCGATTGAGTATTAAAATATTGAGTAATTTAATGATTTTGAGAATTTAAAATTTAATTGCGCAGCTTGGACGCATAGAAGTTCCATGAAACTTATCCTGTATAAAGATGTTAGTATCCCGCATCTAAAAAACACTCGTCCTAATCCGACACTTTTATAAAACGGACTGTGGAAGCGATTGAGTATTAAAATATTGAGTAATTTAATGATTTTGAGAATTTAAAATTTAATTGCGAAGCTTGGACGCATAGAAGTTCCATGAAACTTATCCTGTATAAAGATGTTAGTATGCCGCATCTAAAAACCACTCGTCCTAATCCGACACTTTTATAGAACGGGCTGTGGAAGCGATTGAGTATTAAAATATTGAGTAATTTAATGATTTTGAGAATTTAAAATTGAATTGCGCAGCTTGAACGCATAGAAGTTCCACGAAACTTATCCTGTATAAAGATGTTAGTATGCCGCATCTAAAAAACACTCGTCCTAATCCGACACTTTTATAGAACGGGCTGTGGAAGCGATTGAGTATTAAAATATTGAGTAATTTAATGATTTTGAGAATTTAAAATTTAATTGCGCAGCTTGAACGCATAGAAGTTCCACGAAACTTATCCTTTATAAAGATGTTAGTATGCCGCATCTAAAAACTACTCGTCCCAATCCGACACTTTTATAGAACGGGCTGTGGACGCGATTGAGTATTAAAATATTGAGTAATTTAATGATTTTGAGAATTTAAAATTTAATTGCGCAGCTTGGACGCATAGAAGTTCCATGAAACTTATCCTGTATAAAGATGTTAGTATGCCGCATCTAAAAAACACTCGTCCTAATCCGACACTTTTATAGAACGGGCTGTGGACGCGATTGAGTATTAAAATATTGAGTAATTTAATGATTTTGAGAATTTAAAATTTAATTGTGCAGCTTGAACGCATAGAAGTTCCATGAAACTTATCCTGTATAAAGATGATAGTATGCCGCATCTAAAAAACACTAGTCCTAATCCGACACTTTTATAGAACGGGTTGTGGAAGCGATTGAGTATTAAAATATTGAGTAATTTAATGATTTTGAGAATTTAAAATTTAATTGCGAAGCTTGGACGCATAGAAGTTCCACGAAACTTACCCTGTATAAAGATGTTAGTATGCCGCATCTAAAAAACACTCGTCCTAATCCGACACTTTTATAGAACGGGTTGTGGAAGCGATTGAGTATTAAAATATTGAGTAATTTAATGATTTTGAGAATTTAAAATTTAATTGCGCAGCTTGGACGCATAGAAGTTCCATGAAACTTATCCTGTATAAAGATGTTAGTATGCCGCATCTAAAAAACACTCGTCCTAATCCGACACTTTTATAGAACGGGCTGTGGAAGCGATTGAGTATTAAAATATTGAGTAATTTAATGATTTTGAGAATTTAAAATTTAATTGCGCAGCTTGGACGCATAGAAGTTCCATGAAACTTATCCTGTATAAAGATGTTAGTATGCCGCATCTAAAAAACACTCGTCCTAATCCGACACTTTTATAAAACGGACTGTGGAAGCGATTGAGTATTAAAATATTGAGTAATTTAATGATTTTGAGAATTTAAAATTTAATTGCGAAGCTTGAACGCATAGAAGTTCCATCAAACTTATCATGTACAAAGATGTTAGTATGCCGCATCTAAAAAACACTCGTTCTAATCCGACACTTTTATAGAACGGGTTGTGGAAGCGATTGAGTATTAAAATATTGAGTAATTTAATGATTTTGAGAATTTAAAATTTAATTGCGCAGCTTGGACGCATAGAAGTTTCATGAAACTTATCCTGTATAAAGATGTTAGTATGACGCATCTAAAAAACACTAGTTCTTATCCGACACTTTTATAGAACGGGCTGTGGAAGCGATTGAGTATTAAAATATTGAGTAATTTAATGATTTTGAGAATTTAAAATTTAATTGCGCAGCTTGGACGCATAGAAGTTCCATGAAACTTATCCTGTATGAAGATGTTAGTGTGCCGCATCTAAAAAAACACTCGTCCTAATCCGACACTTTTATAGAACGGGCTGTGGAAGCGATTGAGTATTAAAATATTGAGTAATTTATTGATTTTCGGAACTTTATATCCCTTTCGCTACCCGGTTACACAATTTTGTGGGTACGGAAAAAGTACTATGTCAAAAATTTATTTTTGTATGTTTTTTGAACCAACTTACACATTTGTGCATTCCTTTCATACTTATTTTCGTCCAAAAAATACACTGTAACTAGACACACAATTGTGTGGGTTATGCTTCAAATCAAGCCAAATTTTTTATCAAAAACGCCATTACATACTATGTTTTTTTACTCACACATTTGTTTGGTTTGGTCTTAAATAGAGGTAATTTTTTTTTTTTTTTTTTTGTTTGAAAAAGGGATATTTAATTACGTCACTTAGACCAACAAACTTTTGCCGAAATTATTTTATTCAAATATTTTGGTTTATTTTAAACTTCTTTTGTTATGTCGTGATAGAATAATATATATAACATAATATCATGATAGTTTAGTTAGTATTGCCTCAAGCGTATATTTGATTTTTATGGGATGAAAGTCTGGGATAACTTTTTTTACGTGAAAATATGAAAATATGAAAATATGAAAATATGAAAATATGAAAATATGAAAATATGAAAATATGAAAATATGAAAATATGAAAATATGAAAATATGAAAATATGAAAATATGAAAATATGAAAATATGAAAATATGAAAATATGAAAATATGAAAATATGAAAATATGAAAATATGAAAATATGAAAATATGAAAATATGAAAATATGAAAATATGAAAATATGAAAATATGAAAATATGAAAATATGAAAATATGATGATATGAAAATATGAAAATTGGAAAATTGGTAAATTGGTAAATTGGAAAACTGGTAAATTGGAAAATTGAAAAATTGAAATAATGGTAAATTGGAAAATTGGACAATTGGAAAATTGAAAAATTGAAAAATTTAAAAATTTAAAAATTTCAAAATTGCAAAATAGGAAAATAAAAAATATGAAAATAGGAAATTTTGAAAGTTGGTAAATTGGAAAATTGGAAAATTTGTAAATTGGAAAATTGAAAAACAGGAAAATTGGAAAGTCATAATATAGACTTCTATGTCACTGATTGACTCACTCGAGAACGCACAGGGTGACCAACATTTTTTTTTCCTATATTATAACATCTATGTCACTCACTAACTTACTCACTCCAGAACGCACAGGGTGACCAAAAAAAATTCGTCCGTGTGATATATTTTATATATGTATTTTTTCTATATTATAGCTCCATTTCACACGAGGTATCACAGAAACCGATTCTTTCTTCGTTTCTTTCCCCGATTGCCTATGATACAGGTTTTAATGCGACTTAAACATATTTTCGATGAAACTAAAAATTACTAAAAATTAATTAAAATAAAGTAAAAATTAATTAATAATTTTACTAAAGTTATTAATTAAATTACTAAAAATTAATTTTTTTTAAAGTTACCAAGTTACAAGGTTACCTTTTGTGGCATCAGACATAAACGGCTAGGTGACACTCGAGAACGCAAAGGGTGACCAATTTTTTTTTCAATATTATAATTTTTCTATATTATATTATAAATATTAAATATATATTAGAAGTTTTACTTCAGTAGTGTGGTCTAAAGCACACTTAATTTTTTTGTTTGTATAGTTTTGTCGAACAAAGTCATTTTTTTGTTGTATATTTTCTTTGATTGAACTACGTTTACTCCAGGACTGACATCAAGGTTAAGGTGTGCACGTTTATCATATCATAAAATCATATTATCACCTGATCTGGTAGTGTTATCTAAGAATTAGGTTCAGGATAACCAAATCTTGTATTCTAATTATATAAACTGGCGACGTTAAATCCTTAAAAATCATAAAATATAAATCTGATGAGATTTTTTAGATTTTTTAGAAACTCTGATTAAATTTAGTAAGGTTTAAATAGGTTAAGGCTGTTTGTAAAAGCCTTTCTAAGATCAATAATAATTATGTTGGCATAATTTGTCCGAGATAATTCTTGGATAGGTCAAAAATTAGATAGCTCTAAAACAAGATGTCTTATTCGCTCATTTGAGGAAGTCTACGAATTTCATAAAAATGATTATTTAATGCCACCGTTTTCACATAGAATAGTAAAGTAGTTTTTCCGTAACTTGTACTATATACAATGTTATCAAAAATTGTTTTCCTAATTTATAAACAACGTTATCCATAGGACTTTTATATGTCGAGATATCTTTCTATTGAATAATTCAATAAATGTAGGTACATAGAAGAAGTCATAACCAATTAATCTACACAAAGCCACATAATAAAAATTATTACGTTTAAGTAATTTCAAATTTATATATTTATAATTTATACAAAAATGAAATATCAAATAGCAATTTCAAGATTTTAATTAAAACGCACAAAATTATTAAATACTCTAAACTAATCCTTCTATACAGCATGTCATCAACTTCATTAAATAGTTAGATTCGAAATATTTAGCTGAAACAAAAATGAAAAAGATTCAGTTTATTGCGTTTATTGGCTTGGGCTAGGCATAAAACGTGGACCCGTAGATAGCTATTCCACTTTCACGCAATTGTAAATTTTCTTTACATAAAAAAATTTTGAATGCAGAAGAAAAATAGTCCAAAATGAACAATGAAACGATCGAAATTAAAAATAATCGTTTACATGTATATATTCATTTTTGTAGAACCAATACTTATCCATTTCGTACATTTTTATTTGAGTTGATATTTTGTTTTCCATTTTACAATATTTCCATTCATAAACTTCCATCACTACGTCGGTAGCTATGTGTATCACATTATTTATTTTTTTCTGAAATACAATTTTTTCCTAAATACATACATAGAAATCTACAAGCATTTTCAAATAAATTATTCCGGCATGCACATATAAATTCCAAAAAAATAAAAAAAATGGTTAGTTTCATGAGCTATTTTGATTAAAAATGTATAGCTACGTACATAAACAAACCCAAGCTGAAAAATAATGCGTAATATTTTGCATTTCCAATAAATTCGAACGAAACGCATCCTTTGAAGAATAAAGCGTTACTAAATTACGTACGAGATAATTAAAAATGCTTTGCTTCGCAATATTTTTCCCCTTTTCAAATATTTTCGATTTTTTCATTGATTATTTGATTCGTTTGATTTTGAAATAGCCGAAGTTGTGTTTATCAAACGAATGTTAGAACGAGAAATGTATGATTATACGACCATCTCGTTCTTCGAAAATTACCAACAAAAACTCAGAAAATCATGAACGATTTTTTGTAGGTATATTTCTGTCGAATAAAATCTCTTTCTTGTTATATATATTCTTTGTTTAAAGTATAAGGAAAAATCCACAGATTCCACCGTTTTACTTCCAACCAACTCGATTGACGTAAATCAATGTACGTCCTTACACTGCTAATAAATGAAAAATATTTAAAGCTTATACTAAAAATAAACACAATGCTTTAGCGAATTATTATAAATTCGCCAAAAAATAGTTAACCCCAGATTATATAGAAATTTTCTTTCGACGCACTACTGCAGTAATTTTTGACGCAACTGCATCATAAATATTTTTAATGCATGCTTTGCATCAGAATGTGATACACGATTGCATCGTATAAGCCTCAATGCAAGGGTTGCATTACAAATCGCAGCAAAATTTCTAAATGTGTAGGTTAGTGCGTACGATAATAATTACTATGTTATTCATAGAATATTAGCGAGAATGTATATGGTGAAGAAGCAAGATCGAGAAAGTCATGATTCACTGCGGGCAGTACTAGATTCATTAAATAGAGGGATACGTTAACTAGAAACTATTGTCACTCCCAGTCAGCTGTGGGATTAAATTTGGATTAATTATGCAAAACAACGTTTCCCTAAGTACACATTGGATTCTTGGGAACAGCATCGTAATCGCGTTACTGCTGGTGGTTTACCTACGCTTAACCAGTTTAGCAGTTTTTGGATTGCAAATCAAAAGGTAGACGTGAGTTTGAGGAGAATGACTTGATCGGTCATAACCTAGTAGTTATGAGGCCAGAAATGAGAGATGCCCTATGGGAGGCAAGCGTCAAATCGATTAAGCATTGTTGAAGAAGGGGAGGAGGGGCGCAACTGTATATATTGGAGGAGTTGGCTACGTTGTTGGCGAAGATTTAATTCAGGACAATTAACCCCAATAAGTAATGATCCAACGGATTTATTGACATTAACATCGGGTCATTACTAGCGGAAATACCACCAAACCGGTTGACTGCTTGGCAGAAATTAATAGGCGAATGAAGAGAGATCGTTAAAAATTGGAGATATGATGTTTGTTAAAAATGAAATACCACGAAATGACATAATAGTACGTCCAAACACCCAATTATTTTTGTTGCCAATGGTCAATGAGGAGGTAGCCACATCCGATGCTTGTTTTCCTTGGGGATTGTTAAAATAAGTTTTCCTGATGTTTTTCCAGTATCCTTAGAGCAAATGCTGGATGTTCCTGTAAAAATTAGTGTTTGTAGAGCAAGAGAGTTAGTTATATAGCGCTAAGTTGTAGAAGCGGTTCAGGCGGTTTTTGTGGGTATGGGCTGTTGTAATAAATTGTAGGGTACCTATATCTTGCATAAGAAGGAAATTCGATTCATTACGATCAATTTTTGTGGGTATGGGCTGTTGTAATAAATTCTAAGGTACCTATTTCTTGCATAGGAAAGATTTTTTTGGGTGTGGGCTGTTGTAATAAATTCAGACGTACCTAATTTTTGCATAGGAAAGATGTTCGAATTATGATCGACTTGTGTGTGTGTGTGTGTGGGCTGTTGTAGTAAAATCGTGGGTATGGTTGCAGCAGCTTGGCTAGCAACAATCTGTGTATATAGCGCAACAATAATATACCCACCGTGCAACAATCCTACACAACAAAAAATTGATTCTATTGTTATTTTGTTGCAATTATTGACCAACCTCAATAAATTTTATTATTTGTTTACGGAACTGACCATACCTAACAAAAAATTTATTGTTCCCTCGGTCATTGACTTCTATAAAAAAACAAATAATATTGTTTTTCTTCAAAATCTGGTGTTGTTGTTGCTCGAAGAATAAACTAGATGCGATGTCTAAACCGTAAAATGCATCGTACGATCGCAGGGGTATTTCTCTAATTGGTCAGTGGGTGTGGTATAGTTCTGTTAGATAAATCAGCTAGAAAAAAAAAATCTTTACATAAGCTAAATCAGTTGATAAAATCCTGTTACTCTAATTCGAGTATTTTTAGTAATATTCGATTAGCATTCCAATACAATTTGAGAGGCCAGCAGGTAACTACCTCCTGGATCTAGTTAACAATTAAATTGAGTGTACATAAAATAAATAAACAAAAAAAATTTTAATTTTGTTATATCTTTGTACCACAAAAATTATAAGAATTATTTGAAAAATTATAATTTCGGAATTGCTGTCATTGGCAAATTGGATTACGCGTTAACGATCGATAATGGGTAAGAGATAAATTTTGAATCGGGGTTTTTAGTGCGGAGGCTAATAGTAAATATGGTTTCATAAGCTAGGTCTATTTTTTCGAGGTGTACGTTTGTCCAGATAGGTTATCAGGCCTCTTCAAAAAACTCTCAAGATAAAAGAAAACAGCCGCTCCTCGTTGGATATTTTGTGACCGTTAGACTGTGCAATTCCCGCATGTGGATTAATAGCAACCAACCAAGGGCAAAACACTACGGCATACGGCTTATAATAAATAAAATTTTGTGCATAGTGCAAAAATTTGAATTTTTCAAGAAAAAATTATATTTTGTGCTTTACGTGTTAAAGAAAAATAGTAAAAAAAATAATTCTTAGATAACAAAAAAAAAATTCTAATTATCTCAATTCGACGTTATCAAAATATAAAAGAAAAATTATGAATACAAGGGAAAATATTCGTTAAGTGTCATAGTTTATAAAATTTAAAATTAGTTAATTCATAAAAAAAAATTGTTTAGAGCTTAAGAAATATAGCTTTGGTTGAGAAAAAAAAGGGTAAAATAAATAATAAAAGAAAAAGTGATTAAAATTATCGACAGCTATGCAACCAGCCTGCTGCCAGGAGTTTCTTTGCAGAGGATCGTTTGGTAAGTGTTTATTATTATATGTTTTTGTTTTGGGGCGGGAAAAATCGCCCACTCAATATATTATTTATTTTCTCGAAACCTCAATAAAAGTTGTAGGCGTGCAATATTTTAATTAAAGCTTTTCTGATAACAAAAAAATAGTAGTTCCTTAATTGTTAGTATTTTCATAAATTATGTGTATACAAAATGATTATTTTTAAAATATGTAAATAATTATAATACTTAATATGGAATAATTTATCTTTTTATTTGTGATGCGGATGAATCAGTGAACCTATGTGAAATTTCGTGAGTCTTGTACAACTGCGTACTACGCCCCATAACAAAAATTCACAGAAATTGAAAAGACGTTTGCCTTTTCCAATTGAATTTTAACGGTTGAGCTATGCCAATATGTTGTAGTTAATTTGTAAAAAATTACAGTACCACTCCCCAGTACGATACAATAAATATTAACAAAAATACGAAAGCTGTGGTGTAGCTGTGTCTAATGCCAGCCCACACAGGAATTATGGGGCCTGTAAAAACTTAACATAACTGTAACAAATTTGTAATTAATTTGTAAAAAGTTCCAGTACCATTTTCATTGGATTGTGCTACAAGTGCTGGTGCATCATTAGGGTCATTCGAAAATGGAAGAGCTATCGATGAGATGATTGGGTCGAAAAAAATTAACATGCTGATTCGGAAGAATTTAAAAACAAAAGAAAGAACTATATCACGGTCAAAGCGGCTGCCACCAGATGGGTGAAAAGGCACATAACAAGCTACACAAAGCCTCTTACATAACTAATTAATTAGATCTGTTGAGGATAGTGGACTGAATGATTGTGGTATAATGCACGCATTTGTGATTTAATGATTTTTATTTTTTTTTTAATGAAAAACTTGGATCAAAAGAAAATAATAATAAAGATTTTTTTTTAATTATTTTGGACATTTCATTTCTATTCTTTGGTAGTGTAATTCTTCTTAGCTCATTTAAAATAATATAACTCCTAAAATCCTTTCTTCGTGTCATCTTGAATCCTTTGCTCTCTTTGAATAGTGGAAATAATACGTGTGTTGTAAAAGACAGTATTCCATTATTGTTGTATTGCCAAATTCACAGAAAGCAGGTTTCTATTTGTTCTTTACATTGCTGTCGACTAAGTCGATTTTGGAATCTTTTCAGAAGATCTCATTTTCGCGCACTAAGCCAGGTACCATGGAATGCAGGATATCATGAAATTAATCTTTTTCTCGTATCCTAAATCTAGAGCAAATTACGGATTGATATTTCTCTGTTTCCATTTTATTGAGAAACAGAGTGATACAACTGGCTGCCAAATAAAAACTAACCTGTAAGCTAGGCGAAATTCAGTCTGGTGTCGTTTGACAGATGATGATACACGGTGGTACTGTCAACTTCCCTCAGCAACGCCCTCATACATAAACAAAACTATTTTAAACTTACAATCAACTAATTCTTCCGACATTTTTGTAATTTGGGATCACTATCCAATAGGCTTATATGGAAATTGTTGAAATATTGATATTCCCGAAAGCTAATTTATTGAAACCGTTTATGGCTTTAGTGTAAATTGAGTTTGCAGCATATAAACCGATATTTTAGTAAACTGGTATTTTTCAAGATATACGAAAGTGTCACCACTCACATTCCGCATTATATTCATCGTGCAGCCATGTTAACAACCAACTTAATCAATAATTAATTATAACTTACCATGTATAACGGTCGGTAGGACAATTTTGTACCTTAATTTGCTGAAATGACTTTTACAAATCTGTGGTCACAACCAACAACTGCTTAAGTCGAGTTTATTTTCCAAAGCATTTTTGACAATAAGCCACTGTCAAATAATAAATTAGAATTCAAGCAAACATCTAAAATGAAAAATTTCATTTAAAATAAATAAATCATAATAAATTAGCAGTTATTGGTTGTGACCACAGAAATATTTTAATAAATCCACATGTAATGGCAGAATTTCTTTTTATCTTTGTTTAGTTATTTGAATAGACTAAACTTTAGAACCTTGAAATCGAGCTGTCGTGTACATTGTTGCCAGCAATTTAGGTATCCTCTGGTCTCTGCTACAACCTGAAATTTTATAGCCCAACTATATCCGATTAATTAAAAAATGTTTATCATCTATTCCGGCTAACTAAAAATTTAATTCAACCGGAAATTAAATTTCAAATCCAAAAAACCGGTGACCATATTTTCTACTTAAAAAAATGCTCCCACAACACACAGGATGAATGGAACCGGAGTGTTTTAATATTAATTTAAATGATACTCGTACCCACCAACCAAAACAACCTGCCTCGAGGCAATTTAGATTCAAATCATTTTTATGTTTTATTCGGTATAGTCGTTCCTGATTTTTTGCCATTCATCCCATATACATATTTCTGTGGTTGAAATTATATTTTGAGGGAGATTTGGTGTGACCCAAAAATAAAAAACCTAAAATCACATAAAAAAAACTGGACAATTGTTTTTCCTTTTTCCACGCAGCTTTAGTTATTTATTTATTTTTTGTTATGTGCTAAATTAAAATTCATAATAATTATAAACTTAATTATATGAATTTTAGTACATTAGTGCATACACCAAAATAGTTGGTATTTCAAATGGTTTGTTAAATAATAATTATATTTTTCTAGTCTAGACAAATTTTAATAAAACATTTATAGACTGTAAGAACATAAATTACGCTGTACATGTTGATGGTACAAAAAATACATAAATAAATTCTGGCCAAAAACTCCATTTGTGATTTCGTGAGTGCGAACATCGTTATGCTGGTACTAAACCTATTTATGTAATTAAATCAAAAAAATTATGAATGTGAATTTTTTATTTCACTTAATAAAATAAAAATCCTGTTTATGGTTACAATTTGATTTATTTATTACTACTTTAATATGTTTAATGTTACCGACAGAGGGGTGACAAAATAATAGATAGAATCACTACAAACAATTCCTTCCAGCTTTAACGGACATTGAAAATCGAAGTTTTTTCAAAGTATTTTCCCAACGATCGTCGTTTTCTAATAAATTTATGTTCCAGCAGGGTGCTTGATTTGTTTCTTTGACATCCCCGTTCACGGTTTTTAAGTACTGAAATGAGGAATTGGATAAAATATTAAATATAGAAAACCGGGGTACAGAACGATCCATCTATTGTCTATGGTAATAGTTCTCCTAGAATATTTGAGCGATCACCATTATTACCATCTCTTCACTGTACTGGTTCGGGTCTCACTTGCAAAATGTCGTGGATATTTGTTGGAACAGATGTCGTTTCTCATACACGGTGATCTTAGATTGTTTTCGTATGGCTTTCCCCGTATGTATCATGTTTTGGATCACGATGTCAAACAATACTGGATTTTTGCCTTTGTCGGGTAGTTCAACAACTCTAAAGTGGTCAAATTTGTTCGGTTTTTGACCAATTTAATCAATTTTTCCATTTCTAAATGAAAACGCCTAAATATAATGTTATATCCGTCGAAAGACCGCTGGCAAAAATAGTACCTGTTGATTCCTGCCCACTTCGGGTTGAATGTTAATATGACAAGTGTGATCGTTCTTCCACCACTGCGAACATAAATCACAGCATCAAATGTTTGCATCATTTATATTAGCATTTTGATTCATGGCATCTCAAAAGTATGTAATTGTCAACTCTCGATTTTTCTGAGGTTAACCATCAAATCCAATTATCGCGGTTGAGTTGTTCTTTTGATACATGCATTGAAACACTTGACTGTTTGATTTTGCAATACATAGTAGCCGGATAGCTTTTTTACATTACCCAACTAAGCGTGTTTGTCTCGAACAGACTCCAAACAATCACCTCTGCAGTTTAGTCTGTATCGCTCAAACCAATTAAACTTTTTTCGATTGTTATCTTCTGATGCCATTCAACCTCGCACTCCTCTGTAGTTCATTCCATTACTCCTTCATCCTCAATGACAATCTACTTTATCATTGTTCGCAAATTAGCCATGCCATGCATCTACTCTGTACCCGGCACCACCTGGTCGCTCCATAGTTCTATTTCCGAAAAATCCATTGAATGGCCCGGCGCTCTTCCTTAACCTTAGTTCTCATTGATGCCACTATGGCCATTTGATAGGGATACGAGGTTGTAATTTGACAAGATTTCCATAGTTCAATTTCTAAAAAAATGTTTGATTGGTCTGGCGCTCTTCCTTAACCTAAATCGCATTGATACCACTATGGCCATTTGGTAGGCCCTCAAACCTGGTAACAACAGTCTAATTTTGAAGAAATTCTGATGGGGATACAGGGGTGTAATTTGAAAAAAATTCTATAGTTCAATTTCTAACAAATTCATTGAATGGCCTGGCGCTCTTGTTTAACTTTAATTCGTATTGATGCCACTTTGACCATTTGATAGGTCCTTGTGCCTGTTAACAACAGTCCAATTTTGAAGAAATTCTGATGGGGAAACAGGGGTGTAATTTGAAAAAAATGTTCATAGTTCAATTTCTGACAAATTTATTGAATGTTTTTACTTTGGTTTTTCAATTGTAATGGTGTATTGTGATTGTTCCGTATATTCGTATATTTTCAGAAATTCAATTATGGAAATTTTGTCAAATTACCCACCGTATCCCCATCAGAATTTCTTCAAAATTGGACTGTCGTTAACAGGCATTAGATCCTATCAAATGGCCATAGTGATATCAATGCGAATTTAGGTTAAACAAGAACGTCGGGCCATTCAATGGTTTTTTTATAAATTTAACTATGAAAATAATGTCAAATTGCACCCTCGTATTTCCACTAGAATTTCCACAAAATTGAACTGTTGTTAACAGTCATTAGGGTCTGTGAAATGGCCAGAGTGGCATGGATGCGAATTTAAGTTAAACAAGAGGGCCGGACCATTCAATGAATTTGTTAGAAATTGAACTATCGAAATTTTGTCAAATTGCACCCCTGTATCCCCCATCAGAATTTCTTCAAAATTAGACTGTTGTTAACAGCCATTAGGGCCTAACAAATGGACATAGTGGCATCAATGCGAATTTAGGTTAAACAAGAACGTCGGGACATTCAATGAATTTTTTGTAAATTGAACTATGGAAATCTTGTCAAATTGCACCCCTGTATCCCCATCAGAATTTCGTTAACCGGTTTCATAAACCGGTTAATTTCGTTTCGCAAACAGGGGTGTAATTTCACTAATTCAATATGTCTCGACAGTTAGGCCGAAGTTGGCCATAATGGCCTATCTAGTAATCATAGTGGCATCAAGGACAAGGCATGCTAATCTAGAACGACAGGCCATCCATTGCATTTTCGATATATTGAATTAGCGAAATTTTGAAAAATTACACCCCTGTCTCCCCTTCAGAATTTCTTCATAATTAGGCCGAAGTTGACCAACATTATGACATATCAAATGGCCATAGTGGCATCTCCACCATACTTTATGTTCATTTGAAGCAAGGTTAACAATATTGCTTTTCAAATTATGATTGATTGATTTAAACATTTGTATTTCTCAAGTTTAAATAGAATTAGGTTTTACATTAACCTTCGCATACTAAAATATTAAAATTGGTTTCTGTTGATGTGTTGTTGAAATAATTTTTCGGCTGATAACTTTCGGTTGAAGAATGTTGATCAACGATGACGTATTAATATACTTTCGGCTGAGAAAGCGAAGACATTATCTGCATTATCGATTTTTTGATTTTTAGGCTGGAAACTTTCGGCTAACTTTAATAGTATGGATTCGACAAATTTGAAATACCAATAACCAAAATTTAATAAAACTAGTATTTCTTAGAAAAAGGACACAAATTTTTTATTTTACACATTTTAGTGTTAGTACAAAGTTAATAATAAAAGAACATTTTGTGAAATCCTAATACTCGTAAATAAGAACACACATTAAACTACAGCACCATGGGTTTAGAACTTAGAACCGAAAGAGAATGTAATAAAATTTCACGGTAGAAAAAATTTATTACAAACTTTGTCGGAAAACAAAAAAAATAGAAAATTTAATTGGTTTTTCACTTTAATTTTCGTGTGTAAATGACAAAAAGAATTGTTTCGTTCGTTAATAAATTACTGTACTGCCACCCACACACTCGTATACTATGTAAGCGATAACCCACCAGCATTATGTCCTCGTTTTGTATATATCCTTTTCTTATTTTTATTTTATTTTTTCAATTGAACTAAAACAAGATTTAATGGTTTTTCCTTAATTGTTTTATTTAGCTTTCTTTAAGATGAAAAACATTAAGATGCGGGAAAAAATCTTAAAGGGTTGATCATTTTATTTATTGTTTTCATGTTCCGAACTGATATGAAATTGTTTTTAGTACGGGATTTGGCTATATACAAAAATGTACTGAACTCTTTCTCTCTGGTGAACAATAAATATTAATGTGTGAAGTAATTATACGCCTATAAAGGGTTAAAAGTATAACACCATCATACTTAAATTGTTTGTTATAGAAGAAAGAAAAATCGTTGGAGATTTTTTTATTTCCGTTATTTAGATTTTTTTTTGTCATTCATTGTTGTTTGTCACTATACAAAAAAAAATGAAAAACACAAAAGTCAGGGATGTGAATTATAGCCGACACGCAAGCTGAACAGATGGAGGGCAAAACAAAATTTCTTTTCTATGCTTCACCATAGACGTAATTGTTCTTCTTGGAGAAAATAAACCATTTCCATTGTGTGTATGTAACATCCGTTTTCTAAAAGTAATAAAAAGAAAAGCTTCGCAACTTTTTTCTTATATGTATATAGGCGACAATGAAAATGTCATAATATAAATTTTATAATTATTCTTTTAAATAATAAAGAAGATGAACGCAATAATAAAAAGAAAATCTTTAAGACTTGGATTTAACTTTTTATACATTAGAACAAAAGAATTTTATTGTAATTACAAATTTTTGAAAAATTTAAAAAGTTTTTTTTATCCATACAAAGAAGTTTTGTGTTACATATACAAAAAAGAAAAGTGGAAAATGGGAATTGCATTTATTGAAATAAAATTTGTGGATTTTGGTTTTGTTGGCGACAAAACAAAAATCTTGTAAATAATTTTCAGGATTGTTTTTAATGGGTTTTACGTTTTTTTTTTGTCTGGATTTGTTGAATTGTACTTATTTCAACCAATGTATTCAAAAGGTTTTATGGGGGTTTAAATAAAATTTCAATGCCGAAGACTGTTTTGGTTTGTTCAGTAAATTACTGTACTGGCTAAAATAAAAATAAGTATGTAAATGATTTCGGTTGTTATGTATTCTATGTATTCTTCTCTATTCGAATTACGAAAGAGTTGGGATTGCTTCGGTACCAAAACTGATTACAAAATTATAAACAAACCGGCAAACAAACCATAAATTATCATGGTAATGAAACGCACAAAATGATTTACACTTTGTTACAGCAGATTAAATCCACTAAAAAATGGGAATTCATGATGTTCATCTCTTTTAAATTCTATCGCTATTAAGTTTTCTATGCTGAAAGGTAGATAGTTTCTAAATGACTAAAAATTGTTTTTTAGTAGGCTATGGAAATATTACTTTTTTTGTTTTTCATTAAGATATACGGGTGTGAAGTATGTCCTAACTTTGTTCTAACCTTTTGAAATGAGTATGTATTGGTTAAACTCTCGTTATAACGAATTTTAAAATTTAAAATAATGTTATATGTAAATTGGGTATAACGGTATCGTATATTACCTTTTTAATTGCAGAAAAATATTTAATGACCAAAAGATGGTATTTGTGCGTAAAATTAAGTTAATATACAAATAAATTTCGCGATTCAACAAATATAGAAACTATTGATATTGAACAAACAAGAACTTTCTACAAAATTTACGGTATTGCCAAGAATTTTAAACGAAATCCGAAGACATAATCTTTCAAACACACAAAAACGATTAATGGTTTTTTGATATATATCGCTAGACTCGTTGGAGCGTTCTCTAGCATCTGACCAACATACAGAGAATTCTATGATTTTTTACGGAAATATCTCATTTTCAGTAATACCTTCCGTGTGATTTTCGAGTATAGATTGAACGGTTTGCAGTTGGTGCTGATACTAATGTTAAAAGCAATTAATGGTACCGAGATATATATCGTTAGACTTGTTGGAGTGTCCTCCTTCACTATACCTTTATTTCAAATTTGTTTGTATATGTATGTTCAAATATTACAAATATAATAATTCATTATAACGAGACATTAACTAATACATACTATAATAAAATAGTCAGGACAATTTTAGGACAAACTTTACGCTCGTGGACACACGCGTGAAGTTTGCCCTAAATTTTGTTTTTGGAATTTTAGGACAAAGTTAGGACAAACTTTACGGGTATTAAGATATAGTAAAAAAAAAACATTTTTATTGTTACACGTGAATAAATCCAGTTCATATTCCATCCTTTTGTTTAGTTTTATTAAAATAAAAAATATTAAATAATAAATTAAATTATGTTGTCAATAATAATTTAGTGTCGTCAATTGTTTTATTTTTTCAAAACGGGGAAAAATAAAAGTTTAAACGATGTTGAAAAAAGAAAAATTGATGTTTACCACGATCAAAGACATTCGAGCCGGTTCATAGCCGGAAAACTAGGTCGAAGTGTGCTAAATTATTCGAGAAATGCTGAAAACTATAGGAAAAATATGAAAGGCTGTTCTGTTTCGAAATTAAAACCGGTAGATAAACGTAAAATAATCCGTATTCTCTGTGCAATCCTTTGTCGCACTCTATAGAAAGCTAAACGTCTAAAATGGATGAATATTGATAAAAAGCCACCATTAAACCAAGCTCGAAAAAACAATCGGTTTCAATTTGGGAAACAGCATGTGACATGAAATAACCAGTGATATACAACGTGTCGATGGTTGTTACTACTATGTCCTTGACCTACGCAAAGAAGAGCTAGTTTTCAATCGACATCACAGCAGGGAAGAAGGGGTTATGGGCTGATGTGCATACTATCGTGGCATTGAGTTAGCTTTTCAAAATCAAAAACTCACGGCAAATTCTTGTTTGTCTATTTTAGATTCAGCATTTCTAAAGTTCCCACTGAACAGACCACTAAAATGGATTTATCAGCAAGATAACGCCTCGATTTACTTAAATGGCTCCCAATTTAAATATTATGGAAAATATTTAGGAATGGAAAAAAAAGGTACTGATAGTGTAAAAACAAGACGTGTTTTGAATTTGCTCCGCGGTTTTTAGTTAATTTAATTTAATTCTGTATTTTTGGTGATCTTTCTAAGTTTCTTTCTATATATAATCGATTCATTGATTGTTTAATAATAATATTAATTTGTTTGGATTGGCATAACATCGAGATTAAAAGGAAATATGTATAACGCTGATGGACGTAGGATACTAATAACCTCAAATAGGATGTACACTCCATTTCACATGTTTGAATGTAAATGTTGCCTAGTGTAAGTACAGGCGATTGGTGCGTGGTTGGATTAATATATTTTGACAACTTTTCAATAACATTTGGTGTAAATTGGTTGTGGTTATTGAATGTAATGTGTAAGTTGTTTGAATTGAATTTTATATGTAAATAGTGTGTGTGTGGAATGGATAATATGACATAACGTTTTGTTGTATCGTTTTGTACAACGATGAACAAATAATGAATTTGAAGAAAGTTCATCGTTGTTGTATGTTATCTGGTGTTTAATAGAAGAAGTATAGATGATTTTTATTTTTTATTGTTGTTAAATAAATCAGCTGGCCGATAATTTAGTAGAGATTTTTTTAATTAGGTAGTTTATAAAAAAAAAAAAAAAAGAAAGGTACATTCTTTCCTTTATGCAGTGTGTGTTGCGAACAATGTTATGTGTACAATTTTGTGTTTAGTTGTAATTTGTAAGAGCAAAATATGAATTTACTTTCCTTGAGTGCACGGTTATATACATGGTCTTTAACAGTATGCAGATATATATGTGTGAAATATAGGTCAAAAATTATTATTATTTGTCAAAACAAATCAGCTGTGAATTGATTAGTTTTGTGTGGAATTTTTGGTACATTAATTTTGTGTTTAATGTTAATACGTATAGGTAATTATTATTATTGTTTTGAATCTTGTGTGCGGGTTTGTGTAATGGAGAGGTTCTGAGAGGAATCAACCAATTTGTTATTATGAGGACTTGTCAAGTGGATTTTGACTCAACATGGATATTATAAATACTGACCTGATAAATCATGGAAGGATATATATGCCATGGAAATCAGGTTGTATATTTTCATTTTATTATTGTTTTCCCATTTTAGCCCTACAAAAATTTTATTATTTTGTTTTATTACTTTTACTGTATAATTTTGTATTAATTATGTTCGTTATTGTCTACACAATTAAGGTTGGTTGTACGGATTTCCTCGGTTATTTTATGGGTGCCTTGTGTTTGAATTGTTTTAAAGTGGTGCCTCCTTTAAAATTGTCGGTGGAGTTTGGTTCTGCGATTTTTCTTGTGTTGTTTTACTATACATACATAATTTATGAATTTTCGAAATTTTCGGTTTTTTCTTAGTGACGTTAAATTTTTGTTTGTTCTCCAAGGTTGCGTCCGTTTTAGCGCTCGCTCTTGCGAGCAAGCTTAAACAAAGACTTAGGCCGTCTGTCTGTTGGCACTATCACAGCAAAAACTATACATACCAGAGAGCTCCAAATTTGCACACAGATAGATACTACTCTAAAAAGGTCACATTTAAAATTTGGGAACTTTAGGTCAAGTAGTTTTTGAGATATTTAACTTTTTCTAAAAATAGAGGACACACAGATGCGGCTGCCTACTTTTTTTTAAATTTTCAATTATTATTCTATTCCAGAAAAAATATTCTTGTACTATTATTACTTGTTGCTTAGCAACAAATACAATAATTATCTATAATAAAAAGATTGTTATTTCAAAACTAGTTTCTGTGATTTTTTTTTTGATTTGCTTAAGATTCTATTCATTTTTTGTCTATTGGGCTAATTTGTTGTATTGGCACCTTAGTTGTTTCAGAGGTTTTACACCTCTGTCCGCCCGTCTGTTGCATTTTTCCTATTTTATCGAGCGCTTGTCGGACAATTTCAATTGTCCGCTTCTACTAATTGAATTAATTTTGAGGTTTGGTGGTTTTCTATGCTACATTCACCGTATTGCGTGTTACTTGGTTACTGGATGAGTAATGGATCATCGTTGAGGGGCTAGTCATCGTTAGTGTGACACCTTTGATGAGCGAGGCTAATGAGGGATGGCACTAGTTATTTAAATTGTGTATAGATTGTGATGCCCGGGTTGGATGCATATCTAAAAGTGGTGTGATGTATTGGAATTAAATTAAAATTCTGTAAAAAATTAGGAAAATATTTTCTGGTACAACGAATGTTTTGCTAAAAGCGGAGCGGTATCCAGTCAAATGGGTCACGGGACGATGGAAATTTGGTTAAGATTCGAAAGGCTTTAAAGGATATTGTACGTACGATACAGTCGGCCACAGGAGTGAAGCAGGACTAGTCTACATAATCGAATTGGGCGAGGATTTATGCTTTCGGAGTAGCTGGTTTAGTGATCAAGGTATATCGCACGGTTTGGTCAGAGGGCAGGAGGCGTTGCGTAGTGTGAATTCGATGAAAATGAAAATTAATTCAATATGCTACTCATTTTTTGTACGAGTATAAGGTTGAAACGGTTCATTGCTTTATTGAGTTGCTGCTACAATGTAGTATGAAGGATGAATGCCAGGAAGTTTTAGGTGTGCTTTTGAATACCAATGTAAGTTTATTGGGTTTTGTTTCTAGCACACAACCATAAGATATGTCTTCGAAAGTTTTCAGCAACGTGTGAGGCTCTAATGCTTAAACAGGGTCTAGAGTCTGTACTGATGTTAAATAGGGTGTATAGACACGATGGGGCTATTCGCGTAGCGCTACAGTTCTACTTAAATATGGGGAATAAATTTGGTCATAAAAAAAATGTTGCATTGTAGGTTTGCGCAGATTGTAAGAAAGTATCGATAGACTAATAAGAGCAACAATAGGTCCAGGCTGATCTATGCTATAACTGTTTTTGTTATAATGGAGTAAAGTTAAACAAAAGTCAGTTAACAGGTTTTGGGGTTTAGGCAAACAGTAGGAGTCAGACTAGTGTGCCGTAAGTTTGATATCATTATTCAAAATGTTGGGTTCAAGCAGATAGACGTACTGTTTACACATAAAATCTGAAGTGTCACTTTGACTGAGAAAACATACTGTAGTTGCAGCTATAAAGTTCGTTGGCTTCTTGAGGAAAAACATTTTTAATTTTGATTGTGACGAGTTAAAATGTTTCCGACCGCAAAAATAAAAAATAATAATAAAAACTAGTTGGTTCAAAATAAAAAAATAATAAAAAAATAAAAAAAAAAAAACAAAATGTAAAATGCAGTTTAAACATTACCAATATTAAAATTATAGTAGGGTGCATGTAGTTTGAATATAATGTATGGCGAGGTGCCATCTGAGGTCGAACACAGAAACCATATAAATTATTTTGTGAGTCCGTTTTCTATGTACTTAATTGAAATTATGTTGTTACAACTGATTGTGTTAAACGATTGGTTACTGCGTTTGCATAGAGACTGAAAGCTAGTTAAGGATTTTTCCACCAATTAGAAGAAACGGGCAACCAATGTAGTCTTATATGACTAACGGTTAATCCGATTCGGTGGAATGGAATTTTTTCAAATTTATAATCATTGATATTTTTTCTTTATAAGAGTGTGGGAGCTAGTATCGGAAATTTTGTCTTTATAAAAATATAGGCGCTAGATCACATTAAATATCAATCAATATACATATTTAAAATTTGAATTCGGTTGGTGTGCTAATTAAAGCTATCAAAATAAAGTGTTGTTAACAAGCTTATATAAACTTATAAAAGCATACTGCAGTGAGGATTAAATTTAATTTAAAATTGAAGATTAAATATTCTTCTTTACATCAAAAATATAGTAGCATTCGCATTATTATTTTCCCAAACCAAAAAAAAAGAAAAACAAAAAAAATCCAAAAAAGGAAGAGAAAAGGAAAAAAAGGAGAAGGAAAATTATATGGCATGTAAGTGAAACATTGTTTGAGGAAAATGACCATTTGCTAATTGTTCGGGATCACAAGAATGCTGTTCATGAATTTCATTAATTTTAAAGCGAAAACCAGAAGAAAGATGTAACAAACCATAAACAATTACTTGGCGAAGTACCCTCCTCATCCTTATGGTGAGGGGAAGGAAGATAATCAGTAGAAGTGTCCAAACTAACCAACTAACCTCAATAATACAACAATTTTTTACTAACAAGGGTCTTTCGAAAGGGTTATGGTGCACTTGTGAGAACAAAATACCGAGTTGTATTGTGGAAAAACGACAGCTTGCTCAAGTAGGTTCTTTTATAGGTTAGAACATTTAACAAATCCTTATCCAGTAGTATTAGAGACCCTCGCAGGTTCAGGATTCCTAGTCAGTTCGGACACCGAATCGTGTCTTATGTAACAGATTTCATCGAATAATTGGGTGATAATCGAATGAAGCAGCAGTAGTTGCATGTGCTCAAGTAATTCAGTTGCCGCGTTGCTCGAATAAATCTGTGATCATCTTGACGTGGTATGCTGGTATGTTGGTATATGTATGTAATAAGTATGTTGGTAATAAGTATGTTGGTAACCAGCCTTACAGCTGCCCTGCGTTGTATACATCTTATCTTTATCTTTATATGGAAAATATTTAGGAATGGACTTCTCGCTAGATTTATTTCCTAACAATATTTGGTGTATTTATTCAAATTCTAGCGTGGATTTATTCATGTATAACAATAAAAATGAATTTATCTTGATGAAAAAGAAAAAAAGAACATTTTCAAAGACAATTAGAAAACAAATTAATTTTTAATGATGAAAGTATTCACGTATAGAAACACATTTGTGATAGAATTCAAAAGACATTAATATCGGGAACTCCCATTTTTAGTGGTTTTAATCTGCTGTACCGTAGTGTGCCTTTAAGAAATCTAAATCTGAAATTGATTTATAAGACACTTGTTGAACAAAAACCTGTGATAGCAGTGTTCTTGAAATGTAATGTTAACTCAATTATTTTAATTATTATTAATTTTTTTTTGTTTCATTTTTTTTTTAATCTCTGCAACCTGTTCTGGGCCCGAAACACTATCTGTTCTTTCGCGCTTCATTTTTTCTGTCCTACTTTACGCATTTCTGCCAAATCGCAGACGTACGGCTGTAGAACCAAGATGGGTCGGCCCATGAGTTTTGCACGCCCATAGGGGGTCGTGGTTGTATTCCTTTTAATCACATATCGTAAACCTGTTGATGAAAGTTTCCTCCTGCATCCTGCCCCTATCAGGATTCGAACCTGGTACCTCCCGATTCACACGCCAAAGCTTTAATCACTATGCCATTTGATCGGTAATTATTTAATATTTTTTACACTATTTACCGTGAACAATTGGCGAAACACACTTGCACTTCGTCGCTATAATATTAGAATGGTCCATCCGCCATTTACCTGAAACTCGGGAAAATGGATTACTTTGTTTGATGTTATAAATGAAACAAAAACTAGATGATAAATTTTTTTAATTTTTTAGTGCAATTTATACATATCTGAGAGTTGCTAGGCAAATTTTTAGAAAAATTCGGCCAATACTTAAAGAGCAATCAAAATTTTGCTGAACCTAGATTTTTGCAAATTTGGTCCACATCCACCTGTTTAGCACTAATTGATGTTCTTTGTAGGATGTGGAACAAAATGGTTTGTATATGGAACATTCTCCCCCCAAGTTCCTAATAAGTTGCGTGGTATGAACATTTTATTTAGATAAAATAAGTTTTATTCTTATGTATGAGTCTTTTCTTAAATCTGGTTCTAAATCTCATATTAAAAATACATTTTTTAAAAACAAACCCCATTTGGTTTTAATTAACAAAGTTTACGAGATTAAATAATAAAAATAATTCACAACGTTTGATCACAGCTTTGTTTCGTAGCTTCAAAACAAATTGTACTAATTCAGGCTTTTAAAAATATTCATATTATTCAGTCAAATTTTGCTTTTTTTTATCAGTAATGTTGTAAGATATTTTATATCTTCCATTGGCAGAAATGGGAAAAGGTCTTTAATATCCGCAACTTTCTCCTTTGCAATGGAATCTGCTGGTATTGTAGCAATTTCAGTTGAAAAGAGATTTTGTGGAGTGGCAAGCGAACTTTGAGCTGCCTTTTTTCGCAATGAACAAGTCTTGCAGTTGATTTCTTGGAAAGAAAGTTTGTATGGTAAGGTAAAGCTTCCGATTTCTTCTTGTTCGTATAAGATAGATTTAATTCTAAAAACTGGAATTCTGGTAAAGTCCAGCTTACCAGCTGGATTCGAATAAGCCTTAAAATCCGTTGGCTTCATTTGTATTATAACCAAAGTAATATTTCGAACATTCATGTTTTGTAGTAATCGCACAAAATGAAGCGGGCTATGTATTTCTAGGTTTTTCAGGAACCGATCGATAGTCGAGTGCACACAATTAACTTCTTGTATATTTGAGTGCCTTCGTTCTGAAAATTTTTGAATGACACATTCTAAGTGCGGATTTGAGTTGAAAAACATTTTTATGGATGTAGTGCTAATTTTGTAACGATTCTGTGGTACACAGGAATCGCTCCACAAAACTATACGTTTCGTTAAGGGAAAATCTTTCATCAGTTGATTTAATATTTGTATTAAAGCAATGCAGATGTCATTGCCGGAACGACCACTATGTGCCTCGGTTCATATAGCACAATACGTTATTTTCTTCTTATCGGGTATTATAGCTGTAGCTGTCAGCTTGTATAGGTTGAGTTTGCGCTTGTAATAAAATGACGAAGCATTTCCTTTCGGTAGGCCAATTACTCGTTGCAAGTCATAGCATAAAATGCATGTTTACATGATATCTTCTCTTGTTGATGTGTCTCATGTACCATTATTTCTTCGTGAGTTGGTGGTTTTTTTTTTTTTTTTTTAATAAGAAGCATTCATCGCATAGATCTTTTTTTGGCGTATGAAATGAAATATGTATTGTATTAAACTCGTTGTTGAAAATTTTTCGGTATACGGCTAATGCTACAGGACGTTCCTTCGTTCGTTCTAAGTATAATTGATAATTTTGGATAGATTTAAGTGCGCTCCTAGGTACTGTTTTTGTGAGTTTGCTCGGTAATAATGGGAGTCGACAGTAACACAACTATTTGTTATTTCGCATTTCATCTAATTTTTCTGCCGACGTTACTCTTTCTACATTTTCTCCTCGTTTCATAGCTCGTGGGCATCCCGTAATTTTGTCGGAAAGGTTTTCGAAACAATAGTAAATCAGTATTTTCGATACGTTTAGAGTGTTTAGAAAAAACAATCTCAACATACTCGAATTACATGTTCATTAGCTTGGATGAAAAATCTATATGAATAGTTCTTTTTTTCAGATGACACTCGCCGCCGCTTTACAGGCACATGTTTAACACATTTAAAGAAAACCTTGGTTTTATCATCATCGGTCAGATTCCAAAAGCTCTTCAATTCGTATTCGGTTTTTTCCAATTCGTACATTCTTTTCCTGACCGTCTCATCTTTTTATTTACATTGCACTTCCACATAGTAACATGTTTTTGTCTCTTTCTTGTTAACTTTAGAGACAAATTTTCAGAGAGAGTCTGTAGAATGTGTTATTACATAGTTAAATAATACATTCTATAATATACTTCAATTTAGTTAATTTCCTATACCGTAAAAACTTGAATTAGATGGTAAATCTTTCCAATCTTCATCAACTCCATCGTTTGTTGGAGACAAAGCAATTTGATCATCATTATGGAATCTTTTAAATTTTAGACGAATTAAGTAAAACAAACCCGATTTAAAGTTTTTCATAAAACTTACCAGAATATAAATTGTTCATGACCTTCGCCGGCACATAGTTGGGGTCCTCATCGGTATCATTACCTATTCGAAATTTATTTTATTTCCTGAAAAGTTTATACATAAAAACAGTTACGGATACATACCTGAAAAATCCAATTCCGAGGAAGGCGCGCTCGATGAATCAGCATCATTTATTAGTTTCTCTATGTTGCGTTCTTCTATTTTTGAATTCACATTCCTGTTTTAAAAATCATTAAAAAATTAAATGCAACAAACGAAGTAATAACGTTCACTCACCTAAATGATTGTGGAGTCATAGGAGGATTCAGAGAAACCATCTCGCAAACCTTTTATCACCTTAATACAACTGAAAAAAATGAAATCTAAGTATCTTGTATGCTTTTGCGAACTTTTACTATCTACAGCTATGGATATGGAACAATTATTGAAAAAAATACAAAAATAAACAAATACAAATAAAATGCATAGGTCTTACCACTTTGACCTCTTCAGCACGACTGAAGAGGAACAATGTACCAAGTCCCTTATATACTTTTGCGCCTAGTGTTATCTAGCTATGTATATGGAACAATTCAATCTTCAATTATTTTTTGCTTTTTTGTTCTATATCCATATGCTATATGCTATTAAAAATCATTCAGTAATGCAGTGGAACAATCTAGATATGATAAAAGTTAAATACATTATTGTTCCAGGTATATAGATTATAGTTTTGAACCAAACTAAATGTAACAAAAGAATATCATTAAAATACATAAAATTTTTGTTCCATACGCCAAAAATCTGGATATGGAACAAACTGAAATGATAAATTAATAAAAAAGTGGATGTGGAACAAACTAAACACCGAATATCTCAGAAACGGTTACGATTATACAAAATCTGATAATAGATTCTGTAAGAGCGCATGCGATTACCATATTCTGCATTATCAGGACAAAATACCTAAAAATGGCGTATGGAACATACTAATACTGGGCTGACGACTTATAATAAACACATTTTTATAAACACTGTTTTTTTTTATTTCGCAAAAATTTGCAAAAAAATTAATTTATTGCAAAAAAACACGTGCGTATAGAAATGTGTTTATTATAGTGTGATATTTTAACTATTCTGAAGAAAATACAGATAAAATAATAATTGCCCATTTTATGTTTGGCCGCTCGGACATGTAGTTAGAAAACTGGACATTTTTAGGTAAGGATTTTACTAACTGCGATAGAAATATTTATAGGTATAGAGTACAATGAAATCTTAATTTGTTCTCGTTTTTACAACAGGATACAGCTTTACTAGAAATTTTCTAGCAAGCCAGATGAATTTACAAGTTTGTTTAAATTATAACATTAATTTAAGCTGGTTTTTAACCCATTAAATTTGTTAATTTTGGGGAAGGATCATGAGCGCCGCACGATGTTTTTTTAATCGGTTCGATTACTCTAAAGGGATAACAAATTATGATATTTCTACTCCAATTCTATCATCAAATAATTTGTTTTCGATGCTTGAACGAAATTGGAAAGAAAGGTACTGCTCATATTTATTCCAGTTGTTTCATAAACGAAACATGTCCCCCCTGATGATTGAAAATGAATTTTTATGGCATGCTATTTGTTTTTTTTTTGCGAAACACACAAAACCGGTAGTTTATTAAAAAAATTGACTTCCATTTAAAATTTCCGTGCGTAGTTCATGATACCGCTGTAAATTTGTGTTCTGATGTTCAATATTCGTATTCAGCGCCACAGCATTATTCCAAAAATCCATATAGGCATCATGGCCGGTCATCGTCGCCTCTTTCTTCATTTTAACACTAGGGGCCCCACTACGTTTCCCCAACCCGTATTTTCCGTCCATTTCTACTACATCTCGGAAGCGATTTATAATTATAAGTAGTGTTACTGAGCTTTAGGTTCTTGGCTTGGAATTTATAACAAAATATAAAATAAAGTCTTACCTTCTTCGGCTAGCCAAAAGCGGCAGAATTGGCTAGAGTAAACATTAAACTGCTACCCTATTCCTGAATACGAATACGAATCGAAAATATACGAATTCGTATGATTGGTATTCCTGAATACGAATACGTATAATTCTAATACGAATACGAAAATGTACGATACGTTCAAAAATGTCCCTTATTCCGCAATACGAATTCGAACAGTTTTTGTGTGTGCAAAAACAAATTTGTTTTCGATGCCATTTTAGTTAACGACTTTGAAAATAGAACAACGAAAATAAAGATGTAAGTAAAATATTTTTAATTATTTTATAATATTAAGGTTTTTTTTTATTAGTAATAAAGTAGAATTCATAATAATCAAAATAATATTATTTAAATTTACAGTGTTAAGAAATTGCTAATGATCTTTGTGTATGTGTGTTTATTTTACGTAGAAGTTATATACTATAGAAAAAATGCATATGGCGGTCTCATATTACAAAGAAAAAATCTACCAAACTAGTTTTTGTTCAAATGGACAGTAAAATTTTGTGCTTTAAAAAAATATTGAAATTGTTAATTAAAATAATTAAAACATTATAAAAATTTTAGTTGATTATGTTGTATCATTTGGTAATAAAAATAGATTTTTTTTAATTAAAATGAATTGTTTTGGGAAACGCTACCAATGCCAAAACACGCCTAAAAATTACAGAAAGGATTTCTTATCATTGGAAAGTTTACCAAGTGTATTTATGAAATGAAATATAAATTATGTTAAGAAGAAAGTGATCTGTGGTAAAAATATTCTTATTAAGTTATAAACAAAAAACGCAAGAAAAAAATGTTGGTTGTTGTTGGGCTTTTTCTTTTTGTAAACATGTTTACTACCAGTGTCGCATTTTTCTCATTACTATGGTTCGAAAACATCGAAGCCAATTGAGTTCAACCATTGTTTTTTAATTTCTCACATTAGCTTATCCTAAAAAAAAGCAAAATATATTTTGGAATGCAAAAACAAAAATAATTATGAAAAGAAAAGCACGTAGAACGTGAAACAATCAACATCATCTTTTCGAACCATAGTAATAAGAAAAATGCGGCACTGGTAATAAACATGTTTACAAAGAGAAATATTCCAACAACAACAACAACCAAAATTTTTATTTTTTTTATTTCTACGAATCTTCTTACGATACGAAAATTCAATACGATACGAAAATAAATTGGTATTCCTGAATACGAACGTACCACAAATTTTAATTTTTACAGTGTAGGCAGAGGCAAAATTTTTTGTTGTAAAATTTCCTTCAAAAAAAGACAATTGCGGTCTTACTTTGAGAAATTTACAACAACAATCCCATATATGTAATTCCAAATTGGAATTGTTTTAAACCAACTTTTTTCTGTATAAAATAATTCTATTCTGCCGGTTGTAAATTAGTTACGATTTGTAATAATATTCAATAATATTCAATCTTAATTAGATATGTTTAGTTGTATTTTCACGTTTTTTAACTACAAAATGTAATTCCAGCTAATAAAAATAAGTAAATACAATATTTGGTTGTTATACTTTGAGAACAATATTTATTATGTCAAATTTTAATATTTATTATGTCAAATTTTTTAATTAATTAAATAAATAAATTTTTTAAATTTTACACAATTGTGATCGAGGGCCGTAAAAAGGGATATATTAAATAATATTTTGCCCGTATAAAATTTTCTATCTGCTACACATGATGGTTACATAAAAAATGCATATTGCAGTCCTGTCTCATATCGCAAAGAAAAACCATATCAATTAGTTTTTGGTTTTGTTCAAATTGACAGTAAAATTTTGTGCTTTAAACAAATATTGAAATTATTAATTAAAATAAAACATTATAAAACGGTTAGTAGATTATGAGCAGTGTATCATTTGGTAATAAAAAGATTTTTTTTAAATAAAATGAAATGTCTTTTGAAAAGCTGCCATGCCAAAACACGCATAAAAATTACAGAAACGATTTCTTACGATCAAAAAGTTTACCAAGTGTTTTTATAAAATAAAATGTAAATTATGTTAAGAAGAAAGTGATTTATGATAAAATTATCTTTATTTAAAGTTGTAAATGCGAAAAAATTAAGAATTTTTTTTTATGTTTTACTCTAAATATTTTCAGTTCAGAAGAAGCTGAAAATAAAAGATACAATCGAAACTGATAAAACGAAAATAATATTACCGCGAAATAGAAAGAGAAAAACAATTATTTTACTCCAAAATCAATATTTTTGTGTCTTTGATATTTTGTAGTACGGAATTTTGTTCGACATTTCAGCAGTTTTTTCCACACAATGGAATAATTGCATACTGGGTCGTATTCAGGAATACCAATCATACGAATTCGTATATGTTTTGTTCGTATTCGTACAGGAATTAATTTATAAAACTTAAATTAAGATAATTTTACCACAAATCACTTTCTTAACATAATTTACATTTTATTTTATAAAAACACTTGGTAAACTTTTCGATCGTAAGAATCCTTTTATAGTTTTTTGGGCGTGTTTTGGCATTGGCACCTTTTCAAAAGACACTTCGTTTTAATTTAAAAAAAAAAATTTTTATTACCAAGTGATACACTAGTACTCACAATCTACTAATCTACTAAATATTTTATAATGTTTTAATTATTTTATTTAATAATTTCAAAATTTTTTTAAAGCACAAAATTTTACTGTCCATTTGAACAAAAAACTAATTGATAGGGTTTTTCTTTGCGATATGAGAGCAATATGTATTTTTTTTATAAACATCTGCTACACATGAAATAGAAAATTGTATATGGCCAAATAAATCACATTCAATGTATAGTATATAATTCGATTTTTGCAACTCATTATTATTTACGATATCAAAATTTAAAAAATTATAAATATGACATCTTTGTGTTTACATTTTCTTATTATTAAGAAAATTTTACAACAAAAAAATTTCCCTCTGCCTACACTGTAAAAATTAAAATGTGTGGCTCCTTCGAATTCAGGAATACCAATTTATTTTCGTATCGTATTGAATTTTCGTATCGTAAGAAGATTCGTATCGTATTCAGGAATAGGGCCTGGTTTCTTTTAAAATATAATCTTTCGAAATTTTAAGCATTCATCTGATACATTATCTTATAGCTTGGTAAAACTATACTGTGTTGAATACCGCAGAATCACAAAATGTTTGCTACTTTATCGGCCTTTGTGAGTTTTAACCGTTTCAATCCCAGGAGGTAATGTCAACGCATTACAAACAACGTAAAACCATTTGTGGGGCAAACGCAACCAACAAAAATAAACTTCAACGCAGATAACAATCGCTTCTTGTAGTTAGGTAACGCGATTCTCGTCTTTTTCTCATCGCTCCGTTACATTTATTTATTTTATTTTCTCGACATAAAATCTCAACAGCGCGATCGCGCTGCTTGCGGGACTCAAACGGTTAAACTAGATGTTCAAGTTAGTTATTATTTATATTTATATTACACACTAATTGCTCTGTTCCCCGTAGAACGACGGAAATTTTTTTAAGAATTTTCTTAGGTTGACTGAATATTTATTTGAAATCTCATGAAATAGTTACGAATTAACAGAATTAAGATAATTGTTTATATTGATTAAGAGAAAATTAAATTTTCGAATCAAAGCAGTTAAGTAAAAAAAATGTATTTCAGGGTGAAGTGGTGGACATGTCATTTGAAAATTCTTGAAATTTTTTTATCTATTATTTAAATGTCCTTACATGGCCTACAATCTATTTTCGTTTGTTTATCCGATTATATTTTCTAATATATTCTTAGACACTAACACATATCAGTTCTCCAACAGAGATTTATTGGTGATTTTCATCGAATGTTCTATCTACATATGTTGGTTTCTAGGTCTACAAGGAGGACAAGAAATGTCAAATCTATTGTTATGACAGTTTTATCCCCCCTTGTTTCATAGCAAACAATGATTCACATTTTGTTCACCAGATGTCAGCTACTTTGTTGGAAATCGCGAATAAGTTCTGATGGAACATGTGCGTAATGGAAAAATGGACTATGTCTTAAACCGACCATGACCTAACTCCTTATAGCTGCGGATTTAGAAATTCAAATGTGTAGTAATATGGACAATTTCCAAAGAGAACAGGCTATTAAACTAAATGAACACACCCGTAGTAATAAAATGTTTCTTTACTCGGAAAATCCGTTCATTGTTATGCATGTATACTCAACAGTTAAAACATGGATCTAGAGGTGAAATTACGAAACTCTTATGGGTCTTTCACATGACGCTACAATCCATCAGCTACGTTTTATTTTGCCGTTCAATCATGAGGCCACAAAAACTCTTTCCAGAACAAACACGGTTGCTAAACGAACTAATATTCAAAACTCTTTTACTCCAGCGGTGTCGAATTATAATCAATCACTCAAGTATTCCCTCGACTATTAAAAGCATTATCGCGAGCATATTTTAGCCCTTCTTAATCCGGTTTTTGCAAAGAAGCTCGATTTGTCCAAAGAAAATGATCTCACGAGTAAAATTGAAGCACTTTACCTTAGTCAAATAGGGTTTATCAGCCAACTGCGGTACAAGACACGCAGCTATTATTGGAGAGACACAATACTACTCCATTAAACTAGCATCAACTTATTGAGCCAAACATTCAAATTTGAGGAACGAAGAAACGAGTGGTATCAGCTTAATGAAAATTATTTAAATTCAGTATTATATCGACTAAACCCTCCCCAATATCAAGAGCAACATCATCAAGGGATAGTGAGGAATCGAAACGTAGCTTCGTTTTTCACCTTTTAATGTGCGTTATCCAGATCCCCTATCTTCCGGCCAGTTCAGTTTGAAGAAGTTTGTCGTTCTGTGGCACTATTCTGATAATTCCCTGGGAATAGGGAATTGGGGAAAGATTTTATATGTAATTTCTGTTCAAATATTTTTTTCCAGCATACTGAGGTAAAAAGCTAGTGTTAATTTTTTTGAAAACAAAGTTAAATTGGGAATAATTTGCCCTACCAATTTAGATATGGAAAAATTATTCCCAATTTATAAATATTTACATCAAACTTTTTTCCTCAGTAGGCCGGAAAAAAACATTTTAAATATAAATTACAAATAAAATCTTTCCCTAATTCCCTGTTCCCAGGGAATTACCAGAATAGTGCCACTGGTGTAGATAAATTCCCAAAATGACGTAATTTAAATTTTGATGGTTCCAATGAAATGAATATCAGTGATTCCTTATTTAAATTTGAAAGTTTAGTTTGTCGTGCCCGTGCGACAGCCCCGTTTTGAAACACTGGATAAATATATACATATATTTGAATAAGTATCTGGACAAGCAGATACTTTCGTCTTTAGTTTCATTATTCAATATATAGCTTGACAATATTGTCATGGTTTAGCCCTTCTGGAAGGAAGACAAACTTCAAATTTGCACAAAGAAACAAGTGCTTTACGAACCAATTAGCCATTACATTTTGAGTATTCTAATGGATTCAATGCTAACATGGTTCTGGATGGAGATTGTGTAAACGCCCTCAACAGTCTTTAATCAAATAGAGTCCGTTTCTCGATTTGTTAGAAGTACCGGGAAGCTATAGACATTTTCAGCAAGACTGCGCCCTCTGTATGTTTTAGGAATATTCTGCTTCGGAGGCGGGATGCCAGATTTAAAAAAATGTAATTGTTAGGATTATGAAAATTTTCAAAATCAAAAATACTTGAAGACGAACACTTCAAAAACTGGAGAGTGCGATTTTATTTCGTCACCCCAGAAAAGCCAATCTACAGAAAGGCGGTTTGGCTGTTCTTCATTTTAATTATCTATTTACAAAAAATATTGTCAAACCAACCGATTATGTGAAATTACTGAATTACATCAAAGCAACCGATGGTGTTTTGAACCCTAATTTTGTCAATTTTCTACGCCACAGCCTTGAAGAAGTGGTGGTAAATGAACGTTTCTCGCCAGATGTGGAAAATTCAAATTTATTCCCGGTATTAAACTTTTAATATAAACATAGTATCACCACTAGTTTCGAGATTAAAACGTTACAGGAATACCAAGAAATTAGTGCATAACGAATGTGCAACATCAACACTTGCCAGTGAAACCCTAAACGAAATCCGTCCTCACATCGATAGTGGTGTCAGTATCTCAATATTGAGAAAAAGCGCTCTAAATTTTTTAAAGGAAATTAACTTCAATCCATCAACTCGATTTAGAGATCAACACGGCCAAAGGTACGGCCAACACCGACCTTGAAACACCGATTATACCTTGGAATTAAGTTTTAGGTTGCTTTCAGCAAAGTTCCACAAAGGGATGATGAGTTGATTATTGGTGAGCATTTCATTTTCGTAGGGTCGTCCCTACTGTATAAAACAAAGGTATTTTCCAGTATCTCCAATAATTCAATGGAAAATTTATTCATTCCATTTATATGGATTATCTATTAATTGTTTTATTATAGTTCAGTAGTCTATTCTTGTGGGATGAGACCTATCGGTTCATCCCAGCTCTATTAGTCCTTTGATTTAAGCGGCTGAAGGAACCAATAATTCTAAACGCTTGACAAATTAAAGGCAATTGCTTTTGTAAGACTTAAAATTTTGCTATCGACAGCTCCGGTTCTTGCGAATCCAGAATACATCATACAGGAGGCGCCCTGTTTCAAAAGTCCAAGTATGATGGTGAACAATCAATCCCTTTTTTTCTCAAAAGCGGATTACTATGCACAAAAAATTACACGGTAAATAAGCTGGAATTTTTGGCTGCTGTTCTCTCCATATAAAGTTTCCGATAATAAGTTGAGAGATACAGGTTCACAGTCGTAACCTATCATGCCAGCCACAAGTAATTTAAGGATAGCGAGACTATGAACTAGTTTCCTGAGGGTTTTCTAGAATAGACTGTGACTCTATAAACGTTCTGAACACAGACTCTACAGTGATAATCCAGAATATTGACTTAACTTTATCGGCGTTTTATGATTCAAACTATCACCATCTGACATCAAAAGTGCTCGAGAATGCTATTACATATCCAAACTTACAAGTTCCGAATAATAGACTGCATATAAGAATTGAACCCAAATCTTTCGAACTGTTAAATGATGTTGTATGCATGAAAATGGCTTCTTGAACCGCTAGTTCAGGATGTGATCAAATCAGATCATGACCTACCTGCATATAAAGGCATCAAAAAGATCAGCTGACGGGTAACTGCGATATTTTGGTATTTGTATTTATTTATTAACTTTTTTGCTATATCACGAGAAAATTTTCAAAAATTTTCTATGTTAATACAGTATCCAATCACACACCAATCGTTAATACAGTATACAACCATATACAAATCCAATACTAACTCGACTTAAAACATCATAGTCAAAAAAATCCGGTTTTACGCACACCGGTGCGATTTGAAAAGAACGCAATATCGAGGTAATTTGTGTTTAGTTGTGGATCTGAATTCAAATGTGTCTCCTCGCAAACATGTGAATTTATTAAATATAACGGTTTCACATTTTCAGTTTTAGTGTAAAATCGGGATAGCGCCGTGTTGAAAAGTGTATATCGATTTGTTAATTTTTGAGAAAAGTGGATTTAGTTTTTTAAACGTAAATTTTCTTTAGACTTCTATGCGTTTTACGTTTGTTTTGTGTTTAGTGATTATAAAATATTAAAAATGGTGCCATTCTCGTCATTAATACGGTAAGCGTTTTTGTAATCATATCAAACAATGAATAATTTACTGTTTGACCTACGGCTTTGCATTAAATCGTTAACTGAATTAATTAAATTGAAATTGAAAATTATTTATTACTGAACTGGCAATTCAACCGTAGATTCGTGCGATTCTTAAAACTCGTTACAGGGTTAATTGCACTACCAAACATTTGCAAAGCAAAAAATTACATAGTACCGTTATTTCGTCTATCTCTTGGAATAGGTACTTGCTAGTAAATATGTTTGTCTCTTTCTAATTTATTTGTATATTTTTAACTTTTTTAAATCTTGAGCTTTCGTTTCATTTCGTTTTAATTTTCAAAAGCAATTGAAATACAACCACAAGCTGCCGACTTTACTAAACAAAAACCGTAATAAGTAATTTTTCCAGGAAAATTTTGAAATTTTTTCAATTTTTTTTATTAGTTTAAAATTATAAATAAAATTTGACACGTCTTGAAGTATTGATAAGAGCGATAGAAAATCTGTGTCTGCAAGGTTGACGAAGCAATTATTATTAATAAAAATAAAACAGTAAAAATTTAGCTTCCCCTTCTAAAAACTGATAGTGATCAATCCTGCATTTAAAAATTTCCAAAATTTACACTCCTTTTTTTGAGTTTCTCGATGTATACGTAAAGTAAAATTACGCCCTGTTTACTTCTACTTGATAGATAATTCAAACTACTAATAACATAATTTACTGCTTTATTTATTTGGTACGGCAGAGTGGCTGTGGCTACTCATAATTATTTATTTTGTGTTCAGGTTAGTTCCAATTATTTATAAAATTTTTATTCAACAATTTGGTGGTGTGAAAAACCTATATTTTAATTATTTGCTTGAATAACAAATATCTCGGACCCGAAGCGATAATAAATCTCAACAATTACATTTACAATATGTTGAATTAAGTTGAAAATAACTCACAATTTTGCTATTCTAATATTTGGTTGATCGTGGATAACTATAACGTGTCGCTAATTCGTTGGTGGCCATACTCAACGGATCGTGTGAATTTTTAAAAATGTTCTGTAATTACTAGGGCCTATAATAATGTGTGGTACAAACGATAGTAGAAATTTCAATCAATCCATTCCTACAGATAATTGTCACCATAAATTTGAATGTGACTTATGTTCCGTTTAGTCCAAAAGGCATTTGGTTTTCAAATTATTTAAATACCGAAAGCGGATATTATTTTTGTGCCTTAATATATAGGTGGTAGTGATGCCCGCCTTGAACCATTAAATCTCGCATTCTAAAATAATCGCAACTATGATAATCAGAGTTGCATCTTATTACATTCAAAATTTAAGTTAGTTTTGAAAATTTGGCTCTTCTTAAAACATTTCCAATAACACACTATAATATTGGTCCTGACGTTTAAAGCAAGGTCGTTAATTCCGGAGGTCTTGAAAGCCATCGAAAGTGTACTTTTTGTCAAATTATTCTGCGGCTGACGGTTGTAGGCAATAGTGTCATTTGGCTACTACTAGTATGAGCTCTTAACACCATTCTGTTAGAACCATGCCTCGGTATATCTATTGATATTTAACGTAACACTGTTTTCTTCAAAAAAATACGGCTAATTGATCATTATGTTGACATAGCTATTGTTATTAGTGTGCACTTTGTGCATTTAAACCTATAATTCAGTAGAAATTGACTATCAATTCAGACAGTATATAAAGGAAAAGGCCAATAAAACTTTTCCCAATAAAGTAATATTAACTGGTAAATAAGACCTGCTTTTCTTGACTGTGATCAGGTTTAGTTCCATTTTCATGAAACATAACAAATCCCCTCACTAAGATTCTAATCAAAATTTGTGATAAATTTTTACAAATTCGACCCATTTTCATAAATTTTGTAAATGTAGAATTTTTTTTTATATATAAATAATGATCTTGGGGGAGGGAAGGGGTTTGAGCGCCTCAATAATGCTCTTGGGTGGTACGGTCAGTTCAACATCGCCTATCTACTGAATAGAAAGCCTTCCGCTAAGTTCTGCTTTCATTGGTGCCGACTTCAGGGTATAATATTATTGGAAGATTTTGGAAACGAAGAACGTGTCGAGCCCTAGTATCATACGAACTAATTTGCTCTCAAAAAACGGCAAGATTTGGCTGCTCCGTGTTACTAGCATCCAAGATTCGCTAACAAAAGTTACTACACCTACACTGGTCTTATCACCGCTTTACAAATATTAATGTTATCTAAAATGCTTGTATTGAAACTCATTCATCTTTTCGTATTGTGTGTCGCCTGTTAAAATTCTTCACGTACAGCCTTCGCCAAAGGATTGAGCAACCATGATATCTTACAATTTTTTTGGGAGTATCAATTTGAAATAAATTGAAACAATTTTTATAAGTTCGCATTACTATTTATTTATATAAAATTAATATTTTGTAGGTCCACCATTTGCCTTAATTATATCATAAACTCTTTTAGGTAGAAAGCTTACCAGTTTTTTACATTCTGCAAGACGTATGGCGCGTCATTCTTGGTGGAGACAGCGTTTTAGGTTTTCTTTGTTATTTATTGTGTGGCGCCTGACTCTGCGTTTTAATAAACTCCATAAATATTCTATGGGGTTCAGGTCCGGGGAATAAGCAGGCCATTCCAGAACCTCAATGCCATTTTCTCGAAACAATGCCATTGTGCGAGCAGATTTATGACATGGCACGTATCCTGCTGGAATTTAACGCCATCCATGTTTGTATCCACGCTGCCTAGATTCTAGGTCAGTTATGTATTTTGAAGAGTTCATGTGGCCCTCACACACGAACATTTCGCCAACTCCAGAATTAGTCGTGCGGCCCCAGACCATTGTGCTGCTTCCGCCGTATTTTATGGTTTGTAGCCGCTCGCATTAGCTTTGAGCGGACTAACAGAATATCACTGTTCCAGATCTGGTGCGGTTGCATAATTCCGGCTACGGACTCAGGAGCGATGGGGGTGGGGGTATGATAGTTCAGGTAAAACAGTGATTTGAAGTAAACCGCATTTATTTTAAGAAAAAAAATTTAGCATCATACCACGAAAAAAAAATTAACACTTTGCAGCGACCAACGGTTCCAATTCCCGCCAATAACCCGTTTATCTAAACATTATTACGTTCATCCTATAGGGTGTAAAATAGCAACGACAAGGGAACTTTTTCTTTCTCTTTTTTTTTTACTTCGTACAGGGACCATTTATCTGCACGATATTACCCATAAAAATTATATGACAATAAAAATTAACATGAAACAAAAAAACTTAGCTGTAACGGTTCCGTAGCGGTACTCCGGTTGGTATGGTGATTTCTTACTCCCGCGTTTTCCCGACCCTTGTGGTTATACGGAGGTTGTATCGTATAATCTTGTGTTACACGGTACAATACAATTCGTATCGTGGCACTACATTATTTGCACAATAACAATATTTTTAACGGTTTTTTTTTTTTATTAATGTTCGTTATCCGCCCAACCGCCCTTCCTCCACTTGGTACCTCATCAGTACGAGCGCGCGATATGGAGGCCTACAACGACGCGGTTTTGCGATTATAAGAATCACAAATTCAAAAAAAAAATGTCCCGAATCACTTAGTGGGATCTCGAATCACCGGTTAACACTATCCCCGTTATGTTGGTTTTTCTCGTGTTTTAACACTTTGGGATCACTAACTGGATATTTGTGCCCTAATTCACTGTATTTTTCGATTAACTCGTCACTGTACACTATACACTAACGATTATCAATATTAACAAAAATTTATTATATTTACACAAAAAATATTATATCAAAATGTAGACAAATGTTATTGCTAAAAATAACTAATTTATTTCGCAATCATTACTAAAAATTATTTATAACTAAACACTAGTATTCTTCACCAAAATTAAATAAGAACTGCAGTCGTTTCTTTCGATCGACCGCCTCGATTCCATCACCAAAATATGTACCATATAATTTTATGGGCAAAAAAACAAGTCATAAAATTATTTGAGTCCGGTTATCTAATACAGGGTAAACATACAGGTCCGGGATTTGCAACGCATCCAACGCATAGGTACATACAAATCGGATACGTTACACATCGTGGGGACGACCCACATGAGAAGTGGTCTCATGCGATGCCATGCATCAGAGAAGTTACGTCAACCAACCCTCAGGTTATAGGGGAGATTCTATCATATATATCAGCTTATATATCACCTTATGGGAACAAGGGATTTAGCCCGTATTTGTAGTTAAACACTGCGGACAAGGACTGTACAGTCCTGTTGGACGTTATACCGAGCCGATTCGGTTTCTGCTTCATCGATGTCTACCGTAAGGCGATATTACCTAGGTTCTAATATCTTTTAAATGAAATAAACCCAGCAACTTACCATTACGATCTTTTACTCTATATGCTCTATACTTTTTCATGAATTATCGCAGGGATAAATTTATGGTGTAATTTTGACGAAAATTTCGCCACAGCATCACTCTGTGCGAACGAACGTACAAATACCTTTTGTCCAATTGTCAGATCCCGATGACGACAACGCAGATTGTGTGAATGAGTATTTTTTTAAGCGGATTTTAGGTACATGAGTACCTTTTCAAACACGGCGTTTAGACGATCTGGTTTCGATGACACGTATATATGGTTATCTTCGATTTCGGTACACATTCGTCGTAATCGGTAATCGGATCCATGTAGAATCATGTGCTGACCGAACACTAAGAAATGTGGTGAGTAATTAGTAGAACTGTGCACACATGTTCGAACTGCGGCTGCGATTTCTTGCAGGTATTTATCCCAATTTGTGTGAGAATTGTCCGCTAAGTACTGTCGTATGGCACCGATTATAGTCCGATTCACCCTCTCCGATGCGTTACACTGCGGTGAATATATAGGCGTTAAGATATGGTTCACCCCATATTTATGTAACAATTCTTTTAATTGCTTTGCTGCGAACTGTTTCCCATTATCCGTGGTTATCCTTTCTGGTACAGAGAATAAGTTAAATACATTATCTTCAAGAAAAGAACATACTAGTGAGGAGGTTGCCTCTCGTAAAGGTTTTATTAATATGAATTTTGAATATTGATCCAAATTGACCCATACACTCTGGACTAAATGCTTTGCCTACCTGGCGACACACAAAAGGTACACCAGGTGTTCCAAAAATTAGAAAGAAAGAAAATGTAGAGACTTCGGAAAACAAAAATATTTGTATCGATAATTTTAATTTAAAAACATATTATTTAATATTATTAGGGGATAAAATTGTCGATATTTGACCAATCTTTTTCGGTGAAACCTTGGTATTTTGGGGCACATTTATATCGGGCCTTCTTGTACTTTTTGGAGAGCCATGGTTTCTTTCTGGCTTTACAGCCTTTCAAGCCAGCTTCCTGAAGCATTCTGCGAGTGGTGCGAGCAAAAATTGGTGTCTTAATTTCTACTGACAACTCAGCAGCGAGGTCTAAAGAAAGTAGCGAATTGATGAATAAATGCAAAATGGAAAAATAACAAATTTTATTGAACCAGATGGTTTATTGCCTGCTGCAGTGTGAGTCATTGTTTTTAACCCTTTTTAAATTTCGAAAAAATAATCAATAACCAATAGGGGTTGCTTTCTGTTATACTTATCGTGTACGCTCGAAATTATTTTATAGAGTGCTCAATACTTTTGACCAAGGCTGTATTTGTGTATTCGCGATATCCATGTATTATTTGGTTTTTGCTTCGTTGATATGGAGTTGGGCTTATATTTCTAACAGAAAAAGAATTTCTTTGAGAGGCACGATGTTTCGAGCCAAGATACACATGTCGTCCGCGTAAGCTAATATTTGACTTGATTTGTATTATAAACAGCTGCGCTATGTTGAGTTGGTCAAGGACGTATATGCTTACGAAAGTTTAAATAGAGTTTGTGTTATTGGGTGTTTTTGCTAACCAACTAACCTTTTGCTGCACTCTTATAATATTTCGAAAGCCTCCGGGTGTTCCTGTGGATACTATCACACGCGTTCTGAAAATCTGTAATTAGAATATGTACTAGGATGTCCTTTTTTCACAATTTTTCTAACACAGTTTGATCGGTACGAGGATAGTGGTGTCATTTCTATATTGATATCAGATCATTACATCATAATGTTGGTTGTTTGCTTTAGTATAACGACTGTCTGTTTAAGAGTGAAGAGAATTATTTTTGCTAAACTGTTAGATCGGTGTTTATGTCCATTAACGATTTATTTTAGAGAACGGTCTTTCTTACAAGGTTGGTTGACTGGTTTGTTAATTGAAAGAGGTTCTGTTTTTGTGCGCGATCCTTCGTGTGAATTGAAGCTTAACAATTCCCATCCTGCCATGTATTTCTAGATTTAGATGTATTTTACCTAAAATCAATCCTAAAATGTTTATTAATCAGCGATTAATAAACATTTTAGGATTGATTGTTAGTTCCTTTGCATCAAAATAGCGTATGTTGACCAAGTATAGGCTATATAGCGTATTTGGTTCTGACCTCCGGAATAAACAATTTGTAATAGTCCCTTAGTAGAGCTACCAGCCTTAATATCGCATGAACCATCATAAGGTATACGAGACACTCGTGTGATAATTGGCTATATCGTCCTAGTTTATTACAGTATCCTTACATTGAGAAGCATCTTTGCATTTTAGGTAACAGATCCCATATTTTGTAGAACTGGGAACCTGATCTTTTCCAATACGATGTAAATTTAGAATCCATGTAGGTAGATTTACCGCAACCGTACTTCTCGAATTAATCCGGTTGGATTGTCCGGTTTCTTTTTATCCATTGATAAGAAAAGCGAATGAATTATTTCTAAAAAAAATTTACATAATACTGGTGGTTTCAACTTGAGATTCGTAGCCTCTGCCGCGTTACATATGGGGCAAAACTAATATTGGCGTAACTTTTCAACCGTTTTTCGTTATCCTTCCTTTGCTTCCTTATCAATTTTTGCTGTATTGTAGACCGTGTCCAAATCTGCCAAACTGATATGTTGGTTAATTCTTGTATTGTGTTAGCCTCAAGTCGTATTATTTTGACCATTTATAGGATATTTAGGTGATTCGTTACAATCTTTGAACATAATTCCAGGTACACAGTTTCTTCAAATGCCTCAAATTCCAGTGGCCCTATTCTGGCTTTCCCTGGGAATAGGGATTTGGGAAAAATATTTTCATATCATTTTTGTCTAAACTATATTTTTCTGGCCTACTGAAAGAATAAGTTTAGTGTAAAAATTTTCAAAACCAAGTGAATTGGGAAACTTTTGTTCCACAAAATTTTTATAGGGAATTATATTTTCCCATTTAACTTTGTTTCAAAAATATTAGCATCAAACATGTTCCCTCAGTAGGCCAGAAAAACACAATTTAGACAAAAATGCTATGAAAATATTTTTCCAAATTCCCTATTCCCAGGGAAAGCCAGAATAGGGCTACAGATCAATTTGGGAGGCCAATTTCAACGTATTTGCTTCTTCTTTGAAACCGCAATGATCTCGTGGGAGGATATATCGAGTATTACATTCTCGCTTGAATCTTGAGGGTCCATCGTGCTAGTCGCCCGCCAAGGCCACGCTGTTCATTACCCATTTCAGGCTCGCATCCTCTGTTATTAAGGTAAATTCACTCCCTTTAACATGAGGTAGAAACTTTTTTAAATATACAACGGCTGCCAAACACTCTAACTCCATAACAAAATAGTAACGCTGCGCTTTATTCCACTTTTGTGATTTGTGTAGACCAATGGTCGTTCATTTTTGTTGAACTCTATTTGACAGAGAAATGCGCCAACCCCTTCTGTACTGGCATCGCAGCGAATAAAAAATGGTTTCTCTTAGATATGATTTGCCAATATAGGGTACATGTTAGGCATTTTTTTAATATTTGGAATGCCGCATCTGCTTTTTCTAAAGTTTAGGGCTAATCACTTGTTCCAGCCTGCCTTGCCTAGGAGGCATTAAGTTTGTTTGACATGTTCAGGGGATGTTCGATAACGACGGCTTCGAATTTTTCAGGATTGGGTCGTAGTTCTATTTTACACGCCAAGTATCCCAATTAGCATTACTCCTTCATCGCAAAGTGGCTTTTCTCAACGTTAATCGTCAGTCCTGCCAAACGTAAAAGATCAGCCGCTAGCTCCAACAATTAAGTTATCCTTCAATGTAGCGGTTATGATAAAGAGAATATCCTAATATACGAACACTCTATCGTTGAGTTCGTGAGGAATGATTTTGTTCATCAATGAATACATTGAGTGGGCGGCGTGACTAATAAGCGCCTTTCAGGTTCAATCCGGCAATGTACTTAGTCTCCGTAAGTCTACCGATTACTTCGTCTATAACTGGGAAGAGATAAGCGTCCCAGTAGTAGTATCTCGTTCCAGTAGTAGTGATATTGGCGATATTATTATTTCATGTAGGCTTGTTTTTCTTAGTCCCTCTTTTATGAACGGCACAGTCACTTGTGTTTTTCCCACTTCGATCGTGTACATTGTGAGCTTATAAGTCGAATTCTTTTATAATTCGTCATTTTAAAGATTAGGGAGAATATAGAATTCCAAAAATCTATACCCAAATAAATAAATGATGTAATACTCGGGACTATACGAAGTTTAATACATTCCTACGTTTTAACGCCGAAAGTAACTGGTAGCTAGAAGTATCCTTAATCTTATATTTAATACAATCGACTGTTTTATTGAAAGAGTTTAGTTTGTGGTATCGTATTTTATTTTCCGACAGAAACTATAGGAAGCCTTTACCCAGAACACTAACACTTGCTTCGCTATTTGACATGGCAATTATGTTTTTACTTATGGATTATTGCTAATGAAGTATTATACAATTTTGGCCCCGAGTTGTTTACCCTCGACGAGTTCACACCTGAGCGAGAGTTTCTCGATGAAAATCGTGCGGAGTTTGAGCAATTATAGATGCTGTGTAAGATAGCGGAATTTTGATAGCGGAAAATAAGAGATTACGATACTCACCGCAAGTGGCAGCACTATCACTAAAAAGAATTAATTTTGTTATGTAATTACCAGCGGAAATTTTTCTATCATTATATACAACTTTTTTCACTTAATAAAATATCTCAGCGGAATAAAAGATTAAAAGTGATCCTTAAAACGGCATATATAAATATCATATAACATTTACAATCTACTGGTACTTTATATTTTATTTTTGGTTGGAGGAAAGTTTTTGAGATATTGGTCAAAAACTGAAAATAACTTATATGGCCGCAAAAAATCAAAAAATTCTAGTGAAAATTCTAGTTCATGAATTTTCCCAAAATTTTCCACAGAGTCTCAGTATGACCTAAGCTATTAGAAAAACAACCGAAAGTATTGGTTACTAGTGGAAGAAATGGTGGAAGGACGGAATATTGTTAAATTTCAATATTTTATATACCGAGTTCCTTTACTTCAGAGGTCAATCAATTTGCCATTTTAAGGATCACTTTTAATATTTTATTCGGCTGAGATATTTTATTTTTTGTGAAAAATTGGTACATAATGAATGAAAAATTCCCGCTGGTAATTAGATAACAAATTTTATTCTCTCTAGTGATAGTGCTGCCACTTTCGGCGAGTAGCGTAATCTCCATTAATTATAGGTTTTTGAACGTTAGCTGATTTACCCAAACAAACTATGGTAAGAAATTCTGGGGCACAATTCTGTTACCTATATCTCAAGTCCTTGCAGTTTCTAGACACAAGTAATGTAGAACTCTCATTTGCATTTCTCCCGCGGAATTTAGGCTTCTGTGCAAATTCTATCGGAGGTAGTTAGACGGATTTTTGAACATGTGTGGCTACATCGTTATAATAATGCAACACATTGGACTAGTGGCTTGTGTCTTTATGAGACTGAAAACTTGTCTGCTGAAGCTCTAAGCAAAGTTATCGATTCCGGATAGGAGAGGTACTGAAGCATTGGGGGTCGTACCCTGTCTGGTTCAACATACGATTGTTGACACAACGATCGCAGCTCTTCCGCTATTCTTATTAGACTCTGTACCGGCAATGCCACATTTTTCAAAGCACTTTCTTGGTTAGCCTGAATTACAGACACGCGTTCAACTTTTGTATGGTTAATGCAAACTCGGAGAAAGTTCCCTTGTTACTCTGGTGTCTGTGGAGAAATTGTTCGCATAGCTCTTCTTCAAAATCGAAGCTACAAAAGTAGCACAACACCGTTCTTTTCATTCACTGTCATATTGCATCTAGATTATCCATATTTCAAGACCCAATATTATTCTTCAAATCTGTCATCTTAAGCCATCTGCTCGTGTCAATAGATAAAATCGTAAACATTTCTTTTATCAGTATCATTAAAAAAAAGGTTCCATCTTTGTTTTACTTTGTGGTAATCGGTCAATCGAACATATTGCAACTGGTCGTTTGCAACATTTGTTGCGTCAGGTTCGTTAAGTGCAACATTTCTGTAGCACCTTATAAACATTTCTAGAGTATGATTCTTCATTCTAATCATCAAAATTTGCACATTGCATTCACAATTTCAAGCCATAGATAATTATAATAAGATCGGTGAACTGCAGTATAATGCAATTTTCTTACTAATTATTTGATTACACCGCCTTCAAGCGTATATGTGCACTATACAAACAAAACAAAGCGAAACATTCAACTTTATAACAATTACTAATCAACACCAACGACACTGTGGCATCGTCGTATACACAATTTTATTATTATTCTCTGCATATAAAAAAGTGTTTTCCAGGGAAAATCAAGAATTTTTCATTTTTATATTTTTATTTTTCATTTATATTTATGTAATAATTCTTGCTTGATGGATTTTTATTATTGCGTTATATTTCCACCCTCCATAACATATTTTTTACACTCGAGCATATAATACATACATACATATATGAAAACGAACCTAGTTTATCATCATAACCAAAAGACAATAGTTGGATGGTTGAAATGAATTTTCCCATTTTAATATGAATTTTTTTTTCATCCATTTGGTTATGAAAAATTTTCTAATTTGTTATGAAATCAAAAACGAAAACGCCATACAACAAATCACAACTATATACAGAATGATGATGGATGATGATAAGTGATTCCGAGCACTTCATTGAAAGCAGTCAACATCAAAAAATGGCATCAGCAAACAAAATTTCTCGTGCGCATTTACTTTTGCGATTAATTTTTAACGTCGCTTGTGTTTTTTTGTCGAAAGCTCGATTACATGCGAGAACATTGTTAAATATGTAAATCGAAATAATCGCTTATTCAGACGATCCTTGAAAGCTTTAATTGCTTTGTACATATTTTCCGTATATATGCATAAGAAATATCTGATTATTCACAATACCAGACTAAATATTTCTCTTTAGTGATTCCTACGCACAGTTAAAACTTAAGTAGTGACCCAGTTAAGAGAGTTAATGATCTTATCTCAAGGCACAAATTGCAAAATCAAAATATAACAATAAAGACGATAAATGACCTAAGTAACCGAACCAAATGAATTTGTTTGCTGAAACAAAGATAAACGAATTACAGAAAACTACTTTAACTTAGTCGTATGTATGTGCACAAACTTAATTTAATTTAAATAAATTATTCTTCCGGAAATTCTTAGAGATTTATTTTGAAATAACATCTTTGTTACAATAAAATAATAAATTTATGTTTAATGGATTCGTGTTACGTGCAGTCACCCTAAATTGAACTGAGTGGTCGATTCTATTTTTCTCCACAATTGCTTGCGATATTTCATCTCAATACCCGTCACCTTTTGTTTTATACATTACACAATCTTTGTCTTACTTCCCATATGGGAATATTCGTATGTAAATATGCTGGGGTAACGCATCAAAACGAATTCAAAAGAGAAAATTTGATAAAATACATTTAGTTGTTGAATTATCGCGATACAGATCGGTTCTCTAAATAGTATTGTGACTTTGTATATTTTAAAAATAAGTATTAATTTGAAAAAAATTCTTAAAATGAGCCCACGTTTTTGTTTGGGTTTCATATTTATTATAATTGTGGTCTCATCTGTGATTTGTTTTAATTTGGATGGTACCACGCCTGAAGCGCGTTTTGGCAGCACTCCATTACCGGGAACCGAAAATGAGGAAACCGAATCGTATGAGGCGTCTGCCGAAATTGCTACCCCAACAACCGACGATCCAATACTTCCGAGTAAAATACTAGTCCAGCCACCCGATTTTAATTCACAATTCTATCAGAATCACAACAATTACGATCACTTCGAGAAAACAATTGATAATATATTTGGAAGCAGCAGTGATTCCAGTAAATCAAACGATAATGATAATAAAGAAGATGAAAGTGATGAAAATGGTAGAGATTTAGAAAATGTAATTAAGTCGGCCGCATTTTTTTCCAAACCAACCACACCGTCACCACCGGCCCCATCGCCCCAATCAGCAAAACGAAGTCCACGGCGTACACTAACTCATGACGTCGAGGATCTTCTAAACTTAATCCCGGTCGATATGATCAAAAACATTAGTTTGGAATTTTATTTGCACGATCGGCATGTACGATCTGTGGCGAACTTTATCGAATCAAATGAATTTATCGATATACGAAACCGGATTTTTAGTGTGCGCGAACTACAAGATTTCGCAAATCATTTAAAATCGATTGGGATTAATTTTGCCGAGTTGGCGCGATATACTCGCCGAAAAATCAGCGACGCTAATATTAGTGTGAAGAGGGAACGAGATTGTGAGTAAATTTTGTGCTATACCGATAAAAATGGATTTAGTTTACAATAGTTTTGATCATTTTTGCAGACGGTGAACTCGGAAATCTAGGCGGTATTGATGGATACCTGGAACGTTTGCTAGAGGTTCTACCACAAGATCAACTGTACTTTATGTTTTTTGAGAAAATGGAAGAAAGTCATGAATTTTCCGAGTTTATGAAGCACATTGGTAGCAATGATACCGAACGATATTATGAAAAATTAAAAGTAAGTTCCCAAATATTAGATAAGCCGGATACACGACTATGGTACGTACATATTCCAAAATTGGTAATAATAGTGGTAGTAATGATAATAATAATAATCATAATATTACCAATGATGTAATAAATTAAATGCGGTGTGAAAATTGACCGACATACAAAGTATTTGATATAATTTTGTTTTAGTTTTTTGATTGGTAGTGATTGATGGAGGGGGTCCCAATTTACACACACAATGTATATGGAACAGTAAAACTATGTTATGAATTTAATTTAATTATATTTTATTTGTTTCATTTGTACAGAATTCAAGGGAATTTCATCGTGAGCTAAGGAATTTGGATAATCATGGGATAAACGTGGAGAAATTAGTTGAATTCTTTAAAACAATTATTGGGTGGGGTAATTTTAATGCAAAGGAGGATGTATAAAGTACAGGACTGAACAGTATCTAAATAATTTGTGTATGTTTTTGGAATAAAATTGAAAAAATTATTTGTGCTTTTTATTGCTAATACATCGGGCTCTTTGTACGCATCAATCGGTTGATAATAATAATCCAAGCTGTTTTCTGACCTTCACAATATAACGTTTGATGTTAAAAGTTTTAAACTCTAACACCAAATAAATTATCTGTAGTTAGAACATTTAACCGTAAAATCATAAACAGTTTGATGGATTTCGAATAAACTTGGTCTAGAGAAATTAAGCACAACAGTACTGGAGTTTTTTGCGTGTACGCGTATTTCTTAACTGTTTACATATTGGTGTCGAAAATAGCGAGACAATTTATGTTGGAATAGACAATGTCGAGAATTGGTAGAATATGTAGACAATTCGCAGACAATAAAAATTATTGCTATTGTATTGTTATTTTCATTATTTTTCCAGGTCGTTATCTTATAGTTGTCCAGTTTAAACTGGGGCTTACCTATATTTTGGCGGTTCAAGTTCAATGTTTATAAAATAATTAGGTGAGATTGAAATATCTTGGTCTATCGTCAATAAAAAAAATATATTTTATAAATCCAGATTTAATCAAATTAATTATATTGTAAATAGCTGGCATTTTTTTAGCGTACACTGGTAGCTCCCGTAATTTTTATACAAGCCGTTTACACGAGCCGGTCACATTTGCTGATTACAAATAGATTATATATTGGCGGTGATGTAATACTTCGAAAACGAATCCGGAAAATTGGACAATCGTCTAAGAGTTAAATAAAATGTTGGATTGCAATGTACTTTCCAAAGCTTAATGGGTTATCATAACGCTATACGAGACTAAACTTGGCTATGGTTCAAAAGAAATTCACTGAGCCAAATTTATCGTCATGAACATTTTCAAAATTAATACTTCATTTCAGATTTTAATGTCCGTTTCTTGAGCAACTAAGTTGAGGTTACCACAAAAGTTTATTTGATTTGTTTTACTGTTTTTAAATTAAACAAACATAAAAATAAATCTGGCGTACAGATAATGCGGTTTTTCCAGGCTACAAATGTCTGATAACTGTGATTAATATTGTCTTGAACAAGAATGCAGGTATGAGAATATTTTAATATAAGGGAGACGTTCACCAGTTGATTATCGATAGACGTTTGATCTGCCTTGTCCTTTTTCACAAAAATTATCTTGCTTGAAATTGGGGCGAGAGGCAGAGATAAATAAAACAACTTCATCACCAACATGATGCAACCATTGCTTGGTTTAGTACAAATTTGAGCCAGCGCTTGGGTACATCATAGATGAAATGGATTAATGGAATGGAACGAAATCTCCCTCTCCCCCCCCCCCCCCCTCCCGGCAAGCCAGTATACCTTGCACCGCAGCTAAGGCTAGGATTGGACCAATCATTTTTTAATCCGATTTCATAAATATTATAAAAACGAATACTAGAATAAATAATGCAACCCGGCAAATATCACCCATCGCCTATTGTATACGAACACGAATCGGAAATTGCAACATCCAAACTTTAACAGAAGCATTAAGGTACTTAGAGACAATTAGAGAAAGAAATAAAAGTTACAAAATCGAAATTCTCCGTCTCAATGATGTGAGCTGGAAAAACGGTGATGACATAAAAACAAGCGAAGTAAATTACCTGATTATAAATTCTGACGCGATGAATAAGGCGTGGGCATATTAACGACAAGATTTCATTTAAAATTAATAATGATTAATTAATAATTAAAACTAATAATGGAGAACGGCTCAAGGCAGATTCACTATTTTAGTTCGTTGTGGTCGATCCGTTCCTTTCGTTCGGTATTTTTTCTGCAGTATTATTTTATGGGTTCATTGTTGATGAAAAAATTTCAGAACAATTTTATTTCACCTATCGTCGAAAAGTTCTGGAGTTTCTCATTAACAAAAATAATGTAAATTCATAAAAAACACACCAAAACACAAAGGGAGCGACTCCAAAATAAAAATAGCGAAAAAGTGTCTGTTTGTTTCTACTATTATATCATATCGTCTCTCTCTTGCCATGTTCCTCCGGAAAAAAAGTTGAAGATAGATCAACTTGATGAAAAAAATATCGAAGATTCCTATTGATTAACAAAAAAACAACGAACGGAATGAACACAACAATTAACTCGGCTTCATCGACTTCTTCATCACAGACCATTCATATAGAAGACAGTAAATTTTCACACAAACATATAAACAAATACACATGGGACATCGACTGACGGCACACCAACGAACCAAATAGGCCACGTAACATTCAACAAGAAATTTAAACGATTCCCAGAAAGGTGAAATAAGAAGAGAATGCAAAAATTGCCAGGATATATTCTTCCTCAACATAACCATAAAGCTTTAGCAATGGTCATTCTACAAAAAATTTCACCAACAGTCAACCCAAAATTAAGAAAGAAACAAGCTGGCTTCAGTCGACATTTCATCGACACAATACACAGAAATACAGGCACTCATAATTGAACAGGTAATCAAGTTCAATACAAAGGCAAGCAAATTGAATCAAACTGTGACAGGAAAGGAGTAAAACAATGATGCATAGTCTCGCCACTTCTGTTCCTAATAGAATAAGGTGATGATAGAGATTAACGGAGAAACTCAATGATTCTAGATTACGTAGATGACATATGCCTGCTAACACACAAACACTCCAACAAGCAACATACAGTACAGAAGCTATCAAATCTATAGCAAAAGAAGTTGGCTCTAAAATAAATATCCGAAAAACCAAGACGGTGAAGCAAAACACAACAACATCCACACCAAGAAGAAATAGAAGGGGTTAATGAAGTTATATATCTGGGTAGTATTCTAGCCAAAATGTGTGATACAGATGAAGATATAAAGAAACAAATGAACGAAACCACAAATTAGACAATGAAAATAAACACATGAAATAAAAATTTAAATGGTGCGGCGTCTATGTTATACAGTACAACCTGCTGCCCTATTCCTGATTACGATACGAAAACGAAAGTACAAGATTCTTATTCAATTTTAAATAAGAATCGTACGAATCTGATTCAATTCAAATATCAATCTTATATTGTCGTTTTCGTATCGTATTCAGGAATAGGGCCGCTCAGCCACCCAGAAATTAGAAGTGTATGGTCAACTTAGAGAGGTGGTCAAGTTAAAATTTTTTTTAATGAAAAATGGTGCTTTAATATAGTTTTTATTAAAAATTAAACAAAAATCATAATACATACATATATGTACATTCAAATAAACATATATGTACATAACTTATTTCAATTTTTTAAATACAAAAGTATGTATGTAAATGGAATTCAATAACATATACATACACATCAAGATAATTTATAAAATAAACTACATAATTCAGGTATTTTCGTATATTAGTAACACAGTTCAGTCAAGCGTTCAATTGTTCTCGGCCGGAAGAGAAAATTATTTAAAATAATCATTTATACTCTTTTGCTTGAGGGATTGAAATTTTAAATTATAAAACATGCCTTCAAGTTTTAAAACATCCTGTAACATTTCCACATTTCCAATGTTAAGGGAATATTTTTTTAATTTTGAAACGGCATCCCTAGCTTCACTTTCAGCCACGTTTTCTGTATCTTCTATGATTTCCTTATCTGAGTCAGTTGTTACAGCCAGAATTTCTTCATTGGTACCTTGTCTCAGTTCTAGTACCACCTCTTGAATTATTTCTGCTTCATTTGGGGTTGAACACGTATGAACATCGTTGTCGATATCGGCGTAATTTTCAAAAGATATTCCGTTTAGTGAAATATCCAGCATCACGCAATTCGTCAGCTACTCCTTCGATTTCTAATTGGCGATCAATAAATCGAGCCTTTTTAAAACAATTTTGTATAATTATGTCGGTGACTCTATCCCACGCTTCGCCTAGCCATAAAACTGCGTCGAGAACGTTGATATTTTTTGCCAAAAAGCTTGCTTCGTTGGTTACGCTTTGTTGGATGACGTACCGTAAAAGTTTATTACGATAATGGGATTTAAAATTTTTTATAATTCCTTGGTCTAAAAGCTGTAATTTGGAAATAGAGTTAGGTGGCAAAAAAAAATTCCAAATTGTATAAATTGTCCAATTTTGGGTGTGCTGGACAATTATCGATTGTTAGTAAAAAAAATTATTTTTTCTTCGCATTTTGGAGTTGATAATTTTGACCCAATCACTAAATAATTTAGACGTCTTCCATGCCGTCTTGTTTGACTTCCAATTAACCACCAAATGTTCAATATTAAGTCCCTTAAAAGCTCTTGGTTTGGCAGCTTTACCAATTACGAGGGGTTTTGATTTCTCGCCGGCGCTACTACAACTCAATAAAATTGTTAGGCGTTCTTTCGATTTTTTGCCGCTTTTACAAACATCACCTTTCTCAACTAGACTCCGGTCTGGCATTATTTTATAAAATAAAGCACATTCGTCTGCATTAAAGATATCACCCATATCGTAGCGTTTTGCTATTTAAGTTTTTTGCTATATCAGAAAATACAGTTTTTTTTTCGTTTTCTCTTTAGTTCATCATTTTCCGAATCATAACGATCAAAAAGTTCTGTTCTATTTTTAAAAATGTTTGCAACAGTGGTTTTACAAATTCAAAATTTGGCTGCCGCGCTACGTTGACTGTTTTCCTTAATTTAAAAAAACTTCAGAACTTCAATTTTTTCTTTAAGGTTTAGTTCCTTTAACGGGTTTCTTTTAGCCATTTTAACAATTTCCCAACAAAACGACCAAGTCTCAAATAAGCACCGACACAACCACTAAAATTAAAATCACGTAAAAAGAAATTTGCTTACTTACATTATTATTTATTATGTAATGCATGCACATGCCCAACGCATCATGATTCATGAATGAAATGGTAATGAACATACATGATCGAAACAAATTTTAATGAGAGTCTAATGAGAATAGGATTAAAGGCAAATGAGAAAAATTCAATTCACACCAAACAGTTATGCGAACATTTACCGATTTTTTTTTGTTGGTGAAAAGAGAAGAAAGAAAAATACATTTCTTTCAAAACATTATTAGATAAAAGATCCATAAAATGAGCATGAGCAACTGTCATAGGTCGGCCTTCCTTTCTCAAAATCAATATTGACGTAACAGATGGACTGGCGAATGGAGCTATGAGCTGTCTGAGGTATATCAAATGAGCCATCCTGACTGGGACAACGAGAACGATGAAAACGTCAAGAGTAAAAAATGTTAAACGACTATGGGTGGATTTCGGTACAAATTCACAAGTTGGCAAGAAGGTTAGGCAGATTAAAGCTAGATCGGCACAGAAAACGAATATCGACCGATGTTTGGTGCGCATTTCGATAAAAAGCTCAACTCTTAATCGAAACAACAATGGAAAAATTAATGTTAAGCGTAATCGTTTTCCAGTCACACCTGCATGTGCCACCACAATTTATGCATCAAAGGGTGGTAACTATAACCAGATAGTCAGTACATACTCTTGCGATAAAAGACACAGTCAACAACTTGTGTATATTGCTTTATCACGACTAATGAGTCTCGATGGACTGTTCATCACGTCGCCTAACGATGATATGTCTTCTACCATTGATGTAAAAATGTAACCTCAATGGAGTTCCCATTTTTACATCCATGGAAAAAGGGGGTCTTCTTCAAAATGAGCTATCGCCCGAGATCTGGCTACGCAATGACGAGCATGTGAATATTAATAATTTTGAATGCTGCATTACAATGTATGTTTTAAAACTGGTATGAGCGTAACAACACAATCCATTGATGTATACACGGCTAAACTTCAGCTTCTCAATGGGAACAAGATGCTTTCTGTAGTTGTATTCACCTCATCGAATAAATCTGTCGAAGTTCATACATTTCGTCTTTGCTCCATATTCAAAGAATTTCAAAAATTCTCCAAGGAGACTATCATCTTTTGTCGATGGTTATGAGTAAGGATTTCAATATTAATTTTGCTATTCCTCAAGCTGAACCACTTATAAACTTCCTGCGAGACGAATTCGATTTGCACATGAACTCAGATCGAAATATATCTACACGAGATATGGGACGACCATTGCAGTTTTTCAATGAAAATTAGAAAAGTTAGAGTCGACAGGATATGTATCTTATTTTAGCTACCATAATCCAATTGCGTTGATTATACCGAAAGAGTAATAGACCAATTTAACGATAATAAACAAATGAAAAACTCTGGTTAGTAAAATTGCATTCCTTCTTCCTTCAAAGTAAACTGTACACACGCACTAAACACGCCATGTTTACACATCTCCTTGATAGTACTAATGGACTCACTCTTTTTGTCGTCGATTTACTGGTTAACATATAAGTTATAGAGTTGGTCAACTTATGGAGGTGTTTTTATACGAAAATGTAAGAAACCAACAAAAGTTAGGGAGGTGGTCAACCTGCAGAGCTGGTTAACTTTACAGGTTGTAGTGTGTTTATGTTTTGACATTATATTTTTATTATTCTGCCGTGCTAAGAAAAAAAGTCGTGTTTGCCTTTTTGTTATTTTGAGTAATTTCAGTTTTACTATTATGGTTTACCACGGCTTAATGTTAAACCCTTTATTTATAAAAGTAATTTTATGGCTTTTAATGAAGGATATGGAACTTTTCAGTTAAGCAGATAAATAGGTGTTCGAACGCGGACTCCAAATATGTCTCCAACTAATTTTTCGATTTTTGGCGTTTGTGACTTTCTTCTTTACGACGGCAGTATTATTGTTATGATTGTTTTCGCGTATATATCTATGTGTACGTAAAATTGACCAAAATATCGCGATTTTTTATAGTTACATTACGTAACTTTTCCGGTAGAATTTCTTCTGCTAACGAACGTGTAATGTCAAAATGTTACCATGACAGCTCAACCCGTGTAAGTTTTTTTTACTCTGACAGCTGTGTCCCGGTAATTTTTTGTTGCCTGACATTTGCAAACAATTTCGCATAAATATCGAACATGTTTAATATTTTCTCTTCAATCTTGCGCTTGCGCAATCATGATTGAAAGTTTATTGTTTTCGCGTTTCAATCTTGTATGAGAGCTGCATTTATAAATTGACACAATAGTAGCAGTTGGGTTAAATAACAAGGAATTTTGATTTTAAAAGGTGTTCCCAATTTGACGTTAATTTCTAAATTTACTGGCATTTTTATTTTTTTTACTAGAATTTCATATGGTATTTCACGAATGACAATTAAAAAAAATTTGATTTCTAAATTACACAATTAACATTTCAGAATTTTGAATAAGTATCTTTATTGACGTGCCATAAGTCAAACAGCATCAGAGAATCAGTTGTTCTTTTGCGCTATCATCGTATAATTTCTCGAAAAAGAAACTTTAATTGGCCACTTAGATCTTGCGATCTAACATCCCTATTTGGGAATATTTATGTAATTTCAAAAGTATATGCCATATGAGTGTTGGCATAGAATTTTGCCATTACATAAATAGCCCCACCTGATGACGTAAAAGAGAATGTTATTAATTGTATTCAACTAACTTAGCTGCAGTTATGCCAGAATATTATGAAAATTTTGGTTAAAGAGTGGCAGTTTGCCGTACAACAACAGTAGGTCACTTATAAGATATTATTTTTCAGTACTAAACTTGAAATTAAAACTTAGATACCTAACTATAAAATAAATTATGTGTTTTATTAAAAGTGAAACTCAAATTGGAACGCCATTTTGAATGTTTTAAAACTAGGTTGCATCAATATTATCAATGTTATCAATATTATCAATATTATCTATATTATCGATATTATCAATATTATATATTTTTTTTGTTTTAATCCATGCCATCTGTTTTAGAGCCGAAGCACTCCCACCTCTTTCGCGGTTCATTTTTCCCGCCCTACTTTACGCAGTTATGGCAAATCGAGGACGTACGGCTATAGGGCCGGTTTTAAGTTACCATCTGCGCATTGCATAGCTCCATGCTAGCCTGTAGTACTGGACATGGAAGATGGGTCGGCCCATGAGTTTTGCACGCCGATAAAGGAATCGTAGTTGTATTCCTTTTAATCACAGATCGTAATCTGTTGATGAAAATTTCCTTTCACAAATTTTTTTTTACAAAATATGTTTCAAATTTTTCTGTATGGTAAAAATCATAGCTTTTCTATTGGCGATGCTCGTTTTTTAGATATTCTAAGTTTTAATAATCACTTTCTTAATTTGTGATGTGGTATATGTTGTTTTTGTATAAAGAATAAGGTATATCATAAATTAAGAAAATGTTTATCAACACTTAAAATATCTAAATTATATTGACGTGAAACAATATTGTGGCAACCGTCTGGAGTTAAATTTGTTATTACACTTAACTTAAAATTTTTTATTGCTGTGGAATTTTCCACAGCTTTACTTTATTTTCAATTTCAATATAGAGTTTACACTTTCAAGATATTTTTATACTAATTCAAAGATGTTAGTTATGTTAGTTGTAATATAGTAATAAAAATGCTTAGTTAGTAAAAGATAATGTTAGTTTCTACGATGTTGCGAAGCATGCACGGGTATAATGCTATTTGCTGGTTTTGCATTTATGTGTCTTCACATCCGTTGATTTCGTTATGCGGTTTCAAGTAGCGTGTATGCGGTTTCGAGTAGCATTAGGGTTAAAATACTGATGATGATGCAGCCTTGATGTTATCTGCTTGTATCGAGTTATTAGAGGTACGTAATTCCTCCCCTCTAAGGTGAGCGTCAGGCTGCCTAAGTAGTCCTAAAGCGGTACATCTTTTGTTTGGCCAGCAGCAAATATAAAGAATAAACAATATTATGAATATTATAATGAAAGTTAGCGATATATGTCCAGTAGAGCTGTGTAGAATTGCCTTTTCATGTCTTAGCTTGACTTGGTTATAGTTTTGTATGGTTTTATTATGTAGAATCTCCAGTGTTAATTCAGGTTTAGTTTCTATGATGTTTATTTCATTATACGGTATTCTAATTTCAATGTGATCGGAAAATTCTATTTCGTCTGTAGAGAATTTCTGGCCCTTGATATTTATATCGCAGTTTTTGAATTCTATGAGAGTTTGTTCTGTAATTTTATGAATTTGCTGGTTACAAGTAGAAGTATATATTATTTGTTTATCTGCAGGTTGAACGTAGAGTATTTCTTCAGATAAGTAATCGATATCTTCAAAGGTGGATATATTTTGTGTTACGCATTCGGCTTGTTGTTGGTTTACTATAGCTGGTATACATGTCCCTAACGTTGGCATTAATTTCTCTTCTTTGCAATATAATGTTTCATATATTTGTTTACATTGGTTTGTTACAAATTGATATACTCGTAATTGGGTATTTAGGATAATTTGGTTATATGGAATAGGGTTTATAATTTTATTATGGAAGGGAATGAGTTTAAGTTGATAATTTTCATACTTTTCTTTTGAAAACATAGGAACTTTAACTATGTATATTAATTTGGTATTGTTATAAAATCCTTTTAGTTCTAATAAATCATAGAGAAGATTGTGGTTCTGTACTTTTATGTCGTCTTGTTCAAATAATTTAGTTATGTATTCTGTTTCGTTATTTGTCAATAAATGGCGTGATACTAAACGTTGTTTTGAAAATGCTATAATGTCTAACAAGTTTTCTATGTGTTCTTGTAAAATTTCAAGCACATGACTGATTCTGTAAAAATGTTGGTCGCATAAAATTAAAAGGGAGATGTGATTAATGGTTTCTGTAGTTTTGTTCTGTTCGTATTGTATTCGATTAAGATTGACTTTTATAGTATTTTGAATTTCCTCTAATCTGTTTATTATTTGATTGTTCACCTGTATCTGGTTATTGATTTGATCATTAATTTTATCTTGATTCTGGTTTATTTCATTTATTGCGTTTTGTGCATCAATTAGATCCTGATTGTCCAAATTTCCAGTAATGTCTTTTATAAGTGCTCCCAATCCGTTAGAAAGTCCACGTCTGTAACGTTTCGGTAGTACTTCTATGTATAATTTTTCAACTTGATTTAATTTGTATTGGGTGATAACTTTCTTGCTATTTAATACATTTCGATAACCGCTTTCTACTGGGAATTTCTCCAGTAGTTCATTTACTTGCTTTTTAATGTTGTCTATGATTTGTCCGTATGGTTCTAATTGTATGATGTGTATGATTTTACGAAATCCGTTGTAGATTTTTGCATTACCAATTTTTATAGGGATTACTCCTTTATTGTCCTTGAGCGATGTCAGCTTGATCTCTTGGCACGTGATCTTTAGGGACCTGGAATAATCGCTTAATTTTACTTTTATGAACTTTGCCTTCTGCGGTTTCTATTACTATTCCGTTGTCTTTTAATACTTGTCGTTTTTTATAGTTAGCTCTTAATTTTTGTCTTTTCTTTCTTTTTGTATAAATGAATAATTTTGGAGAAATAGGGAAAACGGGTTTTCTCTTTTTATTGATTTTTGTAATAATTTTGGCTTTAATTTCGGATGACTGTTTATGGATGTCATTACATAATTGTTCGTACCTTTCTTTATGTTGTTGCAGGTAATCGATTTCATTCACGAAGTCTAATTCTTTCCTAACATAGTGACCTTTTAAGAGACTAAATGGTGTGATTTTAGTTGTTGAGTGGACTGAATTATTATACGACAATATGGCAAGATTCATTACGTTTCCTAGATTTTTATCCTTATCTTTTAGGCGTATAATACTACAGATATCTTTTAATGTCGAGTGTAGTCTTTCGACTGGGGAGTTACCGGTGGAGTTATACGGTGTAGTGATGTGTAATTCAATTTGATATTTTTCCATCAATATTTTAACTTCTCCTCCATTTCCTATTTCGTGATCAGCTATAATTTTACCTGGTAGTCCGTGTTGACTGAAATAGTGTATTAGTGCTTCAGAAATCCTTTTAGTTGTTTTTTCTTCTAACAGGTAGGCTGCTGCAAATTTACTGAACTTGTCTATAACCGTTAAGAATTTTACTGCCTCTAATTGGAATATATCAATGTGAATAATCTCCATGGGTTTCTTCGGTGTTTCAGTTAAGGATAGTTGTAGTTGTGGAGGTTGCCGGTCGTACTTCACTTGTTGGCAAACGTCGCATTGATTTACGTAGTCTCTTATCATTTCTTTCATTCTTGGGAAATAGTACTCTTTTTTGATATGCTCGTAATTTTTATGATACCGCAATGTTCGTTTTGTTCGTGGGTCCTTTTAATGATCTCTTGTTGTTTGTTTTCGTCTTCAATGTCGGTTAGAAGTGACATAGACCGTACTAAATTTACTTTGGGATTTGTTACCCTTGGTTTGGAGGATGTTATCGCTTTATACGCTTCTGAAACGTATTGAAAATATTCCTCTGAAGTGAAAATACATGTCAGATTCCTAGTTCGTCCAAATAATTTCCGTAGCTCTTCTGTAATGGTAGTTTTTATACCTCGTTTACGTGGTATTTGCACTGTTACTCTTTTCCGAGAGTTGAAAAGCGTTTCAGTTTTAACGAGAGGTTCTTTTAAGTTATCGGATAGGTAAATGACTAATTGTTTTTCGAACATGTTTATAGAATTCTTTGTTGTTGGGATTAGATCGTCAGGTGTTGACAACATACTTGCTGTATCTTCTACCGAGGATGATCTTTCGGTATTGTTAACATCAATATGGTTAGAACTGATTTGGATGCGAGATAGAGCATCAGCATTCGCGTTCTGAGACCCTTTTTTATAAACGATGTTGTATTCAAACTCTTCTAACTTTAAACGCCATCTCACAAGTTTGGAATTTGGTTCTTTTAGTGAAAACAACCAAGTGAGAGGTTTGTGGTCCGTTATGATGGTAAATTTTCGGCCAAATAAGTATGGTCTGAAATATTTCGTTGCCCATACTATTGCTAAGAGTTCCTTCTCGATGGTCGAGTAGTTTTGCTCAGTTTTTGTGAGTGTACGCGAAGCATAACAAATTGGCAAATCTTGTCCTATTGTACCCTGGGATAGAACAGCACCTATAGCGACATTGCTCGCATCGGTTGTTACCAAGAATGGTTGCTCAAAATCCGGGTATTGCAATATTGGATTTTCACAGAGCAATTGTTTGCAATTTTCGAAGCATTTTATGTAATTTTCATTAAGGTCAATGACAGAATCTTTCCTTAGACATTCCGTCATGGGTTTTGTGAGGAAAGCGAAATCTTTTATGAACTTTCTGTAATACCCTAATAGACCAAGAAAGCTTTTGATCTGCTTTTCGGTTTTGGGTATGGGGAAATTTCGAATTGCCCTGATCTTGTCGGGGTTAGGTTTTACTCCTTCTGAAGTAACAATATGACCTAAGAACGCGATTTCTTTATGTAGAAACTCACTCTTATCAAGTTGTACCTTCAGATTTGCGTCTCGTAATTTAGTAAACACTTTATTCAAGCTATTCATATGCTCCTGGAGTGACGTAGAGAATATTATAATGTCATCCATGTAGCAGAGACATATTTTACCTTGTAGTTCTCCTAAAACGTGATCCATAACACGTTGAAACGTGCTAGGGGCGTTCTTTAGCCCGAATGGCATACGAACGAATTCGTAATGACCAAATTCAACACTGAATGCAGTCTTAGGGATATCTCGTGGATTTACTTCTATCTGGTGGAAACCAGAAGCAAGGTTCAGAGTTGTGAAATACAAACATTTTCCTAGTTTGTCTAGTATGTCCGTTATATTAGGTAATGGGTACCTATCAGAAATTGTTTTTTCGTTCAACTTCCTATAATCTATGACCATTCGCCATTTGATTAATCCGGAAGCGTCTTTCTTTTTAGGTACTATCCAGATCGGTGACGACCAGGGAGAGTAACTAGGCCGTATAATGCCTTGGTTTAGCATTTTGTTGATCTGGTTTTCCACTTCTTGTTTGTGGATATACGGATATCTATAGCTTTTAGTGTATATAGGTTTGTTATCTTCCAATTCAATGTCGTGTTTAATGGCATTGGTAAAAGATAGTTGACTGTCTTCTTTTTGAAATATCTCTTCGAATTGAGTACAGAGTTTTTCTATACTTCGTTTTTTCCTTATGATTAAGGTGAGATGTTCGAATAAGGTGTTTTATATCAGAACTATTATAGTCTTTTATGGGTTCGATGTTATTAATTTCTGTGTGGTATTTGCTAATTTCCTCACACTCTATTGGGTGTTGTAGCACGAATTTTTTTGCTTGTGGGCTGTAGTTAACGACTTCCACTTTAGCGTAATTATCTTTACTCGTATATATATCTTATGGTATGATTAGATTTCCGTTTAGAAGTTGGGGCTTAATATATATCTCGCCATTTTCTATTGTAACAGGTACGCTTGCTATTATTTTGCTTCGCGGAGCGATATTGTAAATTGCGGACATGAAATTTAATTTAAATTTTAATGGGATTTGAACTAATGGAGTGATTAATAGGGATTGTCCTAAATCAAGAGTTATTTTTAATTTTTGCATGGTTTCCATGCCAATTAGACCATTAAAATAATTGTGAAATTTGAAAAGGATGAAGTCGAGTTCCTCGTTAGTTTTACCGTACAAGTGGCGCAGTGGTTAAAGCTTCGGCACTTGGACCGGGAGGTACTGGGTTCGAATCCCATCAGAGGCAGGATGTAAAGCAAATTTTCTTCATCGATTACGATCGGTGATGTTAATAAACACAACTTAGACCCTCTGTTGGAGTGAAGAATTCAGCGCCGACCCACCGTCCATGTCAGTTTACAGGTTGACATGGAGCTTGCAATGTGCAGGTGGTATACTGTAAATGTGTGAGTAGGTGAATGGGTGGGTGAGTGCGTGAATGAAAAGGGGAGTATTAATTGACCTTAAAAGGACATTAAATCCATTGGATGATTAATACTTTCTTTTTTTTATAAAAAAAAAAAAAAAAAAAAAAAAAAAAAATTCTTTAATACCCTTTAACTGGACCATTTTATCAACAGTCGTATCATTAAATAGAGTAGATATGGTTACTGGATTTATTTTTTGTACGAATTTATTTGGGATCAGAATTGGATCAATAAAGGATTTTGTAGAACCAGTGTCTATTAAGAATTTATAGGGGTGTCCGTTAAGGATTAGTTCGACATAAGGTAATTGATAACCTTTTTGGTGGTGGCTATTCAGACTTAGGTATCCGAATGTTGATTCTCCGAGGCTTTTAGGCAAAAATCCTCGTCTTGAATTTCAATGATAGGGATACTTTGATTTTGACTTTGTAGATTTTCTTCGAAATATTCCTTCATACCGGATTCTTGTTCCTCGTATGAACTATCATATTCCTGATTTTCATAGTACACGTCTTGATAATAATAATCACTTTCGTTGTTATAAGGGTTCGATGAAATACTATATAGTTCTTTAACTTGAACTTTTAATGGGCCATTGCTATTGAAGCGATAAGGCTGATTTGTTGAACTGAATTGTCGTTGGAATGGTGGTTTTTGATAGACCGGTTGTTTATAACCATTTTCATTCGATGTTGTATCCATAGGTTCCGGTTTATGGTATTGAATTGGTTTAGGTGGTAATCCTCTTAAGCCAAATTGTGTATTATTTTGTTGGGTGAAGGGGCGATGATTGAAATATAGAGGTTTATTATTATTAAAATTTTGAGGTCGATTTTGATTGTACTGCGGATGCTGATTATATTGTGGATATTGGTTGTATCTTGGATATGGATGTCTAGGCATTATTGTTTTTTGAGGTATTGGTGGAGGTGACGCTTTATTCTTCATATAGACTATATTTTGTTCCTTTAAACAGTATAGTCTCGCCGTCGGAAGATCCGGTGGCTGCATTGCTCTTACCATAACTCCAAGGGAGTCTCTCAAATTTGCCGTGAACACAGAAAGGCACATGGAATCGAACCATTTGGCTTTCTGAATTGCTTCATTTGGGGTATTCAGTTTCGCCCAAGTCTTTAATGTGTTACATATTTCAAGGATTCTCGTGAAATATACTTCAACACTGTCATTTCTTTGCGTGATAGCGTGAAGATCCCGAATTAGACTATTTTCATCTCTCTTATCGGCAAAGTGAGCGATAAGGCTTCCTTTAATACTATCCCACTCATTTGTGGTGTTATACATTTCTAGGGCCTTGTTGGCATCACCCACTATTTTATTACGAATTGCCCGTAAGAGAATTATCTGGTATGATGGGTCAGTGAACGCTGGTTTGAGAATTTTTAGAATGTCTTCGACTTGTGTAATAAATAAATTTGTTTAGTTCCGTTCTGCTACCATCATACGGCGGAATATCTTTGATGGCGTCGGGGATTTGTAACAGTCTTAATGTCCGTTCCATTTCTTTAAACTGTTTTTCCTCTGCGTCAGTCATTTTCTTAAATTTAGTTTCAATAACACTGTCACTGTCACTATCAGAATCAAAATCTTCCTGAATGTTACGCGACTCGTTATATTTATCGATTAATTTCGAAATTTTTAAATTATTTATGTTTTCTTATTTATACAATAAAATTTCTCAACTTGAAAGGGAATTTAGATAGTTGCGGGGAATTAGTATTATACCAAGTGTAACTCACCAATTTAATAAGAAGATCAGGACCAGGAGATGATATGCCTTCATTCCGTCCACTGATGTTGCCGCAATATCGATTTTTTGCTTCCTCTTGAGTGTTTTGACTTTTTGTCAAAAAAAAATTTCACTGTTCGAGTACAGACGCTCGGACGTCAACTTTTTGTTAATTTTTATTAATTAGTTTTGCTACGATGGCTCGCAAAACAATCTTTCGAAGAAAATGAATTATTTTGTATTTATTTCACTTTTTATATACAATATTTATCATATACCGTGATAAATTTTGTTATATTCACTTTTTAATTATTATATATTTATTTATATTTATTTGAATTTATTCACTTCTATATCTTATATAGACTTCTAATTTATTTTAAATCACTTAACTATGTTTGATATACCATCAAACAGTATATTGTTCATATACTCCGTGAATAATTGTTCGATTAAAGCACTACAGTTAATACTCCTTTAACTTTCACTATTCGTGACACTTAAAATACTTTAATTATTCACTTGCAGTTGATATTTTGGTAGGAACAGATATTTGAAAATATCCGCTACCAACTGCGCCAGTTAAATTTGTTATTACACTTAACTTAAAATTTTTTATTGCTGTGGAATTTTCCACAGCTTTACTTTATTTTCAATTTCAATATAGAGTTTACACTTTCAAGATATTTTTATACTAATTCAAAGATGTTAGTTATGTTAGTTGTTATATAGTAATAAAAATGCTTAGTTAGTAAAAGATAATGTTAGTTTCTACGATGTTGCGAAGCATGCACGGGTATAATGCTATTTGCTGGTTTTGCATTTATGTGTCTTCACATCCGTTGATTTCGTTATGCGGTTTCAAGTAGCGTTTATGCGGTTTCGAGTAGCATTAGGGTTAAAATACTGATGATGATGCAGCCTTGATGTTATCTGCTTGTATCGAGTTATTAGAGGTACGTAATTCTGGCCCGATGACAGGCGTAAGAGTTGTCTTCTTACGATAAACCCATTGTCTGGAGAGAATCGCCCACCTGAACCAGTGTTTCACCTCGGTTTTATTAACCTTTACAACAGCTTCCTTAAAGGCTGGTCTATTAACAGTATATTGGGTTATTTGCCTTAACCTCTTTTGTTACAATAACACTAGCAACTTTTCAGTGTGAGGAAAATATATGTCACTACACAAGCATTATTAGGATTCGAAAAGTTATTTTGATAACTGTTCGACATCTCCTTCAGCATTTCTGGTAAAGTCGACTTCATCATGCTCTTATATATCAAGCTGCTTATGTCCGCTTCTTCTGTTGACGATTTCGTACCCTTTGTCCCATGGAAGATTAATCTTATCGTATGTTGAATGCTGTAATCTATCTTTACTTAAACGGATGGCTCTCCCCTGCTATTTTTGTCTGATTGTGCTTAGTAGATTTAATTATTAAGGTTATGATGTACTGCATTCCAGACTGAGGTGATAAAAGCAGCTTTTGCTCCGTTTAATGACTGAAAAATTTCCTGCTGCGTTCATCTCACTCTCAGTAGTGACGCTTTTCAAATCAATTGAACCACCAGTTTCATACGAAGTAGGGGCGACTTACATCAACGCACAAAGTTAGTTGGAGCTGATTTGGATCTACGCTTCAACTGTGTGCCGAATCTCTGCCTCCTTGTTCATCTGGCTACGTGCGACCACGAATAGTTTTTAAAAACTTACATCTTTCCTGGATTGATATTTATCTAACGATTACTGCCGACGGTAATTCAACAAATTGGCTATACTACGTTTCTCCGGATCATCTACTAAGACAAAGCCTTATAATCATTTTGTGGCTGGTCTGTAACATTGAAACTGAGTCACCATTCTAGCACAAGTGAATGTTCGAACTAGTTTTAGGATTCAAGCCTCTCTTCTGCCCTCCTCCTGCATCCTATCTTAACATCAAGCAGTTCTCCATCTCTATCAGGCAGTTTCTGAAATTAATGCAAAATTAATTTTGACGATTTTTTATGATTTCATGACATTTCCACAATCGGAGTTATTTATTTTCTCTATTTTATTAGGCCAAGGTGAAGGTCTTTCAAAAGGGTAAATCTTTCTGTATAGGATGTTTCGTCCAGCAGATCTGACAAACCATACATGAAATTTGGTTACTTGGTCAAATCCACTTCTTCAAGATTTTGTTATAATATTATTATCCGATCCAACCGGACAGCTTCGGCACTTGGACCGGGAGGTACTGGGTTCGAATCCCATCAGAGGCTAGATGCAAATCGAATTTTCATCATCGATTACAATCGGCGATGTTAATAAACACAACTAAGACCCTCTAATGGAGTACGGAATTCAGCGCTGACCCACCGTCCATGTCAATTACAGGTTGACATGGAGCTTGCAATGTGCAGGTGGTATACTGTAGTTGTGTGAGTAGATGAATGGGTTAATGATGTGGCGTGAATGCGTGGTATCACAATGGACCAAAAATGGCCTAAGTGTCAACCACTGAAACCTAAAAAATAAAAATTATCCGATCCATTTGAACCAACTCATGGAAACAACCTGTAGGTTTTATATGCCGCAAGTTCTCTTCTCATAGGTTGATTTTTGGTTTTGAGGTGACATTCGTGAATTTTACAGTTTGCAAAACTATACTTGTTTTGGCTTTACTTATTTGGAATACTGTTAAAAAAATGTATGCAATTTCATTGAAAACTACCGTTATATTCAACTTATTTGTGAACCAACTATTATTAATATCGAAATTCGATAACTTGTCCGGCTAGTTTTAAAACTATTTTCGCGTAATTGCCAGTCATTTATAACTATCAAAAAAGATGTAAAGCATTTGGAAATTTGTTGCAACCGTTATCCAGAAATCAAATACAAAAACAACTAAATAAACAAAATTTTATATCAAAAGCTGATTTTTTATTTGATTTCGATACAATGTAGGGGGTGGGAAACAAAATATTGTACAAAAAAAAGCTTAGAATTATTAATAAATAAAATTGTACGAATGAGTTTAAAAAAGCGGTAGGTAAAAGTTAAATAATTACTTTGTAATACAAAATACAATTTAAATAAAACTTTATTTGCTTTGTTGTTGTTGTTGTGAGCTTTTACATGATTTTTGCGTTATTTATTTAATATTTCATCTACTCGTATGTTGTTATGTGTTGCAACAACAAAATTGCAAAATGAAATTATAATATTTTTTGAACAGTTTATATACATTTTTGTAGCATTTTTTTATTACAAATTATTATATTTGAGCTTTTTGCTGTGCTATAATATCTATCTCTACGTGTACATTTATAGTGCTGCTTTCTAATAATAGAGTCATGGAATACAGCGAACAATATAAAAACAGCTTTGAATACAAAGCAACAAAAAGTTTCCACACAAAAAAACCTCCCCAATTGAATTATTTCAATATGAATGAATGGTCTTTTTTAACATGTTTGCAATATTATTGAGCTTTTGGATAAAAAAAATGGGAAAATTTATCAATACATAGATAGAAATAAAATATAACTTGTATCGTGATCAATCAATAAAAATATGATGTAGATTTATTTAACTATATAATATGATGAAGGCAATGATCGAAATTGTCTGTCTCATGCTAATGTATATTGCAACAAGGTTGTTCTATTATTGTACCAAACGTTTAATAGCAATTTTGTGCTTGTCATATATACATTATTGAGACTGAAAGCATTGAACTACCGTTTAATGTTTATTTCTATAACTTTAGGCAATATCTAGACACTTTTCTTTCGCCAGACATATATAAATTGTGACACCACCCACCAAAATATCATTCATAAATAGGGTGTTGGTCAATTCGAGTGTAGTCCAATTTACTTTCCAAAAAAATATTTAAATAATCCTACAATCATTTAATAATAAATAATCGAAAAAACTTTTTGACAAATTTATTGCCTTCGAGCTTCAATCAAAATGAAAATAAAATAATAACTAGTATTCCTTTCCATTTATTGGATTAAATCAATCTCGTCTAATCCAATTTCCTAATAATTCTAAATTTTTTTTTTACTTTATTTTCGAAAATGTGTAGCTATCCCTCCGTAACCTAAAACGATGCGCAAACTTGACAATGACAACCAGTTGAAATGAAAATGATTTGATCCGGGAACAAAAAATTGTTTTGTATCATCTGAATAATTTTCAATGGGACCAAAATTACAACAACCGTATATACAAAAAAAACTGTCCAAAAAGTTTAACAATAAAACTGTCAATAGATTTTCAAAAAAAAAAATATAAAAAAAACACTGTAAAATGTTTACCACATATTTACGCACGCACATAACACACATGGGGTGCGGAAACTGACAGAAATTACACACAAACATTCTTATCATTTTCCACAACGTCAAGTATTTCCAACTTAATTTCATGACAGAACTTTTCTTAATATAGATTTCTTCTTCCTGTGTATGATATTGATGGTGTATGTGTCTGTTATTTCTTGATATATAAACATTCAGAATGCGTACTTGTCTCTTATCGAGTTTGAATACAAAAATATCCTCTATTTCAATTTATTTGTTTTTTTTTGTGCCAAAATATATAAATTCTAATTTTACTCATTTCCGGTTTCCTTTCTTAATGTTTTATTTCTCTTTGAATTGTAGAAAATTCAATTAAAGTATTTTGTAAAGTATTTTGATGATATTCTCATAGGTATATACAATGGTTTATGGACATCATAAATACTGAACGATATATGTTGGTGGTTGCTTCGAGGTCTACTTAAACGTGGAACTGGCGCTTAGTAGTGTGTAATCAAAAACCTTAACAAGATTTAATTAAGGATTTTTTTTTTTTGCAAAACAGGTAACTGGCGAATAAATGAATTGTTAATTCAAAACAAAATATAAAAGTGCTAACACTTTCCTAAAGTTAGCAGAACTCATTCAGCAGAACATTACAAGACGTTATAAGCAATTTTTCTGGGACTCGAGGCACTCCCAACTCTTTCGCCGTTTCCTTTTGGCGTCCTAGTAGTAGCCTTAACGGCTATAGGTCCGTTTTACGTAAACCACCTGAACATTATATTGCTGCATGCCAACCTATGATCATAATTTTATTGTAGCATCTCTTCTGCATTGGGATTCGAATCCGGTACCGCAGGATCCTAACCCGTAGCTTTAACTACTGTGCGTTTTGGTCTGTAATTTTTATTATTTATGTAGAAAAAAAAATTCAATTACAAGTTCGTTTTTATTTAGTTTTTTTTTTAATTTTTCTGCATTTTGTATTTTTTTTTAAATTCTTAAATGGAAAATGCTGTATATAGTTGTCCATGAGGAAAACATGGCTAAAGGAGAAAGAAACCAACTTTTTTGATTGTGATTTATTTATAGTCGTAGCGTAAGAAAAACGAACAGGATGACGTTCAAAATTGAAGAGTATAAAGATAAACCATTAGCTGAGTTTAGTGAATTTCTTGGGATAAACTGAACATTGCTGGAATCCCAGTAATAATTTCCGCTTTAATACAACTTGGATTAAAATCCTTCACACAATTGCATAGTACACTCGACAACACCATTTCATAGTTCATTTTTTATAGAAAGATTTCAAAGGAGCTACTTAACTATGCAACCTTTTTTGAATTTTAAAATGTGGGGGGGGAGGGGGGGGGGGGTGCTGCAAACCAGAAGGTTCAAATAATTTTGGTATTCAACTGGGAAATTTACTTGCAAGTCAGAGTTATTTGTCCTGTCATCAGTTTGTACCGTGTCAATGGATGAGTAGGATGCTTTTTCGGGAGCCAGTTTTTCAAGAACCTCTTCATTGAGCTCTCGGACCAGTTTTTGGATACAATATAACGTACTGCGATATTGAAAAAAATATCATTAGTTGTGAACGATTCCCCAAAAACATAAGAAATTAAATCCTTCGAGACGTATTTGTTTGGCACTGTAGTTTGACACGAATATTGTGTTTTTTTATTTAACTCAGCAGATAATTGCCGACATTCAGGATCACTAATAGCTCTCATATTCTTTTTTATCATATACCTTTCCACCAAACGACAAAGGATACTGTTCATTAAATCTCTAAAAACCAAATTTACAATTTCAAGTGCGATGCCTGATGCCATCGACGCTTCATCCCATATAAGGCAGTCAACTGATGATAAAAAATACTTGTTAAGTAGAAACGAGAAAGCTGAATGGCATGTCATTCCATCGGGGAGCAGAACACCTTTTATATTTGGATTAACTTTCCATAGATATATCTGTCTCAACACAGGAAATTGCTTTAAATATTTTCCGTCGACCATTCAAACAGGATTACGATTAAATTCTTCACATGAACCATGTAAACACCTGTTGTGTTTAAGAACCAACTCGTGAAGTTGTCCGTGTTCATTTAAATTATGTCTGCTGCAGTTTTGAATCTGTCTTCCTTAGCGAGTGTAAATAAACAGTGCGTGCATGATGTGATGCTCTTTGGAAAACAAAAAAGAAAATACTGTAGGAACCAAATGTTTTGAGAGGGAGTTTATGCGTTTCATTGTTCTACTGTTACTGGATTAAACAGCAAAATCTGTATCAGCTGCTATATTCTTTTCTCGGCCAGATACAAAAGTTAATGCAACATCCTCAGAATTTATTAATGCTTTATATCGTCGTCATGAAGGTTCCGAGTAAAAATTAGTGAGACGCTATTATCCAGACGACAGTTTTGATTAGCATTAGCTATTTTATTTTTGTGGATCTCTCGAAGTTTTTTTGATAACTTGTTGCAAACATGTTGAAAAACAATAGAATTTGTTAAGATTATTTCACGTTTGCACTTAGAACTAACGGGATTGTTCATTCAAATATTAACAGCTGTATCAATATCGTTGATAATTATTAGAGTTCAAAGAAAAATCAATTGGAATATTAACGGAAGATCGATGATGCAGATCCCCAGATATTTAAAAAAAACTTAAACTTCGGGACATGGCTCAATGTTAGCGCCCATCGAACAGAAGGCATTCGCATTATTATATTGTCTTATAAGTACTCGGAAGTTCTTACTTTTATCGTCTGTGCAAACAAAGAATTATTTAATATCGAATGGAAAATTTTCCGTTGATGTAGGCAGGTTTAATAATTTTCCGTTGTGGCAACAACTGCTTTTACTTTCATTTTAAAAAAAACTGCATCACAAAGAGCATTTGGCACTTAAATTACATTAAAGCAATTGGGTATAATCAAAATCTGGATTACCAGATATATCCATATCTGGATTGAACAGCTGCTTTAATTATTGAATTTTCTGATAGACCTGCTCGGTCTTGTTGCTTATTTAGTTCACGTATATTAAAAATCGCATTTCTTGCTCGTTGAAGGTCTCTTAAACGCTGATAGTTTTTCACAAACCATCGTTAGTCTGTTTCAAGTCTTTCCAGAAACCGATTTACCGTTTCTATATTTCGGAATATCTTTCGAGTGGATTTTCTTTAGTAGCATTAGTTAACTTATGTGCGAGTAGGATCTCCTCTTTGCTCCTTTGGATTGTGGGTGTAATGGCACTCTAGTTGAAGTTGTACTCCTTTCTCTTGAGAGAGAACTTTGTAGCTAAAGCTATAATTGGGGTCTTTTGTATTTATCTTCCAAACATTGTTTAGTGCCACTACTCTATAGTCGTTTGTTGATTCCATTAAAATTATTATTTTTGATTATCCACCTATTCCATTAAAACTTGAATGCACATTGATTGGCGGTGGAACCTTTGATTTCATGGTGTTTTTCAGGTAGTTTCAATAACTTTTGGTTGAGAATGATCTCGCACTTCTGGAAAAAAGTTTGCTCTACGTGGTTTCCTATGTCTTTTCTTTTGGTTATGCATACAATCAGCTTCTTTTACAAGTTCCTCATTTTCTGTATGAAACTCAGCATTAGTAAAGGCAATTGTGATGTTTTCATTATAATTAAAGAGAAGTTTCCAAAACTTTTATCAGTCCGGTATTCTTCAGCTCCTCATTTTTTCTTTTAATTTAGCAATTACTAAGTCCCTCATTACTAAGTTATGATGTAATTTTTCCTATTTCACTAAGTCTTCAGCGAAGTTCAAAATTTTCTTTTCCTGCTGAGTCCCAGAATGTATTTGTCTAAGTGGCGATCTAGATATTTTTGAATTTCGTATGAATGAGCATCGCAATAGTTAGCTCACACCAGAATCTATTGAGCCGATTAGGTTGAAAGATAGCTTATGCAACTGAGCAGTTGGAAACCAGGTGCGGGGTGAAATTTCTTTTTGTTGTGAACTCATTGCTTTAAGGACTGGTCATTGAAGTGACTACATACCTTACCAGTGGAATCGATAGTGAGTCAGAGGAGATAACATCGTTTGCTAGATCTTCGGCGTTCGGTTATCCCGCCCTTTCTCGATCGTCAAAGCCTCGATGGAGAATTAGCAGAAGCACCACGTCTATGTGACGTTAACATTTGAGCTGGTATAATAACCTTCTAAAATGACGCATCTTACCCCCCCCCCCCTTCCCTACTCTTTTGTAAATGCTAAACTTTTCAACATCATTGCTAAAATTTAAAAAGGCCCCATGGAAACTCTCTCCCTCTCTCTGTCCTGATCTCTCTAGCTTTCACATACCCGTATTTTGCCGCCTATTCACGGTGGTCTTCCAATTGCCTCGTAGATCTTGTTTGACGCCCACCAATCAGCATATTGTATACTCTCCTCTACGGCGTACACCGATTGATTCTTGGATGGAAGGCTTATCATATGGTTCAATGGGGATCTTCCAACGTAACCAACTATCTAACTCGGTTGGAGTTAATGGATCCGATAAAACCGCAGTCTCCAAGACATTGTCATTTTCGTGATTCAATCGAATTCGATATTCGCTGTCCACAACCTTATTTGAACCATATATGGATCGTTGGTCGTCAAGGTTTAACCCTCACTTCCGGTAACACCGGACTTATTAGTGCTTAGTAAAAATCGCGTATACCGGACTGCGTAAGATATTTTGATCGCAGCAACCTTCATTCTGTGAGTATTTCTGTCTGCGTCTATATCATCTGTGTATGTTATAACACTGACATGAGATATGTAAAGTCTTCCACGATGTCAAAGTTGTAGTCGTTTTGGTGTTGATAACAATTTAGTTTTAAATCCGCGTTTTAATAATTCTGCGGGCTTAGTAGTGTTTTTTCGTTTTTTAATCTACTATTAACTGTATCTACTTCCTCTACTGTGCAATTTGGGACAAATACAAGAAAGACTTAGCTGAGATGGCCTTAGCAGTATCATTGTTAGAATCGGGGGAAAGACATATTGGGAAATTATTTTCCCTATAAATGTTTTGTGTAACTAAAGTTTTCCAATCTACTTTATTTCGAAAATATTTACACCAAACTAATTCGAACAGTAGGCCAGAAAAATAAAATTTAGACTTTGGCGGACCTCCCAAGTAACAATTTAGGCTGTAAATAAATTCTAGAAGCGCTTATATAGCTATATTTAAAAGCCATTAGCAATTAATAGTGTTCTAGCAGCGCTTCTGGAACTTATTTAAAACGTATATCGAGCAATTTTATCTACTTTTAGAGCAATATTTTCCTTTTAAACGATCGTTGCATTGGAAGATAATTAGTGTTATTTTAGAAAAATCAGAAAGTCTTTTGGAGCTCTTGTTATAGAGCTTTATGTTTTTGGTAAAAGTATAATCATTAATTTTAATAAAGCTCTTGCCTTTAAAAGAGTACATTTATGTATGCGTTTTTTAAAATTATAATTGAGACATTTTCTATATTTAAGTATATGTATTTATATTATAATAAATATATTGCGGTAACATTTCTGTCCGGATTCCTAACTTAAATTTTTTAAAATCTGTTTGGTGTTATATTTTTATGTCAAATTAATTTGATAAAATTAAAGAAATTTAACATTAATAAAAATGGCGGTGAAGTATGTCCCAAATAACAAAAATAAACCTGTATTACTATATACACTGTTAAAAAAATTCTTATAAGAATTTTGAGTGTAAACTAGAAAATAAACTCAAAAAAAATATTTTGCATTCTTCATAATAACCCGGAAAATCATTTCCATTTTTATTCATTTGTAAGTAGTTTGTAGAAGATAATTTATTCCAATAAATCTAAATGCCGGGTATAAAGACCGCAGTACTCTCCAAATTTCTCGATAAGGGGATATCCAGACAGAGAAGACAATCAAGTGAGCTAAAGGTCATTTCCAAAAAACAAGATATTTCTTAATTTTGTTCTGGTAAATGGAGTCGTTTCGTTAGGTATGAGTAGTTTTAGTTTAAATATATTACTAAAATCATGGAGTTTGTCGGAAAATTACTATAAGATAACACAATGAAATGAACCTAGTTTCCAAATATCCTTTTTAGTTCTGCTAAATATAGTCGATTTATTAGCTTGCGTAATTCTTGTTAAAATAAATTCTGGTTTTCGTAAACTTTGTCGGAAAAATCACCTTTGTAAAAATAAGAGCCTTTGTTGACAAAAATAAATTAATTAGGTTCAATTTCCAAACGATACCGAGAATAAGATATCTTTTTAGTTGTGGAAAATGAAGACGATTTTATTGGATTGAATAAAATTTGCTTAGATAAATTCTGAATATCCTAGAATTTGTCAGAAAATTTCACTATGTCCAAATGTTAGCTTCAAGTTGACACAATCAAATAAATCCAGAGCCATTTTCATATCTAGGGGATGGGTGTCATTTTTGGCTCTCGCAAATTTAATTGATTGATTTTCAATAGATTGTAGCGAAAAAGTGGGAGTTCTTTCAACACTATTTATTTTAGTTCTATTAAAGTTAATTTGATTTCTTCTAATATGTTATCTATATACCAGCAAAGCTTATATTTTTCCACGTTTTAAAACTGTGCATTTTAAAATTTAAAATTACTAATTACCAAAAAAGTATCTCGCATTAAATTTGTTTTATTTTTATAAATAAAATTGCTCAAGTGCGCCTCAAATTTAAAGCTGCGAGCTCTTTAGACGTATAAAAAACATGACGCCTCTAAAATAAGATAATTAGTAACGGAATGCGTTATAAGTTTTAATATTTTATTTAAAATACTCTAATTGAACGATAATTATAGCTCTATTCGAACTTTTTAAATAAAGCTAGTTGATTGAAGAGAGCTGTAATACAGCTGTTATTCCTATAATATTACTTATTAAAAAGTATTAGCTTCATAATTTTAACTGCTCTAAAAAGTTTTGTTTTTCTGCTCTTAATTAGCTGATAGAGCTAATAAATAGAGCTATCAACTCTAAACGGAGTTAAGCTTAGAATGTTTAAATTATCAATTATAGAGCAAATACTATTTTTACTAAAGCTTAAAAAGATTAATACTTTGGAAATAGCGCTACTGGCTATTCGGTTGCCTTACTATAATTAAAATAGAGCAACATTACAACTAACTGCTCTAACTAATGTTACTTGGGTGTGGCTCCCACCGCTCAAGCCGGTGGAGGTACTTTGGTCGTGAGTGGTGGGGTGCACGAGTGGTCTATATAGATATTCCAATGTTCTCCAGTTTTTAAATCTATAGATTACTGCACATTAAAAGAATTAAGAATATGCTGTCTTACATAGCAATTTAAAAACTGGAGAATATCGGGACTCAAATTTGGCTGGTTTATTGCCAAATAATTATAGGTTTGCCCCGTGGTTGTTTAATAAAGGATTAAGGGCACCATAGTTACCCTAAATAAACGTAAAATTGAAAACAAAATAAAAATTTAATTTAATTATATTGGGCATAAAGCCCTAGCGATTAGTAAGAATGATTTGAAATCTACAAAGCGTTGCTGGAAAACAGCCGTCCCTTTTGCTATAAGGACAACCAACAGACACTTAGCAGATCGGTACTCTTTTATGTTAGTATGTTGTTGTTGTTCGTGTAGCCATGGGACTCACCAATTTTTCTAACCTAACTGTAACCTTGAATCCCGGAATCATACACAAAAAAAATATAAAAACTAATACGTATTTATCTTTATATAACACAAAAACAGTTTATTTAGTAATATAAAAAACCACACACAAAAATATATAACTAAAATATTGTTTATCGGTTCTCTAAAACTTAAATATGTAATATAGCTATGAATATATAAATTAAAAACACAAAATACTATTCCAGAACACTTTAAATCATAAAATTATGTAAAAAACTAGTTTAGCAATAAAAAGGTATATTTTCTATAAAACCTTTTCTTATTTTCATTATCGGCAGACTAAAATCACTTGATTACTCCAAAAGTCACAAATAAACTCTTTCACTCTATACAAAAACCAAGAAGAAAAAAAGGTTTCCGATTTTAGCAATATTTATACTCGCATCTTTGCTGTTGGTGGTTGTAGGAAGGAGAATAAAAACGAAGATCGAACATCAGGAGAATTCTCACAATCAAACCACGCGTCTATGCCGAAGAAGCATAAATATCGCTCACATGAAATTAACCCCTATGAATTTACTAGCTGAATCTACATAAAAAGTATATTTTGAAACAAATCAACAAATTAAATTTCATAGAAGAAGAAAAAGACGTTACGTTTGTAAACATTATAGTATGCAGTCATTACAATGCTGCATGGCATACGTGAAAAGAGGGATATTTTACCTAATTATGAATTTCTTTGTTGAAGTTGTTATCTTCAATTTATTAGCATAAGAAAATCTTAACACTTTATCTCATGTGGATAAGTTCAATGGCTTGCAGTTCATAAAGTGTAAACACAATGTGGGACAATAGACATGCCCATGGTCATTTAATTTAGATATATTTGGGAATTTTATTTCCAAAGACATGTAAGGTAAATAAAAAAAAATTGATGGGGTCTGTTTGGGAACGAAATGTGATTTTATTCCGTGACAGCTTGGAGAAAACCCAAACCCTGAGATGAACAGAGATCTCATGCCCTATTTGGAAAGGACGGGAGGAGTAAAGTAGTTTAGTCGTGACAGTCCAATGTGAGGAACCCCCACACCCTGAGCTAGAATCACGGCCGGGATTTTTTTTTATTATTCAACAATTAATAAAGTAGACCTAGTCTACTTGTTTATTCTAAACTAGGTTTTACCGGTAGATGCTAGGTGGATTTCTTAATGGGTCTCAGGTTTGTGAGCTGGTCCCGCTGCCGTTTTCGGAGTCTGCACCCCAATAGTAGAAGCACCACGATTATTTAGAGAGTCGTGGATGTAGCGGTATAATTTCCCAGATGATGCAGGTTGATTCGCGAACATGAGTTTTAAATTAGTAATGGTTTGCTGCGACTCTGAAATTTCGGCATCCAAACTTTCAGCGCTGAGTACCAGTGGGCGGTTCTTGGTTTCATGTGACAGATTGAAGCGTGGTACTATATTGGCATATCCGCTTGTATACTGTACGTGAGTGGAGTCGTAATTATCCATAGAGGGGGTCATCTAATCTCAACCTGGTGTGTTATGGATAGTATCCCGCTACCTCGTAGGGTTATTATTTTGGTCTGCGATTAGTATAGCAGATCGTACGCGGATTCCTGCGGTAACACCATCAACCAATGATTGTTCTTCAACGGATGGATAAATGTAGTAGGCATCATTGCTGCATTGTGCACTATAATAAAGACACCTCGCAGTCCACTTCACGTGAGGGTATCTTATACACTAGCACTTCTAGTTGACAAATAACTCTCTCCTTTACTCAAGGCTTGCACGGCCTCAAACCTTCCGCCGATATATCGAGCTCTAGTGTTACTGACTAGTGCGTAGTGGAGATATGATGCAATGTAACCTATCTTTATGTTCAGTTGAGATTGGAATAAGGTTGTATATTTATAATTCATCACGTCAACGGAATTTGGACTTCAAAGATTATCTGATCGTTGATGATTGCCGCTCTGGTTTCTAGTAACTTGTAGACGTGTACCCGGTGTGTTTCAGTACTAGGTACCTGTACGACACTGGAGATATGCCGGCTTATCTCTCATAGTTGGTTCGCTAATTGGGCGGGTGGCAGCAACCGCGTGCTTGCCCGATCATGATGTACGTCTGATAACATATCGATTAGGTCTTCATGGGTGTCTTTGAACACGAACGCTGTCGCGGATAGTTGAAATAGCACGTCTAGGTATTCCACATGCAGTATTATTGCTTGAATTTCATCTTGCAGTAACCGATAATGTTTCTCGATTAGCGTCCGTTCCTTTCAGAGGATGTTACTGGTGAGTTCTAGGACATGTGTTTACTGTTGCACCATGCCATGCGTCTTCAAGGTTTTCGCATTTAAGTGTTCGATGTGTTCATTGTACTTCTGAGCGTTTCGTTGATTCAATACCCCGAACAAACCCCGGGTCTGTTCTGAATAAATCGTTATTGTCTTCTATTTGGGCCAAAAAGTAAGATATTGGCCCCAGTAGTGCTTCACTATGTCTATTATAGTTGGTGGCATTTGGATTAGTACCACATCTTTCTCGGAGGTGATAGCGTGTTTATTTCAGGTAATCCCACTCTTGCCAGTAGCTAGGAAGGTTACAGAAAAGTACGATCTTCCAGTTGCTTGTTGACACCGCTGCTTTTTTTTCTGTTTTAAATACTTCAAAGTACAGACTATGAATCGTCTGCTCCCCATAGATGCCTACCACCATAGCAAACTCCTACCCACATGTTTATCGCTCTGGCTGGGATTGGCCGAACCTCATCCTTAGTCTAAACCCTAATATTTAGTTTAAGCTATTTTAGATTTACATCCATATATCTTTTACATTTACATCCACATATCTTATTGTAGATGGTGCTACCTCAATCCCACTTTGTTAACTAATCTGAATGGGGTTCTCTCACCCTTTCTTTAAACTAACTTAACATTATACTTTCTTAACCCTATTGTCTTAACTAATGGCGCTGGTATATTCTTCACCTTACCATTACTTCATGTATGTAAAAGCTCGTCTATACATAGATGGTGTAATGAGATGGTAGATGAAGTACGCGTTTACGTTTTTGACGAAATTTATAACAACAAACTTACAAAAACATAATGGATTCTAAATATATAGAACCACAGTTCCTTCGCCTGCTCGTGAGTCCCAAATTCCGCCAATTTGGATCAAAATAAGGACAGGAATAAAGGAATGAATTAGAAATTTTGGTGAACCTGTTTTCTTGTTCTCCACCTCGCAGCAGTTGTCTTAACCTAAAATACAAGATGATCCTTGCTGCTACGGTGAACTGGGAAACAGATAACACTGATGGTACCCATGGCCATGGTAAAATTCTTGCTCCCTAATCAACAATTGGCAGTTAGAGAGGGAAAGGGAAAATCGGAATAGTGCCACTAGTAAAAGAACCGCGGATTTTGGCCCCGATAATGCAACCTTCCATTTGAAGTACATAATTAATTTTGACCATAACCAAACATCACGCCTGCATACTGAATTACTTTTACAATTGATTTTATCAGTAACCGAGAAAATTCAAATTTCAACCTGCGAAATGTTTAAATCACTTGAATAAATACAACAACCATCCACACGCAAAATCCAGTCGCTGACGTGACAAGATATAAAATCAAAATTAGGTTAATCTACAAAATCTACGTTCTGTCTACATAACACCTGATTAGCAAAACGTGGTTTATGTCATGTTTCCACCATATTCTATATGAATACATATGAGCTAATATACACGAGTACCATATATACCAGACCTGCATCCCTTCTTAATTCATCATACATATAAACTCGTAGTAACATCGAGCCGATCACTTTTATATCTTTTTGTCGACATTCCTTTATTGTCTGATATTTCAATTAGAAAGAAAGGAATAATTAAAAGAAACAAAACGTTAGTAAACAGCATGTTAAGGGGGGAAAATAAAATACTCAAAAATGAAAAGATTGATAACAAAAGAAAATTATGCAAATGACAATGAAGGTGTGAAAATTATTATTTATCTTAATGATTACTTTTAATATGTTGATAACATAAAAAATTCTGTACCAAAGGGATTACAAATATTTAGAATATGGGTAGAAAATCAATCATGTGAGGTTCGTTAATCATCATTTTGAAGTTGTATATTACCGGAGTTAGGGGTCAACTCAATTGGAACTTTAATATTGTTTTGTACATATAGTTCATCGAGTTTAACTTGCAGAAATATGAATGTACGTATAACAATGCTAGACACATGAGTTGTCTGTATATTGTACTAGTATTTTAAAATTTTAATGTAATTACACTAATTTCAAATCTAATAAACACTTGTGATGCTCCTTCATCGTTGAGAGTGTGATTTTTTTTCATATCATGTACATTGTCATACAGACTTTATTTTGAAACAATGAAATATACAACAAAATCTTTCTCATACAAACCTCAAAACAATAAATACAACACAAGCATTTATACGAGAATTGTTCAACGAATTCTCGATTTATTCGCGTACACTGTACTGAGAATATATTAAATACCGTCACAATCGCATACGACTCTGTGTAAAAGTATTTGAAGTATGACAAAGGATTCAAAAAATAAAAAAGGATATTATATACCTGGCTTATACGTACACTTCAACCAACTACACTATATACGCTTCTTGTGTAGCACATATACCATACAATAGAACTGAGAAAAAATCCAACCAAAAAGCTAAATAAAAAAACGAATAATTTTCACACTTATTGAAGAGAAGGAAATTTATAGAAAATCAGATGGGAGTACAAAGTGGTTTTTGGGTTTTTTTTTTGTTTTAAATAGAAAACATAACAACGATTACTTCCGTTGTTGTTTTGCATGCAAGGCAAAGCGACAAAATGAATGCATGCAATATAATATTTTATTTGTATTTTGTGTGATGAAATGGTGGAAGTTATGAGATGAAAATAAGCTGATGGGTTTGTGACGTGTAAATTTATATAAACAAGTTTATTATTTTTATTATGATTTGTAAAATTCGCTAGGATCTAAGTTGTGTTTATTATGTGATGAGCGTATGTACAAGTTCATTGATTCAAATAAACAATTTCGTAATTATCAACAGCATTTCCCGGTTTGGTAATTATTACAAGTAAGAAGAAATATTGCGGGGTTTAACACATCAATGATAAATTAATCGAGTCTTATGAAAAGAAACATTACCAATTTGATAATTATCAAACTAAAGAAATATGGTCAAAAATGAATTTTTCTGCTATCCGTCTTAAGCAGCTAAAACATTGTTTTGTTATACAAAATGTTCCCCTCACGTTTGACAGAATGTTTCCTTCTGAAATTGTATTATGTTGTATATTAATTCTATAATGGAAAACTTGTAACGAGAATTTTCAAAGCCTTTCTTTTGAAATAGCAATCTAAAAAATTTTAGTTTTACTTCTGAAATGTAAACTATTCCTTAAATAGGTATTGATTGCAATGTCGTATTATACGAAAAAAACAGAAAAGCCCGGTATATGAGCTGTGTAAAGTTAATGCAGAGTAAAGTAGAAATCTTTAATATTTTGTTTCACCGATTAGCGATTCGCATCAATATTTTTGACTGTACACAAAAAATTGTGCAATGAATATTCTATTTTATCTGGAAAATTTATCTTATCTGGAGAAGATTTGATTCCTCTGGACCTACTTTTTCAGTTAATTAGCCAGTTAATACTATTAGTCAGTTCTTCTAAAATGTATTGATTACATTATACAAGTACTACAAGGCAAGGAGAAGCTCTTGCTGCCGAAACCCAGCATAGATCTAAAGACTTGTAAAGTGCTGGCCTGTATATAATTTGAGAATATTATCACCAACCAGAGAAATTAAAAGTTTTCTGTGCTATCGAAATCATGGCCACTGATTTCGAGATTTGTCATGGAGATGCTACTGGGTGTTCATTACCGTTATATTACGTTGCTCCCTTTAAGTTGCCTCAACATCGCTTGAGTCTGGATCACTAAATTGCTATTCATTTTCATGTTTCTGAAGACCAAGTGGTCCATTCCACCATAACCTTAACTGAATTTTATCCTTTGGAAAAATATCTTCGACCTTTGGTCCCGGATATTAGAAAATATTCTGATTCCAATAATACCAAGGCTAGTACTTAATGATTTGTGAAACCCGCAGTTTTTCCAATTGTAATGTTTCCAACCATGCTGATATTATTGCTGAATGGCTTCATTTTTACCTATGGAACATTTAAGGCATTTTTTATAGATTTCATGCGCGTGAAATACTTCCTAACTCTGTCCTAAGTAAAAAAAAAATTAGGAATGATTTAGGAAAAATTTCATGCTCCTGTACACACGCATGAAATAATTCCTAAAAAAAAAAAATCCTAAGTAAAAATTGTGTATTTGTATAAGTGATTATACAATAAAATGGAAAACATTTAGGCGAAACTAAATTAAAAATGTAAAAAGATTAAAATATTTGTCAATATGTAATATGTAATATCAAATAACATGATTTAAATAATATTTTAAAATTAATAATATAACATACATTTAATATACGTGATCAAATTAAAATTAAAATAAGGCTAAATTTTTTTTCGATTTTATTGGAATACTAATCGAGATTTTGCGAGGTGATCATCGATTTAATTGTTGTTGAATGGTCAAACATGGCCCAGAAGCATAACATTATTGTTTAAAGAGATTTTACGATTTCATCAGAAAACTAGTCCAGATTTTTCGAGGTGATCATCGATCTCACTATGTTTTTATGTTAGGTCTATCAAATTCCCATATCCATGACGATTTTCAGAAATTTGACATTGTTGTGGAATGGCCAAACCTGGAATGGCAAGATCTCGACTTATATTCCGATGAAGTGGTAAAAACTCTTTAGTAAGTAATGATATGCTTTTAGGCCATGTTTAGCCATTCTACATCAATGGCAAAATTCTGAAAATCGTCATGGATATGGGCATTTAATGGACCTAACATAAAAACATAGTGAAATCGATGATCACCTCGCAAAATCTGGACTTGTATTCAGATAAAAGTAAAGTCTCTTTAAACTGTAATGATTTGCTTCTGGGTCCTGTTTGGCCATTCCACAACAATGACAAATTTCTGAAAATCGTTATGAATATGGGCATTTAATAGACCTAGCATAAAAACATAGTGAGATCGATACTCACCTTGCAAAATCTGGACTAGTATTCCGATGAAGTCGTAAAATCTCTTTAAACAGTAATGATATGCTTCTGGGCCATGTTTTGCCATTCCACAACAATGACAAAATTCTGAAAATCATCGTGGATATGGGAATTTGATAGACCTAACATAAAACATAGTGAGATCGAAGATCACCTCGCAAAATCTGGACTTGTACCGATGTAGTCGTAAAATCTCTTTAATAAGTATTGATATGTTTCTGGGCCATGTTTGGCCATTCCACAACTATGACAATACTCTGATTAACGTCATGGATTTGGGCATTTGATAAAACTAACATAACAACACAGTGAGATCGATGATGATCTCGCAAAATCTCGATTAGTATTTCAATGAAAAGGAAAAAAATTGTTAGTCTTAATTTAATTGTAGTTTAAGTTGATTACGTATATTAAATTTATGTTATATTATTAATTTTAAAATATAATTTAAATCATGTTTTTTGATATTTGATTGACATTATATATTAACAAATATTTTAATCTTTTTACATTTTAAATTTAGTTTCGCCTAATTGTTTTCCATTTTATTGTATAATCACTTATACAAATACACAATTTTTACTTAGGATTTTTTTAGGAAATATTTCACTCCGGTTGGATTTCATTAATGTAGATAAATAAAAATTTGCAGGATTTAATTTTAAGTGGGGCAGGCTCGTGTTTTAGAACTTAACAAACTAATATTTACGTTACCATATTAAGGCACACTCATTGACCATATATATAAGCGGTGTGTAGACTAGTGCGACAAACGTACGAATTTCATGATTGTGGACCAGAGTCTTGTTAAAGGTGTTTGTTGATCTCATACGAATGTCTATATCCACGAGGATATGTTGTTTCTTAACTGAAGTGGGAGTTTGAAAAGCTTGGTGGTTTGAGTCTCATTCCTTCTGTTTTCCAAATTAATGGGTATTTTTGCTTTATGTGGGTGCGACTTGCTAATTTAAGCGAGCATTTTCTTCTATTATTTCGTTTGAATTGAATTTACAGGGGAAAGCGTATGCTACCTTAATGGTCCTTGGTTTCGCCGGCAGTGCATAACCGAAATAAGTTTTATTAAAGCCCAAAATAAATGCCGCCACGGCATATAGCGTTTATTTGCATTGTTTTGCAACCGGACGGCTGTGGCAATTATACGTTCAACACCAATTTAAACTTAAAAAAGAATATTAATTTTATTTTATTTTATTTATTGTAACATAAAACTAGTAGAAGCGGACAATTGAAATTGTCCGACAAGCGCTCGATAACATAGGAAAAATGCAACAGACGGACGGACAGAGGTGTAAAACCTCTGAAACAACTAAGGTGCTAATACAACAAGTTAGCCCAATAGACAAAAAATGAATAGAAAGCAAATCTCTTAATCTTAAGCAAATCAAAAAAAAAATTACAGAAACTAGTTTTGCAATAGCACTCGTTTTATTATAGATAAAAGTATGCCTAGAATAATAATTGAAAATTTAAAAAAAAAGTAGACAGCCGCGTCTGTGTGACCTATATTTTTAGAAAAAGTTGAATATCTCAAAAACGACTTGACCTAGAGTTCCCAAATTTTAAATGTGACCTTTTTAGAGTAGTATCTATCTGTGTATAAATTTTTTGCTGTGATAGTGCCAACAGACAGACGGCCTTAGTCTTTGTATAAGCTTGCTCGCAAGAGCGAGCGCTAAAATGGTTATTATGGTAAAAGTTGGACTCAATATCTTTATCTCAATATCTGTGTTCGAATGGAGAAAGCAAACTACTCACAAGTACTTGTATCTACTCGCAGCTACCCATGCTCAAATGGCGGTGTAGATGTTGAAAGTAGTTACGCATAAAATTAACGGTAGGTATTTTGTTCAAAAAATTCTAATAGATGGCTTTGTGAGGGGTAGGCTATGTTGAAATGTCAGGACAAACAATATTTTTTGTTTACTTCTGTGAAATATCAAGCGATTTTTGACATATTCTTCTTTTCGGGCGGCGTATATCATAATCAAAGCGTTGCCTTCATTGTAAGACCAGTTCTTACTCATTTTTGAAATTTTATTGTGGATTTTAGTTAAAAAAAATTAATTTTCCAAAATAGGATGATAGCAAAATTATAAACATAGCTAACTTTGTACACAAAACAGGTTATGTTTTACTTTTGTCATAGTTTTAGCTCGTTCCATTGGTTATCTACTTGCAGTACTTGTGAGTAACAAATTTGTCCCATTGGAACACAGCTAATATGCGTTGTTGGTGTCGTTAACTCGTATCATCAAGTAATATCGAAATTTTGTCTAACGCGGACTAACGTCGTCAGGTTTTAAAAAAAACTTCGATTTTTATCCGGCTTGTTCTTCTTCGCAGTATACAGCTCAAACACAATTAATTAATACTTGCTTTTCAGTAATTAAAACAACTGCTAAATAAATTAAATTCTAATGATGCTAAAACGAAATTCTCCAAAATTAATGTGCTACGTCTCTGTCAGTATTTAGTAAACAGTAAAAAAACGTGAATTTCAAAAAACATTCCGTACGCGATACACGTCAAAAGCAACCCCATCAATATTTTTAAATATTTGTGCTTTAACATATTTCTCGGGTGCTGACTTCGTGGAATAGTGTTTGAGAGCATTCTCTATCCTAAATTAAATTTTTTGTTAAACCTAACCTAAGAATTTAATTTTTTCTTTACCATTCAAAACTATGTATCTCTATAAAAGCTCCGTATTTGCATACCAAACAATCGTTGGCCTTCTCTCGGCAATTTTCTGAGTTAGTTTTCATAAGTCTTTTTTTTTGAAATTATGTGTATTCTGTTTTTTTTTTTTTTTTTTTATTTTTTCTATAATACAAATTTAAAACAGTAAAACAAAACTAGGAACGAGATTATGGATTTAACTTTATTATTGCGATAAAATTTTAAGCCTATTGGTGTTGTATACTCTGATCGAAGTAGCACAACTTTTCTAAATTTGAATGCTAAAAACGAAATATTAAAAGAAAATTTCGAAAAAAGGAAAAACTGTGGCACTATTCTGATAATTCCCTGAGAATAGAGAACTAAGGAAAGAAATTATATATAATTTCTGTTCAAATATTTTTTTTTCGGCCTACTGAGGAGAAAAGTTTTATGTAAATATTTATAAATTTTGAATAATTTTTCCTTAGTTAAATTGGTAGGGAAAATTATCCCCAATTTAATTTTAGCTGTGTTTCTTATTTAGATCGGGCAGATTTTGAAATCTGAAATTAGATCGATCTGGTCGATCTGAAATAAGAAACAGGTTTCATATTTGGTAGATCAAAAAAAATATCAACTGTCATCGAACTATTTATTATTTGCTGTGAGGAAATTGTACCACGAATGTGAAATTGCACCACTTCCTGCAAATACTATATAAAAATATATGGCTGTATAAAATAATTATTTCGTTATTTAATAAAATCAAAATAAAATAATAATTAAAATTTCTTTCTGTGTCCATTTAAATAACGTTTGCAAAAACAAACAAAAATGATGAGAATGACAATCTAGATTTGAATTTGAATTACGTGAAGCTGGGTAAACTGAAACTAATCTGAGAAATCGGAATATTTTTACAAATAAAAAAAATCGATCTAGCCAATCTGAAGAAAAATAAGAAACAGCAACAAAATTGATCAGATCGATCTGAGCTGCAATAAGAAACAACTTTTTAGTACTCAGATCGATCAGATCGATTAGATCGGAAATAAGAAACACAGCTTTTGTTTTCAATAAAATTAACACAAACTTTTTACCTCAGTGTGCCAGAAACAAAACGTTTAAATAAAAATTACATATAAATTCTTTCCCCCGTTCTGTATTATAGGGGAATTACCAGAATACTGCCACTGATAAACTTTGGTGAAACACAACGCATAAAGCTATACCGTTTTTAAATTCCAAAGGTTGATCGCAATTAAAATTGGGAAGCGAAGAACGAAACGAATTTTATAGGTCACAACAAAATACGTGACCTTGATCACATGCGACAGGAGAACGTTACAATTCTCATGAGGTTTCCTTAAGTTGGCAATTGTTTTCCTACGTACAACGCTCAATTTAATGACATTGTTATTTATTAAAAACGTCATCGACAAAGCGTAAATAAGTGTTTTGGTGTACATAATTCTTTTTTATTTTTTTATTATTTAAATAGCACAAACTTATCACATGATAATTTATTACTAATGATGATAACACACTTATTTGAAACTAATAAGTAGGGCGAGTGTGGGTTTACAATTAATTAATGGGCAAATAATATTCTGCTCCCAAATAATGAAACTTTATTTATTAGATGACTAGTTCATGCGGCTTAATTCTTTTAAGGCGTCTGAGTTCTTGTGTTATGTCAAAAAGTTGTATTGTTTCTCTGTTGGTATGTTGCAGTAATCTACTTTCATGTTTGATGGCAAATTCCTGGATCACTTCATCAATCCATTTAACATTTAGGTCTTTGTGTAATTCCTCGTTGGTTACGTAGCGGTACGCATTCGTTATTGCAGGTATAAATTTGTTTTGACAACGTTGAATAATTAAACCGTTTGATTGTTTAGTACAGCCCCAGAGTTGGATACCATACGTCAAAATTGGTTTAATTATCGATTCGTAGATCAGGCGTTTACAGTACAGGCTAAGCTTAGAATGTCTTCCAATTAGCCAAGACTTCTCACGTTGTTTTATTTTCATTTGCTCTGCTTTTTGACTAACGTGATATTACCAGTCCAATCTTGAATCGAGATGCAATCCAAGATATTTAGCAGATTCAGCTTGGGGAATTTGTACACCATTGAGAAATGTACGGATGTTGCTATTTCTCTGTCGGAACGTGTATGATTTCAGCTCGTTAAGCTTTATTTTCCAATCCGTGGCCCATGTGCTTATTTTATCGAGTGTTTGCTGTAAGTATTCTACTGCTTGGTTCTGCGATTCGCTTGATGCCAATACTGAAGTATCATCAGTAAAAGTTCCGATGAAGGTTGTTTCCGTTGTCGGTATATTAGAAGTGTAAAGAAGATATAGGATGGGTTCTAATACGCTACCCTGGGACACCCCTGCTTTGGCTGTGTAAAAGTTAGAGTATGTTTTTTCATGTGATACTCTAAATATTCGTTTGGAGAGATACGACTCGAGCAATAAGCAGTAATTTTCTGGTATTAATTTACTTATCTTGTATAGATAAGACCCTCATGCCACACTCTATTAAAAGCCTGTGATACTTCTAGAAATACGGTAGGGTAACATTTCTTCTCTTCAAGTACTTGTTCTATCTTTGCAGTCACGCGATGAACTTGATCAATTGTCGAATGTTTATTCCTGAATCCAAACTGGAAGTCAGGTATAATGATCATTGGTTTTAGTCGTTTCAATAACAACTTCTCAAACAATTTTGAAATACATAGTAGGTAACAAAGAGATCGGCCTGTATGAGCCCATTTGCTCGGCTGGTTTGTCTGGTTTATTATCATCATTATTTGTGCAACTTTGAAACACTCAGGCACATATGTAAGTCGAAAGTAATCATTATACATATATGTTAACATAGTGACTGCTCTCTTTGGTAACTCCTTAAACATCCAGGTGACTTTTTTGGGATTTAAATTCATATCTATTTCTGGTGCAATTTCTAGTGGAGTGACACTATACTGATATTTGATGGAGATCTATAGACTGGCTTATGATCAATCCTAGATTGTATGTCGTGTGGTTGAAATACTGATGCCAGATGTTTTGCAAACAGTTTTGCTTTTTCTTCGTTACGTCGCACCCATTCTCTATGTATGTTCCTTATAGGTGGCACTTGGATTATTGGCCTCTTGAATCTTTTAGTAGCTTTCCAAAGAGAATGATTTTTGTCAGCTTCAGGTCCCAGTCCTTACAAATAAAATTCAGTATAAGTTTCTTTATGTCCTTTAATTAATCGGTTAATTTTATTACTTACCCGATTAAATTCTCTTTTATCAATAATGTTTCTGGTTCTATGCCATATGCGTCTTTTCCTATGCCTTTTTTATCGGTTCTCGAATCGCCACGGGGTAGTTGATCTCTTGTACGACTTTCGCACCTTATACGGGTGTAGCCTCTTTAGCTGCATCACGCATGGAGTTAATAAAATGTTTAGTTTGCAGTGCAAGTTCTTTGTTAGGTTTAAGACTAACTTTTAACTCAATTTGGTGGTCCAGTTTCTAAATAATTCCTGAAAAGTAAATTTATTAGTAAGGCTAAGTTTGGATTTCTTTTTTATGACTATTGTACTCAGGGTCATTAAGAACGGTGTGTGATCGGAAGTAAGGTCGTCAATGCCTTTGACTTCAATGTAATTTGAGGCTATTCCGTTCGAGATATAAAAGTCAATCAAATCAGGAACTTTGTTGATATCTGTAGGCCAATAGGTTGGTTTATGCGATGAGTAATATTCACAACCTGACATTTCTATGGCACTTAGGAGTTCTTTTTCTGGTGTTATGAGTCGAGATCCTCACGCAATATGTTTGACACGTTGTAGTCAGCTCCTAAAATAAACCTCGGTCCAAGCTTATTAAAAAAGTTGACATATTGATTTCTTACGATATTATGTCTTGGTGGGAAGTAGATCGCATCTAAACTTAGTTCAGCACCATCATGGTTAATTGTTATTACGGTAGCTTGCATAAATGGCTCCTTAATTTCTTCTTGTTGGAAATGTAGGATATTTTGTTTGATTAAGATTGCTGTCCCTCCTCGAGCACCACCACTGGGATGTAATGTCCAATCTAATCGGCTCTATATCCTTGTAATTTTGATAAAGTTTTTATCCGTAAAGTGCGTCTCTGATATTAAAGCTACATCTATGTTATTGGTTCTTAGAAATACTTCTAGTTCTTTAGCTCTTGCATTAAGCCCATTAGCATTCTAGGCAATTATATGTAGGAACGTTGCACTCATGTACTTTTTATGTTTTAGTGGTTTATTTGGTGGCTTGGAATTATCTTCCAGTTTATCCACCCTGATAGTTAGCTGGCTGAAATTTTGTCTCATTTCTGCCTGAAATTCCGTGAGCATTTTCATAATATTACAAATGATTGTGGTCACCTAAACGTAGGAAACACCCCCCCCCCCCAACCCCCTCTAATAGTATCATATTGTTGGTTTGGTTTTTGCTGTAGGCGCTCTGCTACTGTTATTTTTCTCGGTAGTTGAGCATTTAGTTTTTTTTGATACAGCATAGGCATTCTTTATAGCAGCCGGATGACCTTTTACTTTATGACCATGGTCCTCGATTGCTGCTTTGATCTCTTCGCGATTGGTAGATGACCTAAACCTCGATTACGACTCTATACCATCTTTACCATTGCCATCTACCATCGTAGACCTCGTATTACGACTCTATACCATCTTTCACTTTTGAGGTGATAAGTATGGTATTCCATCTTATATAGTGTACTATCCTTGTTATTGGATTCAGTGTCTTTTATATCGCTTAGTAGTTTTTTAATTTTACGGTAGTCATTTTCAGACTGCGTTGTTATTTTGATATCGTTATTGGATATTGCTTTAAACTGAGCAGGTTTCTCTGTCACTGCCAATACTTGAGCTCTGAGTATATTAAAATCTCTAACATTGCTGACATTGATTGGCATGTCTTTTTGGGGTGCATGTTGTGGTTGTTTTGGTATTTCATTAGCTTGCGGTAGAGATATACCCTTGGTGATGGCTTTTTGGAGCCTCCTCTTTTTATTTACTTATTTTGTCTAAGTCGAATTTCTTTTTCAAGTTCCTCTTCATGCGTAAAGTATTCATTGCCAAGACTTTGTAGGCTCCGACTTTTACCATTAGTGGACGTAGAATGTTTCCTTTTCCTCTCTAGTCGATTTTGTTTTGGAAGTTAACCAAAATGTCTCTGTATTTATTACATTGGCTACGGGCCAATAGTCGGGTAAAAGTCAATTTTTAGTAAATTTTTCGGTAAATTCATTTATTTTTCAAAAACTCTATGGCAAACTGATCGAAAAATCTGTTCTAAATTCGATTTTTACCATAGTAAACGAGTTACCCGACTATTGGCCCGCAGTCATTGTAACTCATATTGCTGGCATTTTATCCTTAGTTCATTATTCTGGCGCTCAAGCGAGGCTAATTTTGATGTCAATTCATTGCCGTCTTGAAGTAGACGATGTTTTTTTGTTAATATTGGAAAATGTTTGAGTTCTAATGTAGATAGAAGGCTTATACTTCTATCTGCTGTAGTAGCTAAACTTTCTACTACTAAAGCATTGCGGCCACTGGATATCAACTAATGGAAGCCCGTTCGCTCACTTTCCGTAGTCGCCGGTACTGGGCATCTTAATCCCTGAACCGTAGCGTTATTCTTCTCCTGATCTGCCATGGTTGGTTTATTGTTCGGGGTTCCTTCCCAAAGCCAGATTTTGTCCGCGGATGGTATTTTATTTCCCACCTGCCCTCCGGCGAGCCGATTCAAGAGCATTTCCCTATCCCCCACCAGGGGACGCGCCACGATGGAAGTTCGGTTTCTTTACACGGGTGTAAAAATATCTATACAATGGATTATATGTATTTAGGGTGGTCCTTGTTTGTATGGGGCGAAAAAATATTGAGATATTTAACGCGATACCTCTAGAAATGTGAGGTTATGCTAAAAACTTAAAAAGAAAAAATATTTGGTCAATCGAAGATGGTTTAGACGTTGCGACTTGAGCGCGAATTTCGATAAAAACGGTATTTTTCTTATAGTTTTTCACTTTCAAACAAACAGAAAAATTATTTTTATCAGCCTAAATAAAAACTTTGGTGTAAAGAGGAGATAATTATCTTTCTAAAACATTAAAGATATCGATAATTGGTTACCAAATAGCGAGTTTATTGCCAATTTTGCAAACTAAGAAAATCCCAAATAATAAACGGTTTTATTTAAATTTATATTTAAATTACAAAATGATCATTATGATCTGCTATGACCAATATGTTTCACTGTATCTTATAATATATAAACAAAACAAATGCAAATAAATTTCAGTTTATATCCAAATCTCTCGAGAAAAGGACACAAATTTGTAATAAATAAATCTAGTCCGATTAACAGTTTTATTAATATTTTTAAGAAAGTGCTACTAAAAATGATAAAATGGCAGCAAATTTACGGTCCACTACAGAAGTTTATCTTCTTGGCCATGAGTACTGTCAAATTGTTGGTGTTGTTACCCTCAAAAAAGCAAGTGTCGTGTCTTTTTTTTACAATCACCGTACTGTAAAATTAACTATTCGTGAAAGTACAGCTCTGACAATCCAGGAAGTGTCTATTTTTAGGTGAAAAACACGAATTCCAGTGAAAAAGGAACAGCATTCTATTGAAAAACTAGAACAATTGCATGATGAGTGAAAACATCTTCGAAAGAATATAAATAAATCGTCAAAAGTTTACCGTGAAAGAGAAATTGCCTTTCATAGTAAACTGGAGCGATATCGCAAATACCAATACCTTGTCCATGATGTTAGTGAAGGTGACAAAAGATCCTCTTGCCACAGCGTGAGATAGAAAAGAAAAGCTTAAATCGGAACATATGGAGACAGAAAAAAATCGTAAACGAAGACATTTTGAAGAAAAACGTAAATCAGTTCCAATAGACTCACAAGCATTATTTTCGTCATCGAAGAGTGTGACAGCGAAAGGATATCTGATAACAACATGAGCTTCGAAAATATTGATTTCCCCACGCTAAGCGCAGAGCAGAAGGAGCCCCTAGATAAAGCAAATGTTTCATTACCTCTAGAATATTGTCAGCTTTTGATTAGTGGAAGATTACTGATCGTGCAGCAATGAATTTGATATTGATGAACTCGTTTTGAATCGAACAACACTCCGGCGTCTTCGTGAAGCAAATCGAGTAGAAATAGGAGCATCACATAAATCGACTTTCAAGTTTACAGTAGGCGTAGTACATTGAGATGGAAACTTATCTGCAACGGAGACCGTGTATCGTTTGCCGGTAATTATTTCCAGCGAGATGGAGAACAATTATTGAGCGTTCCCAAAGTATCAAAATCAACTGGTTTGGAAATGATGGAGGCTGTTTGCCAAAGCTTAATCGATTGGAAGTATGCTGACGATGTCGTGGCGGCTTGCTTCTATACAACATATTCAAATACTGGAAGTATAAATGGAAGAGCTATTATTTTAAAGCAGAAACTGAAGGAAGTTTCTTATATCTTCCTTGTTGACATCACATTTGTGAAATCACATTGCGCGCAGTAATTGAATCAAAAATGGGGAATTTAGGTTAACAGCACAAGAACAGAAAAATTTACAGGACATTTGCATTTTTGTCGAACGATTTTATGTGAAAGCTGGATTTGAACTGTTTACGAGAAATTTATTTCTACGAAACACATGATGAAAAAAAATTGGCGCGGGCTGTACTGAATAAAATATGTGGTCAATTGTGGTATTTGTCCAACAAAAGCATCGTATTCTCCTTTTTCGACGTGAATGTTGCATATGATAAGGGATGTAAGGCCGACTCTAGTTAGCGCATTGTGTTGAAAATTGATTATGTGAAAACATTCATTACGAAGCAATAAGCAGATATTGTTACACCAAATACTGGTGATTTTCTTAAACGGTTCAAGATTTCCACAGATTTTTTTAAACAAGTATCCAGATATTCCTGTTCTTGCCTGCCCACACAATTCCACTTGTAAGGCAAAAGAATCATGTCAAAAATGTATTTTGTATGTGTTTTGAACCCACTTACACATTTATAGGTAGTTCAACACAATTTCCATTTAGGCTGAGAAAATATTTTTAATAATTTTTCTGTTCGTTTGAAAGTGAAAAATTGGAAAATTCCGTTTTTATCGAGCTTCGTGCTTAAGTCACGACCTCTAAGCCACTTAGTCTCACAATTCTAGAGGGTATCCCGTTAGATATTGGAACTTACGAAAATAAGGTCCACCTTAAGTAAATATTTGAGGGATTCACGCGTGTTTGCGATCGTTATTAACTTGCTCACAAATAGGATGCACACACATACGTGTAGAAATTTTTTTGTGAAGGCAAGATATCTATTTCATGAATACTTTCGTTCATTGTATAATATAGTAAACAAAATATACGATACTATTAAAGACGCCAAGACTTATTCGATGCACTTTATAGTGATTAGCTTAAAGTTTTAAAGAAAATATACAGCAGTGAACAAAATATAGAAAAAGAAAAACATCTTTCGACTGCTGAGCGATGCTAGTCAATAAAAAGCTTTGTTGATTTTATTATATTTTATCGTATTAATGTATCCTGCTGTATACTTTACAAAAAATTATAAGTAAATGGGTTAATTAGAGCAAATAGCAAATTATATAAAATCATGATTGTTTAACTTAATTAAAGCAGTCGCGCAGATAAATACATAGTGCTATGTGAAGCAAGAAAATTTTCACATTCTTGTTCCCATCGTAATTTATTTTGTTTGCGATTTCAAACAACACATTTTCAGGACGATACACGATATATTCATGAGCATATTATAATAAGCTTCAAATATTCATTTGAATAAATTTGAATTACCAAAGCTGATATCTTTTGTCCACAAAAACATTATACATCGTCCTATAGTCCTCGGACTAGGAAAAGTTTGTTCGTACGAATACGTATATAAGTGGTTAGGATTAGGCCAGATTAAAACCATAACCAAAAACGTTTTAATTTTGGGCATTTCTCCATTTAACGCAGGCATAAAACATATTTATAGAATTCATGTGAAATACAATTGGGGATTGCTAATTGAAAATATCCTTTTTTATAACATTATTATATACATATTTCCATAAAAAGGAATTTTATGTTTATCTTAATGTACTTGTTGTTTGGTTGGTGAAATTTTAAATTTTATTTTTATGTACGTAGGCATTATGGTTAATTAGTTTATGGTTATACATAATGATGAGTTATAAAATTTAGAGCTTTTATACGTACAATATGTAGGATGCCTTAAGGAAGGGCCCAACGAGGAATAGTAAACTTTTATTATAGGTTTATTTTAGAATCAACACGGCTCTTTATTACATCCGAATAATATATTCACCACACCAGACATGTGTTACTCATTTTATACAATATTATTGATTGATTTCTTTAATATGCGGAAGCATTTTTTCGGTTACATAATATTAAGATCAACCCTTTGTTAGAGTATAGAAAATATGTAAGAAATACATAATATACATATCTAACATATTTTCTAATCAAATTCAAATTGCAAAAACCAAAGATGAAGCAAATTGTTGTATAACGACGAACGAGTAGAAGAAATTAATTCCCCTCGTCTCATCAATAAAACATTATGGCTCGATTTATATAAAGAATTGACCAACATGGATCTTTCTTGTACATTGTCTATACGGTACAAGTATGCATATATGGAAAACCTATTTTCTTTTGTTTTTTTTATGTACACTCAGAATATATTCTGGTTGTTTCGGGGTTTACCCCATTCACATAATCAACTATATTTCGAGACCAGCAACAGAATGGATGCAGATGTTATGTATTCCGGCACTTCTCTCGATTTTACATTTTATAAATGGATGAACGTAAAGTTCTTTGGTTTTGAAGAATATATTTGCATATAATAGATGTATACTAACAATGTTGCGGTTTTAATACCTCTTCAAAATATTTTAGATATTTCTATCTACCTGTTTACTTTTTGCTTAACTCCATTGGGTATTTCGTTTCTTCTAAACATAACAGTACATGTATCTATATAAAAAATTACCAAGTTATATTTTCTTCGGGTTAAATTTAATTGAACGTCTTCAAATCCATCTTTGAATATGTTGTAAATTGTGGTCCCTTGATAATTATAGATATAATCAACCATCTTACGTTTCGTGTATGGAGGTGAGTAGTTTTAGTTCTAATGCCGTGTATATATAAATCCTTTAATTTTATATGGTTTTAACTCTTAATTTTAGGGCCAGAGGGAAATGTTTTATTCGCATTAAATATACACTGTACGAAATAGTAATAGGACCAAACTAAGCAATCACATTTTTCATAAAAAACAAAACCAATAACTAGCATATGTTCATGCTGACTATTTTAATTTAATTCTTTTATTCTCTCTTTAATTCTTGTCTTGGCCTATCGTGATTCTGAAATGATTTCCCGACAAATAATTGCCCGAAATGATAGAAGTAAGACGGTGGTTTTAAATTTGCTAAAATTGGTAGAACAGTATGATAAAAAAAAACCCCAGGGAAAAAATCAGTTATCTCTACTAGAGATTTGCGGCAGATAAACGATTAATGCTCTGCTGAATCCGGAGTCTTCTCAAATTCAACATGAATTTACATTCTTTTATTACAATTTTATTTATTTATTGAATCTTTCAATTTGAAAATAACAAATCAAATCTTAATCACTACGGTAATCATGTAAATCTTCGGGATTAAAATTTATTTATTTATTTTTATTTAATTACATTTATATTTATTAAAATTTACTTGTTATCAGTAAATAAATAAGTTTTTAGGGTGGACCAAATTTTCGAAATTTACAATTTCTAACGGGACACCCCCTAGAAATGTGAGGTTATGCTAAAAACATAAACAGAAAAATATTGGGTCGATCGCAGGTCGTTTAGAGGTCGTGACTTGAGCGCGCAGTTCGATAAAAACGATGTTTTTTCAATTTTTCACGTTCAAACGAATAGAAAAATTATTTAAAAAATTTTCTCAGACTAAATAAAATATGTGGTCTCAAGAGGAGATAATTACCTTTCCAAAACATCAAAGATATCGAAATTCGGTTCACAAATAGTGAGATTATCACCAAATTTGCAAAATACAAAAACAAGTCAAATTATTACTATATATTTTTAAGCATTTTTGTTAAAAAAAAGGCTATATGGTTTCGGTTTGCCGTCTGTCCGTCTGTGTCTACGATAACTTGAGAGCGGATAGAGATATCAACTTAATTTTTTGACTAAAAATTCAAGCAATTCATAGGAATGTGTCCTATTGATATGGACATTTCTGTGTTCAGGGTGTTTGGAGATACGTAGGGTTTTGTTAACCCCCTCCTAAAAATTGATAGAATTTTTTTTATTTTCTATACTATTTTGATTTCATAGAGCATGTGAATGTGGAATAAAAATATATCTCGTGTGGATGTGGGTTTGTGTGGATGGTGTGGTTATGGGGGTGGTAGGAGTGGTGGTATGGGGGTGGAGGGGCGGATGGGATGAGGTGTTTTGGGTTTTGTGTGGGAATTGGGATTTGATGGATGAGGGTTTGTGTGGTGTGTGTGCGGGAGTGGGGATGCAGGTAGTGTTGATATGGATAGTGCGATATAGGGTAGTGCAGGTGAGATGAGTTTTAGGGGTTGGATAGTGGGTGGGGGGTGGTAATAATTTTTAGGTGTGGTGGTTTGCGGTTGATTGGGGTCGGTTGAGTTATGGTGGATTGAGGTCGGTTGGGCTAGGTGTAAGGGGGGTTAGGTGGGTGTGGGTGGCTGCGGGTGGGCGTGTTATTTGAAATACGCAAATCACACATCACATCTTTATAGACATCAAAAATGCTTAAAAGTTTGGTTCCGAACCTTTCCCGTCTTTTTTTTGATTATTAATGCATACTTTTTCTTATATACAATGATATTATAAATTAATTTTTAGTACATATTTAAATAATCAATCTAAGTTGATCTTTTACCCATTAAGGCTGTTTTGGTGTATGTTTGAAACTTCTGTGTGTAGTCCTTTACGACTTGTAGTAAATATTACATGTCATCTTCATTTCTTGTTAATTTCTTATTATAATCTTGTATTAACTTAACACCACGTTCTACGATATCATTTACGACTTTTATTTGACTGATTATCTTCATTCCGTTCTTGAAATTATCATCCCGAGGCCACATATCCGGATCTTTATTAAAGAAATCTGTAGAAATATTGAACATTTTAAAAACATCGCCAGTGTTTGGTGTAACAAAATCTGCTAGTTGTTTCGTAATGAATGTTTTCACATCATCAATTTTCAACTCGATGCGCTTAATTGAATCGGCCTCTACATCCCTCTTCATATCCAACTGTTGCACCATTCTTCTTTTCTCCGCACTAGAGACGTTTTCGTCAAAAAAAGAGTATTCGATGCTTTCGTCGGATAAATACCACAATTGGCCACATATTTTATTTAGTACAGCCATCGCCAACTTTTCGTCATGTGTTTTGTACAAATAAATATCTCGTAAATAGTTGAAATGCAGCTTTGTGCAATGGAACCAAATTTTCACATAAAATCTTACGACAAAAATGCAAATGTCCCGTAAATTCTTCTGTTCTTGTGCTGTTAACTTAAATTCTTCCCGAAAGATAAATACTTTCAATACATAAATGGCTAACCTGCTAATTCCGCTTTCACATCATTTAATTGTATATGAACATTGGGATCATCTATGCCTGCCTTAAAATTATTCTTATTCAAGGAATACCAGCCATTCTTGAATCTCACAAATAATGGAACATTTACTCCTGATGTATTGACCATTTTCGATTCAATTGCAGCGCACAATGTAATTTCACATATGTGATGTCGGCAAGGAAGATATAATAAACTTCGTTCTAGTTTCTGCTCTAAAATAATAGCTGCTCCATTTAGTCTTCCAGTATTTGCATATGTTGTATCGAAGCAAGTCACCACGACATTGTCAGCTATTCTCCAATCAATTAAGCTTTGGAAAACAGCCTCCACCATTTCCAAACCAGTTGCTCTTGATATTTTGGGAACGCCCAATAATTGTTCTCCATCTTCCGGGAAATAATTACCGGCAAACGATACACAGTCTCCGTTGCAGATAAGTTTCCATCTCAATGTACGACGCCTGTTGTAAACTTGAAAGTCGATTTAATTGATGGTGCTATTTCTACTCTATTTGTTTCACGAAGACGCCTCAGTATTGTTTGACTCAAAACGAGTTCATCAATAGAATGTCCAAGAATTTCGGCAACGGCACTAAATAAATGCATTGCTGCACGATCTGTAATCTCCCACTTATCCAAAGCTGACAATATTCTAGGAGTAATGAAACATTTCCTTCTTATAGATGCTCCTTCTGCGCTTAGCACAGGCAAATCAATATTTTCGAAGCTCATGTCGTTATCAGATGTCCTTAGGCTGTCACTCTCCGATGATGAAAATATTGTTTGTGAGTCTATTGGAATTGATTTACGTTTTTCTTCAAGATGTCTTCGTTCACGAGTTTTTTCTGCCATCAGACGTTCCGATTTCTGCTTTTCTTTTTCAATTTCATATTGTCTGACTTCAGCCAAATATCCGGGGCACCCTTTCTCACGCTGTGACATGAGGAATCACTTGTCGTCTTCACTATGTAATCATCATGGACAAGGCATTAGTATGGGCGATATCGAAAATATCATCCAGTTTACAATTAAAGGCAATTTCTCTTTCGCGGTAAACTTTTAAAGGTTTATTTTTATTCTTTAGAAGATTTTTAGACTCATCATGCAATTGTTCCAATTTTTCAATAGAATGTTGTTCCTTTTTCACTGGAATTCGTGTTTTTGCCCAAAAACTAGACACTTCCTAGATTGTCAGAGCTGCACTTTCACGAACAGTTAATTTTACAGTACGGTGATTGTAAAAAATATATAGAAATATATTGGCCATATCAGATCACAATTAATGCAGTAGGCGGATTTAAATTTTAAATACAATAACTAATGAGACAAATGAGTCATAAGGACTTTAACATAGTTGGCTTTTATGATAATGGCATCATAAAACACAACTATGTTAACTTCTCATGACTCATACGGTTTTTATGACACCATAAATCATTCCTTTGTTTATTCGTTACACCTCATTTTTATTTATTTATTTTGTAGTTTTGAAGATAAGTTCCTGGATTTAAAAAAAAACATTTATTATTTGGGTTTTTAATAGTTTCGAAAATTGGCAATAATCTCGCTATTTGGAAAGGTAATTATCTCCTCTTGAGACCACATATTTTATTTAGTCTGAGAAAATTTTTTGAATAATTTTTCTGTTCGTTTGAATGTGAACAATCGAAAGAAAAACGTTTTTATCGAACTTGGCGCTCAAGTCGCGACCACTAAACGACCTTCGATCGACCCAATATTTTTTCTGTTTAAGGTTTTAGCATAACCTCACAATTCTAGGGGGTGTCCCGTTAGTTATATCAACACTTTTTTCCCATATAAACGTGGGCCACCCGAAGTTGATACATTCATTGTTTTCGTCTTTAATCGTGAAGACATAGGTATATCTTTTAGATTTCTTGCCAGCAAATTCGAAAGAGATGATAGTTGCACAGCTGATCCGCATCTTTTGTTTTCGGTCTTTGACAATTAGGATGCTAAGTTCCTTCTGTATATTTTTGTTTTTTATATACCAAGGTGCTCCTGTAAATTTTCATGAAGTATGTACTTTTTTCCTAAAATTTCAAAAAAATATAGGACAAATTTAGGAAAACTTCACGTTTCTCTACAAACCGTGGTTTTCCCTAAATCCTAAAAAACTGTATATGTATTAGTATATATAATATACTTTTTTCGGATAAACCAATAATTTATTTTTAAAGATCAGATTAAAAAACTATTGACGATATATTATCCTGTGCAGGCCAGTATGTCTATTGTGAAATATATTTCCTAAAATGTCCTCAGATGGAGACATCAAATTTATTTCGCGTACAAATTGACATTTGAAAAAATTATACTAATATTTTCAATTTTAGTAAAATATTGTGGTCGGTAATAGTTGGTATAATCAGTTTGTTGCAACCATGCATTTCAAAAGCTGACTAAAAATTATTAAAATTCTAAATCGGATCAAAGTACAAGAAAATCAATTGTGCGAAAGCTGATTCGTTGATCTGGCTACCAAGCTACATACAACAATCATCATTCGGTTTAAAACGTTCATCAAGCAAGTTATCCATCCAATTAGCTATTATAGGATCCAAACTATCCACCAATTACAAAATCATTGTATATTTCGTAATAACTACTATATCAAATACATATTACAATAATTAAATTTTTAGAACTTAAGGATTAAATTGAGAAGGATTAATTATGCGCAACACCTCATCCAAATATGAGTGTAATAAATAATTAATAAAAAAAATTTGAAGTTGTTACATGTTTTTTTAGACGCCACATTTATGTACATAGACGCATCTTCATAAATGTTTTCGAAAAGACCCAGGCCTGCAACTTAATTGTTTTAAACTATCGTAAAGTACTTTTACCAATATGTTTTCTAAATGAGCCATGTTTCATTCATTAGACTTCCGAATAATCAAATTTTAAATTTGTTAAGGTATGTCAAAATAACGCGTTTAAATGTTTCACGTTTCCATTAATAAATCGTTCAAGAATTGTTCTAAGATGCCAGCATGAATCAAAGCCTTTGTGTAACGAAGAAATAATACCAAATTTCAATGTTAAAGGCGATTAACGAACAATTGTCGTTCAATCATAATATGTCGTTATAGATTCGTTAAAATTTAAATATTTACTATTACCTTTACGAAAATCAAGAAAATTCTTTGACGTTGAAAGCAAGCATTAGAACCAGTTTACACTTTTCACATTATTATTTCCATTTACAGTAGATAAAAAAATTCTCCGAAGGTCGGACTCATATGCCGCTTAACACTAAAAATTCTCGACAGTATCCCCGAGATGTCAGTATGCTCAGATATATGGAGCCATCTCTAGAATTAAATGTATGGCCCTTATAGATCCATAAGACCAGGTTTTCACTTTTTACATGTGCACTTTTAGAAGGTCGCATTGAATGACCGGATATCATCAACCTCAAGTATACTCAAACATACTTAATATTGTTATCATGGTTAAGTTAGGTTAGGTTAGGTTTCAGTGGCTGCTATCGCACACTAAGGCCAGTTATGGCCCATTGTGATACTACAAGCAGTTGTTATCATGGTTGAATGAATAACATTCTTACGGGTCCCATTTGAAACGCGATATTTTAAATACGAGATATGACAAAACGCGATATTTCAAAACGCGATAATTCAAAACGCGATACGGTACAAAACGCGATATGGAACAAAACGCGACATTTCAAAATGCGATATTTCAAAACGCGATAAAGTACAAAACGCGATATGGTACAAAACGGGAGTTTAGGATAGGGGCGAGAGTATATAAGACCGGTATCAATCGGGTCGCTGCGCTCCCTTCGCTTTGCAATGGACATTCTGTACCATAACGCGTTTTGAAATATCGCATTTTGAAATATCGCGTTTTGTACCATATCGCGTTTTGAAATATCGCATTTTGTACCATATCGCGTTTTGAAATATCGCGTTTCGAGCGGATCCGCTTTCTTACACATACAGCAAATTTTAACAGAATAGATGGAAATAAAAATAGAACTTGCACACGGAATCGACACCAATAATTCTGTAATATTTTGATTATTTGAAATTTCTCTCTAGCGAGTTTCCAATTTTCTTGTAAAAACAAATTCTAGTGTGATAAATAACAAATCCAACCCTGCCATAATTTTTTTACGTAATTCTACACTTTTTGTTAAATTGTGTATCTACATTTTTGTTTTTTTGTTTATTTGTGTAGCTACACTTTTGATAAATGCTTAAAACTTCACACCGCTAATTTTATGGCTATTTACGATTGCCGTATCATCTGCGAAAGTAGACTTCATAATTTGCCAAAACGTTGGTAGGCCTGAAATGAAAATTAAATATAACGTTGGGCCAAGCACACTGCCTTGTGGAACTCTTGTTAGAATGTTTTTCTCACCCGATTTACCGGTGCGATTTGACAGATGCGACTTCATAGGTTGATAACTTTCTGGCAACTTAAGATTAATTTTGTTAAGCAGACCCTCGTGTCAAACTTTATCGAATGTTTGGGCCACATCCAAGAAGACGGCGTGATTAGGGATAATATTTCTTAGTTCCGGTTTAATATTTTGGATCATTGCTTTTCCAAATACTTTCGAGATGATTGGTAATAGGTTTATTGGTTTGTATGTCGAGACCTTGCGAGGCTTTGAGATCGTTCACTCAGGCAATTCCTTGAACCTAGCAGATTATAATTTGCATTGAATTTTTTTTTATATTAATCGAATTTGTCGCCGACTACTTTAATCGTTTTTTCAAATTAAGTAGCTGGCAAAAATTCGAATAGGACAAAGAATTTTAATGCAAAATATAATGCGCATGCGGAAATATCTACCGGTTTCAAGAATACGCGCTCGGGGGCTTTCTTTAATTGAAGTTTATGTGCAATAATAAACATTACTAGTGATTTCTTTATCTTGAATTTCTTCTCAGATCTGATTGCTACATTTTCTGTTCGTACCACTGATAATCCAAGGTTTGGAGTGAATATATTTTCAAGACGATCTGAAAGGTGATTCGGCGGTTCTAGTTCCTGAGGTTGTTTAAGATATTTAGTGGCCTTCCACAATGAATAGTTTGTGTCTGAATGGGGAAATAAGTCTATAAAACAGTTTTGCATATAATCCATTAAGTATTTTTGTAGTAAGCTTTTCAGTTTTCTTTTCACCAGGGGTGAAATGTTATAACATCACATTTTCGATACTTTATCGAAGTTTATTTCTCGTTTTCCAACTCTTTCATTTACGAATTATTTCTTTTCTATTGTTATCACAACCTAGTTCAAATGCGAACAAATTGGCTCTCTCTAATTTTGTTCTAGTATCGAAAACAAATTATTTCGTGATAGAAATGGAGTATAATTTACAATTTCACAATTTTTCAATCTAGCAACCTGGTAAATGATATAAAATGTGAACTAGTGTCACATTTTATTCTAAAGAAGTGAGACATGATCTTCGATAAAGTATCGAAAAAGTGATGTTAGCCTCTGCATGCGGTAGAGGTAAACCAATTTCATAGAATTACCACTATCTGTATGGCATCCCTCGCTGCATTTGTTCCCGCAGCTCAGTCGGTGTAGAGGGAACGGCGTGGGGATGAGGATGCCCAGATAGCAGTCTGGTTAACCGCGAACAGCTTATCAATTTGGGGGAAGCAAGAGAAAGAATAAAGCTAAACAGTAGGATTAGGGCTGATCTCGGACCCAGAAGTTGGGTGGAATAGAACAAAAAAACAAAGATTGTCAACCCTGTTGTAAAGAAGCTAATTACATTTATTTGATATGAATCTATCTTAATTTGAGTTGTTGAGGGCGATGTCAAGGTCTACAGCGCCATTTTAATGTTGTAATAAAAGTTAATTCGTTGTTGTTATAATTTTATATTGGGTTAATTTAATGTGGTATTTATATGGATAAGACTGTTTGTTAAATATTTTAGTCTTCTCTATACAAATAGTACAACATAATCTGAATTGTTGAGGGTGAATTCGAAGTGGAATGTTGTCAAAGTGAAGTTGACGTCTTGAGTTGATTGTGATATGAGACCCAAAGCAAAGTGGAAATGGGGCAGAAGCGAAATTATACTAGGGATATTTGTAAAGAGAAGTGCACCTCAATGGGTGGATCTAAATTTTGTTGTTAGTAAGAAAGGATCTTTCAAGTGTGCTTATCACAAGATTGTATACTGTGGGGGTTGCCCACTCGTTCCACAATCTCTTTCGCTTTGCCGTGCGAAATTAAGTAAACACAAGTTAAAGATCCGGGCGTTCAAATGTTAGTCGGATGATATACTTACTCACATGGATTTTTTTGTTATTACTCACCTAAGGTTCCTTTGCTTAGTCAGCTCTGTACGATTAAAATACTTGAGTTAAAGTTGCTTCTTGAGAATTTCAGCAAGAATGTTTTGTATTTAATTTAGTTTGATTTTACTGCGATAGTTCCGGTACACCGTTGTCGAGTGTCTGGATACTATCGGGACGATATTTAAAAATTGACTACCTGTAAAACTGGACTACGCTAATACCGTAGAGGTTCGTCGAGTGACGAAACCTCTAGGGGTTTACGATCCAGTTTTTCTGTTCGCGATATGCTGTCTTGTCGGACTGTGTTATATCTCTGCTCTTATTGAATTATATTTTGGTTCTTATATACTAAATATTTGTTAGTATTCTACCAACAATTCATTTTTTGAAAACTCGACAATATTACACGCGTATAATTATTGATTTTTGAAATTGCAAAATTGGAAAATATATTTCAATCATCAAAAATCGCAGGTCGATAAACGATATTTATTTTCAATACGAAAAATGCATATAACGTATATGTCGCAATAAATACCTAAGTATTTATATGTACTTGGTTTTGTTGTTGTTTTTCTATATTAATTATTGACGTACAATTAAAATGATGAGTAGCATAATTATGTAGTGTATATACTACTTGTCTTGTTGTTGTTGTTGTGCTTAAGAAAACGAAAAATTTAGTGTGTGACGTACAAAATAACTAATGTTTTGTTTTGTTGTTGCTTTTGGATTTTCTTTGACTTTATATTTTTATGTATCGCGCCGATCGCGCTTACTACGCATATTTTGTATGCATGATAAAATGTATGTATGTTATATGTGTTTTGATATATGTGATGTCGTTTATATTATCGTAACGATCTTGTATTTAATTTATGATGATGATGATTTGATTATAAGTTCGCGAGATTTGATATGAAATGGATGATGTTGTGAGTGATATCACAACAACCCATCGCACTGATGAGCCGACTATGGGCGTGTATATTTTATGACTCTTAGTGAGTCATCTTCTACCTGGCCTTCGTTATGGTAAATAACTTGGCCACTTTAGTTTTGTTAGTAATATAGTGACAGATCGGCTCCAACAGAAAGGAAAGGAACAGCCTAGGCCGTATCAGTTCCTGTCTTAAAAATACCGTTAGAGGAACAATCTGTCACTGGTTTTGGTGAGTTGTTAGTAGACCAAATTTACACTATATCCTAGTATACTTACATATATATACTCACCTTTAAAGAAAAAAAAAAAATTCTCCCGGCCGCACACTGTGATACACAACAACACATAAAAAATAACACTTACCCCACAAGTTTTGTCTTTGCACAATTTTAACTTTATTAAAACCTATTGATGCTTATACACAAAAAAACAAAAAAAAAATACACTAACACACTAATTTAAGTATTAACTAGGCAAATTACACTAAAAAAACAAAACTTTAAAAACTTGTCACCACTAAAACAAGTTAATGCTCGCCACCGCGCTAAAAAACTCATTCAAGAAAACTAAAACGACCACCCGTTGGTCTATTCCAAAAATTGACTGCCTTCCCAAAACACGCGGTTATCTTCCTCAAAAAAAAAATCATTTTTTGTTGAGAGGGGGAATTAGCATTTTTCACACAGTGATTAAAAGTGCTCTCTCAATCGACTTACATATTTTTGATGACACACCAGAAAAAAAATTATAGAAACCGCTTGTTGTAGATTTCCGACTTGTATTTATTACTTGCGGAAGCTTGTACAACAACAAATACAAATGGTTTTAATTTCTACATAGGTTGACATATTCGTAAATTTGTCTGTGCTAAATATAAACCAACAACTTGCATTCATCGTGTACTTGAAAAATAATGGCATCAAATTGCATAAACCTATTTACGCTTACTCAACTGAAGTTTATTAACAAAAATTCTATCATGAGTTATTGAAATGGCCTTGTGGTAAATAAATGTAAAAGAAAATGCGAAGAGGTAGCATGACTAATACGTGAATTAGATATAGTTGGAGATGTTATCTCCAAAGTCATGCCGATAAGAAAATAATTTTATATTTGGGATAGGTTAATAACGGAATTAAAAAGAATTCCGTTACGTTTCCAATGTGGCAATTTGCTAAACTTTTCTTGTCATACTAAGAATTATCATCATTTTGAACCTAACTGTGGAATCAAATTTGACGAAAAACCCGCTGGAAGGAAGGCAGGTGATGGTATATATATGTTCCAACCGTATTTCTATGAGGTATACTATTGTACCAATAGTAATAATTGGTTTCTGAAATGTATTGGGGATATGGGGCAAAGCAATTTGCAGCAATTGCAGAACACTGCACTCTTGATCAATTGTTGTGATGTGCTTTCGAATTTTTTGTCTGGCGTAGTTTTAGAAACGGCGTCTTGATCCATTTTCGATTGGTAAATTCACCAAAGCTACCAAATTTTTTATCTTGCTTGACATTCGACCATTCTGGCTCAAACGCTGAACGTTGGCTGATGTTTTACCTTAGTATGTATCAGCTAAAGATGCACTAAAGACTATTATTGGGCTGTTGACTTGTGATCATATTCGTATATGCCCCATAATTGATCTGCTAAATCTACACCACCCATTATTTAGCGATAGGAACTAATCGTTTCTGGGCGTGAGGTTGAATTTTTTGCCCCATCTTTCATAGTTTTTGTTATCGTGATAAAAGCATTTGTGTGACAATTTCCTAGAACCATTTCTCCTATAGTGTTTTGTTGAGCTTGAGCGGCATATATTGCTTTAACGTTGTCGTCCCTTTGAAGTTGTTCATTGCCTAATCAATACTTTGGAAATCGCTATATTTCCTACATTTTCCGTTACTAAATCTTCAATATAGTAAGTCTAGCTACAATTTTCTGGCATATCCGCTTGTGCAAAATACAGTTTTGAAAGTAAAAATATATACCGATCACGAGATATCGCTTTTCTATCACAATCAACCCTTAGAAGGCCGCACTGTGACCAATAACTTGGTAGCGCTTGTCAAACGGTTGTAACACATCACGAGCATACATACAGTTACCATTTCAATTTTTTCGGCATCTGTGTCTTGTTTATGGCCTGACTTTGGATGTGATGTTTTGAAAAAATTTTCTCGCTCGTTTGTGCATTGCCCAATATAAATATAAATTCATCGACAAACAATTATATGGACAATTTTGATAGGTGCTAATGTTTGAGGCGATTGTACAGGTTTGGTTTTGGCTAATACACATTTTTGGTGTAAAATCAGCATTTGGTGGCGACCAAACCGAATTCACCAGGCCTGAGGATGATAATGCAAACTATGCTGATTGAAGAAGATAATGTTTGCTTGTGCCTAGAACGCAAGGTATGGTCTATTTTGTTCAAAACCGCCATTATTAGCCGAAAAATTGTTAAAAGTAGTTTCACTTGAAACAGCAATCAAAAGTTGTCACTATCAGCGCTGAAGGATTCGTCATTATTTGGTGACTAGTAATTATCACTGCTGCCACAAGGTTCACTCTCCGAGTCTTCTAACATTTACCGCGGCTCTTCTTCAGTCCATTTTTTTGGCCGCATGATTCTAAAAAATAGGTTGTTGTTTTTCACGTATAACTGTTGGTAAACATGTGCACCATTAATAAATACTACTGGTAATTATTTCACTGCGAATATACTAATTTGTATTAGAAAAATATTCGTGTTTTCTATAAAAAATTTATTAAAATTACGAACACTTGTTGCCATTAGAACGTTTAACGACGTGACAATAATATTTCGAATAATATTTCTGTGGACTGAGCATCGCCATTAATTTGCCGTGTGGTTTCCAGTATAATTGCTTCATTTCTTTCATGTTGAGGAGTTTGGTGTAGTTCACCATACGACGCATACTGATATCAACTTGCAATAAGTCCTTATAAGTGGCCATATTCTTGGCAGTTGAAACACTGTATTGGCCCGAACCTTTTCTGGTTCTTCAACAGTTATGCCTCTGTGTATGAGGTACTTTACTTTATATATTGGATGAATTTTTCCTTTTTTCAAAATGCTTTTAAAAGGATCCAGTTGAATTTTGACCAATAGTTGCGGAGGCTTCAAGTGGTTTATGATCCTATATTTATTCTGTATCTTAAATTCATCTTCAACAAGCACGGCGTGGATTTAGGTTGTTTCAACTTGGATATCGATGCTTTTAGTAACGACTAAAAGACGCTTCAAAAGTCGTTGAATTTTTGCTTCGTGTTTTTTGCCACGAAGTAAATTTATTACGTGAAATGTTTTTCCTTTCGTCAGCATGCTTGATCTGAGTTCTTCCACCGTCTTGTGTGTAGCGGTTTGATGCTAGCATATATTGTAGGTGACTTGTATTTTCGATTAGCCTATTCTTGAATATTTGATTTCTTACTTGTCAGTAGTTTTTCATTTTTTGAGTTATCCCTTTTCAGGTTTACAGTAATATAGCGATGTTAACTTGAGTCATGTGCACATTACATTTACTGCTCACTTTAAAGCCAGTGTCGCTACTGTGGTTTCGAGGAGTATATCCATCGGGTCATCTACCACTACTGGCTTGATATTCAACATACTTGCTGGACAGTACTTGCAGCGGACGGATTTATAGGCAACCTAGTCACCATATACTAACCAGTTGCAATTGCAAAATCACAGTTAATAGTTCACAATACCAACGAAAAATACCAATTTTAGGAAAAGAAATCATCTCTGGGCAAAATATAACAAGTTTTCAAAAATGTTATTCAGTTCGACTCTGTTCGATAACTAAAATGAGCTTTGAAGGCTAAACGGGCCAAAATTCAACAGGACAGGGTTCATAAGTTGGTGAATTATATGCCACGCCATTAGTAACAAGTCATTATCAACCAAGGTGCTAATACGAACTATTCAAGTAGTAATTATTTTAAAAAATATTTAATTGTCATAAAAATAGTTGTGGTCTATAATAATATCCCAAAAAAAATTTCTGCAATAAATTATTGCTATAAATTTTCTTCTAGGTTGACCTAACTCTCATCGTTTAATTGTTTTGTGAAATAAATAAATGTTTACTACATTAATTAAAATATCAGTTTTTAATGTGGTCTTATAATTATTTCGTACAGTGTAGATCTAAACACAAATTTTGAAAATATCACATTAATATTACTCAAAAAGCACAACATTACAATTTTAATATATTGAATTTTTTATATTGCGATTTAACTGCAATCCGAGTCGAATGGTCAAATCTTTTAATAGATGCTTGTTTTCGGTTTTAAAATAGGCGGCTAAACAAGATGTCGTAATGTTCATTGCTCTATAAAATTAAAAGGAATTATTAAAAACGCACATAAGATAACTTCTTTAGAATTCTTACTTTAGAAATAAATGTTTCTGTACCCTGTTACGATATCGGAACGGGCGATCTTCAATCAGGTACATGCAATCACGTAACGATTCACTTTGCTTACCCACATACGTCAAAAGACCATCGGAAACACAATCTATAAAAAAATTAACACCAATTAGTTTACTACCACAATATTTTTGTTTACATAATTATGTACATACGATCAACTATTTTAGCACCATCTTTGTCACACACTAAATCTATTATCGATATCATTATTGTAGTCGTGATATTAGTTTCCGTACCCAATTGAACGATACTTGGTTCCGATCTACACCCAGTTGGCCCGCCTCTAAACAAATTTGCACATGAATACACTTGTTTAAAAATTGGACAGTATTTTGCAACAAATTCCTCGGAAGTGCTTTCATTCCCTTTAATAGACTTGGTGGTATTAATTATTACTTGTGTGACGTCAAAATTTAATACACCGCCAATACATTTATTAACCGCTGCCTGTTCTTTCTGGTTAAATAAAAATGCACAAAAAATGAAACACACTTAATAAATCCAATGAATTGTTAAACTTACTCGAATTTCGGAACTACAATTCTCGTAAAACACATCGTTCTCGATTGTGTACACAGATGTGGCAAAATATATTAAAAATATAAGAAACGGTTTCATTCTGCTATATATTGAGATGTTAACTCTTTAAATCACTGTATAATACTGATGACATAGTTTAGAGGAAGTTTCACTGCTATTCGCCTCGTAAGCTTGACCTAATCCAATGTGAGTGGCAATGACCTAATCGATTTACATATATACTCTTATAGTGTTATGGTATTGATATCAAACAACTAAAATTTTGTTATGTTTACGCAAAGGTTTTTGACACTTGGTACAAGAAAAAAATTCGCTGGTCTCTACCATTGGTTTGATTTAAATAAACATTTTTTGGTGTTTCTTTTGTGTTATTGACACAAATACAAATCAAAATTTTTTAAATCTGTCGCTGGTTATTAATTACTATCACAATACTAATTTACTATTAAATAAAGACAACTTTTAAAATTTCTATCGGATTCAAATCATCATGAAATTATATGAATTGTATTAAAAATTACCGAAGTACGAGGGCAGTTCAGTAATTTCGTCAAATCTGTATGAAATACCGTTAACAAAATATTTTTCTTTTTCATAATAATCTCCAGCCTTTATTTCATTGAACCCACAATCTCGTATTCTGGATCACAGTGACAATTTCACGTTTCATACTCGGTGAGTTTCCTGTAAATAAATTTAACCGGATCGTTCTCACTCATTTCTAAAGTTAGCTTAAAAGTTGCCACTTGATTTTTTTTTTATTCCATAGCCAACATTCATTATACTTAATTTGGAAATTGCAATTCGCCTGTCAACATGGTCAGTCAAAACACTCACAGAAATAAAATGAATCGTTTGATTTGCTTAAATTATTTTTTCGGTAGAATAAATAGAGAATAAAAACTATCACCAATTATTTTATATAAATCTACCGAACTTATTGAACCTCCCTCGTACGAAACAGCTTTTGTTTATATTGACACTAAGAGGTTTATCTTTTATTTTATTGTTATGCGTAAATAACGTAAACTTTCTTTCATTGCAAATAGAGTTGGTATTTCAAAATGACTGTTCATAATAATTTGGGAGCTTACGCCGTAAAGAGGCCATCATGACCATCGACGTCAAGCTACCGTTGTACGGGTTAGTACAGTTTTGTGTGATCGCCAAATCAAATTGAATTGTAAAATGGAAGCAAGCAGGATAATTCCTTCGGCATGCCAGTATACCTTCTCCAACAGCATATCCTTTCCAGCAGTTCTGGGATTCACCTATCATTCAATGAATTTATAAATCTTAAAAATAGCCTCATTTTTTTATTAAGGCTGTATGGTACTCAGAAAAAAAATCTGTTTTGATGTCGATATTTAAATGCCCAAGATTGTGTCCAAACTAAACATTTTTTTCGTCTTTTTCCTCTAAACGATATAATATTATATACATATGTACTTGTTTTTTTTTTTATTTTGTTACTGCTGTACTCTTTGTGTATTGTATTGATCACTATGAAGCTCTGATAGTAGTAGTTTTGCATAGATATACGGAACGAAATTTTATGATTGGAATTGAATACGAGAAATTGAAAGCGAAACAATTGCAAGAAAATTATTCAAATTTCGTTTAGAAGTAAAATATATTTTAAACAATGGCGTTTGGCTTTTATATATATATTTATGATATTTTAAATCACCATATGAAATTTTAAATTTGTTTTCAATTTTGTCAAACAGTCGCACAGTAAAGTTTACTGTTTATAATAATAGTAATATATGATCTAACTCTGATAATGTAGCGGTTATATGTGAGATTTGTCGTAGCTGTGGAATAAAAACAGCAATATCAAAATGTTCTTGATTATGATTAAAATAAGTTAGTATATTGTGAGCTATTTTCTATCCAAATTAGTTGTTAATCCTTCTATGGTTGAATTTAAAACAAGGCAAGTTTGAATGGGATGCAATGAAATTGAATCAGCGTGACCTTTACAAATAGAACGAAGTACCTGGGTTTCATTTATGATAGAAAGTTAAACTAGACACCTGTAAGTTATTAATAAGCTGGACTAGTAATAATAAATAAGTAATACACATTTGTACAAAGCAGCTCTAATACTACCGACTACTCCTCAAAACATGTTTTGATGAGAGATTTGGAACTCATATTTGGCCGAATTACAATAGAGAATTACGCTAGAATAGACAGCAAAAATTCACGGTAGCATATTCTTATTTCAAATCGTATCATCATAAACTCTCTCGATGAATTTAGACAATATGATTAAAATATGAAAATTAAATTAGGGCCCGGTTATTTGAATTGGACATAACAACCAATTTAACTTCAGAAGGTTTTATAATAAGATAATTATTCAAAAGCCAACTGTGTTGACAGAATATGCTTGCTACAGAGATTGCCAAAGATCGCTTTGCTCATTATTGTATTGCTCAGTAAGTTTTTTAAAGTACATCGAGTTACCGTCATTAGTGATGAGATAAGAGTAACTGCACTTACCATATTTTCCACTTTGTCATGTGGCTTTTTAAATATTTTCTTTAAAAATAATTCAAGAAACATTGTATCAACTATAATAGATTTGTATTAAAGCAGCACTCATTGTGAACTTCAAATCTAATTTAAAACGAGGTGCATGGTTAAAAGTCCTTAAAATTTAAATGTCTTGACAAACCTGGATTTACTTTTATTTTATTTACTCTATATGTGCTGTGTTTGTTTAATTAAACACAGCAACCAATTCAATGTAACGGAAACGGGTTGACCGATCCACCAAGTAGGCCCTCCTAAAAGTTCGGCTTAAAAAAGTGCACATCGGATCAAAATTTAAGTATTAGCAACATACAGTCAGTACGAAAATGGTCATACACACTGATTTTTGAGAAAAATTTACAAAATATAAGGATTATAGAACTTAAAGGGTATGAGAAATAGTTCGTGATCTTTTGCCCGGTATATGGCTTTAAACTCATATATTTCAGTAACCATTGATCGTATCGGGCAAATCTTATCGGTAAAGTGGAAAAAAAGTTACAATATTTTAAACATGGAGATAAATAATGAAAAAATCGATATATTTTGCAATTTTATTACTACAAAGATAAATACGCGGCTCAGTCTTGCGAAAAAATTTGTGCAAGTGCTTTATTAAAATCAGCAGCATAGAAATGGTTTACGCGCTTTTGTTCTGGAAACGTGGATGTCAAAGATACACCTCGCTCTGGTCGACCAACCACTGGAAAAGTCGATGAAATCATGTAGAAAATTGAAGAAGACCGGCATATAAGCAGCCATGCAATTGGTCAAGAACTAAATGGTGATCACAAATCAGTTTTAAACCATTTGAAAATGGCTGGATACAAAAAAAAACTTGACGTTTGGGAACCACATCAATTATCAGTTAAAGAGTTAATGGACCGGATCAGCAGAAAGAGCGTTGTGGCCCGGCAGAAACTGAGAGAGATCGGCTGGGAAATTTTGATGCACCCACCATTTAGTCCTGACCTTGCCCCATCGGACTACCATTTGTTCAGGTCCATGCAGAAACATCTTAATGGTTTTACATTAAATTCAAAAGAGGCCTGCGAAAATGAATTATCTCGTTTTTTCACCTCAAACCACAGAAGTTCTACAGGGATGGGATCATGGTTCTATCAGAAAAATGGCAAAAGGTCATCGATCAAAATGGCACATATTTGGTTTAATAAAGTTCATTTGAAATAATAAAATTCTCAAATAATAAAATTCTTTGTTGTTTAAATCATTGTTTCAATGTCACCCAAAAAATGCCACGTCTTTTGTCATCATTTTTTGTATGAAGCGATCAAAAAATTTAGTAGACGGCATATTGGAAAAGAAGAAACGTCGAAGCCGTTCACTATGGCACATTTCAAAACAGGATGTAATAAAACAGGACATCACAAAACAGTACATGGTACTGTAACAGGCGGAAGGCCTCCATTTTGGATTACCTAACGCTGCTAACAGAATTATCGGTTCGATAACATTACACGATCGCGGTTCGGTTTGCCGACTGCTCAGCCTGGGGTGGGTTTAAACAGAATGTAATATGAACCGATATAAATGAACCGCATAATAACGTAAATTTTCGGCAACCAACTTATTTACCACTGAAATGATACTTACATCAACCTAAGTTCCCATATTTAAAGCTCACACTATTCCATATTATAAATTCGCGCCATATTGTTTAAAAGAAACGCAAAATTACCATCTTTACAAAAAGATAAATTACAAAAATTTTATTTAAAGAAAAAAAACAAAATTCGAAGAAAATTAAGAAAAATTAAAGCAAGCCACAAAAACTACTAATGATTTAATAAACTATGGCTAACTAAATATAATTGGTAATAAATACTAACACTAATAATACGCATGCGCAAAAAGCTACTAACTAATAGATACATATTATAATCAATTAACATACTAAATACTATAATATTAATTAAATAAATTAAGAAAATCAACATAATATGAAAGATATAACGAGAAAATAATATAGTATTAATAATCGTCGACTCACACAAAAATATCCATTGGCTGCCACCATGTTGATCAGTAGAAATTTGATGAATGAATTCGAATTTCTTTATTACGCACGTTCTATTCCACCAGCAGGTTGTTAATTTCGGTAATATTTACGGTAGTATTTGTAATTGGATAAGTTATATTTTTATTAGCAATAAGCTAAAATTTTATTAATTCGGCGTTTAATTATATTTCGTATGATTAATATATACTATTATGATTAATTATATTAGGTTTTGACAGCATTCGAGATGTTAAATAGTTTCATGTATTATGAGGTTTCATTTATTAATCTTTTGTCGTTTGCATTTTCGTTGACGGACCACGATTCACATAAACAGTCTGTCCATTTTGCAATTTTTTCCGCGCACAGGATTTTTTTATATTATTTTATTGGCGAGATACACATTATAATTTTACTTAAATTTATTTTTTTTTTCAAAATTTAAGTTCACAATTTTTATTTATAACTAATAATTGTTTGGTTTAATACAGTTTGAAATAGCTAGCTTTAACATGGATAACTTAAGAATTTTTTTTTATCATGCACATTTGCTATTAAACAATATGTCCGGCACTAAGAGTTTCATTGCCAATAATATGACTTACAATGTTATCAATGATGATGTTCATAAATTACACTGAACATTTTTCCACCAGATTACACAATTCGCATGAGTTAATTAATATATAAAAATGATTCTTTAAACTATAATTCTTGCGAATCAATCTAGTATTATTTTTTTTTTTGTCACATCACAATTATTTAATTTATTTATTTATTTTTCTTTTTGTTGTGTCACTTTATAAAGAATTGAGTATTACTGTCGATTATAACCAATCTTTTCGTCATCCCAAAAAGCTCGTCTTTTATATCATTTTCAAAAACAATAAAACTACCACGACATAGGCATATTAAAAACGATCTCGTTTTCTTGCTTCGTTAATATGTTTACATGACAATTCAACAAAAGGGGAATTTTTGTGAAGTACTAGAACAATTGCAGTTCAACCCATTCGCGGTCGCGTTCTATAATTTGAGGAGGCCTTACAGTACGGAACAGGACCGATAAAAACAGTTCATCACAAAACAGTACATGGTACACTAAAGTACATTTTAACTGAACGTTAAGCTGGAGGATTTTTTCAGCTTGATTTGTTAAATATTTTTTATTGAATACGTTTAGTAATTAGGATATTATCAAGTGGATATTTGCCTTCACCTAGAGTAATTAGACAGTATACTATATAGAATTCTAATTGCTTTAAGTTATAATAAAATATCCCTTCACCTAACAATACATAACAATATTTTTATTTAAATCGCTAATACTTGATCGTTGCAAAATAGATCAAAAATTAAAATGAATATATAAATAAATATATCCCTTTTTAACCAAATAAAATAGCTCAATTTAAGTCCAAACCACACAAATGTGTGAGTAAAAACCATAATATGTAATGGCGTTTTTGACAAAAAATTTCGCTTGATTTGAAGTACAACCAACACAATTGTGTGTATAGTAATAGTTTTTTTTCGGGCGAAAATAAGTTTGACAGGAATGCACAAATGTGTATGTTGGTTCAAAAATATACAAAAATAAATTTTGACATGGTACTTTTCCGTACCCACACAACTAGTTATTAAAACCGTAAAATTGACTATTAACTATTTTGTGGTGTTCTCTTTTAATATGTACTGTTTTGCGATTTACTCTTCCGTACCATGTACTTTAGTGTACCATGTACTGTTTTGTGATGTACTGTTTTAATCGGTCCTGTTCCGTACCATGTACTCTACTGTACCATGTACTGTTTTATGATGTACTGTTTTAATCGGTCCTGTTTCGTACCATGTACTGTAGCGTACCATGTACTGTTTTGTGATATCCTGTTTTGTGACATCCTGTTTTAGCACATCCTGTTGTGAAATGTGTCGTTTCGTATGAGACCCAAGAAACTTCAAAATATGCTATATACATGCTATTTAGTTCTGCCGACAAAGCTTGTATTCATAGCATGCAGATAGCATATAGATATTACTGCGAGTCTCCAATTGTCATTTAATCGAAATTTTCTGGCATAACAAGATAGCAATAGCAGATGGAGAGTCCTTGTTAGATTAAATAATTTTACAAATAAACAAATCCAAAAATACAAAGTAAAAAAGTCATTTACCGTTTGTAATAAAAAACAAAAAAATAAAAAAAAATTTGCAATGAAAATTATCATACACTTACAGTATTTTATATTTTAATATCGAGTTGCTCCTCCTTTATATTTATAACCTCTTTCATATTGAATACAGGCGTATACAAACTAAAATGTGACGATTGCGAGGCGTTCGGCCGGTGTTAGAAAGGAAACTACGAACGAAGAACGCCAAATAGTAATTAATATGAAACGTACTGGGAAATCTATGTGCGAAATTGGAAAATCAGTTGACAGAATTCATTCTATAGGGGCCCAAATAATATACAGATTCAACATCATACAATCGGCTGAACACGGGCAGCAAACATGGATATCTTGCCATTAATTTCGATGGTTAATTCCAAAAAAAATAATTGAATTTGCAGAAAAATAAAAAAAGACTTCAACTTCTGGAAGACGTTTGTTTTTACGGATGAAAGTAAATCAACATTTTCAGAGCCGATGGAAAAGGTAAAACTTGGAGAAAACAGCGCTTTAGCCCAAAACATGTCATCCCAACTATTAAACATGATGGTCGTACGGTTATGCTATGGGGTATAAATATAGATATATTACTAATCGGATTTTTGCCGCTACATTTGGTTAATGTCTCTACTAGTCACATGTAGATAGAGGCATATTTGTGCGAGAGTGTTTTTTTCTAGCAACATAAAACCCGAACAATTTAATTCTTGTTGTTTTTTCTCGACAAAAATTGCATTTGTATTGTGTTTCAACTTTTTATTACATAAACAAATATTATTTTGAAATGTTACGACTGCTATTTCACTTACTCTTATTACATACAATTGTACAGGCTCTGATTGTACCATCAGTATATAACAAAATAAATTCAAGGTTGAATTATCATTGAATGAAGTAACCTTAGAAACAAATTTCGAAAAATATCAACCAAAAAATATTTTGATACTTAAGGTGTTCTACAAAATTCTTTGACATATAAAAAGTCCAAAATATGTCATTTATTATCCTGGAATCGCTAACAACACAAGAACGCGTTTTGATTGTCCAAATTTATTTCGTTCAAAAACAACAACATTCCGTAAATTACGTGAGAGTTTTGGTCGATATGGACGTAATACTGAACGTGAAATTGGCAAAATTATGGTTTGTTTTGAAAAAACTGGTTCAGTCGAAGGTCGTAGACCGTGCTTGTCCATCCAGTTCCTACTCCTGATGCAGTGCCAGCTGTATGTGAAAGTGTTTGTAACACAAGCCCATCAACCAGGCATTGTTCACAAGAACTAAACATTTCACGAACCACATTACGACTCATTTTGCATGTTGATCTTCACTTGCATCCATACAAAATTCAACTAACTCAAAAATTAAGGCCATTAGACCAATTAAATTGTCGTCGTTTTGGATGCTTGAACGAAACGAAGGTTTTTAATCAAAAATTCTCTTTAGCGATGAAGCAAATGAGCTTCATTTTAATGGGTATATGTCAATAAGCAAAATTGTCGAATTTGAGGAGAGGAAATTGTGAAGCCCCTTGGCTACCACGAAGCCCGTATTTAACACCACTTGATTATTTTTTGTGGGGTTATTTGAAAGATAAGGTGTATGCTAATCATCCACTAACAATTCAACAACTTAAAAAATAAAAACAGCATTCGAGCTGAAATTGAGGTCATTGACCCGCTTTTATTGGAAAAGGTCATCGAAAAATTTGATGTTTGGATGCAGGGCTGTAGACGAAGCCGTGGTGGGCATATGAACGATATTGTTTTTCATACATAAATGGTATTCATGGTGGTTACCTTGCCTTATCAATAAAAAGTTGGGCAACTGCATTCTATAAAGAAGTATGACCCACCGACGTAATGTGAGGGTTGCACCTTTCTTGATATTGACTTTGAATTTGTACAAGACCTAGTTTGGTCGGTACAGCTGTTTTATATATTGAAAGTATTTTAAAAATCAGGTATTCCAATTTAAATATGGTACCGGCTAAACTCACAAATTAATTTTATATTTAATTTTTTAAATAAATTTACTTTAAATTTTAAAAATTAAATGTTAATTTTGAAATATAAAAAAAAATCGAAAATACATAAATTATTTAAAAAGTAACAGTGTCTTATAAACAACACAAAAATATTTCATTTACAATGGTTAGTTTGAATAACCAAAGACACGTGACATGCAGGTGCAGTAAAGCAATACACACAATAATACTACTACCATATCTTCCCGGTTACACACATTTTGGGAAAAATCGATATACAAAAATTGAAAATGACGATTCAAATATTTATATATTATATACAGATATAATATATGTATATATATACAATATAAGGCATTAAACGCAAATGTTTTACAGAACGTCATTTTTCTTAAATTATATAACACTATTTATGATTAATTATAGAATTATCACAATTTGAATCTGTTATGTAAACAAAAATTTAACAATATTCATCTGTCTTCTTATATAAAACCGCCAAACGATAAGTTTCTAATTGTGTCTCCGCTAATTTATATGAATCTTTCATTGAGCCACCTATTGAGAAATTTAGCAACTGATTTTCAGTCGAAATATTTATCAATGACAAAATATCTTATCGTTTTTAATCGTTTAGTTTAATGATATTGATCGATTTTTAATTATATCTTTGTTATTTTAATGTTAATCTTTATAATCATGAATTAATCCCTCGAAAATATCATTCTGTACATGTCAATATAAAAAACAAACAAAATTTAGTGGAAAAAAATAGAATAAAACGATTTGTAAGATATCAACATTTTTAGAAAATTCGCCAACTTTAAATAATAATTGCGGATCAAATATACGGAATTTTAAAATAATCATGTATTAATCCCTCAAAAATATCTTTAGCTTTGCGTTAAAACAAAAATTATGCCATTAGCTAAATTTTTGTAGCCACTAGGTGATTTGCGCGTAACCCTTATTTTGATAAAATGAGTACCATACAGCCTTAAATTATTACAACTGAATACAAATCATCTAGTAATTTGTGTTTCTTAATTTAGTCACTTGTAAATGAGAAGAAGCCCACTGGCCAGCTCCATTAATAGGTTATTTACTGAAGTAGACTTACGTCTGTTGTCCTTAATCCATTAAATCAATTGGTTTCGTTCTCTGCAATCGTCTTACTGCATGTGAAGTCCATGAATTACTGCAAGTTTTTTTATTTCTTCTTAAACCGTCGGGATATTTAGGTCCCTATGAAGGTCGTTATTCCTAATGCACCACGGAGTATTAAGCACTTTGTTTTGAAAAGTTTAATATTTATAAGTTATTATTTGGGTGTTGGTTTTCTTTGTACAGCCCAGAGCTGTATTCCGTAAGTCCATACAGGCTTTAGCACCTCTTAATATAATAGCAATTTATTTTCGGTTGACAATTCCGAATTTTTCCCGAGCAGACAATAAATTTTTCGATATTTCATATTAAGCTCATCTTTCTTCTTTTTAACGTGCTCTTTCCATCTGAGCATGGTATCTAAGGTCGCCCCTAGATATTTAGCCTTATTTGCATACGGAATCTGCTGACCGTTAATGATTACAGGTTTATAACTGACTTTTAGATTGGTGAAATTCACATGCGTCGATTTCAATTCATTGATCCCGATACGCCACATTTTTGTCCATTTTATGATTTTCTCACATGCTTCTTGAAGTTTCGTTGTCGATTCCTCGATAGTGTCTCCTACTGAGAGAATTGCAGTGTCATCAGCAAATGTTGCAAGGGTAACATCGTGTAATTGAGGTAAATCTCTGTTGTAGAGCATCTATTCTATAAGGTCTAATCTATAAGGTCTAGGATTTTGTTAGGGCTTGCCAGTACAGTTTCAGTATTGGCCAGCTGCAAATAATTCTTTGCCTTTTGGAGAGGTTAATTTTGAACTCCACAAGGTATTTTTTGCATTAAAGTCACCTCCAATATTGAAGTTACTTCCTAATTTCTTGAACAAGTTAATGTAGTATTCTTTCTTTAGGTTATACCGTGGGGGGTTTATATTGCAGATATATTACAGGTGTTTTGATGACCAAATTTAATCGTCACGGTGGTTACTTGCATGGATTCTTTTTCCATTTTCAATTCTTCATGATGATTGATATTATCACTAATAATTATAGGTGACCCTCCTCTTGCTCGTTCTGCAAGATATGTGGCATGGTGACAAGTATATCTCCGGATTATTACATAGGAGCTGCTGGTAAGATGTGTATCTGATATTAATCATATATCAATTTTCTCGGTATTTAAAAATACATAGTACTAATTCTTCTAAGTGTTGTGTTAATCCGTTTGCATTCCATATAGCTATTCTTTTATGGGTAGTTTGATGTCTGGTTTCTGCTCCGGAATTATGAATTGAACTATGTATTGCAGAGATTATTTATTTTTAGGTATTTTGGAACTTGGTGTTTCCAGCAGATTGAGTCGATTCACAATTAACTTATTTAATTTATTCTGATCCTCAAGGCTCTTTAAAATTGGTTGGACAGTGTTTTGACTGTGGTTTGTGCTTTGACAGTATTGGTCTCATTTTCTTTCGAATTTGAAAAGGCTTGTGCATATGTATAATTCTCCCTACGCATAGATGCTTCGTTCCTTGCTCGTTCCTTGTTTGGATGATTTAGATGGGGTTTGCGTGCCTGATCCCTCATTTTCTGTAGCTGCTTGACAACCTCACATCCTCAGTACTGCACACTACAACTTATACATTTTGCTGGTTTTTCTTTAGACAGTTTGCAAGTTTTTGTTGGGTGCTTTCCAGCACATTTCACACTTCTTGGTTCGCGCGCACATAATCGTTGCGTATGCTTATAGCCTCGGCATTTTTTACAATGTATTATTCTTGCACTGCCCTTTATAACAGCTTCGATCTCTACTCGCATGTGGAGTATGCCAGTTATATTGTAAATTTTTTTTATTTGCTTGGATTTATCAAATGTTAGCATGAACAGGGGAAGCCCTCTTTTTGAAACGGCTTCTAGTCGGTTCTCTCTTTTTTAATAATGTTCACGGCATCAAGGATTTTAAATCCTTTATTTTCTAGATCCTTCATTATTCAATTTCTTTCACAAATTGGATGTCGGCCTCTATTGCCATGATCTAGATGGGACGATCGTTTTTATTTTCAATACTGATATTTTTCCGTATTCAGCTTCTGACAAGTTTCTATATGCGTTTGGATTTGAAGTGTTAATCTTCCATACATTATTGTTCAGAGCAGTAATTTTATATTCTTGTTCCGTAACAGTACTCATTACACTTTGGATTTCTGGGTCTCGTACTATAAAAATCAGTGGTGGGGCTCTTTATATTTTGCTGTGCTTCATTTTGTTGAGCTAGTTACCGTTCAGGTGATTTGTCTACTTCGTGAGGACTCAGTGACATTTATTGGTTGTTGTTCTAGAACTAATTGTTTCTTGATATTTAACTGTTTTCTAGAACCTTTTTTGAAGTTGATGGTTAAGTTTCTGTCATTTCTGGTGAGTGATGAGCTTTCCTTTTCTTACATGATCTTTTACTCCGTTTCAACATCCAATTTGATTCTCTTTTTAATTCTTCTTCATCCGTATGGAATGGATTAATGTCATCATCGATTGCAGGGCTAGGTGTCGTTCCAAGTTCTGCACGTGTTTCAACTGCACTTTTGAGTTATTCATTCTCCTTCTTTAAAATTTTAAATTCTTCTTTCAATTTAGTTGTAAATTCCTTTATTTCTCTTAGTTGTTCACGGAGTTCGACATTTGCCTTCTCGTACTGAAATATATTTTCAGTTGAAGATCTTGGTGGTCTTGGTAATTTGGAACATCGTCCAAATGGGTTAAATAATGATTGGCCCACCCCAGAATCTATTGGGCCTGCCTCCGAAGAGTCTCCGAAGAGTGTGGATTTGTCAGCATATCTCCTGCTGTACCACCTGGGGTATTACATTCCGTATTTGTTGTACTCATTGTTTGGTTTAGCCAATTTATACCACTGGCATTTTGTCCCCGTTAGCACTTTGCTAGTGCCGACTATCGCGGCTATCTTGGTGTTACCAAGGTGTACACAGAGATAGCTGAGTACCTTAAGCTGTGCTGTTAAGCGTTATATACTTGAACTTTTAGTACTATTTTAAATCATTATATTTAGCTGAAAACAAAACCAAAAACATCATTGCGCTTTGTAACACTTAGGAAATAGTTTGAAGCACAACCTTTGGTTTTGGGAGATAAGAAGAAAATGAATCATTATAGTCTTACTGGATATCGAAATATGCAATTTGACAAATTGAAAAAATTCCATTACCTCCAAGAACTTTTACGCGGCGAAGCGGCCTCACTAGTATGCCATCTTGGAGTAACTAAAATCATCTTGTTTGGTATTAATCTTTGCAATGTATTCTGGGACTTTGTCACGTCCTAGCTAACGCATAGTAGCCAACTCAATGACGTATGGCTACAAGTCCAATTTACGTACAGTAGACCCATTTGCACATTGCATAGGTGCATCCTAGGTTTTAATTTATCCGCCATAATGTTTGTTCTGCTCTTAGTATGAACTACTTCGTAGTTTCCCAGTTCACATCTCCATCGTAGGAGCTTGTGTTGGGGTGTAAATAAAATTACTTTAAGTTCTTTATCTGTAGCTAAAATTATTTTGAGCTTTAAATAACCTTTACAGTCAGTATCTTCGATGTTGAGATTTCTATCGTTCTTCAGATATTTAGATATCGGTTCGAAGTTTTGGTGTAATCCTTTATGAAAACCCGAAATTCCCAGAAATCGTTAAGGGTTTTCGATGATGGTCAGTCTAATATTTTATGGATTTTATCTGCATTAGGTTTAACGCCATCTTACGTAATTATACGGCCAAAAAAATTCACATATATTTAATTGAATTTTAAGATTATAAAATGAGATAGTCTTTTGAGTACCATATTAAGATTTTGAATATAGTTTCCTAAATTGTGTCCGACACGCTAGAAGCATGGTGGGACCGTTTCTTTAGCCGAAAGAAATAGGGAAGGAAGTTTAATCTTCGGAGTTCAAGCTTCCTGACACTCGTGTGAGTAGTCGTTAACCACAGGGAATGGCAACGGTTCCTCAGCCTCGTGTGTAACCTCAAGGTTATTTATAGCTTTTTTATTAAAAATGTTTTTTGGATCTCATTTAGATATCCGCATTCATGTTGATGAGCTTTTACTTCACTAAGTCAGTTTTTCCTTCGTTTATTGGATTAAAATTACTGTGAATCTTTGAATCATGAACGGTTTACTTTACGAGGCATATGTTTTTGTAACCTAGGTTGGTAATTAATTTAGTTAGATTGTTTTCTTGAGTTATTGGAATTTCGCAGCTTGAGCGTACCCAAAAAACTGTTTTCTCAAACTCGAAATAAAAGCGGATACGAACGAATATTACTCGTTCTGCTAGTAGCAATATATTTGATCATGCTTTATCTAGCTTTCGAAATATTAAAAATGTTTACAATTCTAACATCTATTCAAACATTAACGATCACAATTTTCGTTACACAAACTTTTGCTACGCAGCTAAGTACATTGAGAAAACTTTCAGTGAAAAAAATTGTTAACTTTGATAAATTCGATGATGGGTTTAAAAACTTTCTACTTTCAATGCCCTGATGTACATGTGCCTTGATGTACATGATCCTAACAGCACTTTACAATTAATTGTAAAGAAATAGAATGACCTAAATAATAAGTAAACTAATACAATAAGTATCAAAGCTAAATTAAAAATACTATATTCCCTTGGATTACATATTCGGCAAATAATTCGTGAGAAAAACATAGTGTTAAAAAGTTGTAAACTGAATCCCAATAACACTGATCTTAAAACTGAACTAGAACGCCTAAGTAAGTTACTAAATTCAAAAAAATATTTCGCTAGGAATCGTTATTTTAATCCAATGTTTCTTGATTTAAACCAAAGAGATCTATGGAAAAATATTAATTTGTTTCTTAATAAAAATCACAAAACAGGTCAGTTTGATTCAATATTATTTAACGGACGGCTTTATAATACTAGTGATATAGTTAACCTTTTCAATGACTATTTTATTGCAAAGCTTGTTTTGTGACTTAATTGAAAAAAATTGAAAAAAAAACATTTTATTGAGATTACTTGGTAATTATTTTCTAAAGAAATGTAAAAAAAAACCTGACAATTTATGAACAAACTTACTCGAAAAAGCCATCACTTAAATGGTTAATGATAGTAAAGGTTGTAGGCCAGACAAAATTAATAACTATGTGGTTAAAGGTAGAGCAAATTTTTTCTCAAACCGTGTGTCAGAAATCTTAATGAATGTTTATTAACTATTTATCCTAATTGCTTAAAGGATGCGAAAGTTGTTCCCGTTTTTAAAAATGGTGACAGTTTATCAATTAATAATTATAGACCTATCTCAACTTTATCAGTATTTGACAAGATTTTTGAAAAATTACTCTTCTCCTAATTGGTAAATTTTCTTGTTTCAAATGTCTTTTCTACTCACATCAATATAGCTTTAGATAGGGAGCTGGTCCGGAATTAGCTCTTGTTGAAATTTTTAATATGATTTTTACAGCTTTTGACAACAAAAAGTATGTTGGAGCGCTTTCCTTAGACTTATAGAAAGGATTTTGATTGTATTGATCATGAATTGCTACCTAGCCAATTATTTTATGGTATACGAGGTGTTCCTTATAACTTGCTGAGAAGCTATTTATCAAATAGGAAACAGTATGTCATCAAATGTGTCATCTAGTATGGATATCAAATGTGGTAGTCCGCAAGGCAGTGTTATGGGACCACTTTTATTCTTCATTTTCATTAATGATATTTCTTATTTACCATTACATGGCAAAATTAAGATTAATTAAAACTTATAGATTTTTGCAGATGATATGGCTTTGTTCTATGAACCCTTTGTTGGACAGCGAAGTACCTGTAAATGAATGAATCTACATATTACTTATTTATCACGTAAATATATTAATGCATTATCCTTACCTACCCTCATCCTAAGAATTAACCTCGAGTAAGACCCGAGTACTAGGTCTATCCCACCTTAACGAAAAAGTAATCAATGAACCTAAAAAGTAAATTTAATTAGAATTAGTATGATTATTAATTATTTAACTTTAAATACTTAGCTTTAAATTTGTATTCATAGCATATGTGCTGTTGAACGAACTCCATAACATTATTTGACATTTGCAGAGAAATTGTACTAAAAAATGTATGTCTGTATTATCGTTATAAGTTTGTTAAACTTTATCATTATAAGTGTCATCTAGGGAGTAATAGTAATATTAAACAGTGTAAAAACCATTGTAACATTTTGAGTAAACTCCGTACTGGTTTGAAACTATGCTGCAATATTGAGCAAACTATTTTTTTTTTGAATTTCGTTTATTTTAGCCGCGAATGTGAAATTACCAATTAGCAATCGACAACAAACATATGGTTATGGATCCAATCAGGATTAAGTTCAATTTTATAGTTGATACATCTTGTGACAAATAAAATGTAAAAATCATCAGTCGTAGAAAGAAAGGTGTACAAGTAACATTATATAAATAAAAACTTCAATTTAGTTGTGGAAAATCTTAGTTTATTTATCAATTGAATTGTACAAACTACAAAGTGTATATAGTGAACATAGAATCGTGTTTTTTATTGTCGAGGTATGCGAATTGTGTTCAACAGCAACAGTCGATGGTTCTGGATAATCTTTAGTTGCGGAAATTATCATCCAGTAAACTCCATGGTCCTTCGAGCCGGATCTCCGGTATAATCAACATTGTTGCAGTACATGTACATATATCCAGTCGAGGAAAAAATATTGTAGCGGACATTTTGCTGGCGATTGCATACCACATGGTTACCTGGTGTGCCATATTCAGCTAAGTATTCAATTTATAAAACTTCTGATTTAAAGTTAATAATCTAAAATGATAAAAGAACTATAATAAATTATATATGTTTTATTTGAAAAGAAAAAGAATAAAATTAATTTTGTTTTGGAAGTGCAATATAGTATAAGACTTAATTCTCCCATTTCTGGTAAACAATACTCCCTTCATTTTCAAGTGCGTCCGTGTCGTTCGTAAAACATAGAGGTAGACATTTTTTTTCGTAAGAAATCGTAGAATCGTTGTCGCAAACCAATAAAAGCCGGTAAACGTAAACTTAAGACTAAACAAAATTAAAACGAATTAGAGTGATCAAAGTGAGTGAAAACATTAATAAGTGTAATTAGTGAAGTGCTAAACATGGAGCCAGAAGTAAAATTAAAATCTCTGAAGAGTACGCGTGGTTCAATTAAAGGTCAAATGACCAAGCTATATAATTACGTGCAAGCTCCAGCTGATAAGTTAGATATTGATGGATTTCAATCCAAGTTAGCACGTGCTAAGGTACTATTAAAGCAATTCGAGGAAAATGAGACATCCATTTTTGAGATAGAGCCAGATCACGAGAGTAGTATGATCGATTTCACTGAACTATATTATGTTGTGGAATCGCGGTTAAATCGATACATACGAGAATATAATGCGCAGTATCCAGATGAGTCTCAGAGTGCAGGCAACTCCAGCATGAACGCCACCATGAGCCAACCAATAGACGTTAAGCTTCCTAAAATTAATATTACACCGTTTTCAGGACAATATACCGAATGGCAATCGTTTTACGATTTGTACGTAAAAACGATTCATGAAAACATTAATTTGTCGCCAGCGCAGAAGCTGCAGTACCTTAAGGGTTTCTTAAAGGGTGATGCATACAATTTGTTGAAGCACATTTCCATCACCGAAACCAATTATTTTGAGGCCTTCCGAAAATTGTGCGATAGGTATGATCGGAAAAAGCATACCATAAAGGAATTTATACGAAAATTCATAGACCAACCAACCATTCACCAGCCAAATGCAGTTAACGTCCGTAAGTTGCTCGATACATCTGACGAAATAACCAGAGGTTTGAAGGCACTAGGAAAGGAAGCAGAATCACGAGATGTTTGGCTATTGTTCATCCTCGAAGAAAAGTTAGATGCAGAAACTCGTGCATTGTGGGCACAGATTTCGTGTGAGGACGAATTACCAACATTAGACAGCTTCTTCAAATTTTTATTGAATCGATCTGACGCCTTAGAGTCTCTAAAACCACCAACCAACAAACGTCCAACAAACCAAAGAACATCGAAAGTTTTTGTGACAGCTGAGAAAGATGCCTGTCCTTTGTGTGGTCTGGACCATTTGCTGCAATATTGTGAAAAATTTCTGAAGTACTCTGTCACGAACCGCAGACAATGCATCAAGGCCGATAATCGTTGCTTCAATTGTTTACGAGTCAACCATCCCGTGTTTAGATGCCTGTCAAAACAAAGATGTCGGGATTGTGGCAAAAAACATCATACGCTTTTGCATCTATCCGAACCAAATGAACAAGATAGCAAACCAGCAACGGAGGAAGCTCAAACCACAACTGCACATGCACAGGTATCGACGAACAACGTACTACCAACAGCACTTGCAACAGTAACCGATTATTGCGGGGAGGAACATGAATGCAGGGTCCTATTAGATTCTGGTTCAATGTCTAGTCTCATAACAGAAAAGCTCTGCAGGAAACTACGGTTAGCAAGACGGCGGAATCGAACAATTGTTTCTGGCATTGGTGGGTCGGTCAATCAGGTTGCAAAAGGATGTGTCACTGTCAATCTAACATCCCGGGTCAACAATCAAAACCATATTCAGGTGGAAGCGCTAGTTATGTCCAAATTATGCTCAAAGCTGCCTGTCCAATCATTTGATTCTACGTTTACGAATCACAACCTATTGCTAGCTGATCCAAACTATAATTGTTCTCAAGAGATTGATATCATTCTAGGTGTTCAGCAGGTATTTAATGTGTTACTCGATGGCCGGATGAAACTGGAAAACAACACTTTCGCTGTAGAAACTATTTTTGGCTGGGTGTTAGGCGGTGAACTTGAATCTTCTAAAACAATTTTTAGCGGCGTAAGTCAAATAACTACAGAAGAAACCAAAGCAGACGAAATAATCAAGAGATTTTGGGAACTTGAGGATTTACCAACGATAAGCAACCTAACTGACGAAGAAAAGCGTTGTGAACAACTGTTTTCAGACACAAGTTACCGCACTCCAACAGGCAGATTCGTCGTACAATTGCCATTTAAATCCACTAAGGTTGAACTAGGGAAATCCTTAAATGTAGCGCTGAATCGTCAAAGAGGTATGGAACGAAAATTGCCGCAACACATTAGTCAACCGTGGATGAGTATCAGAGAGCAATTACATCGATTGGAAGACGTAAAACTGCAAAGATGGATGCACACACCGAGCGATAATATTGAAGTTCATGGATTTCGCGATGCAAGCGAGCGAACATACGCTGCGGTGGTATATTTACGACTTCCAATTATGGCATCAACTTTTCAATGTTATCTAGTGGCAGCTAAATCCAAAGTTGCTCCATTAAAGAAAATTTCTGTGGCAAGGTTAGAACTTTGTTCTGCACACCTGCTATCAAGATTAGTAAAGTTGGTTATGGAAATACTAGCCAATACGACAACAAAGACAATTTGTTGGACAGACTCTACTATTGTACTATATGGGCTTTCGGATGTACCTGTGCGCTGGCAGACATTTGTGGGAAATAGGACGTCGCAAATACTGGAGATAGTGAAACGGGATAGTTGGCGTCATGTTCCTAGACGAGACAATCCAGCTGATTGCGCATCACGGGGAATTCTTCCATCGGAAATAATTAACCACGAGTTGTGGTGGAGTGGACCTACGTCGTTGCAGAATTATCAAGAAAACTGGCCAGAACAACAATTTCAGTATGGCAATAAAGAAGAAGAACGAACCAAATTCAACATGACACTCCAATCAGAGTGCCAACCCAATTGTTTTGTATCGGAATTAATAAATAAATTCTTTTGTTTCAGAAAACTGATCAATGTAGTAGCTGTCGTAAAAATATTTATACACAATTCACGTAAAGCAAAACAAAAGGGACCTATTACTGTGACAGAGATGGACGCGGCGATTAAAATGTGTTGCAAAGCTAGTCAATCCAATTGCCTGATGGAAGAGATCTTAGCCATTAAACAAAAGAGACCAATAAAAAGTTCACTTAGATTCATGAATCCATTCATTAATGAGGAAGGTGTAATGAGAGTCGGAGGAAGAATACAAAATTCACAAGCGCTGTACGCTACGAAGCATCCAATCATCATACCGGCATCAAGGTTATCAAAGCTAATCACAGACATTCACGCTCGATATTACCACGCGGGTCCGCAGCTTTTATTAACAATCTTGAGGCAAAAATATTGGGTAATTAGAGCAAGGAACGAGATAAGGCAGGTCATTAGAAACTGTATGCCATGTTTTAAAGCGAACCCAGTTCCATTGGCACAACGAATGGGGAACTTACCTACATGCAGAGTTCAACACGTACGAGCGTTTTTACAAGTGGGAACTGATTTCGCTGGTCCTATGCAAGTTTTCCACAAAAGAGGCAGAGGACAGAGGCCATTCAAGGCATATATTTGTTTGTTTGTATGCACGAGTACTCGAGCAGTACATATCGAAGTGACTACCGACCTAACAACTAACGCCTTCATAGCTGCATTTAAAAGATTTGTGGCCAGACGCGGCTTATGCACCGATATTTATAGCGATTGCGGATCGAACTATATCGGAGCTAATAGATATCTGCGAGAAGTTTTCTCCTTTATAAAATCAAACACTAATAAAATTTATAATTATCTTTCAAGGGAATCCGTCACCTGGCATTTCAATCCACCAAATGCGCCTCATTTCGGAGGTCTATGGGAGGCGGCGGTGAAATCGATGAAGTATCATCTGAAACGAGTCATTGGCGAAACGATACTCACCCTTGAGGAGCTGCAGACGTTGGTGACAGAGGTAGAAGCCATCTTAAATTCACGGCCTATTTGTGCGCTACCAACCGACGACACAGATCCAGATATTCTAACGCCGGCTCATTTTCTCATTGGGCATCCATTAACATTAGTCCCGGATAAGGATCATTCAGATGTAAAAATATCCAGGCTAAATAGATGGGAAATGATCCAACAGATGCGACAGCATGTATGGCAGCGGTGGCACGTCGAATACTTAACAACGATGCAGTCTAGAGCGAAGTGGACGGCAGCTAAAATAAATGTGAATATCAATGATGTAGTATTGGTCATCGATAAAAATTTACCTCCAAACAAGTGGTTACTTGGACGTATACTTGAAGTATTCACAGGAGATGATGGGTTAGTCCGAGTGGCATCAGTAAAAACGAAAGCCGGCGTATTCCGGCGAGCAATCCATGCACTATGCAAACTTCCAATTGAATCGGATGATTCAATGTCGGGGAGAATGTTGGACAGCGAAGTACCTGTAAATGAATGAATCTACATATTACTTATTTATCACGTAAATATATTAATGCATTATCCTTACCTACCCTCATCCTAAGAATTAACCTCGAGTAAGACCCGAGTACTAGGTCTATCCCACCTTAACGAAAAAGTAATCAATGAACCTAAAAAGTAAATTTAATTAGAATTAGTATGATTATTAATTATTTAACTTTAAATACTTAGCTTTAAATTTGTATTCATAGCATATGTGCTGTTGAACGAACTCCATAACATTATTTGACATTTGCAGAGAAATTGTACTAAAAAATGTATGTCTGTATTATCGTTATAAGTTTGTTAAACTTTATCATTATAAGTGTCATCTAGGGAGTAATAGTAATATTAAACAGTGTAAAAACCATTGTAACATTTTGAGTAAACTCCGTACTGGTTTGAAACTATGCTGCAATATTGAGCAAACTATTTTTTTTTTGAATTTCGTTTATTTTAGCCGCGAATGTGAAATTACCAATTAGCAATCGACAACAAACATATGGTTATGGATCCAATCAGGATTAAGTTCAATTTTATAGTTGATACATCTTGTGACAAATAAAATGTAAAAATCATCAGTCGTAGAAAGAAAGGTGTACAAGTAACATTATATAAATAAAAACTTCAATTTAGTTGTGGAAAATCTTAGTTTATTTATCAATTGAATTGTACAAACTACAAAGTGTATATAGTGAACATAGAATCGTGTTTTTTATTGTCGAGGTATGCGAATTGTGTTCAACAGCAACAGTCGATGGTTCTGGATAATCTTTAGTTGCGGAAATTATCATCCAGTAAACTCCACCCTTAGTTGCCAGTTGGATAATGAATGACATTAATCACGATCTTGATATATTATTAGAATACTTTAAATCCAATTTAATCTCACTTAATATATCTAAAACTAAACATATGGCGTTATCTACATTTAAAGTGAACAATATTATGTTTGAAAGAGTTAATTCATTTAAATATTTAGGAATATGTAACCTAGTTAGTAAAAAAATTCCTCCACTTGTAGGTTTTCTTAGGTAATTATTTTTTTTTTAACAGCCACTGCAACTAGGCTAAATAAAATTCAAGTAATACAGAACAATAGTTTAAAATCAGTCCATTGGTTGCTATTTCTGTTTCCAACTAAAGAATTACATATATTGTAGTGGAAATAATTTAGTGTTACCCATTAACATGTTACATAAATGTATAAAGCGCCTTTAGTGTTATCTAATATTAAATTTGATTGTATTCATCATATTTATGGAACTAGAAATTGCAAAAGAATTAATTACCATCATATAAAGACTGAAATCCTCGTAAATCTTTCATTGATAAATTAATTTAACATTCTAGTTAAATGTCAAAACATTCTCAGAAATAATTTTTTTTTATCAAATTGACATGTCAGTTGATACATTTACTGCTTAAATATGGAGAGCTAATTAGATGAGATCCATTAAATGAGATGCTAGATTAAATCTACCATATCCCTTTTTCTACCAGAGCAATTTTTTTTTGCTTCAATATAACCCACCACAATGTGTGTGTTAAAAATAACAGGTTGTCGTCCGGATTTTAACGGATCTTAGTTAAATCGGAATAATTTTTGATAAAAACATTATAATTTGATAACATATAAATTATATAACATTTCAATTCATTGTTATTGATAACATATTAATTATTTTACTATTATTATAGTTATAGTGTTATTTTTCGGACGTAAACGAATTAAGTATAATGCACAAATGTGTATTTTGGTTCAAAATATATACAAAAATAAATTTTTCAGATGATTCTTTTGCGTTACCCACACAATTGTGTGGGCCGGCAGGATATGGGTTATAGGTTAGTTGGAAGGCTGAGATTGGTTTTTGTTTCCCCATTTACTTTGAACTTTTGCATTCGACTTCGTCGCTTAGAAATCGCTAATAGCAATGAGAAGTACATATTACTTGTCTTCAAAAATGTCTTCAATCATTTATGAAGTGGAGTGTAAAGTTGCAAAATCAAATAGGAGGTTATATTGACAATTGTGCCAATGATTTGTGACAAACCGTTATACCGATAATAATACATTCTTACAAATGAGTACCAAAAGAAATTTGGAAGTAGCCACGAATTAAGTTGATGAATTATAATCCCAAATAACACATAAATAAAAATATAAATATTTTATGAATACGAGTACATTTCAAAACATTTACATTCGATTCTAGTTAAAATATGTATTGGTTATCTAATTAACTATTTTATTAATCGCCATACTACTGACCAATGACGTTTTAAGTCATCAAATAAGTGAGCTATTTGTATTCGTGCGACTATGCTGCATTAAAACCACTTAAAAATTATTGCACCATAGCTTACACGGTTTGGAATTATAGCACCAACTAAAGAAGTTAGTTCGCAACACACCGATAGAATTCGAACGACTGTATTATTCTACGGGATAAAATATGTTCCATAACAATGCCATAGTCTTATTTGTAGTTGACTCATTTTTGGGAAAAGAACATGTTACATTAGAGAAAGAATATTTTGCAAAAGTACCAAATCAAACTGTGAGTGAGGTGACATTGCTGTCACATCGGTAGGGATGATGTGCTTCGAAATTGTTCTTAACACAAATAGATTTGTACACTGTCATGTTAGACAGAAATCTTCCATCGCGATAAATAAGTTTTGTTTTATAAAAATGATCTATTAATTTATATGTATCAGGGGTTATATAGGCAAGAACCCAAAAGTACTGAATTGTTGAAGAACTTTGTACTGAATCTTGAAAACACTTTCCGCAGCTTTACCTATACTCCACCAATATTTCAGCAACTTGACAAACGAATTTCAAGGCAAATTTATTACAGTCTGATGGGACTCACATCAAAATAGCATTATGTAATCCCAATTTAAATTAATGCATTCTTGCTTGCACAGCAGAGTTAGACAGCAGCAAGTTAAAACAATTTTAGTAATCTCGACCATGTTCATGCCAAAAAAAAAAGTATTAAAACTGCGAAATGCATTCCTCAATTGAGGAACTAACCTGAAATTTTTACTGCGATCTTTTAATTAAATGTGTGTGCTGTTATAAACTTTCTTATTGCTCTTGTAAAAGGTTTTATCATAATCTCAACAATTATCATCATTAATCCTGGAACTATAGGAATTCTTGGAAGAGTGGTGTTAAGTAAGTTCCAAGGAATTATTGAATCGCCTTGAATACTCAATTCAACTGTAGGTACGATAATTGTTACGTATAAAGTAGTCTCAAAATCAAACGCATAGTTCGGATACTCATTTTTTTTTGCCCGAGCAGTTTAGTTTGAAGTGCTTAATTTAATGACAAATCATAATTCAACTGCCGCAATGGAATATCACCTCGTCTGAGACATTAACCCTCTCAAATTTAAATTCTATGCTTGCAAAATTATTTAAATATATGGCCTACATAGAGCATATTCTCTGCGTCTGAAATTAATTACTCGACTATCGCAAATGAGGATTGGGAATGAAAAATCTCGCGTCTCGTAAAATTTTTGGTTATTTTGAAATTTCCGAGAAGTTTTAATATGACGTTAAATCTGAGAACTATTTTCAAAATAACAATGCAAAAATATTAAAAATTTATGTTGCTGAAAATTTTGTGATCTTTTAATGTAAAACTTTAGCTAGAATAGATCTTTGAGAATATCTCCTTACTCCGACAGCAACGAAATTTTAACGAAAAAATACCAAATTTAGTGATCAAATTACTGGGCTCTGCGTCCAATAAAAATGATGGTTTAAAAGATCCTTAAAAAGGATGGTTAATATTGAGAGATGTTTTGTAGAATTGCATTATTCTTATTTTTTTCTTCTACAAAAGTTGTATCATGATCGAACTACGAGTGATATTTCTTAAATTTTCTCAAGAGTACGAAAATTACCAAAATAATTGAAATATTTTTCATACAACTCAAATATCGGAAAAAGTACCATATTATCGACAATATCATCTCCCTGATATTTATTATTAAAACAATCTCCGATGGTCCACTTAGCTTGCGTCAGCGTCGGTCCATATACTAACGAATAATTTATGTGATTTAGTATCAAAATGTTAACTTATTTGCCCTCTGGGATACAACTACTTTGTCAGACCGCGACTAACGTAAAATAAAGAGAGAAAAAAATAGAAAACTTAAAAACTCAGTTTTCTATTTTTTTGCGACGCAAAAAATTGCTATATAATTGACGTAATAGATTACATGTCGACAACCGCATAGAATACGTTGCATAATCTACCTCGCCCATCCCTGATTCCGACCCATTTAATATAGGTAAACCTCCGAGTCCTTTAACCATAATTTTTTTTTAATTTTCTTAACAATTTTGATGTAACTTAACTGTCAAAAACGAGGTTGAATAGAAAATTCAATTTGTTTGTTAATCATAAGCAGTTCCTGAGAATTGTTGGGTAAAAAAAATTTAATTAAACTAATATTTGTTGTATAAAATAATTAGGTTTTTCTGAGTTAACAAATTTTTAGAAATATTTTTGGTATTTGGAAAAACAAACAATAAATTTTTAATCATCTGATACCGTCTTGGTATACATATAATTTCAAACAAATCGTTTACGAATTTTATAAAGTCAAAATATATCGACCATATGAATATACGCACGCTTATTATATTTCATTGGTAATAAATTTCAAATACTAATAAAAACCAACGAATAGAGATAAATTTTGATTGTTTTCCAACCGAATGTACTTAGATATAGGTAGGCACGTTGGGGGAAGCATTTCATACACTTGTTGTTGCGTTTGCGTTAGCAAACACTGAATGATAACACTCAAAAATCGACTTGATTCCGTATAAATATGCTCGACGTAACAACGTCTATTTTACTGATTAAAAATTTATGAAATTTATATATTTTTATTTTGGAATTATTAATGAAAAGCCCTTAAGGTATTTGTCTTATATTTATATTTTCCATGTTTAAAGAAGTAGATACGTTAAACTGAAATATCAATATATTCACCCCATTGTTGTGTTAAATGAAATCTTCTCCCCAATTGCAATAAGGTATAGCAATATCTGTGTTTTGTGTGTGTATATACATAACACAGACGGAATAAAAGATGTTCCTCCTTATTTTTTTTCAAATTTATTGTTAAATAGATTTTGTTGGTTATTGTGTATTTACCTTAAGACATGGTAATCGAGACAATAAGGAAATGATATTACCTTGATGTGTTTCTTCTCGTTTATTTGATGAACGCGCTGGTACATTATAGAAATGTTTTACCCACCGAGCAAATATTTTGGATTTTTATATAATGCTGAAATAGGGTACCGACATCACTTTTCCGGTAAACCACAAGTCCTAGAAATTTCAACATGTAGATCGGGTTGATGATTTTATCGTTCAAATTAATAACTTTTACGTCAATCTTTACTCGTTTTATATCGATAATTTCGAAAATATGAAAGACTTTGAACGGCTGTGAAATTTTTAACAAGATAAGAAAAGTTTGGTTCCGTTATTTATCAGACTTCACAATTCAGAATTCATAAATTGAGAAAGGTGAATAAATTTCAGTCTAACTTCTTTACGTTGGAAGCTTTTTGTTGTTAGAGATTTACATATTAAGATCATCTACCTACGTCATCGTGTAGCTTTTGGTGGAATTCACTTCTTTTAAACTCTGTACTACCTGTTATAATGGCGTGCGGAGGTAGCCAAACTATAAAATATGGTCGTTACATTGTCTTGGCTTTGTTGTTTGGTTTTGTTTACCATTACGATATGTCTTCATGAAATTAAGTGACAGTATAAATTTACTCTACAACTCGTATGTTACTATTATTACAAAATAATAGTAATGAATGAAATAAATATAATACATTCAATTCTATCACTGTAAATTATTTAAATTCATTTAGTTAAAAATAATAAAAGTTGACACTCAACAACCTAGAAAATAAATCGAATGCAAACTGCAAAGGGTTAAAACTTGGAAATATGTTGTCTCAATCACTTCAATATTTTCAGAGTCTTAAAATAAAGAAGTCACGACCGATATGAATAAAGAAGTTATGACTTGGATGCTGAGTGTATTGTTTCTATTCCAACCGATTTATTTTCGATGGTCCTTTCAGATACACGTGAAGTGTTATCGCGTAGTTCGTTTATATCTAACTCATGTGGTTCTTCTGAGCTAGCCATCTTGCTTAAGGTATCTGCTACTACATTTAGTTTCTCTTCTATATATTTTACTTCATTGTCTTTGTTCTACAGCTCGAGCCTCCATTTACGGATTTTGGAAAAAGTTCCTCTCCGAATATCAACAAAGGTAAGTGGTTTGTGATCCGTAACCAACGTCAACTTGCTTCCGTACAAGACGGGTTGGTACTTTTTCGCCGCCCATATACTCGTATTAGTAAAAGCCTCTTTTTCGTTTGTTGTGTATCTTATTTCTGATGAATTTAGTGTCCATAAAAACCCGATGGGTTTTTCAATATTGTTTTGAATTTGGGAAAGGACTGCACTAATTTACTCTACTGTTTCGAACAATCTAATAAATCCGAGGTTGACCAGATTTAACCTATTCGTTACTAGGAACGTATATATATACGTTTTTGTATATATGGGTCCGAAGGACATGTATTTTCGATTGATGTTTTTACTGAGTTAAGCAGTATATACCTTCGAAAACGAACCGATTCGGTGTAAAATTATTTTTGATATGTGACTGCCAGACTGGATACATTTTAAATTTTATTAATATACTGGTTCCACAACTGAAATCGTTGAAAATAATACGTAATGAAAGGGTTAATAGCATTTCCTCCTTCAGAAACTTTGATGCTGTATAAGATAGCTGAAATTCCATCGGATAATAAGAGAATACGCTACTCACCGCAAATGGCAGCACTAACATAAAGGAGGATTTCTATTGTTATTTTATTACAAGCAGAAATTTTGTATCTCGTTTTTCACAAAATAAAACATCCCAGCGGAATAAAATATCAAAAGTGATTCTGATTGATCTCCGAAGTAACTTGGAACTCGAGTTCCAAATCCAATACCGATCGACATATGAAATTTTACAGTATCCGTCTTTCCGCCATTTCTTAACGAATACGATGAAATTTGAATAGTAGTATTGGTTAGGGATTTTAAAGTGAGTTTTGGCAAAACTCTAGGTTCTGTTCAAGTTAGACTATACTTGGCCATTTCATAATGAATCTTTATGAAATTGGGTTTCTACGTTGATTTTGAATTGAAATATAAATTTTAGGTGAAATTCTGGTATCTTTTCATTCTACACGATTAAAATAAACTTTGAGCTGGAGAGAACTCGGCTATTTTATAATTAATAATTGTAAAATTTGCATCGCATACATGGATAATTCGGAAAAATTTTATCATTTAGAATTAATTAAATAATTTAGTAATTTTAATAATTTATTTAATTTTTAAATAAATTAAATAATTTCCTGATTACAGATAAATCAAAAAAACAAATTTTTACGTGAAGACATAAATATTGATTTATTACAGGATTCATCTTTGAAGAAAATTTTTGGATTCTTTAATGAATAGTGTTATACTAGGGCATGTTCCAATGCGTGTATTGACCACCTCTTTTCTGAAACATTTCATTTCAGATTCTCTCTTGAGGTTAAAACTATAGATAGATATGTGACTAACCATAATACTATTATGCTAGCATTAAAATCTCTTAATCCAATTAAGAATATTCCGCAATATCAAACTCTATGGCAAACAAGAATTAATTATTTCATTATATCAGAAAGTTTAACGTATTGTGATTGGATTTTGGTATTCTCTACTGCTGATCCAAATTTGGCTGATTCGCTTTTTTTTTAATAAACTTGCAGATGAATTGAATAATAATAAAGTGATCACAAAGCTCATTACTGAATTTGATTAATTATAAAAGTAGTTTAGCCCAAAAATTGGGAAAGAATCAAAATAATGGGACGCTGAACATTAAATTTCAAAACATAAATGCCGGAATAAAATACTTAATGCCACCAACCAAATAACGGTTTTTTTTAAAACAAGGTTTTGTTCCGCTGGAGACCTAAAATCTAAATGGAAGGTTGTTAATGGCATTTTGAACAGTATACCAGGGAAAAGCACAATTCCATCAACTGATGTTAGTGATAATATAATCGAAGAAGATCCGACTAACATTATCAATATTTTTAATGAATTTTTTATCAACGTGCCTAACGACATTTTGGTTGCGAATGAAGAAAACGTTTACATTGATGATATGAATGATGAATATGATGAATTTTAACAGGATAATTTTTTATTTTCCATGTTTGTGAAAATTAAATATTTACGATTGAAAGTTTTTTTTTTATATTTACAGATTTATAGATTTACAAATCATTTAGCGATTTTTCTTTTTTAAATAAAGATTCAAATTTGACGGTCCGTAACCCAACAGTTACTCCCGTTTGAATTTACATAATTTATTATATTTCTCTGTCCTAATTAAATACAACTGCCCAGTTCTAAAGGTTTCTGCCTTTGAAGTCTTCTTACTGCATTGGTGATGCCCAACAATTTTCGTATGCCTGCATTTTGGTGCCGAGATACCCGCTGAATGTGTTTCTTTGCATGTTTTTTTTTTTTATTTCTTCACTGACATATTCCACATTTAAGTCTTTATGTATGTTATCATTTCTGGTGTATCAGGGTGCATTAATAATGCCACGCAGCACTTTGTTTCGAAAAAACATTGTATCATTTGTGAATTTGTCCTCTCGGTACAACCCCAAAGTTGAATACCATAGATCCATACTGGTTTAATTATTTGCCGATATAATACCAACTGATTGTGTATTGTAAACTTAGAATTTCTACCTCTTAGCCAATACATTTTCTTATATTTGATGTTAATTTTTTTTTCTTTTTGACATGCTCTTTCCATCTAATCTTGCAATAGTCATGCTGAGGAATTTGGCTGTATTTGCATTTGGAACCTTCCTTGAATTAAGTTCCACTGGAATCCAGTTAACTTTCTGGTTTGTGAAGTTTACGTGAATCGATTTTGCTTCATTTAGGCTAATGTGCCATTTCTGTTTCCAGCTACTCACTGAGTTGGTTGCTTGTTGAAATTTTGTAGTTGCTTCTGATATACACTTTCCATCTGGCAGAATAGCTGTATCGTCTGCAAATGTTGCTATGCTCTCTGATGTACAGGATATATAACATTATATGATTTAAAAATTTGATAGAACTGTTCAGTTAGATCACGATGCAATTTAAATTCAAGTCCTTGGTGCCAAACTTTGTCGAAAGCTTGAGCTACATCTAAGAAGATACTGGAACATATTTTGGTTTCTCAAGTGCGTCTTCTATTATATCCGTTATTCTGTGAACTTGTTCTATCGTAAGTGATTTTCCCTAAATCCAAATTGGTGGGGTGAAATTAAATTTCGTTCTTCTATTATTGGCTTCAGCCTCTTGAGCAGTAATTTTTCTAATAATTTTGAAATGACAGGAAGTAGTGAAATCAGCCTGTACGACTTTTTGTCGTTTGCTTGTTTGCCTGGTTTACGAATCATATTACTTCAGCAAGCTTCTGCGGTTGTGGTACATATTTTAGTCTGAAAGCAGCATTGATCATTCGAACAAATTTTCGTAATCTCTTCTCGGGAATAGCTTTTACGACTTGGTCAGTAATTACTTGTATTAATTGTACTTGATCTCATCATTCAATTCCTGTAATGTTACAGATCGTATATTTTGCTTATCAATTTTGCTAATTGTTGTTATGTTTCCATCTGCAGTTACCGTTACCCAAGCGGTTGAAAGTTTCTTACCCACAAATAAAGTAGCTTTTTCCTTGTCACTTTTGGCCCATTTTATTTCCTCATTTTTAAAAGGCGGCACATGCATTTTGGTCCCTTTTAATCCCTTTGTTGCTTTCCAAAGAGAGTAATCAGTGTCTTTATGTTCGGTGGGGCCACTTAAGTACTTGTTAATAGTTTCGTTCTTAATTTCTTTTATTCGTTGTTTCAGTTTATTGCCCAGGTAGTTCCGTTTCTCTCTTACGAATTTCCTAACTTTAAGAGATAATTTTGATTCCTACGGGATTCGGTATGATTAGTAGGAGAACTTGCCCATGCTGCTTGTTGAATAGTACTCTTGAGTACCTCCAGTTCGTCTTCCAATTGTACCGTTGTTTTAAGTGGCACTTGAAGGTTTATTTCCTCTTCAATTAGTTCTTGAAATAGGTCTCAGTCACTTTTATTATTTGTTAGCTTAGGCAAATTATCCGTATTAATTTCATTGTGCAGAGTGTGATATTCTCCCCTCGCTATTTTTGACACACATGTAGTCCTCGGTAATCCTTTTCGTTATATAAAAATCAATATGTATGTGAAGTTAGCCCAGAAAGTCATCGCAGAAAAAATAAATTTTTGCATCAGGCAACACTAAAGTTATATATTTATAAACCAGCCCAGGATTTCATTAAAATTAATCAAATTGGTATTAGTTCAGCCCAAGAAATATGAAAACATTGTAATAAAACATATTGCATGAAAAGAAAAAATATATTCAGCACCCAGACATATTTAACCGAAAAATTTTCAAATAATTACATAACACTGAGATTATAGTATCAGTCACAACGGTAGGATTATCTTGAAATTTTAATGGTCAGTAACGGACATGATTATAAGTGGTTACTACTAGATTTAATTTCCGGAACTAGCGGTTTCTAGTAACCAAGGAGTAAAATATTTTATATATTGGGACCAACACGTGTGCACCTGTAGCGCCAATCGGAACGGTACGATTTTCTTGAAATTTGTATGGTACGTAGAAAGTATAATGACAAGTCATTACTATTAGGTTTGGTTTCCGATACTCTTTGATTGCAGGAGCTAGTCAAGCAAATCCTTGTCAAATGTATTGGCCCATTCAAATATGAGGTTGTAGCGCTAATCAGAACTGTATAATTTTATAAACATTTTCATTGTTTACCTTTATATATTTGAATTATTGTGCTCGTATTTACATGCTGATGAAATTTGATGTATGTGCATTTGAAATAATTTAAACATATCTTAAGTGAAGAATCGTAAAGCATTTCAATCCTATCGTGAACAAAATTATAGACATTCGCCTGACTAATGACTGGGTGTGTTTCAGCGGCCCTTTACTTGAAGAACAGATTTTGAATGTTATATTGAGTCAATGAGAAGCCGTACATATAATTGCAATGACTTAGAATTGCATAAAGAATTTTTTCGCTACTCTACACTACATTCCCTGATTCAATTGGAATTACCCAGGGAGCACCGCGAGGAGGTATGAATCTCGGACTTCGCCCCCCGTACCACTTTTGTGGATTTATATTAAATTTATTTAAATGTGTATGGACCAAAGTTCTTGTAGCTGCGTGTTGCTTAATGGAACGGATAATCTTCAGTAACGAACCGTATTGCGATTTTTAGTCCTGTTTGACGTAGACGAGAAAATGCGGTATGACTTTATGATTTTTTGAGATTTTTATTTTGAGTGAACTCTCTAATTAGTCGTCGTATTTCTCCCATTGGTTATTGGTTTATTAATTGTGACCCCACATAATTTACAAAACTGTTCAATTTAAAAGAATTTGATTTTAATTTTATTATTAGTGGCAAATTGGTTAATGTTATTTGTTTATTGCGATCGATTGATGGCTAACCGGAAATGGGTCGGATGGTTCACTTGGCGTAACGGAAACAGGAAAACAACCATTATGCGTTGGTTAGTAAATAGATTTTTCTATTTTAAAAGGGTTTCTAACAAAACCTCCGGTTGCATCCAGATACGCTATTAATCTTTCATTTTTTCTATTACTTAGTAATAATTCCATCATTTGTATTTGGGTTTGATTATATGTTACTATATGTAAAATAGTTTAATAGAAAATTTTTGAATCAATTCGTTGGTCAGGGTCTCTTTTAAAATATCGATAATATCATCAGAATCATTATCTTCTTTTACTAGGGTGGTTTTTGAATTTTCAAGATATTTAGGATCTTCTTCAACAACCATGTTTTCAAAGATGTCAGATGCAGTTTTGCTAATAATAACTTCTTTTATTGTTTTTCTTTCTAAACCTCTTAATTGTCTAGTTTTAATTTTCGTATGAACTATGGGGCCCACGGTGCTTCTTATTTCAAATAAACCACATTTCACGTTATTATTAATCAATTTGTATTTTTACAAAACGAACTAAGTTAACCGAAGTATCAAATAAAGATCATTTATCGTATTTGCGCAACAGATTAATCACCGGAGAGAATTACACTCACACATGCGTTTTTGATTCACTAGTTCAATGTTTTGCTAATTTGGAAAATACGGGTTTTTTAATAACAAGTGAATACTTTGAACTTGTTAATTCTCTCAAAGTGGGTAATATGGAAAAAGCATACGAAAAGCGCTTTAATATCTTAACCAAATTATACGGAGTAGAAGTGAACAGTTCGTCGAATATAACGCATGTGTCTGAATTTATATTTAAAAATGACAATATTTTTAGTATTGAGGCACAAACAAAATGTATTACCTGCAATACCACATTGGTGAAAAATGTTATAAAATATATTCCACTAAACTTGAACCAGCTTGACATTTTAGGAGTCGAAAATTTCGAAAAATGCCTGGATTCATTTGAATTTTACTGTCGAAATTGTTATGAAATTATGCTTCAACAAAATTTAATTTTTAGTAATGCAATATTCTTCAATGTAGAGCCATCCATCGATCGCAATAGACAAATAACATTAACCAATTTGCCACTAATAATAAAATTAAAATAAAATTATTTTAAATTGAACAGTTTCGTAAATTATGTGCCTAGTTCCCAACATTATGTCAGTTATTGTCATCGAAATAATCAATGGGAGAAATGCGACGACTTATTAGAGAGTTCACTCAAAATAAAAATCTCAAAAAATCATAAAGTCATACCGCATTTTCTCGTCTACGTCAAACAGGACTAAAAATCGCAATACGGTTCGTTACTGAAGATTATCCGTTCCATTAAGCAACACGCAGCTACAAGAACTTTGGTCCATACACATTTAAATAAATTTAATATAAATCCACAAAAGTGGTACGGGGGGCGAAGTCCGAGATTCATACCTCCTCGCGGTGCTCCCTGGGTAATTCCAAATGAATCACGGAATGTAGTGTAGAGTAGCGAAAAAATTCTTTATGCAATTCTAAGTCATTGCAATTATATGTACGGCTTCTCATTGACTCAATATAACATTCAAAATCTGTTCTTCAAGTAAAGGGCCGCTGAAACACACCCAGTCATTAGTCAGGCGAATGTCTATAATTTTGTTCACGATAGGATTGAAATGCTTTACGATTCTTCACTTAAGATATGTTTAAATTATTTCAAATGCACATACCTCAAATTTCATCAGCATGTAAATACGAGCACAATAATTCAAATATATAAAGGTAAACAATGAAAATGTTTATAAAATTATACAGTTCTGATTAGCGCTACAACCTCATATTTGAATGGGCCAATACATTTGACAAGGATTTGCTTGACTAGCTCCTGCAATCAAAGAGTATCGGAAACCAAACCTAATAGTAATGACTTGTCATTATACTTTCTACGTACCATACAAATTTCAAGAAAATCGTACCGTTCCGATTGGCGCTACAGGTGCACACGTGTTGGTCCCAATATATAAAATATTTTACTCCTTGGTTACTAGAAACCGCTAGTTCCGGAAATTAAATCTAGTAGTAACCACTTATAATCATGTCCGTTACTGACCATTAAAATTTCAAGATAATCCTACCGTTGTGACTGATACTATAATCTCAGTGTTATGTAATTATTTGAAAATTTTTCGGTTAAATATGTCTGGGTGCTGAATATATTTTTTCTTTTCATGCAATATGTTTTATTACAATGTTTTCATATTTCTTGGGCTGAACTAATACCAATTTAATTAATTTTAATGAAATCCTGGGCTGGTATATAAATATATAACTTTAGTGCTGCCTGATGCAAAAATTTATTTTTTCTGGGATGACTTTCTGGGCTAACTTCACATACATGAAATCAATGAGATTTGGTATTTTTAGCGTTTTTCTAGAAAAACTTAAAATTGGTGTCGTAAAACCATTATTTAAAAAAGGTTCCCACTTAGATACAAATAAATATACCCAAATAATCTTTTCACACGTTTTCAAAAAATTTTGAGAAAAAAATTAAGAATAGAATATTGGGACATTTTACTAAGTCTTCAACTGAAAAAGCATTAGTCTCATGCTTATCGCATCTGCGTCATAATTTGAATGGTATTCTGATAGTTTCTGCTCTTTTCATTGACATTTCCAAACCATTCGATACCCTTAATGACACATTATTATTGTCAAAATTATATAATAATGGTGTGATTAGTTTTGGGGCCATCAGATTTGTTTTGCGTGGTTCTATTGTCGCGTTTGCAGATCATATGGCATTTTTGCATTCTGGCCCTATGATGGGATTTATTAATCATGCTATTAGTCAATACAATCTGTTTTTGATAAAAACAATGGTTTTACGTGTAAATATGATACTGAGGTGCAATACCAAACTAATGAACTTTTACATAAGTGGTACAATGCATGCTGCTTCTTCAAATCTCATTTGGCATTCACTATCTTGTACATGGAATATTTCTGATTTCGATTGCGTTCCAATTGAAACCGATACTCGTTTAAATATCTGGAGTTACACTTAAACTCGTAACTAAATTTTAAAGAGCATGTGTATAATTTATAGAGTAAAGATGAGGATAACGTTACAGTCATTTCACTAGTTAAGAAATATTTGTAGTCCTGAATTTATGAATTGCCTGTACCATGCTCTAGTTTATTTTCACCTTCAATACGGAATTGCAAGTTGGGATGGTAGTCATCTATTAAATACTAAGGCTTTGATTTCCCTTCAAAAACCTGTTTTGAGAATCATTAACTCTCTTCCAAAAGCTGCGCCATCATTTTCGTTGTTTTTTAAATTAGAAAAGTTTGTCCCTTCGGTACCTTTATGTTTAAAGTGTTAGAAGCTGTGTTTATAATTAGTTGCAATCGTATAGTTGTTATTTGAGTAGCGTGACATACAATCTGCGCAATACAAATAGATTAAGAATTTCTCTTCCAAATAAGGAACATTATAAAAGATTTTACACATACACTATACATCAAAAAAAACATACACCTTATTTTTTTCAATAAATTCATGTATTTTTTTACACAACATCTTAAGTATTGGATATTTTTTCTATTAATTAACTAATAATACCACATTTAAAAAAATTTAAAAAATATAAAAATTAGCGACTACCAGGAATAAAGAACAATATTTGCAAATATTATTGAACCATTTAAAACAGTGCCACAAAAATTAAAATATCAGACAATGATCCGAAACATGCATCCCACTTGGTAAAAAACTAGTTGATCTACAATGTCAAATACATTTTACCGAACCCTCAACAATAGCCAGATCTCAACCCCATCGTACATCTTTGGGATAATTTGGAAAAAAGGGTCAGACTACATGATATTAGCACAACAGACGATTTAAAATCTAAATTAATCGACGAGTGGCACCAATTTACGTCGGAAGAACAGGAAAATTGAACTGAAGGCCGAATCGCCTAAAATAGGTCATAACTCAGAGAGGGTGGCACACAAATTATTAATTATATTTAAATAATATAGGAACTGTGTGTTTTTTGATGTACATACAGTATGTTCCATAAATAGGTTAACAACCATTTCTTTTTTAACTTCAGCAATATTTTTTATTTTTTTTTTATTATAAATTAAACACCACAAATTCGTAAGTTTCCCTTAATTAATATCGATAATATTTATTGAATATAAAATTATAATACAAAAAAATGCATTATAATATAAGATTTAAAAACAAAATATGTTAAAAATTATGTACCAAAAATAGGTTAACAAATCATTTAATAACCACAATGACCCCAATTTCGTAACGACATTTTTGCTAATCGTGACGGTAGCGAGTGTGTATATTTTTTACACTCTTCTGAGGTGATACTAGGCCAAACATTTTTAATTAGACATCGCTCGGAGCCTTATCCGCAATGCGTAGTTTTAAAAGGGCCCACAGATCTTCTATGGGCGAGAGATCCGGGCTTTGTGGTGGCCATGATAAAACGTTTGTGTTTGTTTCATTTAAGTAATTCGAAACTATTTTAGCCCGATGAATCGGCGCATTGTCTTGTTGTAGAATAAAATCTTTAGTTAGTCGTCGTCCTTCGGGAAAAATTATTTCTTTTAGCAAATTTAGGTAAACAGCTGCAGTTACTTTTCCTTCTAATACAATGATTTGACCTACACCCGATGTACACATGCAACCCCATATCCTTTAAGTGTAGGTTTGGCGTACTTATATGACAAAACTTCTGTTTTTTTCGCCAAACGTCATTCGCCCATGACTATGTGTTAAACGAATCATGGATTCGCCAGTCCACAAAATTGTATCCCAGAATTCTAGTGGCTTTAGAACATGATCAATATAAAAGTGTTCCCTTTTCTTTTTATTAACTGAAGAAACATAGGGTAATTTACGAGCAACTCGTCCGTGCTTATTAACATCATGTAGTCGATGTCTTATCGTTTGGTTGGAAAGATTGACTTGGTGATCATTTTGTATCTTTGAGCGTACTTTTGGAGTGGACATTAACGGATTTGTATCTGATATTGATTGGATCCTCAAATCTAGCCGTTTATTTGTTTTTCTTGGTCTTCCTTTTCGCGTTAAAGGCATCACTCGCCCTTCATTTCTGACTGTTTTAATAACTTTGTAGACTGCAGTTAATGATTTTCCAACTAATTTAGAAATGTCTCGCATTATGGTGCCGGTTCCGTGCATTTTTACTATTAATTTTCGCTCTTCTAGCGTCATATATTTAAATTTGCCCGTTTTAAGATTTTTTACTGAAAAAGGAAAACTAAAACAAGTAATAAGTACATCTATTTTCAAAACTGTTATATTTATAAAGAAAATCACTTACCGTGCACGTTATGTGAAAATACAATTAGGCAATTATTACGTTCAACACTTTTACACAATACTTTAAAACTAAACTGCAATACATGAATAATACGTTGCAATAATTATTCTTGTTCACCTACTACCGATATAACAAATTGACACCTTTTATTTCTTCGCTAGTCCAAACCTATTTTGACCAAACGCTGAGTTACGTGATCCAAGGCTTATTCACATTTTGTTAGGGAAAATTGATAATGAACCTAAACAGTTATTGGCAATTGATTCGGTTGTTAAAGACTATCCAACATTTAATGGTTTTATTGAGTTTTTGAATAAGAGGTGTGACGCGTTACGAATTTGCGATTCATCAAGTAAGAAGATTACATTGAAGCCTGATACCAAAACTTTTCTAACTGCTTATTCTAACACGATATATGACTGTGTAGTTTGTAGGCAAGATCACCCGCTGTTCAAATGTCAAGAATTCAAAAACAAAAACATTGAAGCAAGAACTAAATTAACTATAGAAAAAGGCTTTTGTCGTAATTGCCTCAAGAAAGGTCATATAAGTGCCAAATGTTTCAGCAAAGGTTCATGCCTCATCTGTAACAAGCGCCATCATACATTACTCCATCAAGATTCAAACGAAAATCTCCAAGGACAAAGATCCACTCACTTCTCCACTACTCTTCACATCCTAGTCAATCAGCAGCCCGATGAGCCAGCTAAGGAACCAACTTCGAAGCCAGAAATGACTACTGATTCAAACCAAAACACTGGCAAAAAAACTAAAATACCAGTACACCACACACAATATGCATCGGAAACCACGGTACTACCAACAGCAACTATTTTTATTAAATCACGTACCGGAATACTTCAGCCATTTAGAACGCTATTGGATTCAGGGTCTCAAACATCTTTTGTAACAGAATCCTGCGCACAAAGCCTAGGCCTTAAAAGAAACCAATCATCTATATCTGTGTACGGTCTAGTAACTGCATCGGCTGGACAATCCAAAGGAACAATCAATATGGTAATTTATTCACGCTTAGAACCAAACTCTAAGCTATTCATTACGGCTCATATTATCAATAAAATTACCAACTTCTTGCCATCGAAGCCAATCAAACTTCCCGCCGCCAGCCGATTCACAATTAATTCTTCCAACCACACAAAATTGACATTCTCCTCGGAGCTGACATATTCTTCCAATTATTAGATCCCGAAAGACGAACAGTAACTGGATTTCCAAGTTTGCAATCATCAAAATTTCCTATAGCTTGTGCGCCTTACTTAGCAATTAAAACCCTAAAGAAAGCTGCAGAAAGTTGTCCTCAGACATGTCCAAAGGCTGCATATGTTATAACGAACGACTTTTATATAGACGATATGTTGACTGGCAGTGACACCGTTCAAGAAGCAATAGGGCTGAAACGGCAATTAATTGACATATTACGACAAAGCGGATATAATCTACGCAAATGGAAATCTAATGATAATCAATTCCTTGAGTCATTTTCGAAACAGAAAATACAAAACATTGCAAAGCTTATTGAAGTGGACACGTCTATTAAAACTCTAGGAATTATCTGGAATGCAGAAGCAGACGAGTTTTCGTTTAAGGTACAACGAGAGAAGGATTTTATAGTGTGGACTAAATGAAAAATACTTTCGGCAGCATCCAAGGCGTATGATCCGTTAGGTTGGATTGCACCGATGGTCGTTCTTTTCAAAATTTTGCTCCAGAAAATATGGCCATTGAAAACCGAATGGGACTCTATTTTACCCAATAACATCGTCCAATCATGGAAAAGTATCTATAATTCATTACCTGAACTTGAAACTACTCGTATTCCAAGAAGATTAGCATCATTAAATGACCAGAATCAATTATAATTACATGCGTTTTGTGACGCCTCCGAAGCGGCATATGGCTGTTTATCATTTACATGCGAGCTATCAATGATATGGGCGAAATAACCGTAAACATCATTTTCGCTAAGAGTAAGGTAGCACCAATTAAACAAATTTCCCTACCACGGTTGGAATTGTGTGGAGCAACGCTTTTGTGCAAACTAGTAAAATTCTGCATGGAATCACTCACTTACGATCAAATAGATATTGTTGCCTGGACAGAATCCATGATCGTTCTTCACTGGTTATCTGATATTCCTCGAAGATGGAAGTTATTTGTTGGAAACAGAACAGCAGCAATTCTCGAAACAATTCCGCGTAATAAGTGGTGTCATGTTGACTCAAAATATAACCCAGCAGACGTAATATCAAGACAAGCTAAGTAGGTATACTATGAGAGTTCCAGCGCAAAATCCCATGTATTTTTATATGGAGGTTGAAATTTGCAAATTTTGGCTCACGTAGTATGAAAAGTTCTTTATAGATGGCAGCACTAAAAAACTTTTTCGAGAAAGCTCGAAATTTTAAGTTGCAATGATTTTTTCGTTAGATGGCAGCACTATTTTATGTAAGTTTCCGTACTTTTCGCTAGATGGCAGCACTTTAAAAGATATTTGGTTTGTGTTTAGGATAAACTTTGGAAAACTTTTGGTTTTAAATTTCTATTTGATTTATTACTTTTAAAATTATTTCACACAAAAGTGTTCAAAAGCGGCGCGGGGTGCGACGTCCGACGTCCGACGTGCGATTTACAATATTTAATTTAGTAACTGTAACAAATATTAAATTTAAATGATTGTAAATGATTGTTGTTGTTATTGTGTTCGCAAAATATATAAAGATTAAGAAAATTGCATTTTATTTTTTATGTAGGTTAAAGATAAGAAAAGATCAGTTTTCATTTCTTTTACCAAAAATCATGAGAAGTACAGAATTGTTATTATTATTATATTTTATTTGTATGTACATATGTCGAAATGCATAATATTAGTAGATGCGCGCGCACATTTAGGAATTATTTTTAAGTAATCGGAAATAAGAAAGATAAAACTAAACTTGATCTTGAAAATGTATTGCTATACATATCATAACAACAGCAAATCTGATGGATGCAAATGAGAATTGAAAATTTTAATACAATCAAAATATAGGTTAAATAATATTTTTTATCATATTTTTTTTATAATTGTTATTGTTATAATCGGATTTCGCATATTTTCGTAACAATTATAAAAAAGTAAACCAATCAGGAAGTAATTCTTAAAAATATATTTCATGTTTAAACTGATCAGAGTATCATCAAAGATATTAACTATTCTACAACAATATAAATGGCAACGACCTGCGCAACTATATTATCGCTATACAGTACAAAACTGATAAATAAAACGCAGTGCAAAGCTGACAACTTTAAATAAAGTTAATGTTAATTACACGTAATTTATAAACTTTTTGATATGATATTCAAAAGTTGAATGCCATAAAGTTACATCATTTATTTTTTACACAACCGAAATGAAATTTAATATACATTTAAAATTATTTAAAAATGTGACGTAGTCAGTATTGGGTCTAACCACATTATCGAAGAAATTGAAGAACACTTTGATGACAGTGATAACAAATCACAGGCTTTAATATTAAAAATCAAGATATTTAAAAAAGAAAAGAGCTGATAGAAATATTATTTTATTTTATTAGGCTAATGTCAATCATTGTTCAGTTAATTCGTAAATTGTGCTATAAGTATTATATGTAGTAGTATACAGCTTTATCTAGATCAATGTAACAAAAAAATGATATCAAGTTTATAAAGTATGTTTAAAAAATTATAAAAGTAATTAAATGTTGTAAAAATAGCATTTTTTTTTTTTAATTATGTAAATTTAATGAAAAGTGGCAAAAATATATAAAACTTATAGTACCTTAGTTAAAACAATATAACAATTATATTATAAAATAAAGAGACATTTAAAGATATAAAAAGTTATGAAATTTATTAAAATTTATAAAAATTAGTTATATATTGTTATTGTTATGAAAAGTTATAAACTTTGAACAAAAAATATGTTAAAAGTTATAATAGCATTAAAAGTTATAAAAGAAATACCTGAAAAGTTATACATAATAAGTTATAAAAATTATTAAAAAGTTATAAAAAATAATAATAAATTTTAAAAATTATAAAAAACGTTATTAAGTTTATAAAATATTTGTACGTTGAGTTTGGATTTGTTTATTTTTAAGTATTACATGAAACTATACTTGTACCGACTCGGCCGATCATTTATTCTGTTGTCTGCTATTTAAAAAGTAGAATAACAAATTTAAAATTTATAAAATTAAAATAAAAACCTACCTGAAAATAAAAAAATAAAAACAAAAAATTTAAACATACAAAAAATAATTACAAACGAATTATGAAAATTAAAAAATTGAAATCTAAAAATTTATTAAAAAAATAAAAAAAAATATTCGATCTAATATTCATTTCCTTGTGTAGTGTTCTTATTATTTGATTATCATAATTTATTTTGTCGGCGGACAATCAAAAATAAACAAAAACCTTAAGAAATCTTAAACGAACATTCAAATAAAAGCAGGATAGTAAATTATTTAAATAGTTTAAATGCAGTAAAGTTATGACATTTTTTTTTTTATATAAAACGAGAAATGAATAATAAAAATGCGTTGTTACTTGTCTATAAAAGATGATAAAGAAGAAGTTTCACATACATAACTAGATGGTATGATGAGCTCGAACTTATATTTTATGAAATATATTTCGAGTCTTATTGGCCTGACCACATTATCGAATAAATTGAAGAACACTTTGATGACAGCGATAACAAAGCACATGCTTTAATATTAAAAATGATTATATTTAAAAAAGAAAACTAGGCTAATGTACTACTATATTTATCATTGTTCAGTTATTTCGTAAATTTTGCTAAGTATTATAGTAGTATACAGCTTTACTCTAGATCAATGTAACACAAAATGTTTACAAGTTTATAAAGTATGTTTAAAAGATCATAAAATATAAAAGTAATTAAATGGTGTAAAAATTGCAATTTTTTATAAATTATACAAATTTAACGAAAAGTGGCAAAAATGTATAAAATTTATAGTACATAAGTTAAAACAATATAACAATTATATTATAAAATATAAAGACATTTAAAGATATAAAAAGTTATAAAATTTATTAAAAATTATAAAGATTAGTTATAAGAGTTATGAAAAGTTATAAACGTTAAAAGTTATAAAAGAAATACATGAAAAAACAGAATTAGTTATAAAAATTATTAAAAAGTTATAAAAAATAATAATAAATTTTAAAAATTATAAAAAATCTTATTAAAAGTTATTTTAGTAACAAAAAATGTTATTAAGTTTATAAAGTATTTGTACATTGAGTTTGAAGATTTGTTGTAATACTTAAATTACATAAAATTATACTTGCTCCGACTCGGAAGATCTTTTATTCTGTTGTCCTCTATTTAAAAAGTAAAATAACAAATTTAAATTTTATAAAATTAAAATAAAAACCTGAAAATAAAAAAATATAAAATTTAAACATAAAAAATATTAATTACAAACGAATTTTGAAAATTAAAAAAATTAAAATCTAAAAATTTATTAAAAAATAAAAAAAAAAATATTAATTGAAAAATGCGTGCAACAATTACTGGTGAAAGTACTGCGTTCTAGTGGTGAGAAGTGGTATTGCATTAATTAAGCGTAATAAAGTTTGTGACATATAGTTGTGAGATCTGGCCACGAGAAGCTTAACTAGTTAGTAGTACTAATAATCATTTTACTGATAGAAAGCAGCGCTCTTAGTAGTGAGAATTGGTGTGTATTTTATGCACTAATTTACTATACTAAAGTAAGTTACTACTACTAGTGGTGTCTAATTAAATGTAATTAAAGTATATAAAACTTTTAATGTTTTTTAAAAACTATACAAATTTAATGAAAAGTGGCATAAATGTATAAAACTTGTAGTATCTAAATTAATACAGTTATTAAAAGTTATATAAAGACATTTAAAGCTATAGAAACTTATGAAATGTATTAAAAGTTATAAAAAATTAGTTGTAAGAGTTATGAAAAATTGTAAACTTTGAACAAAAAATATGATGTTGAAAGTTATAATGACTTTAAGAATTATAAAAAAAAAAATACGCAAAAAGTTATAATAAGATATAAAAATTATAAAAAGTTATAAAAAATGATAAATTTTAAAAATTATAAAAAATGTTATTTAAAGATATAATAAGTAACAAAAAACGTTATTAAGTTTATAAAGTATTTCTAAAAAATTATAAAAAATAAGCTACCTTTAAAATGGTATCAAAAATTATAAATTTTTTAAAAACTACGGATCAAAAATTATAAAGTTTAAGAGTTATAAAGAGTTGTAAAATTTGTATAAAAAATATGCATAAGTTATAAAAGTTATTAAAACGTAATAAAAACAGTAATAATAAATTTTAGAAAATAAAAAAATGTTATTAAAATTATAATAAGTAACAAAAAATTAATAAATTTATAAAAAGGTAACAAAACAGTTATCAAATTTATAAAATTTGTTTAAAAAATCATAAAAAGTAGTAAAATGGTATAAAAATTATAAATTTTTTAAAAACATAATAGTGACAATATTGAATAGTAAATTATAGTAGATAATTAAAATAGAGTTATTAAATATAATAAAAAGTTAAAAAAACTATTGTTGATAAAGATTGGTTGTTGCTATTTATAATTGCACGATCTATGTACTTATGTAGCGAGAAAAAAGTTACAGCATTTATTTTTTATATAACCGAGAGCTATTAATCAAATTTGATATAAATTAAAAATTATTTAAGATTTAATTTAGCATCTCAAATATGTTATAAAAAATATAAGGTGAACCATCTAAAATTCATATCAACATAAATACGATACTTTAATATTTCAATAATAAATATTTAATATTTTAATAATAAAACGAAAGAATATTTCGTTTTTATACTTCTTAATTGCCACTAAGCATTTTAGTTAGTACAAATATTATGAATATTTGTTATTTTATTATAATGGAAAACGTTGGATTAATAAAAATAACAAATAAAATATTGGTTGAAGAATTTTCAATTGAAAATATTCAATGTTTTCGTGTTGCAGTCAAAATAAGTATGCAAACTCAATTCGAACGGGTTTTCTTACTTATTTAAGATGGCGGCAAATAAGTAAATAAGTTTGAAATAAGTATCCGTTTCGAAAAGGGCCTTATTATTTTATAGTTGAATATAACCATAGAGTAAGTAATGTTATGAAGAGTAACGAAACAGAGGAAAAAATTTCATCAAAAATGCGTGGGTTATGAAATTTAAATGGATTATACAATACACTTACACAATCGTGGCGGTTGTATTAAATAAATTGGAAATGTATTTCAACAAACCAATATTTGTTGAATATGTACAATATGTTGGGATGTGCATATTAGATCTAGTTAAAACTACATTATATTATTTTCATTATGACTAATGGTGCCGAAGTTGGATAAAAATTTGTAATACTGAAACAGATAGTTTAGTTTACGAAGTGTTTTGTCCAGATGTATATGAACCCATCATAAAAGATTGTTATAAGTATCTCGATACAAGTGGTCTAATGAAGAATGAAAATTATGGAAAAATAATGGGTGAATTTATTGGATTAAGATCGAAAATGTATACTTTCAAAGTTGTTGATGCTAATGATATAAAAAAAATAAAGGAGTAAAGAGACAAGTTGTGAAATCTAGAATAACGTTTAAAGAATTCAAAGAATGTTTAATTAATGACTCATCATAAATTCGTTCAAGAAATCAAGCAGTAAGCTCTGTTAGACAATTGAAAACCGCACCTAATCCACACGATGATAAAATATATTTGATTTAAGATAGCTATGAAACACTACCTTTATAAAATAATGGAATATGATTATTGATTTCTGTGTAAATAGTTTTATATAAGAATGCTATTATAATAGCAAACAACTTTCTTACTTTTAACGCTTTCATTTTTTAAGTTAAGTAAAGTAACAAATTAAAAACTTAAAAAATTAAAACTAAATTTAAAACTTACAAAATTAATTACAAAATGGTTAATGAAAATCAAAAAAATTAAATAAAAATATAAATAAAAACTTTAAAATATTTTAACCTTTCTAAAATTTTACATAATTGAAAAAATTGAAATTTAAAATTAGTAATAAAAAGAAGTTATGAAATGTATTAAAAACGATCCAAATTGGCTATAAGAGCTATGAAAAGTTATAAAATTTGAATAAAAATATGATATTTAAATATTTAAAAAATGCGCATTTGAACACGCCATTACCTCGCAAGTTTTAAAAAGTTTTAGAGTTTTAAAAAAGAGTTTTAAAAAGTTTAAAAAGTTTTAGAGTTTTAAAAAAGAGTTTTAAAAAGTTAAAAAAGTTTTAAAAAGTTTTAGAATAAATTAAAAAAGTTTTAAAAACTTTTCAAAAGTTTTTAAAAGTTTTAAATAGTTTTAGAGTTTTAAAAAAAAGCTTTAAAAAGTTTAAAAAGTTTTAAAAAGTTATAAAAAATTTAAAAAAGTTTTAAAAACTTTTTAAAAGTTTTAAAAAGTTTTAGAAGTTTTAAAAAAAATTTAAAAAAGTTTTAAAAAAATTTAAAAAGTTTTAAAGGTGTAAAAAAGTTTCAAAAACATTTAAAAGTTTCAAAAAGTTTTAAAAAGTTTTAGATTTTAAAAAAAAAGTTTTAAAAAGTTTTAAAAAAATTTTAAAAAGTTTTAAAAAGTTTTAAATTTTTTTAAATTTAAAAAAGTTTTAAAAAGTATTAAATGTTTAAAAAAGTTTTTAAAACTTTTTAAAAGTTTTAAAAAGGTTTAAAAAGTTTTAAAGTTTTGAAGTTTTAAAGTTTTTAAATGTTTAAAAATTTATTTATTTTTATAGCTCCATAAGTAAAATTTATGTAATCGTCTATGATTTATATAGAAAATGCGGTAAAACGTACCCGCGCGTTTTCGAGTTTGATTTTTTTAGTTTGGGCGAAAAATACGTAGACACAACCGGCTATAACTTAAAAAATTAATCATTTTACATATGCTAATTACCTTATTTTTAATTGCATCATGAGAAAAAATGACGTAAACGTTTATGACTGATAAAGAAAACTGCTATGTTTAATTGCATCATAAGAAAAATTGGCGTAATCGTCTATGATTTATATAGAAAATGCGGTGAATATCGAATCCGCGCGGAGCGCGGATTCGATATACACTCTAAAGCGTAACCGCGCGAAGCGCGGTTACGCTTTAGCGCATTTTCTATATAAATCATAGACGATTACGCCAATTTTTCTTATGATGCAATTAAACATAGCAGTTTTCTTTATCAGTCATAAACGTTTACGTCATTTTTTCTCATGATGCAATTAAAAATAAGGTAATTAGCATATGTAAAATGATTAATTTTTTAAGTTATAGCCGGTTGTGTCTACGTATTTTTCGCCCAAACTAAAAAAATCAAACTCGAAAACGCGCGGGTACGTTTTACCGCATTTTCTATATAAATCATAGACGATTACATAAATTTTACTTATGGAGCTATAAAAATAAATAAATTTTTAAACATTTAAAAACTTTAAAACTTCAAAACTTTAAAACTTTTTAAACCTTTTTAAAACTTTTAAAAAGTTTTAAAAACTTTTTTAAACATTTAATACTTTTTAAAACTTTTTTAAATTTAAAAAAATTTAAAACTTTTTAAAACTTTTTAAAATTTTTTTAAAACTTTTTAAAACTTTTTTTTTAAAATCTAAAACTTTTTAAAACTTTTTGAAACTTTTAAATGTTTTTGAAACTTTTTTACACCTTTAAAACTTTTTAAATTTTTTTAAAACTTTTTTAAATTTTTTTTAAAACTTCTAAAACTTTTTAAAACTTTTAAAAAGTTTTTAAAACTTTTTTAAATTTTTTATAACTTTTTAAAACTTTTTAAACTTTTTAAAGCTTTTTTTTAAAACTCTAAAACTATTTAAAACTTTTAAAAACTTTTGAAAAGTTTTTAAAACTTTTTTAATTTATTCTAAAACTTTTTAAAACTTTTTTAACTTTTTAAAACTCTTTTTTAAAACTCTAAAACTTTTTAAACTTTTTAAAACTCTTTTTTAAAACTCTAAAACTTTTTAAAACTTGCGAGGTAATGGCGTGTTCAAATGCGCATTTTTTAAATATTTAAATATCATATTTTTATTCAAATTTTATAACTTTTCATAGCTCTTATAGCCAATTTGGATCGTTTTTAATACATTTCATAACTTCTTTTTATTACTAATTTTAAATTTCAATTTTTTCAATTATGTAAAATTTTAGAAAGGTTAAAATATTTTAAAGTTTTTATTTATATTTTTATTTAATTTTTTTGATTTTCATTAACCATTTTGTAATTAATTTTGTAAGTTTTAAATTTAGTTTTAATTTTTTAAGTTTTTAATTTGTTACTTTACTTAACTTAAAAAATGAAAGCGTTAAAAGTAAGAAAGTTGTTTGCTATTATAATAGCATTCTTATATAAAACTATTTACACAGAAATCAATAATCATATTCCATTATTTTATAAAGGTAGTGTTTCATAGCTATCTTAAATCAAATATATTTTATCATCGTGTGGATTAGGTGCGGTTTTCAATTGTCTAACAGAGCTTACTGCTTGATTTCTTGAACGAATTTATGATGAGTCATTAATTAAACATTCTTTGAATTCTTTAAACGTTATTCTAGATTTCACAACTTGTCTCTTTACTCCTTTATTTTTTTTATATCATTAGCATCAACAACTTTGAAAGTATACATTTTCGATCTTAATCCAATAAATTCACCCATTATTTTTCCATAATTTTCATTCTTCATTAGACCACTTGTATCGAGATACTTATAACAATCTTTTATGATGGGTTCATATACATCTGGACAAAACACTTCGTAAACTAAACTATCTGTTTCAGTATTACAAATTTTTATCCAACTTCGGCACCATTAGTCATAATGAAAATAATATAATGTAGTTTTAACTAGATCTAATATGCACATCCCAACATATTGTACATATTCAACAAATATTGGTTTGTTGAAATACATTTCCAATTTATTTAATACAACCGCCACGATTGTGTAAGTGTATTGTATAATCCATTTAAATTTCATAACCCACGCATTTTTGATGAAATTTTTTCCTCTGTTTCGTTACTCTTCATAACATTACTTACTCTATGGTTATATTCAACTATAAAATAATAAGGCCCTTTTCGAAACGGATACTTATTTCAAACTTATTTACTTATTTGCCGCCATCTTAAATAAGTAAGAAAACCCGTTCGAATTGAGTTTGCATACTTATTTTGACTGCAACACGAAAACATTGAATATTTTCAATTGAAAATTCTTCAACCAATATTTTATTTGTTATTTTTATTAATCCAACGTTTTCCATTATAATAAAATAACAAATATTCATAATATTTGTACTAACTAAAATGCTTAGTGGCAATTAAGAAGTATAAAAACGAAATATTCTTTCGTTTTATTATTAAAATATTAAATATTTATTATTGAAATATTAAAGTATCGTATTTATGTTGATATGAATTTTAGATGGTTCACCTTATATTTTTTATAACATATTTGAGATGCTAAATTAAATCTTAAATAATTTTTAATTTATATCAAATTTGATTAATAGCTCTCGGTTATATAAAAAATAAATGCTGTAACTTTTTTCTCGCTACATAAGTACATAGATCGTGCAATTATAAATAGCAACAACCAATCTTTATCAACAATAGTTTTTTTAACTTTTTATTATATTTAATAACTCTATTTTAATTATCTACTATAATTTACTATTCAATATTGTCACTATTATGTTTTTAAAAAATTTATAATTTTTATACCATTTTACTACTTTTTATGATTTTTTAAACAAATTTTATAAATTTGATAACTGTTTTGTTACCTTTTTATAAATTTATTAATTTTTTGTTACTTATTATAATTTTAATAACATTTTTTTATTTTCTAAAATTTATTATTACTGTTTTTATTACGTTTTAATAACTTTTATAACTTATGCATATTTTTTATACAAATTTTACAACTCTTTATAACTCTTAAACTTTATAATTTTTGATCCGTAGTTTTTAAAAAATTTATAATTTTTGATACCATTTTAAAGGTAGCTTATTTTTTATAATTTTTTAGAAATACTTTATAAACTTAATAACGTTTTTTGTTACTTATTATATCTTTAAATAACATTTTTTATAATTTTTAAAATTTATCATTTTTTATAACTTTTTATAATTTTTATATCTTATTATAACTTTTTGCGTATTTTTTTTTTTATAATTCTTAAAGTCATTATAACTTTCAACATCATATTTTTTGTTCAAAGTTTACAATTTTTCATAACTCTTACAACTAATTTTTTATAACTTTTAATACATTTCATAAGTTTCTATAGCTTTAAATGTCTTTATATAACTTTTAATAACTGTATTAATTTAGATACTACAAGTTTTATACATTTATGCCACTTTTCATTAAATTTGTATAGTTTTTAAAAAACATTAAAAGTTTTATATACTTTAATTACATTTAATTAGACACCACTAGTAGTAGTAACTTACTTTAGTATAGTAAATTAGTGCATAAAATACACACCAATTCTCACTACTAAGAGCGCTGCTTTCTATCAGTAAAATGATTATTAGTACTACTAACTAGTTAAGCTTCTCGTGGCCAGATCTCACAACTATATGTCACAAACTTTATTACGCTTAATTAATGCAATACCACTTCTCACCACTAGAACGCAGTACTTTCACCAGTAATTGTTGCACGCATTTTTCAATTAATATTTTTTTTTTTATTTTTTAATAAATTTTTAGATTTTAATTTTTTTAATTTTCAAAATTCGTTTGTAATTAATATTTTTTATGTTTAAATTTTATATTTTTTTATTTTCAGGTTTTTATTTTAATTTTATAAAATTTAAATTTGTTATTTTACTTTTTAAATAGAGGACAACAGAATAAAAGATCTTCCGAGTCGGAGCAAGTATAATTTTATGTAATTTAAGTATTACAACAAATCTTCAAACTCAATGTACAAATACTTTATAAACTTAATAACATTTTTTGTTACTAAAATAACTTTTAATAAGATTTTTTATAATTTTTAAAATTTATTATTATTTTTTATAACTTTTTAATAATTTTTATAACTAATTCTGTTTTTTCATGTATTTCTTTTATAACTTTTAACGTTTATAACTTTTCATAACTCTTATAACTAATCTTTATAATTTTTAATAAATTTTATAACTTTTTATATCTTTAAATGTCTTTATATTTTATAATATAATTGTTATATTGTTTTAACTTATGTACTATAAATTTTATACATTTTTGCCACTTTTCGTTAAATTTGTATAATTTATAAAAAATTGCAATTTTTACACCATTTAATTACTTTTATATTTTATGATCTTTTAAACATACTTTATAAACTTGTAAACATTTTGTGTTACATTGATCTAGAGTAAAGCTGTATACTACTATAATACTTAGCAAAATTTACGAAATAACTGAACAATGATAAATATAGTAGTACATTAGCCTAGTTTTCTTTTTTAAATATAATCATTTTTAATATTAAAGCATGTGCTTTGTTATCGCTGTCATCAAAGTGTTCTTCAATTTATTCGATAATGTGGTCAGGCCAATAAGACTCGAAATATATTTCATAAAATATAAGTTCGAGCTCATCATACCATCTAGTTATGTATGTGAAACTTCTTCTTTATCATCTTTTATAGACAAGTAACAACGCATTTTTATTATTCATTTCTCGTTTTATATAAAAAAAAAAATGTCATAACTTTACTGCATTTAAACTATTTAAATAATTTACTATCCTGCTTTTATTTGAATGTTCGTTTAAGATTTCTTAAGGTTTTTGTTTATTTTTGATTGTCCGCCGACAAAATAAATTATGATAATCAAATAATAAGAACACTACACAAGGAAATGAATATTAGATCGAATATTTTTTTTTATTTTTTTAATAAATTTTTAGATTTCAATTTTTTAATTTTCATAATTCGTTTGTAATTATTTTTTGTATGTTTAAATTTTTTGTTTTTATTTTTTTATTTTCAGGTAGGTTTTTATTTTAATTTTATAAATTTTAAATTTGTTATTCTACTTTTTAAATAGCAGACAACAGAATAAATGATCGGCCGAGTCGGTACAAGTATAGTTTCATGTAATACTTAAAAATAAACAAATCCAAACTCAACGTACAAATATTTTATAAACTTAATAACGTTTTTTATAATTTTTAAAATTTATTATTATTTTTTATAACTTTTTAATAATTTTTATAACTTATTATGTATAACTTTTCAGGTATTTCTTTTATAACTTTTAATGCTATTATAACTTTTAACATATTTTTTGTTCAAAGTTTATAACTTTTCATAACAATAACAATATATAACTAATTTTTATAAATTTTAATAAATTTCATAACTTTTTATATCTTTAAATGTCTCTTTATTTTATAATATAATTGTTATATTGTTTTAACTAAGGTACTATAAGTTTTATATATTTTTGCCACTTTTCATTAAATTTACATAATTAAAAAAAAAAAATGCTATTTTTACAACATTTAATTACTTTTATAATTTTTTAAACATACTTTATAAACTTGATATCATTTTTTTGTTACATTGATCTAGATAAAGCTGTATACTACTACATATAATACTTATAGCACAATTTACGAATTAACTGAACAATGATTGACATTAGCCTAATAAAATAAAATAATATTTCTATCAGCTCTTTTCTTTTTTAAATATCTTGATTTTTAATATTAAAGCCTGTGATTTGTTATCACTGTCATCAAAGTGTTCTTCAATTTCTTCGATAATGTGGTTAGACCCAATACTGACTACGTCACATTTTTAAATAATTTTAAATGTATATTAAATTTCATTTCGGTTGTGTAAAAAATAAATGATGTAACTTTATGGCATTCAACTTTTGAATATCATATCAAAAAGTTTATAAATTACGTGTAATTAACATTAACTTTATTTAAAGTTGTCAGCTTTGCACTGCGTTTTATTTATCAGTTTTGTACTGTATAGCGATAATATAGTTGCGCAGGTCGTTGCCATTTATATTGTTGTAGAATAGTTAATATCTTTGATGATACTCTGATCAGTTTAAACATGAAATATATTTTTAAGAATTACTTCCTGATTGGTTTACTTTTTTATAATTGTTACGAAAATATGCGAAATCCGATTATAACAATAACAATTATAAAAAAAATATGATAAAAAATATTATTTAACCTATATTTTGATTGTATTAAAATTTTCAATTCTCATTTGCATCCATCAGATTTGCTGTTGTTATGATATGTATAGCAATACATTTTCAAGATCAAGTTTAGTTTTATCTTTCTTATTTCCGATTACTTAAAAATAATTCCTAAATGTGCGCGCGCATCTACTAATATTATGCATTTCGACATATGTACATACAAATAAAATATAATAATAATAACAATTCTGTACTTCTCATGATTTTTGGTAAAAGAAATGAAAACTGATCTTTTCTTATCTTTAACCTACATAAAAAATAAAATGCAATTTTCTTAATCTTTATATATTTTGCGAACACAATAACAACAACAATCATTTACAATCATTTAAATTTAATATTTGTTACAGTTACTAAATTAAATATTGTAAATCGCACGTCGGACGTCGGACGTCGCACCCCGCGCCGCTTTTGAACACTTTTGTGTGAAATAATTTTAAAAGTAATAAATCAAATAGAAATTTAAAACCAAAAGTTTTCCAAAGTTTATCCTAAACACAAACCAAATATCTTTTAAAGTGCTGCCATCTAGCGAAAAGTACGGAAACTTACATAAAATAGTGCTGCCATCTAACGAAAAAATCATTGCAACTTAAAATTTCGAGCTTTCTCGAAAAAGTTTTTTAGTGCTGCCATCTATAAAGAACTTTTCATACTACGTGAGCCAAAATTTGCAAATTTCAACCTCCATATAAAAATACATGGGATTTTGCGCTGGAACTCTCATAGTATACCTACTAAGCTAAACCATCAAATTTATCAAAATCGACCACGATGGTTAAGTGAACCAGAGCACAACTGGCCAACATCGAAGTGTACAACAAACTCAGATGACATAAAGTTAGAAGAAAGGCCAAAATATCTTCATGTTCTGACCGAGACCATAGATGATAATGATATAATACAAGAGCTGCTAAACAAATACTCGTCGTGGTTTAAAATTCGGAAAATAATGGTCTACATCCTCAAAATTTACAAATCAACTCAAAGTAAGCAGAGAAAATTCAAAAGTATGTCAATCGATCCAGCTGAAATTAATGAGGCAGAAATGGTGTTACTTCGAAATGTCCAACATAAAATAATTTCGTTCGAGTTTTCTATGTTACGCGACAAATCAACTTTACCAACAAAACATCAACTATCTTCACTTGATCCATTTGTAGACTCTAATGAATTACTACGTGTAGGCGGGCGACTACGCAGATCGTATTTACCATACTCGGCCAAACATCCAATTATTTCGCCGAAAAATCATGTAGTTTGCAATCTCATAATAAAAGACATACATATTAATCATATGCATGCAGGCAACTCACTAACATTGAGCATTCTACGAAATAAATACTGGATAGTAGGAGCGAGGTACACCATCAAGCGCTATATAAAGGAATGCACTGTCTGCATTCGTTACCAGTTCTACAAAAATGATTAAATGATGGCTGATTTACCAACAGTACGATGTCAGCAGAGCCGACCCTTTTTAAAAAGTGGCCTAGATTATGCTAGATCTAAACCTCAAAACGCTAAAACGCTCCAGTTGAAAAGGCATATGTGGCTGTTTTTGTATGCCTTGTTGTTAAAGTTGTACACTTAGAAGTAGTGAGTAGTCTGGATATCGACTCATTCTTGGCAGTATTAAAACGGTTCGTGTCAAGACGTGGAAGTCCAGAACAAATTTGGTGCGACAACGGGTCCAATTTCATTGGTGCTAATCGGGAATTACAAAAACTGAAACAAGAAATAAAAAATCAATCAACAAATCCACTAATCACTTATTTTTTCTTACAGAAAAGTATTAATTTCCACTTCAGCCCACCTCACGCTCCTCACTTTGGCGGACTGTGGGAATCAACCGTAAAATCTTTCAAGTACCACCTGAAAAGAGTCGGAAATGCCAATTTGACATTTGAAGAAATGACAACACTCATCACTCAAATCGAATCATTATTAAATTCCAGTCCATTATGCAGAATCAATGATGATGCTGATGATCTACAAATTCTTACACCAGCGCATTTTTTGGTTGGATAATATTTAACTGTCATCCGCCGTGCCAACACTACATGATATACCGCAAAATAAGTTATCGGGATGGCAGAATATACAGCAAAGGATTCAAGGTTTTTGGAATCGTTGGCATCGCGACTATCTTACGTCTCTTCAGCAAAAATACAAGTGGAAATCAAAAAACGACCAAGTTGAAATTAATGATGTTGGTCTAATCAGGGAGGACAACATATATCCAAGCCAATGGCTACTTGGCAAAGTAATAGCAGCTCATCCAGGCCATGATGTCATTATACGGGTAGCAACTCTTAAAACATCAAGAAGTGAGGTGAAACGTCCAGTCACTAAGTTAGTTAAGTTGCCTATTAAGTAATTTCATTATTAAAATTCCTTTAATACTTAGAAAAAAATCATATACGAGGGCAAATCAAAAAGTCTTGCAATATCATATGAAAAAAAAGAGTGAAGCAATATTTTTATTTTTCGACATAATCTCCTTTAAGGTTTATACATTTGTCACATCGATCAATTAACTTGCCTAAACCCTCTAAAAAAAGATTTCTTTTGCTCCATAAAATATTCATTTACAACAGACTGTACTTCATAGTCACTGGAAAATTGCCGGCCTCTTAGTGTTTTTTTCAAATTGGGAAACAGAAAGTAGTCACTGGGTACCAAGTCTGGACTGTACGGTGGATGCTGAATTTCCACGAAGCCGCAGTCCTTTAATGCAGCTTGAGCAACATTAGCCTTGTGCACTGGTGCATTGTCGTGAAGAAGCAAGATTTTTTTGCTAACTTTCCTTGGCCGTTTTTCCCGGATCGCTTTTTTCAATTTTCGCAAAACCTCTGCGTAATATATGCCTGTGATTGTGGTTTTCGGTGGCATATAATCGATTATCAAAATTTCTTCAGCATCCTCAAAAATTGTTGCCAAAACCTTACCAGCAGACAGTTGAGTTTTGAATTTCTTTGATGGTGGTTCGCTACGTTTAATCCATTGCATCGATTCTTGTTTGGATTTTGGATCCCAGTGATGAAGCCATGTTTCATCGCCGTTATTATGTTATCCAAGAAATTTTCTGGATTTTCTTTGTACATATCTAAAATCGCCTTTGAAGTTTGAACACGCATTTTTTTTTGTTCAGCATTCAACAAACGGGGAACCCATCGCGCACTTACTTTCGACATGTGAAGGAGGTCATGTAATATAGTATATGTGGTACCGTATGAAAGAGAAAGTCTCCACGCTAACCGCGGAACAGAAATACGTCGGTCCTCCAATACAATAGATTCGGCCAAAATTATGTTTTCATGGCTAATAGCATCTGCTGGCCGACCCGAGCGGTTGTCGTCTTCTACTGACTCCCGACCTCTTTTGAATAATTTTACCCACCTTGTTACTGTGGCATATGATGGTGCAGATTCACCGCAAACTTTTAATATATAGTTGAATATATAAATTGCATTTCGTCCATCTTTACAGAAAAATTTAATAAGGGCGCGATATTCAATTTCATTCATTTCAAGAAAAATTCAAAACACGTGTTACTAAATTGACAAAAACAAACGAACTGTAAAATTTACATCGAAATGTTCTTCTAGAAGTTTCATCGCGACAAAAAATGGTTTTGAAAAATATATTGTTGTCTCACTAACTCTTTTTTTTTCATATGATATTGCAAGACTTTTTGATATACCCTCGTACTAAAGATGTTGTGTAAAGAAAATATATGAAATGAATTTATTGAAAAAAAGTAAGGTGTATGTTTTTTTTAATGTAGTGTACAGCCTCAAAATTTTATAGTCAATTACCACCCACAATTTTTACAACAAATAATCTTCATGAATTTTGTAGAATGTTAAAAGATTGGCTACAAACAATTAACAAATTTTTTTGAAACTTGTTTTTTAAACACAATTATTATTATTTTTTCTACAAGTCCGAATTAATGATAGTCCGAATATTACGATTTATTGATAATATAGAATTTTTTATGTTTTTAGCAAATATCAAAAAAATTCTTACTAGTAACCAAATACTTCAATAATATTCTGAGGTATGCGTGGCAAATTTGGGGACAATTTATCGGTTACAATTTTCACTATAATTTTTTGATTTTTTGCGACCATATAACTGACTTTTCAGTATCTGGTCAATATCTCAACAACCTCACTAGTAACCAGACTAGTAGACCACACCTAACCAGACCAATAAAAGTTCAAATCCTGTGACAAAAGGGAGCTTGCATAAGTAAACCTGCAAAACTGATTAAACTTCAAAATCTAGTAAAGAGCCTTCATCTGGTGTAGAACTAGCATTGAATTGGAAAATAATGAATTGGGTTATCGCAAGCTTGCCCAAATTTGGTGATTACAAGAAATAAATAGTAAGCTTTCTTCTTCAATGTGTCGAATACAATTTCTTAATATTAAAAATAAAATTAGTTGGTTGAGGTGAAACAAAATGTGATTATAAATTACAAATAGTTTCGATGTACCATAAACCTTTCGCCTCACAGCGTAATCTACAGGAATCGAAATCCTAAAAATGTTGTGGAATATTAGAAACAAAATGTAATAAAAAATCGAAATTGGTATATAAAACTGGTGAAAATGATAAAAATATAAAAGCAAATCGGGAAAACTTGTTGGATGATGTGATTTTTATTCGAAATTGATTTATTATCAGGGCACAGTAGAGTAATAAAGAAAATGAAAATCGTATAATAATCTGAAGATTATATAGTTTTTCTTCTTGTGTGCTGTTGCTACATTCCCACATTTGATTCGAAATAATGTGTCTTCCCAGAGAGAAAGCGGGAGATGCGAGGCAGCATAAAAGTAATATAATGATAATTTAATTTCACAATTTTTCTGATTTGTGGTGCGCGGTTTGGATATAAAATTGATTTTTTTTTCTGAAATTCGATAGATTAAGAAGGTAATTGGTGTGGAATTTCGATTATCATTGCGGGAGAGATTTTTTTTATAACTTATTTATTATACCAATGTTGAATTCCAATGTTTTATTTTATGTCTCTGGAGATATACGGATATTTCAGATAGGAATATGATTTTATTAAGTTTGTTGGATTTTATGTTATCATAATCTTATTGAAAATATTTAATAGCACTTGGAACTAATTATATTTGTAGCGAAAGGCACAAGCTGAGTACTAGATTATACTGAAAACACTAATGCAATTTATGGGCGTAGATTATAACATAAAAGTTTAAATAAGAACTAAAGTCCTTTCGGTAAAAATAAATAACTAAAGATTTCCCCAAACAATAGTCGGTGCTCATTCAGAAATGTCAATTAATTGTCAAGAAGGCCCATTTGACTGTATATACGTATGGTGGTCGCCATCTCATTTAAAGGCTTTGTTTATACGATTTTTAATTAAAAGTATGTGACAAGCAAACTAAATTTATAGACTTATATTTTATTCTAATTTTAAACTGTTGTTAAGGCTAACGCCAACGTCTCCAAATTATATAATTATTTAGGCAAGGTCGGAATTACACTATAAAAAATCTTTGACAAAGATGTTTTATAAAATTTTTGTATCAATTTTTTTTAAACAATTTCGATCAATAATTTTTGAAAATTACACTACATAAAAGATTTTATCAAAATTTTCCTCAAACTTCAGTAAAAGTGGAACAACAACGAGCAACGTGTGCAACAACATTAATGCAACGTGTGCAACAACATTATTGTTAATAAAAATAAAAAATATACTGAAAAGAACCTGGGTGAAACCTCCCTGGGTATCGAGACGGGATTTAAAAGGTGCCCATCAAAATGTATTAAATGAGGTGTTGCATGACCTGTTGCATTGTCTACAAACTGTCGCTGTTATTTAAACGACAGGAAACACACTTACTAAATTAAATAAGTGTGGAGGACAGACTAATGGTCACCTTCGCTTTCTAGCAAAATGCATTCGTCTCGTATTCTTGAGTTAATATTTTTGTAGTTTTTTCCGTTCAATTTGTATTTGGTCAAAATTTTGAATAAGCGTGAAAAATTATCAAATTTACCTGCTTGAGCTTAAATTTTATAAAAACATTTTATAAAAGTGATAGTTTTATAAAACATGCATATTACACTATCAAAGAAAATTGATAAAAATGTTTTATAAAACACCTTTGTCAAAGATCTTTTATAGCGTAATTCCGGCCTAACTCGAAGGTCAAGTGAAATAATTTTGAAACTATGTAATATCCGTTTCAACTATAATATCAGCAATTGATGTGATTTTACTGTTTTAACTTTAATGACATTGCGCCGTCATTTCTATTGCATTGTCTTTATATTATTGACGTTTGGTTTCTAATTAATGCCATGAGATAATTTTCATTGTTGTTAATGTTCTGTATGAGATTTGGATTTTTTTTTGACTATGTATTTTGAACATGTTAAACTCGGAATAACGAAAAAAGTGCTTCATTCAAAGTTAAACATTTTGTCCATCTTTCGGGTAATTTGTGAATATCACGCCAGTAAAAATCTTACCCTTTTGCTGCGAACCATTTATCGAGCCAGTTTTTCACACCTTTGTATGAACCAAACCACTGCTCAGCACCCAACGATGCTAACAAGTAGTAATCGGACGAAACCCAGTCTGGTGAGCCGGAGCCGCATGGGGTAAAACTTCCCGCATCTGAGTGATTCCAACGTGTTGCGAACCATGTTGTGATGGAGCAATGTCATGACTAAAAAAGACTTTGTGTTGCCTCTTTCGGTGTTCTGGTCGTTTTTCAAGCAGTGAACGGTTCAAATCGGTCAATTGTTGTTGGTTAATATTAACTGTTTCTCCAGAATAACCCTCCGCTAGGCACATGTTCGGATAGTCACGTTCATGCCTCATGAGTCTGGTCAGACCCTATATACATTTGCATGGATTTATAAGTAAATATTGGTTTTTTGTTGGTGTATTGAAACATATTTATATGGAATACATGTATATGTATTACATTTTTTTTTGTTCTCAGTGGTTTGCGTATATTTTGAACTACTTCTGCATGCATATTGAGAAAAAAGACTTTATTTTTGTGATTTTTTGTTCAGTTTATTTGTTTATGTTTTATTTCTTATTTAATACGAAGAGGGCGGTGCAAATACCACTACTTAGCCTCTGAAACACAATGAAAGCAAACATATTCAACTTTTGAGTGCTGTTAGCATACGGGGTTTAAGCACTTTGTGCAAAAGAAGCGTATTTTGCGGCGGGTTTTCTCACTTCCCTGTGAACACATTTTGCAATACTTCTTCTTTTCGAAAGTATCAGCACCGCTAACGCCAGTCACTACTTCTGGTGTAATCTAAAATGAAAAACCGAAAACGAGATAGTAAGGTGAAATGAAGCTAAAATGAAAATTGAATAAATTACGGTAAATACCATAAGTTGAATACTTACATTTATTGGCCTTCCGAAAAACGATGCAATAGCCGAACGTGTGGTAAATTGCTTGGTGATATGAACGTTTTGCATTCGCTCTTCGATATTTGGGAGAACCAATGAATTACTTAGCGTGACTAGGGAGTTTCGTCTAGCGTCAGACCTGTTATTGGCATCCACTTCTTTACAAATGCAAAATGCAGCCAATGCTGCGACATCCAACATGTTGCAGAAAAATGCGAAAGTCCATCGTTATGTTGCTCGTTTTGATGAGAAATGTGTCACCATTTGATCCAAGCAATCGACGCCCGCTTTATTTGCATTATAAAAAACCTTCTGGTTTCAGTGCTGGGCCTTGACAAATTTTTATGTAGTGCACGGTGGAAAGTAAGTTCACACACTTATTCTTTTTTGGCACATAGCTGCAAATTGAAAATAAATCATCGTGAAATCCAAAACAGGTTGAAAGAGCAGGACGAATGGAATGCTTTCTCATTTCATCAGGGATACATCTTTTATTCGATCGAATTGTGCCAACGAATGCGAGACCAAGTTTGGCCAGACGCTTAGTTCCTTCTAATGTGTTGAAAAAATTATCAGCGATAATTGTCCGGCCACTGTTAGTGTATGTTTTTGCGAGTAGCAACATAACATTTTCGCCTTGATTCACTTCACGTTCATTTCCTTCTTCTCGACCTGTATATAATTTTCCTTGCAATGGATATTTCGTTTTCGAATCGCAAGCCCACCAAATTTTCATGCCGTATCTCGCTGGTTTCGATGGAATATATTGTGTAAATTTAGTTTTGCCACGAAACGGAAAAAGCTGTTCATCAATTGTAATATTCGCGTGTGTGTGCTATAGTTCTTGGCAAGGTTTTGGTTCAAAAAATTCCATATGTCACGAATTGGCGCTGTTTTGTCACTTTTCAAACGATATGAACGTGTTCGCCCATCATCAAATCGAATTAATCGAGCAATGCACGGAATCGAGTATGAGACATAGCTGCTCTGAATATGGGTAGACTATCTGTAAGCCATAAAACATCTGATTTTTGCATGTTATTGTGTGAAACCCCAGCAGCCAAAAGTATTCCAATAAATGCACCTAATTCATTCTCGGTTACGTTTTTCCAAACTTTTTGCGTTTTATTGGGATTAGCCGCATTCCATTTATGAGCTGAATCTTTTCCATAACGATTCGTTTCGGTGATGATAATAAGCACCATGTTTGACGTGAACATTTTTTTGAAAACCTCAATTGGAATTGAATTTTGTTCCTTGGGTCCAGCTCGAAAACGCATAACATTGTGTTGTAAAATACGAACAGCAGCATTTGGTTCATTTTTACTCCATTTGGTACCATCTTTACCATAAAAACATTCTTCAGCAGCACTTTATTGTTGAGTTTCAAACTGGATTTCCTCATCATCACTGGTAAATATTTCATTTGGTTCGATAACCATTTCGTCTGCAATATCAGATGCGTCGTTTTCATTGGGAACATAATCTAAATCATTATCCTCGTCATACCAACTGACAAGAATGAATAATAAAACAACGCAGAAAATAAATCTACACATTTGACCATGCGCACTCTATATATAGAGTAAGAAAAAAATAAATGAATCTATTCACTTTACTGACCGTGCGCACATACTCCTAGAAAGAGAGAAATAAATGGTAGTCGGAGAAAAAAAACTGCCAAAGAAAAAGCGGTAAAATTCACCATCATTCATATTAAATGTATATTGGGTCTGACCAGACTCATGAGGTATGAAAACGATGTGTACATCAAAACATCCTTATAAATATCTTTGTACCGAATTTTTTCATACCTTTATTTTCATAGATCGATAGCTAATAAAAGTTTAGGAAGGTACACGAACATTGCCGTCCCTAAGTTAATTAGAAATACATTTAAATTGCAATTAAAATCGGAAAAGGTCTGGCTAGACCTATGCGCCTAACGGAGGGTTAAAACTGCTCGTAGTACCACCAAACCACCAAACCTTTCTGACAAAGCCATTCGGTCTTGCGGTCGATATGGATGGTGCGGTGCGCCTGGATTGACCCATAATTTTTTGCGCTTGGGATTCTCAAAATAAAATCACTTTTCATCCCCTGTAACTTTACGATGCAAAAACGATTTCCTTCAACTCATGTGGTGCCCATCTACCGGCCTTCTGAATATTTCCCATCTCCCGTAGCCGATTGGAAACAGCTTCTTGTGTAACGCTCAATTGCTCAACATTGCTTGCAATTCCAAATCTTCGTATTTGATGACACAACAAAATAGCTTATCAAATTTGTATAGTAAAAACTGCATTGGTGCACCATCTGTTATCTGAAAGCTGAATTTCATACATGTCCGTACTACCAGATACCGGTAGATAATGGTTTTTGGCAATAACATCTTCATTTGACTAAAATCTTTGGCACATTAGCCACACTGCATTGTTTTGATGAAACAGTATTTTGTTGCTACGCGAAATGTGGGCGATTGACCTTGCTTGCCGCAATCTAAGCAATAATTGGCTAAAGTGTAGATGACGTATACATCGTGGAAATCGAGTAAGATGAAAGGATTGTGTTTCTATCGTTTGTAGGAGATCCAAGCCATAATTTCGGAAAAATTGTCACATTTTCCGGGACAATTTTGATGTTTTTATTTTTGTTTTTTTGATGACGAGCTAAAAATAATATGTAATGATAAGTTTTTTAATAAATTTTAAGTTGGAATTGTAAATTTATGGAAAAATTGCAAAATTCACAGCGAAAATTTAAAAATTTTCATAGTGTTTCTAAATATTTTCAAATATATAACTTATGGCATTCTACAATGATTTGAAAAATTTGGCACTTAGGGGTTATCCTTGCGCGGAGGAATGCTAAGTGGCTTTTTAGTATGCGAATAACCAAACAAATTACCAAAAATTTATCGCTTAGGTGTTGCACGGAAGAGATGAATGCCTAGCGGGTTTGAGGAATTCCAAATTTTAGTATATCATATACCTACATAAAAACATACACATTTTTTGAAAAAAAAGTTACAATCCTAGTATTTGCTGTTTTAATATGAAAGCAGTTGAGTTTCTAGAGAAGCGGGGGTTTGGGGCGGCAGTCCCAGCCTCTAATGTATAAGACGAATTAAATTAACCCAAATGTAATTTTTACCTGTTTCATGAGAGTGGAATTCAAATTGTTATAATTAAAATTAAGATTTGATAAATAAAACCCAGCAGATTTTTGTTTTTTAAATGAAAAAAAAAAACAAAAAATATTTTTGGGAAAATTTAAAATTTTTTTCGGAAAATGTGGTGATTTTTCCGAAATTTTTGGCTTGCACCTCCTAAAAATGATAGATACACAATCCTATAAAGAACAATTTTTAACTGTAATATTGAGCAGTGAATTTTATTCAATGTTCCAGATAGTCAAAATTAACAATATCAGTGAAGAGATGTATTCATGATTCATCAACGGGTACAAAATGGTATAAAAACTCCCTCCAATTATGCTGAAACATGTCCAAATTGACTTGAGAAACATTACTTCCTTTCAACTTTTATTGTTTGGTGAGCACATGTAGCACCCATCGCTTCCATGGCTATAATACTTATCCAGCTTTTCTTTGGTTTCTTTAGTCGTTTTACCTTCCAATTAATACCTAATGTTCAATGAGAACACGAAATTCGTGTTTTTACCTTGCTTACAAAATCGCTGAGATGATCGCACACAACTTACTCTCAACCGTACTAAATAGGTGACAGATTGTTGTCAAACTTGTGTTTTAAGGTTTGCATTTCCCAAAAATGATAACCATTTAACATTAGTTTTAGGACAAGGTAACTTATCTTCCTGTCGAGTGATCTAAACCTGCCCGAACTATTGTAGACACTATTGGTTGTTCGTTATGAACAGCGTCCTATCTCCCCCTGTGTGGTTGTTGTATTTAATAATATTCGTTTTTCCGTCTGATTTCTTTATTTTTACGATACTGATTTGTTAGAAAGAAGAGCTATAATAGTCTAAAATTTAATCATGCCTCCATTTGAACTAAATTGTTTTAGCTCCTCGAATGTAACGTGTGAGTTCATACTATTTTCCCGTGATGTTGTTTCGTTATTTTTGATTCCAGCCTCCTATGAATCTTCAAAGTCAGTATTTCGCGGGTGCGCAAAGTGTTTCAGTGACCAATTGTGATAAGTTGTTCTTAATTTCATCCTCCTCTTGTTTAACCTGCTTTTGTAGTTGTTACCCTTCTCCAACGAATTTTGTATCAATCCTCTAAATCACTGAATATTTTCAGACACATTCCTTTCGTTGAAATAAATCGCTAATATGTAAAAAGGACAACGTGTAGTCTTTTATTTTCTATGACTGTGGCATTCCATAATTTTATGCTAATTTTGCTGACATAGTTTACTCGGCTGTATTTTAACGATGGTACTACAGTGTTACTTACTCCTTCGGTTACATACATTTTGGCATTAAAATTGGATGTGTTTCATAATTGGGGTTCTGGGTTAATGTTATGATTGTATTCCCCATTAGACATTTTTGATTTGATTTGATTTTTTTAAATTCTATTTCAAAAGATTCTTACTGCCCGACTCTGATTAGATTACTCTCTTCTGATAATTGTTTGTTGTGGTTTAGACAGCTAACAGGTATATTTGCTGAGCTATGTCTAAGCGATTAATATTACCACTGGTGGGGTCTGATAATAAAGAATACGTTGTTAACATGACTGTTTACTTTATTCTAGGCTTTATTATTACGATATTTATACAAAATTAATAGCTGCCTATTAGCAGTTTGCGCATATATGAAATATATAAAAATGGAAAACTATATGAAAGATTAAAATTAAATTGTTTGCGATGGTGTCGAGTATCCGGAAATAAAGGGTGGGGCAAAAGTCCCGCGGTGGGGCAAAAGTCCCGCTACCATTTTGATTGCCTATAACTTTGTTCAAAGAAAAGATAAGTAAGTTTGGTTTTCATAAAAAGTTTATTTGGTCTTTACATTTTTTTTTCGTTATGATTGGAAAATTATATTGGCTAAATGGTGACCGCGATGCGCATAACCAAGAATGGCGCGCAATCAAAATGGTAGCGGGTCTTTTGCCCCACCCTTTATTATAGACTGATTATTTTATATTGTGTACTGATTATTTTGCATGTTGTATTGTTCTCACCATATTCCCCGGCTCTCAAGCATCCAGAAGTGGGCCTTACTTCTGAAGTGCTGTATTACGACTTCATATTTTTCTCATCAAAAACCAGGTAACCGAAACAAGGATTGCTTGGAGTAGAAAGTATATTATAAGATAATGATGATAGTCGTGCACGGTTACATCAACTGTCGATAGCTCTAGCTGCTCCTTGTGATATTGGATGGTCGCCTCAATAGCCTTAATTTCCGAAAAAGCTGTTTTTGGGATTAGGTTCAGCCACTCTATATGATAGTTATTTATCATGTCGCATATGTTGAATTGTTGACGAGATCTCTAATTTACTGCTAGATAATGTGTGACCTAATACTTTGAACGTATTTCCACGCTCTCTTTCAATGAATGTGGGTGGTGTTTTGGTCCTTCCTGTCTCGCGGTCATCGTATATTAGGTTGCAGCTGATCCTGGATTTTGTCACGAAGATCCATGTATTATATCTGCGTAATAGAATCCATATTATTGTAATGTCCCTCTTGCTTATTTACCAGCTTGCTGGTAACCCCCATTTCGCTTAAACAGTCATATCTCGCAGTTACTTTCGTTTGTGTTATAGTCATACAATGGTAGTTGTATATATTGCAAAGATACTCTTCAGCAAGGCACATACAACTGTTAAGTTCATCAGCGAACAACATCATATACTGATTTTGATGTAAGGCGGTCATCAAATACTTCATAGTTGGTATATTGTTGGAATTGGTATCATATGCTGAATAACAAATCTCGTTCTCTGAACGAAGAGCACTTTTATTTCAAATATAATCGTGTTTCCTAGTTTAATAGTTTTGATGTTAACTATCTTGTACATGGTTGTTATGTGCGGAAGGGTGGTTCGGGTTCAGATGGTGAACGAACTGACGAATCTGCTCCTGAAGTTGCCGTGGTGTCAATATAAGTGGATCTAGCTTGCCTTGGTGATCCTCTGTAAAGGTATTGATATACTTCGTATAGTCTCATCATTGGAGAGCTAGATCTATGAATTGCTCATGAAACACAATGTTGGTAAGAATTGTGTTAAATGTCTCAATCTGTGTTTTATAAATTTGACTGTGGATTCCAAAATGATAATTTGTTGTTATAGATTCTGTTTTTATTGTTGGTTGGAGCTTAGCTTATTAATGTTCTCGTTTTAAGCATTTCCGGCTCGTTGATCGAGTACACCGAATAATTTGTTCGCGACCGTACCAACAAATTCAAGAGGCGATCATCGTCTGCGCTCATGTTTTCCGCCTAACGCGTTCAATATCATTATGTTCCTTTATAGCGAGGTAAGGTGCTTTTATTTGGGAAATTACGGATGTGCAATGATTGAGTGTAGTTTGAGTACTTAGTGTTACATTTAAACATAACTTGTCCAGTTGTTGAGTACAATGTGCTACGTGATTCAATTCTGCCAAGTAGAAAGTAAGATTGTAATACGTGACTCCCCCTGATTAAACTTCCTTCCTCGTATGTACCCGTCTGTTTTCGGGTGAGTTTTAACAGTTCTATCTCACACCCATTTCGAGAGAGATAAGTTTTCTTCCATAAGAAGAACAAGGTCCCCAACTTGTATTTGTGGTTTTGTTAAATTTTTTCTAACAGCTGCCATCTTGAAAGTCTGTGACTATTTATATCCGACAAAGTCGTATCGGGAACTGTGGTTATTGATGAGCCTATTTAGAAATGTTCTGGGGTGAGAACTTCCAGATTGGTTATGTCATCGGAAATTAGGCCTCGAATTTAGCACGGTTTCTATTTGGCTTAATACTGTTGTTAGTTCTTCGTACATGAGTATCGTATTTAAATGGAGTTTCTCGTCCCAACCTACACCAGAATCATAAATGTTGAAGTTGGTTTTATACCTGAATCACTGTTGTTGTTAATAATGCTTTCATTAAATGTATCTTTTGAAGAGTTCCAGAGGCGTCCACGAGTTTTAGTTGTGCCATTAAACTTGATCTTATCTAGCCCACTTTCTTCAGGTTTTCTGAAAGTTCTCTTAAAATTTCTTGATCCTTGGTATTTTATGTTCTTAAGAAGGTTTATTAATTCCTTTCGTGCTATTATTGCCTCTGTTATTATGTTGCCTCGGTATTAAAATGTATTCTCCTTTTTACCATTTACTATTGTTGGTTGCGGATGATATTCATCATGATTTTTTCACAACTAATCGCGTTCTGATGCAAACTCGTGGCAGATTTATGTTGTTTCAATATAAAATTATTATTGCGAATTTTTTATTCTTAAATGTGCGATGCTAACAAATCGAGAAGATTCAGAAATTTTATAATGGAATTTACAGATTCGTTGTCATCGACCAGAGTATCAACTGACTTGATTGAAATTAGTTCATCGATAATACATATGTATTGTATGATAAAATTCAATAGAGGAGGCAGCAGAATTTAATACAAACAAATTCAATTTTGAATGACTGACATGAACCAGATTCCAAAATATTTCTCATGCTGCCACAAATCTTACGCTCGTATTCAATAGTTTAGAACAATTATTGTCTTTGCTGTTTCTGGCAATTTAGGTGGCAAAATTTTGCTTAACGCGCGATGGATGTAGATTAAATTAGTTCTTTTTATCTAAAATTAAGGAAGAGCTTGAAATTAATTTATTTATTATTAGCTAGGTGAACCATCCTTAATCCATCTTGAAATTCGCTAAAATATATTTACGTACATGTACGTTCGGTTCGAAAATGCTACATCGGCGTTATAATTCTAAATAAACGATTGCTGCCAAATTAATACGTAATATGTTTTTGGTGTTGACACTGATTATTCTGCACAGGTACCAATGATAAAATTGTGATTTGTTTTCCCTTAATTCCTCATTTAAATCGAACACGAACTGTTTGCTTTGTATTGAGTGGATATTGGCCACTCTAAAATGTAAAAGACAATCAAAATACATAACCTCGTCTCTATATACATACGTACATAATACACTTCTGCTATAAAACGCAAAAAGGATATTTTTTATAGTTGCTAACCCCCCCCCCCCCCCCCCCCCCCTTATATTTTATATACACGAACAATCCTATACATGCATATTTGTCTACATGTGTAGAGAATTTTTCTCTGTTGTTCGTGTTCAGGGCGGCCCACACATAGTGACACATCACTTGAATTTTAAAATTGTGGATACAAAAATACATGAATCAACATGAAAACAGGACCAAATAATTATTTATTCTTGTTGAATGGAATTCAAGTACTTTGCTATTTCGTTGTTTTGGTTTTTTATTTTTATTTTTTCTGGTTCTGCACATTTCAACAAGGATATGAGCGGTGATATAACATTGATACAAAATACAGAAAAAGGACACTTTAGGAATTTTTATTATTCCGATTTTTTTTGTGCTTTCCTGTTTTTTATGAATTTTTAGTGTTTATCGAATGATTAATTCCGAAGTTGTTGAGACTGATTTATGTGGTCTAATAGTGAAATTGGATCTCTTCTATATTCTGTATTCGTGTGTTCACGTCGCTAGGGAATCCATTTTAGAGGATTGTGGTAATATGTTTTTACCTACAGTGAAAAGCAAGAGATTTGTAGTTGCTAAAGGTCCTTGTGCAACTTTAGATTTATCGCTCTATTTTAAAATAATTACTATAGCAGACTATTTCATAGTACGACGCTGGTCGAAGATTTTTTTTGCCACATTTAATGGTACTTGAAACTCTATGGACTATTTCTCTATACACTAAATATCTGTATTCGTTTGATTTAACTCATTTAGATGCGACAATATCTTAAAATCAATAACGGCTTTGCTGTAAAGCTTTTAGGCTCGCATTTTGCTAAATCACAAAACGTTATGGATTCAATAAAAATTAGGTCTACTTGGGTATAATTGGCCAGGTGACACACTATCCCATCCGTAGTAAACATAGTGAACCGCCGAATATTAACGTGTCAGAGAAGAGTCGTGATCTGAATAGATCCTCAGCGCAGTCTGAAAGAACGTTATTACGTGTTATTCACTCGCAAGATTGTCAATATGCCTCTGTTTGGATTTGAATGGAACGTGTGAATGCCCGAAGGTTTATTAATGAACGTTTTATTTGATAGGCCGTTGTCGCTAGTTTTTATAAATTGGCGTCTTTTAAACACGATAAAATTTTAGAGCAAAGGATTTCGAGTGTCAGGAGTCGATTGTGATGGTTAATTTCGGGAAAGTCCGTTTTTATGACCGTCCAATGGGGACCGAGTGCTTCTTTAATTTTTTTTTTCAGCTTGCAAGATTTTTATATAAATTACTGGAAAGCGTTTTCGGAGTAACTTTATTTAATTTTTTTCGGCTACCACGATTTATGGGATTAATAGACTATTTAGATTATGAACTTAATTCATAAACGCGTGCTCAAGCTCCACATTAATCTTTAATTTTATGTTATTTGTAATAGGATTTTTTTTGTTAATGTTGACATGCTGTTAGTGGATGCATATTGGCATGCAGAGGTGGGAGTTATCTCATTTTCATCCTTTTACAATTACTTTTTGCTGTACCCATAACATCATAACTCAAGCAGCTGTTGCTTGACGTTGATAGTGTCGTTATCACATTACCGATACCTAAATCCTCCCTCCCTCCTCCTCCTTCAAATAATACATTTCATCTTCATATTTGTATATTCCAACTTGACAAAATCAACATTAAGATTTCTATGGCGGTTTTCATTTATATAGGAAGAGATTGACGCTGAAATCAAATAATATATTGCCTCTATGCGACAGAAATCGAACAAAAGCTTTAAAGCTCATAAAGTTACGTCTCTCTGACTCGTATGCTTTCTTCATTTGGGGACGAAATAGGCATAGCGCACTTCAATATAAATTTTTTTGATATCGATTTTGACTATTATGAAAAATGTTTGCCAGTGCAAGTCCGAGTAGTCAAAGTAATACATATTTATACCAACTTATTAAATGTACCAGCCTCTCGTGATGTATTTAATTAGAGCAACTGTACTAATAACCTTCAACACTGCTTCGGTTGTGGTGCTCTAAATACTGCTAGATCAAATTGCGGGTTTTGCAAAAGGCCAAATATTGTAAATAGTCGGCGGGAGATAAGAGGCCCTGAAACTCAATCTATCCAACACGTTATCGGAGAGAGCAAACCGAGCATTTACAGTTAGTAAATTTTCTCGAATTTCAAACAAATCAATTTGCGAATCCGTATTACATCCTGACGCCAACTAAAATTGTCCGAACTAAAATGTGCTAAAGCCGACGTTCCATACACCGGATTGATAGATAATGGTGCAAGTATTACTGTTCCCGGGGCTCATCATTACGGCACCCGGAAGGTTAATGAGGTAATAATTAAAAACGCATCTAGTGCCATTTATAGATGTATTTCTAAGTCGACTTTATCACAGGCCATCTATTTCGTCAATTGACTTAAAAGATGACAAGCCATTTTCTTTAATCCAAGTCACACGGAGCGTGTAAATAAGGCAATAATTTCTGTTATACGTTCGTATGTTAATGATGACCAAGCTTACGACAAACTACATCTCTCCATATAAATTAAAAAGAACTTGCAAGATTTTGAGTTATCGGCAATCATCTGCATTGGCTGCTCAAAAACTATTGCTTTCTCGTTTATACAATGAGATGGTTCGATACATACATAATTTGCGTAGCAAGCAGTGTATTTTTAAACCAACCAACAGATACTGTGAGGAACCTCGTGCAAAGCAAGCTTTTGCTGCTGCTAACTTTTAAACAAAAGTGGTTCATCATAAAGTGGTTGATCGTAAAATAATAGTCACATATCATTGGCTAAGGTTATGCTTAATTACTGGAAAATTTACTAAAGTTATTCTCGACAAAAGATTGCTTAATCTAGTGAAAATATTTAATAAATACTTCAGACTGAAAAATGTTCTACATCAATGGCAGATAGCTGAAGCAATTATGATTTCTAAATAGGGTAAACCCGCAAACGATAAAAGAACTTCAGCATGAGCTTGAGAATAAGATAAGATAAGCTCCGATTCTTCTTAGGTGAAGTATAAGTTATTGGAAAAGTTAGTCATTTTGTCATTTCAACTTTCCAGAGTTGGTCTGGATGATGGACGACAATGTCTTCATTCCAGGTAATACTAAAGATCATTCTGTGATTTTATGGCAAACATAGGCGCTTCTCAGATTAACAATATACCAAACAATTGCGGAACTTATCTTAATTTTTACACCAACAATAATCAAACATGGATATCAATGGTGCAGTAGACACCTTCAATGAGTTTATAAATATTGCTACACGAAAGTTTGTCCCTAAAAAGAAAATAAAAAAGCCTCACACCCGCCATTGTCAATATAGGCGCACTGATCTAACTTTCGAGTTTATTCAGTTTCAGCGCAAGAAATTCTCCTGTCTTAATTGATTCCTGTTCAATAATTACATGATAGATGTAGAGGACAATTTATGCGATAACCCGAAGAAATTTTGGGGAATTGTGAAAGTGAAGAACCAAAATAAGGACTTACCATCGTTTATGAAATTCGGTGGTCAAAAATCCGATAATCCATTAACAATTTGCAATTTCTTAACCGATTACTTCAGTAGCGTTTTTGTTAAGGATATCTTACAATCTCAAATGATTCCTTATGGTCAGTCTTCACTCGCCAAATTTTGTTATAACGATAGAATGTCATTACAAAATTGTATTTAGACACTCACAACTACTAACACCAAAATGTATGTAAAATCATTTAATGCTCCCTGTTTTGTTTAACTGATTGTAAAATAAAAATTGTCGTGTTCGTCACGCGCCAGAACCATATTAGCCGGAACCAAACAACTATGGCACAAGTAGCACGATGTATTGTGCATCATTGTGCACTACATGCTTCTTCAGCCTGAACCTTATAATTCCAGCCGTAACCTGATAAAGCCGGCCATAACCATACTACAGCCAAACCAACTGTGGCACTAGTAGCACGACGTATTGTGCATCATTGTGCACTATATAATTTTTCAGCCGGAACCTTATAAATCCAGAAATATACAATTTTTCGCAAAAACCTTACAAATTCAGATGGAAACCTTTCGTTCTACAGCTAAACTAACTATACCAAAAGTAGCACGATTCATTGTGCATCATTGTACACTATTGCGGTCTTACTTTGGGAAATATTATTCCTATTCGAATAGGAATGAAATTTCTGCCCAAAGTAACAACCAAGCGATTTTTTTATACGTTTATCGGTTGGTATAAAAATTTAATAAAATCAAACGAATACGATTTACTTTTATGTCATAACAAATATTTATGAAAATATAAAATGCATTTTCGACGTAATTATGTCTTATTTTTCAGATTAATTTAGCATCGGAGTTCATTTTTTGTATCGGTGATTTATGTCATTTGATTCTTTACCCTTATGCGATAAAAATATTAAATTACTCCCAGTATGACAACTCATAAAAATAAAATTATTTTATTAACTAACCAGGCGGTGAACATTTGGACTGCACGAAGAATGGAATAATTCTAATCCTATCTTTAGGTGGAATGAAATTATTCATTCCGGATTGAAATTTATATGGAATTGTTGTTGTAAAATTCCCAAAGTAAGACGCTATATATAATTTTTCAGCTGGAACCTTATAATTCCGGCCAGGACCTGATAAATCCTGTCAATAGTAAATAACAGCCAAACTAACAATGGCACAAGTAGCACCGATGCATTCTGCATCATTGAGCACTATATATTTTTTCGTCGGAACCTTACAAATCCACCAATATACGAGTTGTTGGGGAAAAACCTTACAGTTTAAGCAGAATACAGTCAAAATAACTATGGCACAAGTAGCACAATACATTGTGCATCATTTTGCACTATATGCTTTTTCAGCCGGAACATTATAATTTCGACCAGAACCTAAAAAAGCCAGCAAAAACCGTACCACAGCCAAACCAACTATAGCACAAGTAGCACGATGCATTGGACATCATTGTACACTATATAATTTTTCAGCCGGAACCTTATAAATCCAGTAGTATAAGTTTTTTTGGGAAAAAACTTATACAATTTCAGCCGGAATCATACCCTCTACAGCCAATCTAATTATTGCACAAGTAGCACGATGCATTGTGCATCATTGTGCACTACATATATGATTTTTTATCCGGAACCTTATAATTCCAGCCGGAACCTGATGAAGCCGCCGAGAGCCATACAGCAGCCAAACCAACTATGTCACTAGTAGTACGATGTATTGTGCATCATTGTGCACTGTAAAATTTTTCAGCCGGAACCTTAAGTTAGGTTAGGTTAGAGTGGCTGCTATCGCACACTTAGGCCAATAGTGGCCCATTATGATATCACAGGATCCTATCTACCCTTTACTCTCGCACTCCGCAGCCCGCGAGTTCCAAAAGGCTGTCCATACCGTACACACCTAAATACTTATGTCTTATTTCTGGATTTATAAGGTTCCGGCTGACAAATTATATAGTGCACAATAATGTACAATACATCGTGCTACTAGTGCCATAGTTGGTTTGACTGTAGTATGGTTCTGCCCTGCTTTATCAGGTTCCGGCTGGAATTATAAGGCTCCTGCTGAAAAAGCATATAGTGCACAATGATGCACAACGCATCGTGCTACATGTGCCATTGTTGATTGCATCCGGCTGACGTGACGGACACAAATTGTCTACTAATTTTGTCACAGTGTCTTGAAAAAACATCAGCAATTTTGATACATTTTCTCTTTGTCTTAATGCTCATGATCGGATTCAATACAAATATATTTTGCCATGACATTCTGGCGTCATGACAAAAGTTGGCGAGTGAAGACCGAGCATAACTGTAATAAACAAAAAATGTTTTTTCTGAGCTTGATGTGTTGCAGGCACTGATGAATATGGACGCGTCAAAGGGTCCAAGGCCTGATGGTTTACCAGCATCACTGTTGAAGCTCTGTGCAGTTGGTTTTGCTGCATAGTCTTTGTTTATTCTTTAAACGACTGTATCTTGAACAGAGTTAATATGATTAACAAATTGGGATTAACATCGATGCGATTGTTAATAAAGCCTATTCAATTTTGGGGATTTATTAAACGAAATTCTAAAGATTTTCACGGCTTACTGACTTTTATGTCACTATACACCTCCTTCGTTCGTTCTCAGCTTGAGTACGCAAGTGTCATATGGTCCCCCGTTCTGTGACTGTCACTCTAAGAGAATTGAGAGTAAGAAGAAGCGGTTTCTCTTATTTATTCTCAAAAAGTTATCTTCTTTACAGTGCGACGATTATAGTCTCTCACCTTACCTTGACCATTGTCGTTTCTGGCCCTTTAGTAACTGGCTTCTAGGCGTACATGTGACAATGCTACTTTTTCACGTGATAATATTTGTGGTAAAGTTGCTTGTGCTGACAGACTGCTGAGTATTTTTTTTTATTTATTTATTTATCTTACGACTGAGTCTTGTACCCATTTAGTAATTTACATTGCATAATAAAGTATTTTGATTAGTTGGCGTAATCAAGTGATTATCCCCAGTTTCATGTAACTCCTCCTCAGATTTTCGCAACAGCAAGTCCACTGACCTCCTGGTCGCGATAAGTCCAGTGTTTTGGTTATTTGCGCAGTCTTCTTATTGGTGTGGTAGTCAGCATACAGCGTATGTCCAGATTTTCATGTTGGTGCAACAGACGTTGTATAGGTGTTTTATTGCATGTTGCTTAATTTCATCCGCGGCAAGCTCGATCTTTATATCCCGATGGAGGTTATCGTTTCAAATGTGCCACGGTGCATGAACAATACATCGCAGGATTTTATTTTGAACTGTATAATTTTGATGATAATTTTGATGTTTGTCTTCTTGGCACAACCCCAGAGTTAGCTACAATATGACCATACAGGATTTAGAATTTGCTTGTATAGCAGCAGTTTGTTATGGATCGCTAGGTCAGATTGTCTCCCTAAAAGCCAATGCATTTTTATAAATTTTATGTTTAGTTCTTCTCTGAGTTTAGCATCTAAAGTCATGCCGGGATATTTAACAGTGTTTGTATGCGGTACTACTATCGAGTTTATCATTATCGGTATATGATTAACTTTTAGATTTGTAAAGCTCACTTGGATTGATTTTGCTTCATTTAAATTGACTCGCCATTTTGCTATTGCAAGTATTGCCGTGTCATCGGCAAA